>CM077284.1:3512421-3639921 GCA_039654925.1 Anguilla pacifica
TACGTGCAGACGTGACGGGAGAGAGAGGGAGGGAGAGCGGGCAGAGAGAGAGAGAGAGAGAGAAACCGACGGACGAGCGCGGAGCACCCGGGCCTTCAGGGCCACGAGCGCGTCCAAAACCGCGTTCCGCACAGCGCGCAACTGCCGCCAACTCCGCCAAAAAGCGCTAAATAAAAGCGTTCGCGCTACGCCGCTTACGCATCGTCAGAAATCGGCTTTCCTGCTGGACCTCGGAGTCTCCGCTCCAAAGCTCATTAATTAGCCTGGGTAAAAGAAGGCCAGTTTCAACACTCTCTCCAGACACCCATTCCTCCTTAAAGCTTGTGTGGGGGGTGAGGGGGGGGGGTGAGGGGGGTTGGGTGGTGGGGTGAGGGGGGTTGGGGGGTGACGCTGCTGAGTTTGGGGTCACCGAGTGCAGAAACTGAAGGTTTTTTTTTTTTTTTTTTGCCACATTTTGGATCCCTCTCCCCTTTCCAAGCTACAATCTGAAGCTGCCTGGCCACTGCATGGCCTCTCTCTCTCTCTCTCTCTCTCTCTCTCTCTCCCTCTGTCTCTCTCTCTCTCTCTCTCTCTCTCTCTACCTCTCTCTCTCTCTCTCTCTACCTCTCTCTCTCTCTCTCTCTCTCTACCTCTCTCTCTCTCTCTCTCTCTCTCTCTCTCTCTCCTCTCTCCCTCTGTCTCTCTCTCTTTCTCTTTCTCTCTCTCTCTCTCTCTCTACCTCTCTCTCTCTCTCTCCCTCTCTCCCTCTGTCTCTCTCTCTTTCTCTTTCTCTCTCTCTCTCTCTCTACCTCTCTCCCTCTCCCTCTGTCTCTCTCTCTCTCTCTCTCTCTCTCCCTCCCTCTCTCCCTCTGTCTCTCTCTCTTTCTCTTTCTCTCTCTCTCTCTCTCTCTCTCTCTCTCTCTCTACCTCTCTTATTCTCTTTCCCTCTCCCTCTTTTCTTCTCTCTCGCTAACCCTCTTATTTTCTCTCTCCTTCTCTCTCTCTTTTGCCGTCTCATCTGTCGCTCTCTCAACCCTTTTCACTGGCCAGGACCAAACCCCCCCCCCCCCCCCCACCTCCCAAATCATCCTTTAGTCAGGGTCACTGAGCCGAATGGAACCGCTTGTTCCTGACTCTAAATGCAAACCCAGCGGAGTTCCTCATTTGGGGAGAGAGAGAGAGAGGCGCTCCACACCTCAGGAGATGACAGCAGTCCAGAATTGACCCCGAAGGATATCTTTCTCACTCCTCCTCTCTTTCTCCTCCTCCCTCTCCCTCTCCCTCTCCTCACCTCTCGAGCGTAAAGGAAATGTAAAACACCTGTGACAAAAGCAGTTAAAAGCAGTACTGGCAGATTACCGCGTGAACGTGTCCCTCACCTGGGCCCGTCAGGCTTCATGAGAAACACATGGGGAAGACACCAGCTGCTGGAGCCGTTAGATCAAACACGCCGATCTGAACCTGTTTCCCTGGCAACGTGACCCCGCCTCTTTCAGCGTGACCCCGCCCCACACACCGATCTGAACCCATTACCCTGGCAACGTGACCCCGCCCCCCCTCAGTGTGACCCCACCCCCTTCAGCATGACCCCGCCCTACACACCGATCTGAACCCGTTACCCTAGCAACGTGACCCCGCCCCCCTCGGTGTGACCCCACCCCCTTCAGCTTGGCCCCTCCCTCCACACCGCTCTGAACCCATTATCCTGGCAATGTGACCCCCCCGCCTCTGTATGACCACACCCACTCAGCATGACCATCCTCCGCCTCTGCATGACCCCCCCCGCCTCTGCATGACCCCGCCCCACACTACTCTGAACCTGTTACCCCCTCAACATAACTCCGCCCTCTCGGCATGACCCCGCCCCCTCTGCATGTGCCCCACCCCCCACACTGCTCAGGTCCCATTACCCCCCTCAGCATGGACACCACACCCATCAGCAATACTACCACGCCCCTTTCAATGAGACCCCCACACACATTCCACTATAAGGCCCTGTTACCTAAGTTAGACTCCGCCCCCTCTATTAGACTCCGCCTCTATGAGACCACGCCCACCTCAGGTGGATTCTTTAAGTCCACCAAAGGGGTTTTTCTCACTTTTTAGCAATTTCTCAATTTTGTGTTCCTGAAAGGAAGACTGTTGACTCCAGGTGTTTGGGCGTGACGCTAACGTGCTCATTGATGAATCGATGAAGTTATTCATGACTTTTCCGTTGAGATGTTTATGACGTCTACGAGCCGTAGGATCCGTGTCAACGACAGAGACGATACATATCCTGCCAGAGACGTACATCTGCAAGTGCTTTGCTGTAACAGGCAAATGATGACAGGGTGAAAGGCCGAACAACCAGTCCATTCTCGCAATAAAAAACGACATGAACTCCCGCCCAACTCTCACCATCAAAAGCTAGCTTAGCGCTAGCTAGATAAATAAATCCCCCCACTTAAGATGTTTAAAGACATGATAAAAGACCCACAAACTCACGTTTGGCGCAGACTTAGCAGATCTCCATTCAAATGAACTGAACGCTTTAAAATGATGAAGATGAAGGTTTCCACCTTTCTCCGTACGAGCTATTTGTCCCACAGCAGCTGAAAGCCTAGTGTAGCTTCATTGGGAAAAATTGCCTCAATTTGTTTCAGGTTTCCATACATTTTTCAAACAGGATCATAGAACTGGACCACTTTCTCTGACTGCATGAATCACGGTGTCTGTGGATGCCCAGGGAACATTAAAGATGGTTAAATAATTGCGGTTTTCTGAAGCCAAACAAAATATGTTCAGGAGATATCAATCCAGATCATGCTCTTTTTAGTACCCTTAATTTTAACTGTCCGTCAAAAGATTGGAAATGCCGCGTGCATTTTGAAAAAATCAGCAGGAAGCATTTTAGGACCAAGTAGCAATAAATAATAATACTGAAAAATAAAATAAAACAAAAGGTTCATGTCAAAACTCAAATGTACCTTTGGGTACTGAACATACTGTTCATGCAGTATAAACTGTACCGACCGTAAAGATCGTATTATGCCTACAATAAAATGGCAAATATTGTTCCAACCTGTGCCCTGTGATAGATTGGCAGCCTGTCCAGGGTGTACTCCTGCCTCTTGCCCAATGCATGCTGGGATAGGCTCCAGCACCCCCCGTGACCCTGGTCAGGATAAGCGGGTACAGACAATGGATGGATGGATGAATGTTCTAAACTGATATCATAAGTGGCAAACATTCTGCGATACCAATACCAAAATCTTGCTGAGCTAGCTGACGCTGAATAAAATGTGGGAATATTCAAAACTGTGGTGACATTCACATTTAGTCTAGAACTTGAGTCATGTCTTTCTCCACCAGGTACAGTCATTTGTGGCAGTCTTAGCTACTGCCCTTCTTCAGTGAGAACAATGAAGAAAAAAAAAGTTTTCACCACGATCAATATGGCCTCAGATTGTCTGTAACCTGGTGCACAGCACATAATGATGTACCCAGATTCTGAATAAGGAAGCTACCCCTCATGACAACACATCTGTGGCAAACACGCCTGCCACAGGCCACCGAAGTGGCTTTCCAAGGGCCCCTCCAGCACAGAGACACAGGGAGAAGATGTTCAAAAAGTCCACATTTATTTTACAAGGGTTTGGCAAGATGTTACAGCCAAAGTGAGCAGATGTAAAACACCGTCATGACGGAGAAGCTCCCAGGTGTGGGTGGGGATGGCAGATTTAACCTGTGCGCAGTGATTACCTCACTACGCACAGGTGCAGCCACTCCTGTTCCTGGGTCCAATTAGCCTGGCCAATTCTCTAATTCTCTAATTATCCAATTGGTCAGGTCTAATTAACTTGACCCAGGGCAGATGTGGCTGCTTAAACCAGCCATCCCCACACCACAACATCGTTTACATTTAACTTTTAACTGTTTAAATGTCCCAAAAATGGAAATGAATAAACTGCAATAAAATAAATAATATTTACATAAAGATCAGAAAAAAGCACTGCGAAACTAAACTGCACAACGTAAAGGCAAATTTACAACTTGCTGCTCCTCTCAGATATTGAAATACTTTTAATGCACATTGCTTTGAGATGTATTCATCATGTTTTTTCGAAAAAGTAATAGCAAAACATGTTGTAGCACATTCTGTTTCCCCTCAGATTTAGCATCCTGTGGATCCGCTGGCATCGTTCTGGAGGGACCGTCCCTGACACCTCGCAAACCCTTCGGTGTTTTTAGTAGTGAGTGCCAGGTTCTCAGTGAAGACGCGGGGCATGACCTGGTAGTCACACCAGGGTGCGTCTTCCGTAGCGGGAATGAAGTAATGCATTGGCGGGCGCCAGGGGAAATGAAGAAACGGTCGACCTCGACCCCCGATCGCGGAAAGGGAACAGAACATCCTCGCACCCGTGGCGAGCCCCGTCGGGGCTGGGGTCCGCGTGTTCCCGCTCGTTTGCGCTGCCAGAGAAGGTCAGCTGTGCCACTCGTGCACTTGGCTAGCTACAGCCATCTCACCCACCTCACCCCGCTACGGAGGAACATAATCGAGGACGCTCTCAGTTTGGATATGGAGAATTGGAGAATAAAATGCCAAAAAAAAAAAAAATCCTAAAAAATTTGCTTGAATGTATTTGTTTTGCCAAACAAAAATTAACATTGGCACAGAAAAATATGTCATGTCATGTACATACTTGTTGGTAATGGTTTGGTCATTAAAGAAACAGCATGGAGGATGTGTGTTAGTAACATTATAACACGTGAATGAAATGAGTATTTTGGTTTTACTATGTACTGTAATGAAGAACAGATTTAATGAAGTGTTTTGAATATTAACAGTGGTCGGCCCATACTTTGAGTGATTTGGCTGTAGATAATGTGTGTGTGCATATCTGTGTGTGTGTATGTGTGTGTGTGTGTGTGTGCGTATGTGTGTGTGTGCATCTGTGCGTATGTCTGTGTGCGTGCTTAAGTGTGTGCACATGCGTGCTTGTGTGTGTGTACGTGTTTGTGTGTGTTGTGTGTGCGCATATGGACATGTGCGTGTGTATGTGTGTGTATGTTTGTGTGTGTTCGTGCTTACGTGTGTGTGTGTGTGTGCGTGTGTGTGTGTGTGCTTAATCTACGATCACTCCTGATCCAGTGCGATTCCAGATCTGATGCGACGGACAGACAGGAACATGCTTAAACTCATCCCCTCATCCTGTCTTCCTTCTCTCCTTTATTCCGTCTGTTTCCTGTTTAACGCCCGTGGGACGGCGGTGGAAGGGACAGGCGTGGCGGTCCTGTAGGGGAACGGTAACGAACCTCTCGCCGAAGATCCAAATTATTCAAAAGCATGATTTACAGCTGGAGACACTTTCTTCATGGGGGGTGGGGGGGCTGCGAGGGATGGGTCACAGTGAGGAGGAGGGGGGGGGGCGAGGGATGGGTCACAGTGAGGAGGAGGAGGGGGGGGCGGCGAGGAAGGGGTCACAGTGAGGAGGAGGAGGGGGGGGGCTAGTGAGGGGTCACAGTGAGGAGGAGGGGGGGGGCTAGTGAGGGGTCACAGTGAGGAAGAGGAGGAGGGGGGAGTGGTGCAGGTGAAGAGAGAACCCCACTCACACAGACGCGGAGAGGACCGGGAATTTTTCGGCCATTTCCCACAAACAGCTGGGTCAATGGGTCCACCCCGTAAATCCTGGGACGTCCCGGGAACTGTGTGTGCTCGTGTGTGTGCGCGTGCGTGTGTGTGCATGCATCTGTGTGTGCTCGTGTGTGTGTGCCTGGGTGTGTGTGTGTGTGCGTATGTGTGCATGTGCGCGTTCGTGTGTGGGTCTGGGTGTGTGTGTGCGTGTGTGTATGTGTGTGTGTGTGTGTGTGTGTGTGTATGAGTGTGTCCGATGAATGGCATTCATGTGCAGCTTGTGCAAGCATCAGAGAAGCACAGGCAGCCAGGCGCAGTGGTGCTGTCACGAGTGCATCGTTTTCTTTTCAACAGAAATTCTTGAGATTCTTTTTAACAATTCCCCCACAGCGCTCTGGATTTATGCTGTGGACTCCCGTCATAGTCTGTCCCATGGAAGAGCGGTGCCTGTCTTCCTGCAGAATTCCACACACTGCAAACAGGCTGGAATGGCTACACATGGCTGCCCAATGCCATATGTAACTTTAGTTTGAATATTGGGGGGGGTTGTAACCCCCATACCCCCCCCCAAACATTAGGACCCAGGTGAGGTACAAGACCCTAACCCCAAACCCTAGTTTTGGCACAGATTAACCACACTCCAAGTTGCTTTGCTATTCATCTTTTAAAACTGTTTTTCAGCACCGTTGTCATCGCAAGTAGTTACTGGGATCGGGAAAGATTTATTTTCCTTTTCCTTTTTAAAAATTGTCCCAATTTTATTTTTTCTTCAGCACACAAGGCACGAGGCTATGTGGATGTGTCACTCTCCATCCCTTCTCTCTCTTCATCTCTTTTGTCTCTCTCCCTCTCTCCCTCTGTCTCTCTCTCTTTCTCACTCTCACTCTCTCTCTCTCTTGTCTCATCAGCTCGTTAGCGCTAATCGAGCCCAGGCCTGGACGCGGCTGCCCTTTCCAGTCCCCGACCGACCCCCCCCCCCCACATCTGCCGTCTGTCATAACAACGGAGCGAGGGCGAGGGTGCGGAACGCATCAGGAAACCGCCAGGATCGCCGCTGAATTTGGCGAGAGTCGAGAAAAGGCCTTTAACGCCATCGGTGGCTCAAACGAGGCGGCCAACGTGCGATTCAGAGGCCCTTACACAATGCGAACCGGACCCCCGCGTCGCGCTTTCCACGATAATTATAACTGTTTCTGCGCGCTCGGTGCTGGAAGCCCCAGGAGACAGTCCTTCTTCTTCTGGTCAGATGATCACGAAAGACTTAGACTTGATTTAGGTTTTAGGAAAGGTACGTTGTTCTTTTCAGCAAATTTTATTTGTAAAGCACGGGAAAAAAGACAAAATGTTCTGTTCGTATGAAATTGAGTTTGTAAAACTGTGTTTATTTTTGTGATAACTATGCTGCACTCCAATGCAATGATTTTATGTAGTGTCTTGTAAGTCCGTGTTGGCTGGGCACCTCTGGTGCATGACACAAAAATAAAATAAAAATCAAATCAAATCATATTGGTCACTTTGTCACTTTCTTTGGGGACAATGGAAGGCTGCTCTGATGTGTTAGCATTTAGTTATATTTAGCAATCAGGGCTTCTTCGTCCCATTGGATGTATCTGTATGTAACCAAGAGAATTCACCACTGAGCAAAATTGACAGTGTATATTGCACATGGAGTGCCTCCATATATTTAAACGTACAACTCATCTGTTGCAGTATATCCTTTGATACATGGCAATTATCAATGAATTTGCTTCTAAGGAAACAGCTACCAAAATAATCAATAATGCTAAGCAGGAAGCTTATGTTTTAGCACTGACATAATACAGAAGCATCATCTCAACAGTATATGTAGTTTGGGGGGTCTGTTAGTCCACATGCTGCCATTAGTTCAGCTTATTTCGGCACTCCAAGTACACATAAAAATAATAATAACATAATAATAACATAATAATAACATTAGCGAAGCGAGGTGCGCATGCCCGTGGACACACTGTGAGAACAGCAGCAAGCAGTGCAGGAGTGCACAGATTGTGCTCAATATGAAATATATTTAATAGCTTTTAAGGATGGCTTAAGGAGTGTAAATCTTGTTTTATCCTTTCCTCTTCACCTCCCTCCCGGTCTCTGTCTCTTCTCCCCCTCTCTCTCTCTCGTCCGCTCGTTCTTGCTCTTGCTCTCTTGTTCTCTCTCTCTCTCTATCTCTCTCTCTCCTTTTCCCATTTCCCCCTCGTTTCTCCTCGTTCTCTGGCATTCACATTTCTGTGTCACATCGGTTCTGCTCCATAAATATTTACCAGACCAGAGCGGCCCTGACGATCTGACGATCCTGACAAGCGTTAAGGCTGCAGGCCTGGTTTTCACAAACGGGCGCTTTTAAAAGACTCTACAGTGTGGTAGAGACTTCCAAACCAGTGCTTTAAGGACTCTACAGTGTGGTAGAGACTTCCAAACCAGTGCTTTAAAGACTCTACAGTGTGGTAGAGACTTCCAAACCAGTGCTTTAAAGACTCTACAGTGTGGTAGAGACTTCCAAACCAGTGCTTTAAAGACTCTACAGTGTGGTAGAGACTTCCAAACCAGTGCTTTAAAGACTCTACAGTGTGGTAGAGACTTCCAAACCAGTGCTTTAAAGACTCTTACAGTGTGGTAAAGATTTCCAAACAGGAGCTTTAACCGACTCTACTGTGTGATAAATATTTCCAAACCGGCACTTTCAAAAGACTATACAGTGTGGTAAAGATTACCAAATGGGAGCTTTAAAAGACTCTACAGTATGGTCAAGATTTTCAAACAGGCACTTTTAAAAATCTACAGTGTGGTAAAGATTTCCAAAGATTTCCCTGTGCAGGCTCACTGATTAAGTTCCATTAAAAATTCTCCAGTGTCTAAATGCAAAGACAGATATTTTGGGTGAACATTCATAGTTCACATTTTAGGCAATTAGCAAATGCACTTTTGCTCCAGAGCCATTTACACAGCTTATTATCTGTACATACAATTCATTCATACAGCTGGACACTTACTAACCAGATTGATAGACAAACAGACCAAATAACTGGATTGATTGACAGGAAAAATTGGATTTCAGTCTCACATGCTGGCAATGCACCTGGGTGCTGAAGTCGCGTATTAGTTAGTGGGAAATTAATCAAATCTGCAAAAAATAAAAAAGACAAATTCCAATGAGCCAAACCTGCACCTGCATGAGTCAAATCAAATGCTGACATGGTAGAGGGCGTGAACAGGTCTTCCCGCTCGCCTTGACTCATTACGAGGACTGGCTGGAACAGAGACCAGCGTATGCACACAGGTGAACAGCAAACAGAGACCAGCGTATGCACACAGGTCAACAGCAAACAGAGACCAGCGTATGCACACAGGTGAACAGCAAACAGAGACCAGCATATGCACACAGGTCAACAGCAAACAGAGACCAGCGTATGCACACAGGTCAACAGCAAACAGAGACCAGCATATGCACACAGGTCAACAGCAAACAGAGACCAGCGTATGCACACAGGTCAACAGCAAACAGAGCCCAGCGTATGCACACAGGTCAACAGCAAACAGAGCCCAGCGTATGCACACAGGTGAACAGCACCACATCTGGAATGTCCAGAGATGGAGAAAAAAGAAAACACGAAAAGGGGTAATCTTGAGGAGGAACAACAAACAAACAGGCCACATAGGTAAGAGATAGGAGGGAGGGAGGGAGGGAGGAAAATAAAAAAGGTCTAAAAACAAAACTGGATGGAGGGAGGGAGATGAACCTGGACAGGAGTCCGGGCGGCAGCCCAAAGAATTTGTGATCGGGAGCCTCTGTATTTTTGACGCGTGTCCATGATCAATAAGTCTTGCTGATTCCTGATGGCTTTCTATGCCTTTATCAAGCTGGCAGGCCGGCTCGGAGTATCGCTGTTTCATGTTCCACCAGCAATCATAGATCATCCCCCTGCCTCTGGGCCAAATACGTCCTCAGGGTTTTTATGGCAATGGAGCACCTTCACCTCAGAACGCCTCCCCCCCCCCTGCATCTCAGCCTGGCGGGTGAACTGAGGACACGGGGAACGTGGGATACACAACCAGCGCACGGAGGGCCTGTAATCCCTCAGCGAACACCTTTAGCTTTAACCCCCGCGCGTTCTGTCAGCCGCCACAGAGACGCTTCCCTCTTACAGAAGAACCGCCACCAGGTTTTTTTTATTTTTTTTTTTGTGCCCACTTTGCAACCGCGTTGGGTCAACAGTCGATTGGGCGAAGGGCACACGATCATCCACGTCGCGCGACAGTGCCCCCTGCTGGCCTGCGTGCCTGCTAAGAAGCATAATGAAGTGTCTTTTCCTCCTACTCACTCACGTCTGTGGGAGCCCGATTTGTGAACCACGGTGTGGCTGATGTGCAGGTGATTGACATCGCCTGTCTCAGCGGGGGGGGTAAGGTGGCCTCCAGTCTCCTGGCTTCATACAGGTTGGCATGGTGAGCACAGACATACATATACAATTGGGCAAGAGCATAATTTATGGGGGGTGACGGGGGGTCATAAAACAGGCCAAATAACACCCTTCAAGAATATGGCAACTCCAACCCTAACAAAGCAGACCTCACTCAACAGCTAGAGATCTCGTTCAGCGGCTAATTAGTAGAATCAGGTGTGCCCAATTAGGGTTGGAGTGAAAACCTACATTACGGTAGATCTCCAGGAACAGGATTGGGCAGCCCAGTGTTATGCCCAGAAAACGGAGGACAAATTCACCTAAGATGCCCTTCCCGTGGCCTGCTATTAATTTAAGCCTGTGTAGTTCCTGTGAACAGCAGGCTACCTGTCTTACTGGACTTCCTGTCTTCACACAGCGGACCTCTCGGTTTCATCGTTGCATCTTTATTACTGAAACTCCGTATCTGTAGTTCCATATGTCGACCGCTTCTCATCACCACACCACTAGTAAATCTCTTCTTATTGGTCGCAAGAAAAACTAAACAAAATACCATATCTGCTGGACTTCACTGCAGAAGAAAGTCATCTCACAAGTCATTGATTAACCTTTTATTAATCATAAAATAAAACCAAACTCAGGTCAGACAGGATAGAGAAAAAAAAGAGAGCCAGCTGATTAAAAGCATTTAGGTCTTTGTGTCCAGGGAAAATTAAATTTGTTGTTCTGACCTCAGGTTTTCCTCTGTTTTCCTGTTTGAAACCAGAGAGCGAATCATTCTCCTGTTTCAAATAGTCTCGGAACAATACGCCTAAAAACGTTTCAACCTCTCCCAAAAGAGTAAAAGAAATTACGCAATCTGAGCAAAAATAAACAAGATCACAATAACTTCTGCCGGAATATTAAACTGAGGTTTTTTTTATTTTTTATTATTGTTTTACGACATCACAAAACCAAAGCATACGCTGTCTGCGGTTTTCAGAAGACATCCTAAATCACCCCTCACCTTTCGCATTTCGTGTTGTTCTCGGGAGGACTGGAGCGCAGGTGAAATTTATTGACGGTCCGTCACAAATCCCCGCTGCTCATAAGCTGTAATAACTTTGGAAAATGACTTCTCCACAGAAATTATCGTCAAGATTAATGTCTTCCAGAAAATGATATAACAGCCTCGTTCTAACTGAAGAAATCTGTGGGAAAAAGGCCAAGCACACCAGTGCAGTCCTTTAACATGCAGCTGTGAATGTATTAATATGTACATTGAAGATCTATCGCCAGTTGTCTTTTGCCAAAAAGACAAAAAAGGCTGTTCCTGCTTTCATCTTCATTGCATGTACTGCTTTATTCATTTGAAGCAAAAAAAAAAAAAGTAAAAAAAAAGAACATCGCAGATCAAAAGCTGCTAAAATAAAACTGTGATATTTATGAGGCTGTGGGATTTACTGTGACGTGTACAAGGGAATGACTGAATGCACCTTTGGCAGGCCAGAGGCCTCTGCGTCTCCCCAAAGCAGAACAGGCAGCCCAACTATAAAAAGACTTCTGGCTGATGTGTTTCAAAATGAACACGATGTTACATCTCTGCCTGTGTGCGTGTGTGTGTGTGTGTGTGTGTGTGTGTGTGTGCGCGTTCTGTATGAAGAAAGATACATATTCCAACAACACACTCTGTTCAAGATACACACTCCAGCTACATAGTCTGCCTGAAAAACACACTCCAGTTACTAACTGCCAGCTGGCAGCGGCCCCCCGCTAACTGCGGCTTTATCCTGCTCCCACCCCCACAGGTCATCTGCATGACATTGACATTTGAGGACACAGGACCCACGCGCACCACCGTGGGGTGGAGAACTTGCCAGTGAAAATGTGAAAAGCCACGAGGTTCTCAACCCACAGAGGAGGACTAGGCCATATTTCCAACGGGAACCAGGGATAGGATAGTGAGCCTACACAGCGCACAGGAAGTACAGTGTACAGGAAGCACAGTGCACAGGAAGTACAGTGCACAGGAAGTACAGTGCACAAGAAGCACAGTGCACAGGAAGCGCAGTGTACAGGAAGCACAGTGCACAAGAAGCACAGTGCACAGGAAGCACAGTGCACAGGAAGCACAGTGCAAAGGAAGCGCAGTGCACAGGAAGCACAGTGCAAAGGAAGTGCAGTGTACAGGAAGCACAATGCACAGGAAGCACAGTGCACAGGAAGTGCAGTGTACAGGAAGCACAATGCACAGGAAGCACAGTGCACAGGAAGTGCAGTGCAAATGAAGCACAGTGCACAGGAAGTGCAGTGCACTGAACCCACCATCAGACCACCGTTCTCCATTGGAAAACAGAGACATTACATCGGTCTGCCGGTGGAAAGGAAGTCGACTCCGGGGCCACGGAGGTGAGGATCCACCACTCCTCAAGAGGACGCCAGTAGCCCCATAACTCCCCTCTGGGACCAATAAAGCGCGGGCTAGCTGGTGAGCGGCCCTGCCGCCGGTGGGCCGCTGGCGGTGACGCTTCCTGCCGCCGCCGGCCCGACGGGCGCCCGCTCTCCCTTTCGCGCGCGGGAGCCAAGAATGCCGCCGGCTGGAGGTATTCGAGGCGCAATATGGCCGGCACATGTGGCCGGCGGGCGGAGGGCGGGGCACATTGTTTCCAGCGCAATCAATCCTCGGAGCCTGAAGTGGTGGGAAAGCTTTCAAAGCAAACGTTGCCCGTAACATTCTTCTGATTCACATACATCTATCCGGATGACAGGCAAACCGTTTTTTTGTGTGTGTGTGTGTGTGTGTGTGTTTATTTCTTCATTGTGCTGCGGCCTTATGGATGGAACTTTGCCCGGTGTTTTAAAAAAAGCGGAGAGATAAATTGCGGTTAAAGTTGTTTCGCTCGTTGCTGCAAATTCATAACATTTGTCATCTCAGCATGGTTATAAAGTCTTTTCACTGTTTACTCGGAGAGCACATCGATCACTGCACCTCTGGCGAGCGTCTTCAGTGAGACATCTATCAATTGCCTGGCACTGGAAGGGTTAAAAATGATTGGGACCATGGAAATGATAAGCTTATGGTTTACATAAGAGCAACATTCACCTTCACTCACAAGTTTGTCAATCTACAATTAGTGATAATTAGAGAAGGACTCTCTATTTCTCCATTGGCTAAAACTCATGCCCTTTGTCACTTCTCTGACAACATTTTGTCAGAGAAGTTCAGCTGAACAAATCCAAAAGGTTTTTGTTTAAAAATGTTTTGTCAAAGTTCTAAGTCAGTGTTCTAGAACTTTCAATTGTTTTCAAAAGCAAGTAAAAAAAATAAATAAAATAAGTAAGACATTTTGAAACAGGAACCAAAGCCAATGGAGACACATATTTCTGCTTCACCACAATGTGCATCGTGAGTCCACATTATTTTCTCCAGGGGCAGTTCTCTTTCAATGCTCAGTGAGTGTATCCATCAAATTCTGGCTCATTTGGAGCGATGTTTCTCTAGGATTTAGAGATCGACAGGAGAACGCACATCCGAGTATTCAAATACTGCATCATTCTCACGCGGGCAGGCACATCTCTGCGTCTGGTATGCTATTACCGCGCAATCGCGCGCGCGCGCACCTGCACACGCTCGGTCGGAACAATGCGCGACTCCAGCGAGCCCCGTTTCCAGGGGCGACGGCTCAAGAACAGCGGACCCGCACACGCGTGCACAAAGACGCTCTGTGTGAACAAATCCCTTTTTGATTAAAAGGCGGGCTGGGTCGCGGCGCGGCGTTGCGCTCAGCCCTGCGCGAAACGCGCGGCTCCTGCGCGCGGAAACGCCGCCGCTTCGGTGATTCTTCCTTCTTTTCTTTCAGCCGGTGCCACTGGAACTAATAAATCCATTCACTGCGTTTTGCCGCAGACAGACTCCTGACGCCCCTACCCCCAGCGTCCTCCCTGTGGGTACCGACCATGTAGAGAATTAATTAAACATGCCGAATGTCAGGATCAAAAGAATTACGTCCAACTAAGGTCTCCCAGAACATTTTTGGACACGTATCCTAAAATTAATTTTGTCATAAAGTAAGTGCACAAGCTGACATCACCACCTAATTTTCTCTGGGTATTGACTGGACCTCCCAGTAGGCACAATCCTGAAGATCATTCAAGTCAGAATTCCCCATCAGGGAAACTTTGCTGAACCTCATTTTACTGAGAGCTGAGTTGGGCTCAAATCTATTTTCAGTTCAGTCAATTTTCACAAAATGAATTCAAACTGAATTCACTTTATTATTTTGTAATGATTTTATTGCAGGTGGAGGAAGTCACCGGTGATTCCGTTCTGTGTTCTACTTAGCACTGTGTCTCAGACAGAACCAGCAGAACACAGAACCACCAGTCAGTGATTGCACCTGCAATCTGTAGGCAAGCAAAGCACCATCAGAAACAGTTGCGTACTTGTTTACATGTAATTCATAAGCTAAAGGCGGTGGCTGAATAGTTGACAAGTGTGAGGGTGGGGGTGGTTGAGGGGGGGTTGGCGAGTGTGAGGGTGGGGGTGGTTGAGGGGGGGTTGGTGAGTGCAAGGGGGCGGGTGGGGGATTGATAGTTGGTGGGTACGGGGGGTGGGTGTGGGGGGACTGTTGCCAGATGTGGGGGGCAATGGGATGGGAGTGGGGGGATGGTTACCGGGTGCGATGGCGGGGGGGGGGGGGGGGGGGATGGTTGCTGGGCATGGCGGGTGGGGGGACTGTTGCTGGGTGCGAGGAGGGGGTGGGGGGTGGACGGTTGCCGGGTGTGGTCATCGTTGAAACAAAAACAAAAACGCGCCGTGTCACGTGAGCCTCATATCTCCCCCTCTCCCCGGCGGCAAGGCTGCAGCCCGCGTCTATTTTTGACCAAACTTTATTTTTCCCCCCTTCTTCCTCCCCGCCCCCCTCCCCCCCCCCCACCCAGGATAGCATTCCATCTTGACTGATTGTGCACATCCCCATAAAAAAGCATAATGGGCCCACAGGGTGCGGGGCAGACGCGATAATCCCCCCCGGGCCGCGGGCGATTGTGTGCCCCGCTGTCCGGAGATCAACGGCCGTCTGCAACATTCGCAAAAATGTTAATCTTCCCCCCCCCCCCACATTCTCGCGCCCACCCCCCTCCCAACAGTGCATTACCTAATGTGTGTATGCGTGTGCGGGGGGGGGGGAGAGTGATGTTTCGCTTAGTAATGCCTGAGCTAGCAGCAGTACTGGAGGGCCGCAGTGTCTGCAGGTTTAACTCCAGTCCTGGAGGGCCGCAGCGTCTGCAGGTTAAACTCCAGTCCTGGAGGGCCGCAGGGTCTGCAGGTTTAACTCCAGTCCTGGAGGGCCGCAGCGTCTGCAGGTTTAACTCCAGTCCTGGAGGGCCGCAGCGTCTGCAGGTTAAACTCCGGTCCTGGAGGGACGCAGCGTCTGCAGGTTTAACTCCAGTCCTGGAGGGGGCGCTGTGCCAGTGTCTGCATTTAATTATGCTTGCATGGGCTGGAGTATGACACCCCTGACACTCCTGTAGTCTATTTCTTTTTACTTTTCATGAACATGTGAGATACAGCAATGCACTGCTATGAAATGAGATTTCTCATATCTTTGGGACTTGATTTCTCATATCATTTCAAAGCCTGTGCTCTTCTGTCATTTTTTATCCACCAAATTTCATGACATTTTCTTCAACACTAAGGTTTCCTCTTGCGGTCTTCCATTCATTCCCCCCCCCCCCCCACTTATTCAAATGAAGTCCAGATTTTGCAAAACATCAAACTTTACATAACCCTATCATTAAATTGACACCACAGAATAATATTTTCATAAATTTGACAGGCCTGGTCAGAAACATAATACGATTTCTTTGAATCAGTTTTTGATTCCGCTCTAATTCAGACAATCCCACAGTCCCTTGCTGATCCTAAAGCAGGCTGGAGTCAGAAGACGGGCTCCATCTTACTTTGTTTTTATTTTTAAATTGCGCGTTTCCCTTTAAAATTCTGAGGTCTGTCTTGGACCCACGCTAAACTGGAGTCCCATTTCTCCATCATTTTAGACAACAAAACTTTTGAGAAACAGCAGCTCTTTTCTGGCTGTCACCTTGTCATGAATAAGCCCTGGTTGCCCCCGTGTCTTTAAGACAGGCTGTAGACCAGGACCACAGGGTGCGCCAGGGTCTGTCCTTTTTAACTCACCGCCTTACTGATCAATTAAAGCATTTGATTACAAAGTTAACTCACCTCTCCCGGGTCCCCTTGGGCCTGAACTCATTCCCCACTCCAAGCTGAAAACAGAAGTCAGCAGACGTGTTACATTACATTACAGGCATTTAGCAGATGCTCTCATCCAGAGCGACTTACACTGTATCCAATTATACAGCTGGCTATATACTGGAGCAACGCAGGTTAAGTACCTTGCTCAAGGGTACCAACGGCAGTGTCCTACCGGGGAATCGAACCTGCAACCTTTAGGTTATAAGACCAACTCCTTGACCGTTATACTACACTGTGTTGTGCGTCTCTCCCGGGCCGAGGGTTGCTGTAAAAGAGACAAGCTATCGATGCTTTTGCAGCAGCGCTAACCATCCCAGCTGCAGATTCATCTGCCTCTTATTTTCCCCCCTTAAAAACCAGCAAAGCTTTCAGACCCAAGAAACCAGGTGAGGTGAGTTAACCGGTCAATTAAGTGCCCAATGAGTCCAGCACACCCTCCGGCTCATCATGAGGGTATCTCATAAAGCATCTGATTGGACAAGAGCCTGAGTTACTTAAGTGTATTTACTAAATTTATCCGGTGAACTCCTCTATCCTTCCTGAGAGAAACCCCTGAGACCGCGGTTTGGAACCTTCCTCCTTCTAAACACATGGTTTTTTGTCTCCAAACGTGGCACACCGTTGACCAACAAGCGCATCAATTTAAGGTAATGGGCCTTAAGTGTTCGCAGGCAGCAGCAATCAAGGCAGTACGCTCAGAACGCACTCTAACGCACTGCAAAGTTATCGCAGGGGACGCGGCAGACAGTCAGACCCCAGAGAGCGGGGCATTGATCTTCCGTAAACAATGTGCTCACCATGCAAACACCGCATTCACGCATGTGTGCGAAATTAAGTCTTAACATTTCCACACGTCGTGCCCTCAATACCCTTTGCACTGCGATGTCACATTATTTATTTATGTTTCATTCAATTTAATCGGAACATTAAAAAGCCAGTTCAATCTGTGGGTCAGCGGAGAGGATACGCTCGGGGGTGTCAAAACGCAAACACGTTATCTTCCGTGTTTTCTCTCAACCACGGCCAAACGCTGAAATTCAGCCGACCTAGTGGGCATCCACAACACCACCGGGCCACACTTACACACGGTCTGGACTCACAGTTCAAAAGGTCAAACTCAAACATCTTTCTCGCTTGATCTCTATGTGGCATCTCAAGCAGATAAGTGGCGAAAAAAAGGTAAATTCCGTACAGACATTTGGAAGAATCATTCAATGTGTGGAATAACCTGCCAGGACACATATTAGAGGCAGAAACTCTGGGGATTTTTCAAGACCAGGCTTGATACGGTGTTAGATACTATCTAGTGTATGGGTAATACAGAACACTAGGTACAATTCAGTCAGGAAAATGGCAAGCATTGTTGGGCTGAATGGCCTGTTCTTGTCATTATGTAATGTTATGTCATGAGACTTTTATGACTTACGACGTTTCCTTCTGCTCTTCTGAAAACAGAATCTGCTTAAAACAACAATAATAATACAGTTCATAACATGTGTTTATGGCTATATGCCAGAAAGGTATAAACAATAGGCTTTGGCCAATCAGATTCCACGGGGCTGACATCACAAAAAACCTGCTGCATTCCAGAATCCATTCATCCATTTCCCCCCCTACACTGCAGGCATACTGTCATGCATACAGCCACCCTCGAAATCCCCGCCCCACCTAAACACCGATTGGCCGTGTGTGGACCGCTGCCAATGGCACACCCAATCCAGAAGCACGTGCCTGGCCAGCCCCCCATATGAAATGGATCAGATGCGTTTTTGTGCATGAGCTCGTTGAAAAACTGGTGAGAACTCAGCCCTCTGTCTCCGTAGATCAGGGGGGTGTCCAATCTAACCCGCAAAAAGGGCTGACGTGGCCACGTGTTTTCACTTTAGCCCCAGCGCTACAACACCCTGATTCCACCATTCAGCTAATCACGGTCCTCAATCAAGGCCTCGCTAAGTAGAATCAGGTGTCTTAGCGCCACAGTCGATCCATCACAGAGAGTTTGAACCCCTCCGAGAATAAGTACCGGCAGGCGGAGCACGCTGCACCCTGGCAAATTTGTGTCATGACGCCCGTTTGCTAGCACCGGTTGCTCATTAATAATACAATCTATTAATTTAAAGTCCTCATTTTTGAACCACCTTCATTCTGCTCCATCTGGAAATATTCGTGCAGGATAAGCATGCGTGCATGTGTGTGTGTGCGCGTGAGAGTGTTTGTGTGTGTGTGCGCGCGTGTGCGTATATGTGTGTGTGTGTGTGTGTGCGCGTGAGAGTGTTTGTGTGTGTGTGCGCGTGTGCGCGTGTGCGTATGTGTATATGTGTGTGTGCGCGTGTGCGCGTGTGCGTATATGTGTATATGTGTGTGTGTGTGTGTGTGTGTGTGTGTGCGCGTGTGTGTGTGCGCGTGAGAGTGTTTGTGTGTGTGTGCGCGTGTGCACGTGTGCGTATATGTGTGTGTGTGTGTGTGTGTGTGTGTGTGCGTGAGAGTGTTTCTGTGTGTGTATATGTGTGTGTGTGTGTGTGTGTGCGTGCATCCACATGTATATGCATGTATGCGAGTGTCTGCATTTCATTATGCTTACATTTCTGCCATTCCTAAACATAACATTTCAGAAATTTGCTTTCTGATTGTAATATAACATGCAACCCCACTGGCATCTGAAGGCAGGGCAAACTGATCAATGACATGAACACAAAAAGTTCCCGCTTTAATAACTAAAGTTGGCACGGATATGCCTTACACAGGTTCTGCACTTATAAACACAAAGTCAACGAAACTACAGCGTCTGCCATTCAACACATGGCTCCAACTGAAAGATAATTGCTCACATTTTTTAACGAATTAAGAAAAAAATCCCTCTGTAAACAGAAAACCGACTCTCGATTTCAAATATCTCCACTTGCATCAGGGAGGTTCAGAGTTTGCTCGCGATTTGATTGCAACCAAAATAAACTTGGGATTATTTTATCATGGTTATTTGAACGATACGACATGTTATGGCTATAGAGTAACATGTATATCAATTCGATCTGTTCCTACGATTCCCGAAAAATGCACGGAGCAATGGCTGGGGGAAGCCTCCGGAATCTTTCGGAATTTGGGACATGGTCCCGCTCGCTGGACTGGGTGGAAATGGACATCTCAAGGGCCTCGGGAGTTTAAGCAAGAAGGCTTATCTTGGTTCTGAGAATCGCGAGTGTACACACACACACACACACACACACACACACTCACACACACACGCACACGCACACACACTCACACCCACACACACACACACACACACTCACACACACACACACACTCACACACACACACACACACACACACACACACGTCTCCTTTTCACTGTAGGCCTGCCTCAGACACGCAAGCATTCGAAGACACGACGTTAAAGCGGCACGGATAAACAGTAAGTTACCACACACGCAATATTAAGAGAAAACAAACAGACAGCACATCAGCATTATGTAAAACAGGTGCAGGTTTGAGTTTTTTTTGTTTTTTTTTAAAGAACGGATTAGTGATTTAAGAGGAACAGAACACTGTAATTTGGTGATTTCTTGCAGATGGTTCCAGCTCCACAGGGCATAATAACTAAGTGACATTTTACCGAACTCTGAATCGAGGTTGAGGTACAGTAAAAAGTAATTGATCATTAGACCAAAGGTCACACTTTGATGTAGACCTGTTAAGAAGTCTGCCGCAATTGGCCGGCAGCTGGCCAATAAGGGCTTTATGAATGAAACTGTGCCAGGGTGACCACCTGCGATGGCTCGGGGACAGGGGACCAGTTGACTCATTAAGGTTACTGTGGTGGATAAGATGTTTCGCATAACAGATAAAAGGCAGTGCACAAACATGCATACATACACGCACACAAGCACACACACACACGCACGCATCCACACACATGAACACACATACACTCACTCGCTCACTCACACACGCATACACTCATTCCCTCACTCACACACACACACACACACACGCACAAGCATGCACACACACGTACATACACTCACCCGCTCTCTCAGACGCACGCACACACACACACAAGTACACACACATGCACACACACTCACTCGCTCACTCACACACGCACACACACTCAAGCACACACACACGTACATACACTCACTCACTCACTCACTCACACACACACACACAAACACTCACTCACACCCACACACAAGCACACACACGTGCATACACTCACTCACTCACTCACACACACACACACACACACGCACACGCACACGCACATACACTCACACAGACACACACACACAAGCACACACAATCCTAGTTTTGGAAATGTTACCCTTACAAAAACAAGAAGCAAGAGAACTCCTCGTTTTGCTTTTTTTATTGTTTGTTTTACTTTTTTTCATTTAACCTTTTCTTTTGTCCTCGCATTTCTCCACATTCATTTTTTTTTTAGATTCCCTCTTATTCAACCTTGAATTTTATTGCATTTTATCTTTTATGCATTGGAAAGCAATTTGAGAATCGCTTAAAACGCAGCTATTCAATACACTCTTGAAGTGCCGTATAAATAAAATTTATTATTAACATTAAAGTGGAGCTTAAGTTTGCAGTAATGGGGAATCGATTGCACCCCCTCACCTCTCTTCCCTGGGGGGGTTTCTGTTTTCTGTGGTGAGCTCACATGGAATTCTGCCACATTTTCTCTCTCTCTTTCTGTCTTTCTCTCTATTGTTCTCTGTCTCTCTGTCTGTTTCTCTCTGACTCTCGCTCACTCTCTGACTCGCTCTGTCTGTCTCTGTCTCTCTGCCTGTTTCTAAAATGGCAGATGATGCTTACCTATTCAAAGTCTGTTTGAAGGTATTAGGGATGGGAAACTTATGGGTGGAGCCACACTGAGTTGTCAATCATTGACTTAATTGAACCAATCAAAAACTTCTGCTCTCCACAGCGAAAATCAATGATTGGTTCAAATCACTGGCTGCACTGCATATGCTACTCCACCCATTCCCTTACATTACCATCACTAGAATGTATGCGTTTCATTGACTAATTGATTTATTGACTGTCTAACCGATTGATTAGTGGAAGTTACAAGAGCAGGATGTCAGAGAGAGCAGATCATTTAAGGTTTTAACAGCCCTTCATCTGGGGTTCAGATCTGCACCAAACGTCTGGCTGCCGGGGCCAGGCCGAAGCGCATGAGCCTGCATTTCTGATCAGTGTGCTGGCCTGATACGTTCTATTTATCAGGCTCTAAGCACAAACAGAGAGGCTGTCTCTCTGCATCGTCTCAAAACTCTCTTTTTTTCCCCCCACTCTTTTTTTTAAACCACTTTTTTTTGTTCCTAATAAAAATGTTTTAGCCATTAAATGCCACGTAATCGGGAATCGGTCGCTCGCTCCCCTCCTCCTCCTCCTCTCCTCCTCCTCTCCTCTCATCCACCCTTCCTCTGTTTCCTGGCCACCCGCGTAATGTTTTGTTTTCTTCCCGCGTTATATATTTCACGCCTTGGCGTTCGCGCGCCCCCCCCCCCGGCGGCCTGATTCGCTGGGTCGTAAAGCTATCGTTAAGCGCCATTAATTTGCTACGCCGCGGCAGAATTCGGGGCTGCAGATCTCATAATGGGGCGGGGCTGAGCCCGCGGACCGTCCAGAAGGTAACACAATGACCCTCGCTAACCACCGCTGGCAAACAGGCCCCGACAGAAGTTATGACCCACATAAAAGTCAAAGTTGTAATATTCACAGGAAAAATGCGCGTCGTGACTGACTGGGCCTCAATCTCCCCTCCTGAAGACTGTGTGTGTGTGTGTGTGTCCGTGTGTGTGAGTGTGTGTGAGTGTGTGTCCTTGTGTGTGTGAGTGTGTGTCCGTGTGTGTGTGTGTGTGTGTCCTTGTGTGTGTGAGTGTGTTTGTGTCTGTGTGTGTCCTAGTGTGTGTGTGTGTGTGTCCTTGTGTGGGTGAGTGTGTGTGTCCGTGTGTGTGAGTGTGTGTGAGTGTGCGTGAGTGTGTGTGCACGTGTGTGTGTGAGTGTGTGTGTCCGTGTGTGGGAGTGTGCGTGTGTGTGTGTCCGTGTGTGTGTGAGTGTGTGCGCACGTGCATGTGTGCATCAGTGTGTGCGTGCCTGCGTGTGTGCATGTGCATGCAATGTGCATGTGTTTGTGTTGGTGGGGATAGCATACATGTGTCATGGCTAGCAAAGATAGATGCTGATAAGCAGCATCACCGAT
This sequence comes from Anguilla pacifica, assembly GCA_039654925.1. Classification (NCBI taxonomy): domain Eukaryota; kingdom Metazoa; phylum Chordata; class Actinopteri; order Anguilliformes; family Anguillidae; genus Anguilla; species Anguilla pacifica. Next base: position 3,534,921 of record CM077284.1, read on the forward strand.
TTGACATCCTGCTGATTCTGAAGTCTCACTTCTGCGCGCTACAGGAAGTGCACCCCCCCCCCCCCCCCCCCCCCCCCCCCACACACACACACACACTCCAGGTGTGTGTGAGGCTTTATTTCAGCTGGGTCAGATGAGGTAAGGGGACTGACCAGAACAAAACTTGAGCAGAGGCCATCCCACAGACGCTGCCGTTCCTTCAGAAAGGAGCGGGATGATCGCACACTGCTGCCCTCCACCTTCTCCTACATTCCCTCGCCTCACTCTGACCTTTCCTCAGCGTTACTGGGAAGTGGCGTAAAGTTCAGAGCAAAAAAAAAAAAAAAATAGGCCATGCGCTGCCTTGGCCTCGAACAGAACGTTGGACACGATGACCCGACCAGAGAAATGCCGAAAGTTCAGCATTTTTCAGTCCTCAGATCACAGCTGTGGCAAAGGCACCAGAAGGGGACACCGACCAAAAGTAATAAAACGTTCAGAGCTGCCCTTTCTTGACTCGCTGTTCTTCCCGAACCGTCATCAGTTATTTTACTTAAAACGAAAGAAAACAACAAAAAAAAGGGCAAAATAAAAGCTGGGCACTATTTAATGACTCTGCGTTTGAGTTTAAACCTTCAGAGCTGCTGGTGGGTCTGAGTTAGCAGATCTGCGGAGTGAGAAGCGGCCAGCTGGACCCAGAGCACCGCAGTGAGCTCACAGAGCCCCAGAGCGTTAAAGAAAAAAAACCCAGTCAGTCAAATCGCAGGTCCGCGATCCAAACACAACCTTCGTTTCTGAAAGACGTGCGCTGGGGCCCAAAACTGTGTGGCAGAGAGGAGGCGGGGCGGCCTGGAGCCACGCCCACTTAAACGGCACATTTAAAACCCGGGTCTGATTTAGGACGCCAGTCACTAATTAGCGAACTGGTGAGAGATCTGCTCTTAATTGCCTTTGAATAAAAGCTGAAAGCCTGAGGCTGGACTTCCCCAACGTCAAATTAGGACCACATGCACCTCACCGTGTGACTGGAGACCCCTTATCACGCACACCCTGGCGAGCGTGCCAACGAGCGCACACGAGCAGGCGGGGCTCCGCACTCCCTGCACCGACCCGCGCCCCGCCACAAAGAACCAAACTTGAAAGATGCTAATGAAGGCGGCGATCATTAATTAATTAATTAACTGGTGAGAGATCTGCGCTTAATTGCTCTTGAAGAAAAGCTAAGGAAGCCCGAGGCCGGAGCGTGCAGAAGCTCAGCTGCAAACGGAGGCGATTCCCAACACCGAATATTATAACTTGGACTTTTATGGGGGCGACATAGCTCAGGAGGTAAGAGCGGTTGTCTGGCGGTCGGAGGGTTGCCGGTTCGATCCCCCTGACCCTGGGCGTGTCGAAGTGTCCCCGAGCAAGACACCCAACCCCTAATTGCTCCCAACGAGCTGATTGGTACCTTGCACGGCAGCCTTTCACCACTGGTTTGTGAGTGTGCGTGTGAACGAAACTGCCCACCATGAGAAACCTTCTCACGATAAAATAAGTACCCATCCTTTTACCGCTTACTGGTTGCCGTGGTTCTCAAGTTGGGCCTCACGCAGACGTGAGTAGGAGGAAGACACCTCCTGCACTTCTTAACAAGCAGGCAGACCAGCAGGGGTCACTGTTGCGCAACGCGGATGCCTGTATGACCTACGCACAACCAGCTTGGTTGGCCCAACACAGTTGCAAAGCGAGCAAAAAAAACGCAGGTGGAGGTTCTTTAAGAGGGAGGTGGTTAGCTGAGGGGTTGCTGTTGAGTGATGAGGATGATTGGATTTTTATTGCGTTAAAATATTTAAACTTATTTTTTTCTCCGGCAGGTCACAGGAGGATAGGCCATGAATGAGCCTGTACATTTGTGGCTGTATTAGGGGCCCGTAGATAAGGCAGAACTGCTGAAACATCCATAGGGTCTGTGGTTTAGTGCTGCAGAGGACACATACATAAACTATTCATGAATAAAGTATTAATTTGCTCATTTAACTATTTGTTGATATTTTATGTTTCTTTTGTAAGACTGTTGATACAGTATGTCTGTAATGTGTCCTGGGATTTTTTTTCCGTATGATAACATTGTCGAAAATACAATAAAGCAAATTTCTTAGACAACACTGCTCCCTGGTCTAGAACTCTTTTCATTAAAAAGGCATACAACATGCTGGGTATGGTCCCCCCCCACCCCCACACACCCCCACTTTAAGAGTTAATCATGCATTGCTGTCTGGGAAGAAATAGGTTTCTGCACATTTTTTGGAGTGGGTGGGGGTCTCTTTTTGTGTTCTATAGGATAACAGCAATCCTTTCCTTTAAAAGAAAACCTGGATTAAACACCTGGGGGTAGACAGAGGAGGGAGTAGGGGGTGGGGGTAAGTAGTGAGGAGGGTGGGTGGATTATGGCAATAGTGGGTTATTAATTCCCCCCCCCCCTCAAAAGTCTTGATAGAACAACATGATCCTTCCGCAAAACTCGTGAAAGAAGAAGTTGAATCTGGTAAAGTAAAAACATGCATCTTTGTCCAAATCATTACTAGCGTCCAATACCCAGCAGAACTGGCAGGTTCTCATACAAAACTGCATTAAGTTGCACATTAATCCGTTATAGCCGAAGCCATTTTTCTTTTAAAAAAAAGGAGCAGGATTGAAATAGCCTTCTAAGAGCCAAAAACCCCTCCCTTCGGGCCCCTTTGCCCCTCCACCCCACCCCTTCTTATTCTCTGAAACCCTTCTGTGCCTTTATAACTGATTTATTCAGGGATAAAAGTCACCCTCTGACTTAAAAAAAAAAAAAAAAACTTTCTCCTGTCTCTAAGACCGTTTCTCTCAACAAAAAAACCAGGAGAATAATGCGGTCGTGCGATTTTTCTGGATGACTTTATTCATCACTAATATTGCGATTGCCTGTCTATTTTTTGTTTTGTCTTGTTTCATAGCTGCAGGTTATATGTCCTCACTACCTTCTTTCCCATCAACCAAAGTGATGCTCTGACAATACACAAACGACTGGCCAATGAAAGAATCTCCATCACACAAAAACTTCCACCATGTAAAGTAGAATCATTGAGTTCCCGTTCTCTGAATTCAGTAACATTGGCTAGCCTACGTCACTGGTACGGAGGAATAGTCTCACTGTGGTAATTCCATCAGGATCACAGGTTTCCAGTGGCAATATTCTGGAGACTACCGCACAGACTATTTCTCATGATGTCAGTGAGAACCCTGTACAGTAGTTACAGACTAATACTAAAAAGTTTTTCTTCTGTGCTGGGGGTTTTTTTTTTTTTTCCTAAGGTCGTTCTGCAATGTGTCAAGCTGCAGTTCTGACAGGCTGAACTTAAATACAAGCTTCAGAGGACAGGAATATTGCGTAAGGCTGCAGCTTCACTGCGCAAACCCTGCCGTAACGGGTTCTCGCACACGCAGTCGGATTTTGCATTTTTACCGAACCCGTTTTAGCTCATTTGGTCTTTGCGTCAGCGGAGACGGCCGCAGGTACCGCAGAGATTCGGGAAAACACGCGCGATCGGGGAGTCCATCGCCGGAAAACTGCAGACAAACTGGCTCCTGAAAAATGTTGCCCTTCCAAACGAAAGAAAAAATAATAAATTTCACATATTACCTCTGTATTAAACTAAAGATGTGTAACGGGAGGTGAACTGGAGCAGCATAAATCTTTCTGCAGAGTCATAAAGGTTTTTTTTTCCCTCCCCATTTGGCACCACTTGCTTGAGACAAGTGCCCACTGCATACCATCATTATTGAAGACCACTGAGTACAAGCGAAGTTCCAGGCCAAGGAAAACAGGAATATTTTTGGAATACCGACTATTCCTTTAAAAAAAATTTTTTTAAAAATTTTTTAGAAAAGGCCACGCAAAGGGACAGGCGAAGAGAGCTGAGAAAACAAGCCGTTTCATTGGCCGGTAAACACAGCTCGTCCGAGTCAAACCAGCAGGGGAGACAGACCAGCGACGTCAAGGAAATTAAAGAAGACACTCCTAGCCTCAATATGTCAAACTTCCTGAAAAAAAGCAAATCAAAAAATTTAATGGACCCATCGAACCTTGGGATTCCAAGAAAAGTGAAATAAGCATTTTTCTTCCCCCCGCAGCTTTTATTTTGTTTTGTGTTTTTGTACGCCATATCTTTGACAGATATCTTCAGAAATGACTGGCTTCTTTGACACTGGCAGCCATGGTTAGCCATGAGTATAGCAACACTGCCAGGCTGCCCCTCCCCCCTCCAATTCATCAAATGCTCTGAATTTAATAACATAGCCGCGTAAATGTAAATCGTTTCGTCCCAAGGCCCCCGAGATGAGAGGTAAAAGTCCTCGGTGTTCCAAATGCCCGGTGGACTTGTCCGACACACTGCGAGTTTAGCGGAAAGGTTGATCCTTTCTAAGAAACCCGCGAAAAGATTTGGAAGCCATTTTTGGTCTCTTTATTTTTCGGTCTGCTGCTCCTCAGAGTTCGCAGGGATCGCTCCGCTGAAGAACCCTCGCCATTCGCTGCTAATGCCCCCCTCCCTGCGGGATGGCGGGGGGAAGAGAAACTGCGTGCAGATCGATGTTAACTTTGTTTTAGGATTGATGTTAACTCAGTTTGTGTGTGTGTGGCATCAAGAGTGATCCAAGGTCCAAAATCGTGGCTCAATAGACTGTTTTAGTCTTGCTGTCTCTGCCTTAGAGGGAGAGAGAGAGCTTTCTCACACACACACTCTCTCACTCTCTCTCTCATATGCAGAAACACATAGGCCTACACATTCGGGCCCAAATTGCCATGTCTTCAAAATATTTCCTCCACACTGATCTAAATTATTTTATGAGATTTAAAATATTGACACTGGCATGGCTGGTTTTCAGAAGACTTTCCCCAGTGGCTGCTCCTGTAAGAATGATTTGATTTAGACGTTTACAGGACGACTAGAGTTTCAGCTCCCTACATGTGCCATACTTATCACGGTAATGATCTAGCTCCTAACCCACCTCTTTATGAGTTCTCGTCCCTGGGGGGACAATCACACAAATAAAAATGAGTCCCAGGTTACCACTAATGTGACAGGGGTTTCATCGTGATGAAAACATCGCAAAGAGACTACTTCACCACTCCAACAACTTTGGCAAGGTGGCAACTGCCCCTAGACCTTTTTGCATGCCACCACTGCAAACTTTCTGAGAATGGAGAACAGAATAAATGCATTTTGCATGATGAGGGATTTAGGGTGGATATTCTTTCGCCGATCAGTAGTTTACACATTGTCAGCGCAAAGCATCAGCTGAGTAGCTGCTAAAGAATGTAGCATGCGCACATAACCAGTAGCTGCCTGCGCTTCTCCCCACACAACAAACGAACAATAACGCAAAATACCCTTCAAGACTCTGGAAGGGAAGTAACTAAGTATCGTAGCGGTTGGGAAATAACCCCCAAAAAAACAGGTTTTAGCATGATTGCTTGTCGTGCAAGATCGGTTTATAAGAGGGACGTTCTGGTGTAAACAAGGCATATTTTTTTTGGCGGGCCAGCAGTTGTTACTAATGTTCCTGCTCTTTACGGGTTGACTGCACGCCACCGTAGGCCAAATGGTGGAGCATGCTGCTACGGTAGTATCTTAAAAAGACAAACTCAGAGACCTGAGGATGCAAATCTAATTATAAAGTATATAACATTCAGTCAGGAAATATTGCCAAATTGTTTACTCTGTGTATTGACAATTCAGAATATACATGCTGCGGTGTAGAAAAACAAGTATATATTTAAACTTCTCTCCCTCTCTCTCGCTCTCTCTCTCACACACACACACAGACTCACTCACGCCCTCCATTTCCATCGTAATTGAAGAAAAACACAGAGTAAGCCCTGGTATATAGCTATGTGACCTTTGCCAACCTGTGGGATGGGTTGGGTGTGTGTAATGGGAGGCTCAAGGTCGTATAACTGGCAACCTGAAATGACAAAACGACCCCCGTGCCTTTAACGTCGTATCAGATTCCATCCACCAAAGTCCCCATCTCCACCCGACCCCCCTCCCCACAAACCTTTCAGAAAACAAACGCTATTTCTTTCTCTTCAAGAAAGTAATGGTTGCTTTTTTTCAGAAATAATGAAGGATGCTTCACTCCACCCATTACATTTTATAATAATTTAAATTGTTAATACTCAGGTACCCAAACAGGTTGCTACATTACAATCTGCAAGTCGGCCGACTACCAACAGCTTTGAAAACGTCAGAGACAGGAAAATATTCACAATTAATCACAGAAGAAAACTGCAAAAAATGCAACATTAAACTGAATCAATAAAGTAGTTAAAGTAAAATACTAAGTATTATTACTGTGTTCTTGGCTAGAAATCGCTGTACAAAATAAGTATTATACCTTTCTGAACTTGTGTTCAGCAGTTGCCTATGACCATGATATGCACTTTTTGTACGTCGCTTTGGATAAAAGCGTCTGCGAAATAAATGTAATGTAATGTAATATTAGAGTCATACCATCGGTAGCTAACATATTGATTGTTTTGTGGCCACAATGGTAAGCTTTTCCTGTTCGTTGTTAAACAAACGGAGTAGGCTGCACTGTATTATTGGTAAAGGCCGCAGCCACAAAAGCTTTGTTAGCCAAGTATGAATTGGTTATAAATCGAAAGACCTTTTTAGATATGACTAAAAGGGAGAGGATGCTCATGTCGAGCAACTTCACTTAATTTCTGTAATCAGACATGAAAAAAATAACAATTCCCATTCTTACCAGTGCGAGTTTTTCCTATCAGCATACGATAAAACGTATCTAGGAGACCGCGTAATAGCGCAAAGTGCCTCACGTGCCACAGCGAAGTCGTCATAGCAAAGAACGTCCCGAGACAATCAATCAGTACCATGGTTTTTTAAAAATAGGCTATATATTTTTTATACGTTATTAAGTATCATGATGTATTGTAAACCACGTCTATAGTTTATTATTTTAATAAAAGTTAGTTTACGTTGCTGTAGAGTAATGTAATTTATTCCAGGTGAAACAGACACATTCATTGATACGTCCACAAAAACGTAACAACATGAGGCACGAGGTAAACAGACCCCACCCTACTCTATTCCATATAATCCTCAGTGTTCGACAATTCCTTAGGCTAACGGGTCTGGCTTTAGTAAGCAGTGCACGACGGTATTTAGGACGCAATGTGCAAGACAACGGTGTCTGTCATAAACAGTCACATAACCCTGCACGCAACAAAACGATCTCCTTGTTCCCATTGGAGTCCAGCACGGGTTTTTCCTCTTGCATAACGTGGTGTGCTCAGAGGGGCGGGGCTAACTCAACCTTCTGCACGCCGAGGCTGCACAAGATGAGGTTGGATGCTGACTTCCCGCGGCTGTGACTTACTGCGCTGAGTTGGATGCTTTCCTGCACTTTAAAGAGGATTTATGTGGAAATCGCTTTGAAATGACCGGAGAGAGCATCCATATAAATAATACCTCTGTAGATGGCAAAAAACAGAGATTGTTGCGATGAAACACTCATTTGTTTTTGGGATTTTTTTTGAGTGCCGTTGCTTGTTTTATTTTAAAAAGTAGGCTATATGCTCACTCTCGCTTTACCTTACTGCTGCGAAGAACACGTTGCGCGGACAAAGTTGAAGCTCGTTTTGTTGAACAACCAGAGGAACAACCAAGTAAACAGAAACAGCAAAATAATTAATAGATAAATAGGTAACTGTCCTTACTCGCGTTTGGAGCTGTCTTGTAGGAGGAGTTCGTTTAAACCTTATAAGTAACGGATTTTCCCCCTTATAAAAGAAGATTTGAACCCAGCTACCCATTGGAACGCTGCGCGTGGGACTGGCGGTGACTACCTAACAGGTAGGTGTGTTGCAATCAACTTTACTTCCTTATGCTTCGTTAATTGGGAGTAATTATGACTGTAATTATGACTGAAAAATATTTTTGAAAAATCTCATTTTAATGTTGGATATTACATTATAGGTATTTAGCAGACGCTCTTTTCCAGGGCGACTTGCGCCACTATATCTGAAATTGTATTAACATACGTTCATCAACTTACATTGCACGATTGAAATAAGACTTTTAAACTCAATGCACGAATGTACAAACCATGCAAATGAGCGAAGCTATATGGCGCATTAGCCCGTTTTTATATTGTGTATTATTTTCAAATGATATTCTGTTATTATTTATTTGGTTAACATTTTATCACAGTTTGCGCAACTAAATTATATACAGTACTGTTTAAAGGAAAATCGCTACTTTTGGCGGCAAAACAATTTGCATGCTTTTGTAAGTGTCATTACCGATAATGAAAAAGTGACTGACCTCTTGTAGCATTTGCTGTTGAGTTATCGCGGACCTCACACGATAGTATCTGCTGCACGCGCAGAGCAGTACATAAGTGTTCTCGAGAGAAAATATCTCGCGGTCAACTAATATGAACGATAAATTAGAGAAAAATTTGAAAAAAACTTAAATACTTAAATTTTAACAACACATTTATTATTATTATTATTATTATTATTATTATTATTATTATTATTATTATTATTATTATTATTATTGTAGTAATTGTTGTTGTTGTAGTTGTTGTTGTTGTTTTTAATGTGACCATGCATCGGTTTTATTCTAGCAATTTCCACTTTTGGCGTTACCTTAGATTTGTGGAGGGCTTTAAGTTTTTAGTAGCCTGAGTGAAGAACGTTTTATGCAGCAGATATATTGAGCGAGTTAATTACACAATTTATGAAGTCGTATTTAGTTTATGTGGTTACTTTATTTTGCCAGTTGTAGAATGTTTGTAAAACATTTATTTTGCTTGTTGAAGGTTATAAGAGGTATACCAGTCTTAATTTTTACATAATTTAGGCGCACCGTGTCCCAGGGAAATGAACTTGAATTAGGCTGCAAAATTCTGTTATCATGTTAGTACTACAATGTATGCAGTTTAAGAAAAAGTGTGGAAGAAAAATTTGTGAAACATTAAAAACAAAATGTTAAACAACACAGGGCTGCAGCATCATGCTGTTGTTCTCTTTTATATTTTAAAAGGTTTACAACTTTCAGATTAATTCTTTCGTTATGCGCATGTATGTGAGTTTTCTTTTAAAGTAAAATGCAAAAGAAAATATATGTAAACAATTAAAGTACTGACCAACCTGGGGACCTTTTAAAGTCTTCCCACTTTGGGCAGAAAAATATGTTTCTTTTGCACAAGTAATCTGTGAGAGCAGAGTTTATAGGCTGGATGTGCATGCATATATGTGCGTGCGTATTTCATAATTTAGTTTTGTAAGAACTTGTCAGTCTGAAATATGAGGAAACCCAATAAGCTTCCATTGGGGTCCGTCAGAGGAGCCTGAGTTGCCTTAGGAGACGTGCCATTGGTTCTGCTGGTAGTGGGACTTCCACGCAGTCTGTGTATTTAGGAAGCCAAGTGCACAGAACTTGAGCGTTTATTTTGGTGCTAAGTACACAAGGGGCTCATTTGACAGTTCATTAACACAGTGCCGCAGTGCAGCTTCCGAAACGCCCGCTGTGTTACAGGTAATTCTGCCTCTCTCATTCTATTTATTTTTATCTCGCTCTCTCTCTCTTTATCTCTCTCTGACCTTCTTACTTTATTTCTCTCTCTTCATTTCTCTCTCTTCCTCTCTTTATTTCTCACTCCCTCTGCTTTCTCTGTCTATCCCTCTCTCTCATTATTTCTCTTTATATCTGTCTCTCTGTCTCTGTTCTTATGTCTCAGAATTTTTAACTTTTGAAATGTAGAATCCCCTCTGCGGTTTGAACATTTTCAACAGTTGCTTTGGTTGCGCAGTACAGTGCACCAGTATTGCCTTCCAGATTCTGAACTGAACTAGAGATAGCTAGGTGGGAGGGAGGGAGGGAGGGAGGGCGGGAGGCATTTTAGACGTTATGGAGTGATGGGACTGGGGGGGGGGATGGGGGGTGTTGGCAAAGGAATAATGTGTTTTATCTTGTAGTGCTGGATGGGGGGGGGGGGGGTATTAAGGTGTAAATATTTCCAAACACCTGGAAAAGCACAGCACGGTGTTTTAGATTCTCGTGTACGAACCGAGAGAGAATACCCCCCACACCCCCCCAAGGGAGCACAGCTGGAGCTTGAGGGGAAAGAGAGAGAGTTTTATATACATATATATATATGCATAAATTTAATATATATTCACACAGTGAAATTCCCAATGTTAATTCAACTCTAACAGAGTAGATTTAACACTGAACATTTGACCGTGTATAAATTGTGGTTATTATTTTGAAACATTCTGTCATATGGTATAATGTGTCTGTTTCTTTATGTAACACTTTGGCAGTGTATTGGGATTGGCACTGAAGTATTTCTTCCTCAGTTGAAGTGTACATGAGAGAGGGTGGGTGAGGCAGGGGTGGGGTGAAGAGAGGAAAGAGGGATGAGCAGGTAAATCCGCCCCAGATTTACAGGCTTTTTTCCCCAGCGTTCATGCTCCTTCTGCTGGGGAAGAGCTGACCACCCGGGTGAGCGCTGGGTTGAGGCAGGCGTGGGTCTCTCTGTCTGCGCAGATCTGCGCAGTCAAACTGACCACAACTGCTCTAGACTGGGGCTGATCAGGGTGAACTCTTCTGGGGTCTCATGCTCATACTCTCTGGTGAGGGGTCAGAAGTCAACGGGCACCTTTTATTTCTATCAGACAACCACCCCCCCACCCCCCCTCACAATTTCAGTTTTTCAGTTTCAATTTCAAGTTGCTTTATTGGCATTGGATTCATAGTGTTGCCAAAGCAAGAGCCTTTCTCTCTCTCTCTCTCACTCTCTCTGTCTTTCTCTATCTCTCTCACTCTCAGTTCAATTAAATTCAAAGATGCTTTATTGGCAGGACAACCAGCGCAAGGGATTGTACAAAACACGTACAATTGTGACCTGTAGAATAAGTGCCTGTGATGATATTGACGTGGCTACTGTAAAGGAATGTAACAGTAGTTATAATAATTGTAATAATAACAAGCACATTCTCTATTTTGCTCTCTTTCTCTGTCTTTCTCACCTTCTCACACGTACACTGGTTTTTGGAGCCAGCAGGTTATCCTGTTCATCTGCCCTGTCACGTTCCTGTGGGTGGGTGAGCTGATGCATGGAGAACTTAGGCTCGGATGCACAGATAACGCTCGCAGAAAAGGAAAAGAAAAAAACATAAAACCATAAGTAAATCAAACTGGGATCGCAGCCGAGTGTTAGCGCTCAGTTCCCCTGTAGGTGTAGTCCGTGAAACGGGAGGCGTGGATAAACTGAAAGAGCAGCTTTTCCTTACGTTTAGCTTAAATCCCTTAGCAGATGCTCTTCCCCGGAGTTACTTACAGATACTGGCTGTTCATAAGAAGGCTGGATGGAGAGCAGCACTGAAACGGAAGTGTATCATCAAACGAAGTGTAACAACGTAAGCCGATCATACAATAAATGTGCTGTCACGCACAAGCACCTGTAGTCGGAATTTATCTACTCCGAAAAAAAAGTTTCATTGGATAGACCTAAAGTTTTTACTTCAATTTGTTACCCCTGTATTTTTTTAAGGTTTTCTCAGCTGAAATTGTTTGGGTATGTTTGAATGAACCTAAAAAATCTCAGTTGAGAAAACCCAAAAAATATTGGTTTGTCCAACGAAGCATTTTCTTTTTCAGTGTGAAACAGCACTTTGCTGCAAGGTCAGTGGGAGCGTGTGTTAGTAAAGAGAATTGGCCGGATTTCAATTAATCTGGAATTTGTGGTTTGGACAGGTAGGGAAGTCTTGGTTCAGTCACAGGTGAACACCTTGGATCGTGACTGCCAGCATTGAACCTTAACTCACCTTTAGAACTTGCAGGAGCAGGTGCTGAGGAATTACCTGGGCATTTCTGACCTTCCAGAGGGAAGGTGGAGGTGTTCATGGGTGAGGGGTGCTCCATCACGCCCCCACATGGAGGGCAGGGGGTGTTGCAGACAGGGCTGTTTTTACCCTGTGATTTATAGCCTGTGGTATTTACACTTTGGACGCTACTCCAGTCCGTTCACGTTTGTGCCGGCGAGCCGCTTCACAGAATCGGGGGAATCTTCCAGGTCTCATTGGCCCATTAAAGCATAAATAAATAAAAAACAAAAAGTCATTTAAAAAGGGAGCAGAAAGTTAAAACGAGCATATGATTATGTTCCAGAAGTTATGTTTCTCACTTGTGAGGAAGACCCGTTTAAGGGCTTAAATCTTACTTAAATCTTCTGATTATTGTAATTAAATGGGAGCAATTTTTGTATTAGCTACAGTGTGTGGACTCGACGTTTTTTCTGTGAGTGATTATTCCAATATCAACAGTGCCCGGAACAATTCCGCTCCAGTCTCACTTTGTTTTTATGATTCCGTGATAATAATTTTAACTGTTCCACTTAATAAGGGGTTTCTATTGTTGCAGTGTGTTGTTTTTAATGATTTTGAGACCGATTTGGTTTTAACGGTAATTCATTATTTATTGTTTCCTGTTCTTTGAAGAGTTACTTGGTGATTAACACGCCGTAAAAGAGAAACTAGTGGTTTTAATGCGAGTAACATCTGATAGTGCCCCCCCCCCCCTACCCCGCTCTGCCTCGCGATGACTGTGTGGGTAAATGGCAACGAACTAATAATGTCTGACAGATGTTGGATCGCGAGCCTTCAACTTGATACCGAGCAATTTAAACAAAAAAAACGGTCAAACCGCGAGCTCAGAATTTTATCAGAGAGTTCGCCACGCGCCTTTTTCCTTCTCTTCCGCGAGCGAAATCCCGACACCGCCCGGCCAGCTTTCGCCTCGCACGGCTGAATAATTGATAAATCAAAGCGGGAATGTACAAAGCGGGCAATTTAATCTCCTGACTATTTGATGAGGGGAGCGAGTTTCGTTTTGCCGCTGGGGGCGGGTGGAGCGCGCGGAACGAACGTGATACCCCTTCCTCTCGCCCGCTGCACGGATGAAGAAACAGCAGGAGACAGTGAAGCGATTAGGAGCCCACTAAACAAGTCAATTCCTGTAATACTGTAAGAATTATGGTAACAATAATTGTTAATATAATTATATGCATATAGGATTAATGCATTTTTGTTAAAAGTAAGCATTGCTTTTCACTGTAAAAATAAAATTAACATGGACTACATACAGATGCAAATATAATACAGTACAGTACAACACAAATATGACATCAGCAAAAAATCAGCCCACTACATTAAACAGACGACTCTGCTGGGTTGTATCTGTGTTGCTGTCATGCAGGGTCAAACTTTATTGGGTCAGATTTACTTCTTGATTAATAGAAAATTTGAAAACTTTGTTTAGTTTTGAATTTGAGGAAAGGGCAAGGAGAAAGCTGCCAGTGGTCCTCAGTCCCCGGTGATGTAGAGCCGCATGGCTTGGCTGGATTTGGCTTTGGCTTTAAAAAAAAAAAAAAAGCTGAGGTGAATGAACTGTTTTGCTGAGTAACAGTGAGACTCAGCAGACCCTGCGGCTCTCCGGGACCAGGGTTGGGGACTCCAGCAGACCTTGCGGTTCTCTGGGGCCAGGGTCGGGGCCCCCTGCAGACCCTGTGGTTTCCCAGGACCAGGGTTGGGGACCCCAGCACTAAATTAATCAGCCCAGGCAAAAAAGAGAACGGCTTCCGTGCGGATACGTTTGGGTACGGTTGGGACACAATGCAGTATAGGTGGCGTGTTAATGACACAAAAATCCTTTGTATCGTGATTGTTACCCTAAATTTGTCCCGTCCTGCTAGCAGCTTGTTTGGAACTGTGCCTCATGGTACTTAGTGTTCAGGGTTAATTCAAATCTAGCAGCGTTTACGCAAGGCCAAAAGTGATAAAACGTACTGTCAAGAGTTGACTCCGAACGTTTTGCTTTGCAGCCGAACGGGTTGGTGGTCCTCATTTTTCACAGGTTGTTTTTCTGTTTCTTTTTTTCTTTTCTTTTTTTTTTGTCCGCGATTTTATGTTCGCCGTCTAAATAATTCATTCCTGTCTATAGCTTGCGCTCCTGAGGTCCGAGTGCTCGGTTGCGAAACCGCCTCGTTTTTTTTGCCATCGCCCCTCACCGCGTTGCGTAGGTGAGTTTTGGCTACTGAGCTCTTTCCTCCAATCCAGGGGCTGCCAGTTTGAAATACGCCCCACCCCCACCCCCCTCCTCCTCCCTCCAGCACCCTCTAGTCCCCCAATTAATAAATCTGACAGGCTCCACAGAAAAAAATAATCTTAAAAAACAGAGAGAGAGAGAGAGAGAGAGAAGATACGGTTTTGGCTCACGCGGGTAAATAGCGGGGAGGTGTCGGTGAGATGTTCTGGAGATTTCCAGACGAAAATGAACCGAGGGAGGTGGGGGAGGAGGGGGTCCCTCGGGGGCAGTGCTTTTACAGCACGGCCACGTCCTTCTCCTGGGTGGGTTCTGAACCCGATCACCTCCTGGGGTACGGAGGAGCGCCTCTCTCTCTCTCTCTCTCTCTCTCTTTCTCTCGCTCTTCCCATAATGCACTCTGCTCGCTTGGCGTTCAGAGTCAGGAATGGTTCTGGAAAGAGTTGTGCCATTCGGTTCGGTCACTGGTGACTACGGGTGAAGGAATCTGTGACAGAGTTTTTGGGGGATTCGGGGGGGGGTAAAGGTGTGGTGGAGCTGTTTGGGTTCTGGCCATTAAAAAGGATGGAGAGTGAGGGAGTGGTAGAGAAACATAAAGAGAGAGAGAGAGAGAGAGTCCTGTAGTGTATAGACATCCATTAGTCCATTTTGGCGGGGGTAGGGGTGGGGGTGGGGGGAAGTGACTCCAACAGGTCATATCAGTGACACGCTGTCAGTGTGGAACTCTGTGCGCTGCTTCTTGTCGCCATAGCAACCAACTGACTGACAATGGCTGCCTAATCAGGTGGGAGGTGGGAGGGCAGTTAAAGGGGTATGTTTGTAAACCAAACGGTCGCACTGTGGTGATGGGGGAGGGGGGGGGGTTGATGTTGTGTCTCTTTGCAGTATATCTTTATGGCTGTGAGACATGAACATGGGTGGGGGGGGGGTGGTTCAGATTTGCTATGTAGCTATGAGATAAACATGACCTTATTTCTCAAACCGTGACTAAGACCTCATGCCGGTGTGTGTGTGCACAGAATGACTGTAAACTGTAAATGAGCTTTGTTTAGACTAAGACTCACAATCACACACGTGTGTTAATACGCCCCAGCTTCCCTCCAGTTAAGCGTTTCTCTCTTTGGAAAGATTGCATCAGTAATGATTTTTTCCCTCTGTTTATTATTGTGTATTGTGTAACTTATTTTTGGCTAATTAATATGATGCAACTTGTTTCTCAAATATACTGCATCGTATTATTTCTCTGGGAAATATGATTTTGGTTTATTGTTTTTCGGAGTCTCGTGGCTTCCTCTGACACATGGCTTATTTTAGCTGAGTGTGATCTGATTTAGATAGTCACTAGAAGAGGTGCTTAGTCTTATTTGGGAACAGTGGACAGTGAGTCCTGCTTCAGGGAACCTGGTGCTCAGCCAGCGACCGTGGATAAGTTTTTGTGGATAAATTTCTGTGGATGGGTTTTTGTGGATAAGTTTCTGAAAGGTTCAGTGTTGCGTTGGTGAGTTCTGTGCGGGTCTTAACCCTTCTCGTGATTAGTTTTTTTGGAATGCTTTTTCAGAATTCTAAGTCAGTGTTCTAGAATTCCGCTGCTTTCAGTTGGCAGCAGTGATTGTTGCATCAGCATTAGAATGTTCGGTTAAGAACATTCTCACCACATGTGTGTGTGACCTCACAGCTTAAACGGTCAACCCTGACAGGCTGGCGCTCGCCGTGGCCTGGATCGTGGTTCGGACCTCAGCTAGAGTTTGTATTCCTTGTTTCTCTTCTGTAATCGTGTTCCCTCTTGCCTGTGTGATAAAGCAGCGAAGGACAGAGGTCAGAGATGTGCTGTCAAAAGATCTTTCTCTCTCCTGTTTGGCTGCGCTCACTGTGCAGGGGATGGTAGTTTTTATCGCTCGGTGTGTCTCATTGATAATACCTGCAGTTTGGTTCTCTTCCTCCTCACCCAATCTCTCTCTCTCTCTCTCCTACAGGTCTTGGCACTGACGGATGCCCTGTTGTCACGCATAGTCCAGATCTTTCCTCTTTCCTTACCCCCCCTCTTCTTCCACCACCAATCCAATACACCCACCCACCACACTACTCACCACACTCTCCCCTCCTGCCCACCCCCCCACCCCCCCAAAGCATTGCAAATAAGACCTGCTCTCCCCGGGCCTCAGACGCTCAAACAGCACACACCCCCGTCCTCTCTCTTTCTCTCTCTCCCTCTCTCTTTCTTCCTCTCTGCATGAGCTGCCTCCCTCCTCCGGAGTCCCACGACCTTCATGGGTTGAAGAGGAGCTGAAGAGCCGACACTCCTCCTCCTGCTCCTCGTCCTCGTCGTCCTCCTCATCCTCATCCTCCTCCTCGTGCGGACGCAGCCTCCCCGTCCTCCCGTTCTGGGGGGGGGCGCCATGGCCCCAGCCTCTGGCGTGTTTGGACTTGCAGCCGCCGCGGCGGTCGGAGGGAGAATAGCGGGTCGCTGCCAGTGAGCGGGCGTTCGCGACACCACCACCCGCACAAGATCACCACCACCCCCACCTCCGCAGGACCACCCCCACCTCCTCCGCAGCAGCAGCAGCAGCAGCACCGCCCCGCGCCCCTGTCTCAGAGTGGAAGGGGTCCCGCCCGTTTAGCGCGCCTGGACCGGGGTGGGGGGGGGTGTCGGGGGGGGGCCCCGCAGGGCCCGGCAGTGAGCATGCAGCTGGGATTGATGGCGGTGCTGATCTTCCTCAGCTCCGCGGAGAACGGCAGCACCACCCGGGACCCCAAGGACCGGAGACAGAGACGGAGTGAGCGAGCGTCCCACCATCACACGCTGTCCGTCTGTCTCTCTCTCTCACTATCCCTCTGTTTCTCTCTCTCCCTCTCTCTCTTTCTCTCTGTCTGTCTCACTGTCTCTGTCTGTTTCTTTTTAACTCACTCTCACTCTCTCTGTCTGTTTCTCTCTCTCACTCTCCCTCTGTTTCTCTCTCTCCCTCTCTCTCTTTCTCTCTGTCTGTCTCACTCGCTCTCCCTCACTGTCTCTGCTCTCCCTCTCTCTCTTTCTCTCTGTCTGTCTCACTCGCTCTCCCTCACTGTCTCTGCTCTCCCTCTCTCTCTGTCTCTCTCTCTCACTCTCCCTCTGTTTCTCTCTCTCCCTCTCTCTCTGTCTCTCTCTCTCACTCTCCCTCTGTTTCTCTCTCTCCCTCTCTCTCTGTCTGTCTCACTCGCTCTCCCTCACTGTCTCTGCTCTCCCTCTCTCTCTGTCTCTCTCTCTCACTCTCCCTCTGTTTCTCTCTCTCCCTCTCTCTCTTTCTCTCTGTCTGTCTCACTCGCTCTCCCTCACTGTCTCTGCTCTCCCTCTCTCTCTGTCTCTCTCTCTCTCTTTTTTCTCCTCTGCTATTCGTTCAGTGCCACCACCTGTCTCTCACTGCCACCTGCTTAATTTTGGCATAAACATTACATAGAGGTTTATAAATGTTTATCTGCAGCAGTAAAGATCGCTGTTTTGCTTATTTCTTCTCACTCTTCTTTCCTGCCATTATTTTGTCTCCTGGTTTCATTCCTCTCACCTTATCCCTTCCCTTTTACGTTTTATGGTTGTGTCTTTTTTCAGTTCATATAAAGACGTTATATTTTATATTGGTATAAAATAGACTTCATAGGAAATAGTTAAAGAGGACTCTCAGCAGAGGGCGAATCTGCAGTGGTAGAATATATGTTTAATCAGGGCTCTACGCTAACATTTTTTCCAAGTTGAAAATTCTAGGAGCGCACTAATGTATCACAATTAGTAGATGTGCTCCTGAATTATTTTTTCCAGTTAGCATACATAAACCTTCAGGAGAAAATGTTCCTAAAATCAAGCACTGCAGAGCCCTGTTAATTGAGATTTAATGCTCGCCTCTCCCCTTATATTATATGATTTGTATAAGTGACCATCGTTCAGCCTTTTCAGAAACATTTTTCTGACGTCCACGCGTTCTTACTCCAAAAGCACACTGTGACCTTGCAAGTCTGATTTTTACTGTAGAATCATTACGGACCATCTGTGGTTTTGAATAATGCTGTTTTAATAAATGCCCATTACCGCTACTTTGGTTATGAAGGAAATCTTGAGCTTTTGCTCTGTAGTGTTTGGTTTTAGATACCGCATCGTTTGCTGTGATAGGTGGAAATATGCCACCAGTTAGATTTGACTCACAGATTTTGAACAGGAATTAGAATAGACCTGGTTATCACAGGGCTGATATGGAGCTGAAACAACATGGAAACCTTTTTATTTGATTAATCAACGTGGTTGTTAGACACGGTATCAGGTGAAGTGCGTCATAATTCTGAGATCACGTCATAATCTGTTTGGTCGCGATGCTAATATGTACTTTCGCCGGAAGATAAATAGACTGTGGCAGAGTTGAGTTTGATACATGTCCTGCATTTTTTTGCGATATGATTTTTCTTATCTGCGCATTTACTCCTGGCATAGTTCACATTTGGTGCGCAGGTTTCAGTCAAAGCGGTTTGCTGTGATCGTGTTCCAGTGCTCCCTCTTCAGGCAGCGAGTGGTACTGCAAGAAAAGAGAAGCGAGAGGGAGAAGGGGGGACGGACGATGGGGAACGCCCCCCCCCCCCCTTTTGACAGATGCACCTCGATGTTTTCCTGGGTTCTCCCCGGCTTAAGGCAGCCACTTAAAGCAGTCCCAGGAGGATTAGCCGTATCCATTATTGCTTTCTTAAATAACCTCCGTAATCCGCGGCGGGAGAAATGAGATTAAACAGGCCAGAGCCGGACTGCCGCCTCGCGCCCTTCGCCGTTTAAAGCCCGCGCTGCGTATTTATGTTTTTTCACCATGTCCTTTTGCAGAAAAAAAACATTTTAAATGCCTGTTTATTTAAATCCAAACAGCTCTTTCTTTCAATAATGTATGGTTGTATCAGGTCCCCCCGTGGCAATATTTAAAAGGCTGGCCATTCTCAGATCTCGGCATTGCGGCTCCATTTCAAGACTACTAGCTTCAGATTTAAATACAGAGAATGGTCTGGAAGGACTGAGCCACAGTCCTTCTCTTGTGTACCATAGACTCAGTTTGAAGGAAAGGAGACCCATGCGCAAACACACATACATACATACAGTATATGGACACATATACAGACACACGTAGATGCATACATACGCATACACATGCATGCGTATGTGCACACTCTCACGCTCACACACACACACGCGCAGCATGCTCAGAGCTCCAAAGGTCATCGGGCTCAAGAGCACGTTAGCGTCTCTCCTGCTAATGGTTAACCGAGCTTGGCCGTTAGCGGCGGCCGCGCCAGCGTATGCTGTGGGGTCGCGGCGGCCGGGCGCTCCTTAACCGAATTATGGGTTCGCCTAAATCAGCCATTCCCTCAGAGGTTTCGCCCATCCCTCCCGACTCAACAACTGAGCTCAGGAACAACCCCGGATTCTGTAACCCCAACGGATTCTCAGCTCCACACTCTTCTGTCCACTTACCCCTGCAGCAGAACTGGTCCAGTGTGACGAATCTCATGAACATTAAAGAGTGGGGCGTGGTCACGTCTTGACACAGTGGCAGTGTGTACTGTAATACAGCACCGGTAACTCCTGTCGCCAACCCGGAGCCTTCCTCTGTGGGCCCAGAAGTCTTCCTCTGTGGTGATTCCACGTGTCAGCCTCTGTGCCCAAGTGCATTGTGGGAAATGCCTTCATCAGTCTACGGTGAAGGCTACTGTGATTCTACTTTGACCTTTCACCTCTGCAGCATCGGTATATAGCGACCTGATACTGTGTCCCTTCTGCTGTAATTGGAGCATTAGCAAGCACCATACTGAATCTGACCCCCCCCCCCCACTCTGCCCCCCTTCCCTGTAATTTTCGTGGTGTGAACATACGCTAAGTAACCAGTCCAAGAAAACACGACTCTTTCACACGGTGTAAATGGGAGTGTTAAATGATAATCGGCGCGTATGGTGCCCGCTGGACTCATTTCAGTTCTAACACTGAAAGCTTTACTGTGGGGTTTGACTTCCTGTGTCGGATGACGGCTGAGTCCGTGTGGAACCGGAACGTCCCTCCTAACTGGTCCACGTGTTCCCGTCAGAGGTCCCAAAATTTTTTCTCGGGCCTAAAATTACTGTGATTGTTCATCAGCTTATTATTCATCAGCTGATTATCTCTTGGCCTTGTCCTCTTCACCAGATCAGGTGTGTGATTCATGTTATCGCCACATCTGATTGGTCTGTTTGGAGGGGCTTGGTGACAGATTTTACCTTTTAGAATAGCATTGAGAATCAAGCACATCATTTTAATCAAGTGGATTTCCTCTTAACTGAATTTTTTGCAAACTTTGTATCCTTCACCGCCTCTGTTGCCCTGTCTCTTTTTAGGCCTGTTTACTAAAGGGTTTCCGTAGTCTTACTGGGTGGTGACGGGGTTGGTATTTGTTCCATGACGAGGGTTTTAAGAGTATGTTTGCTTCTCGTTTCCACGGCTTCAGTTTGACTCGGACGGCTCGGCGTCCCACCCCGTCCGACTGTTGGTAGCGGCGCTGATGACTCACCACCACCGTCATAATCTTCTTCATCATCTTCCTCATTTCCAGCCTCTGGGTGAACAGGGTGCCCCTGCCAGTGGACGGAATGGCGGAAACAAACCTGCTTTTCATTTCCTGCGGGTGATAACCTGCTGAGAGCAACATCAGTCATCTCTGCCCAGAGGTGTAAAGTCCAGGGGTCAGAAAGTAAACGTCCTGCTCATGTGTCCTAACTGTGAACTTCACCAGCTTATTTCACTAATCAGTTCCACCTGGCTGAGGAATTGCATTAATTAGCCAATCCGGGTGATTGGAACACTTTGGACCTTTACCTAGATGTTCTCCCTCTGCATCTCTTCTCTATTTAGAAACAGTAGGCTGTACAAAGCTGGGGTGGTGATGGCTATGGCTGGGCACACCTGTGTGTAAATCAAACGGGAGCGTCTATATTTAGCTGACATGCCCATAAAAGAGTCTACTGCCATGATGGTTTTAAAAAAATTTATCTTTAACTGCACATAAATCTGCCGGGCTGTCTTATCTGGCAAACTGTTACTGGTCTCAAAAATAGAGTTAGAAGCACAGGCACTACTCTTCACAGGAGCTGGAAACTCAGGTACCACGGAGTCTGTTCCACACCTGTTCTGCTGCATCACCTGAAGGGCCTGTCTCTGTCAGCCTTTGATCTCTGCACTCTATCAACAGCTGCCCTCAGATATGATATGAGTCAAGATTAAATTCAATTTTGAATTTGCTTCTTTTTTTTTTTTTTTTCCTTCTTCCCAAAAACTGTTTGGTCGAGTTCAGCCACTGCCAACACGGACCTGCCAGAGAGTGGATTTATTCCTTAGTCAGCGCTGATTTAGTCCAGACCGGTCGTATTTATGTTAGAAGCAGCGCTGGTATGGCAGTGCGTGGCCAGCGTGCAGCTTGAGAAATTCTCTGTCGAGAAGATTTAGACGGAACATGTCTTTAAAAAATGTTTTCAAACTGCCCCGTGACCAGCTTAGTGATTCCGTAGCCCCGGGTAGGCCAGGTGTGGTCTCACCCGAGCCAAATCAGCAGGGAACGGACCCTATTAACCCCACCCTGGGTACCGAGGGGCATATAACCGCAGCGGGACGTGGGGACACCGTGTTTTGGGGGGGGTGGGGGGGGGGGGGACGCTGGCGGGCCGCGACGCGTGCGGTTCGGGGCTGGGTTCCGGAACACTGCGCTGGACCGCGCCCAAACGCCACGCCCAGACTAACGCGCGTTAACCACGGGGGCCGGCGTAGCGCGAGCGGCCGGTTCAGTGGTGGAGCTTTATGCGGGTGGGGTGCTCCGTGCGCGGGTGTATCGGGTGTATAAGGGTGGTGTTATTTCAGCAGACGATTTGCTGGCGCAGTTCAGTATAACAGGGCCGCAGTGGGTTCACAGTAATCCACACACACACACACTCATACACACACACACACACACACATACACACACACACACACACACACACACATACACACACACACACACACATATATGCACACACACACACACACACACACACACACACACATATATGCACACACACACACACACACACACACACACACACACATATATGCACACACACACACACACACACACACACACACATATATGCACACATATATGCACACACACACACACACACACACACACACACACACACATATATGCACACACACACACACACACACACACATATATGCACACACAAACACACACACACACACACACACACACACACATATATGCACACACATGCATGCGTGTATACGCACACATACATGCATGCGTGTATACGCACACATACATGCATGGGTCTATATGCACACATACATGCATGCGTGTATACGCACACATACATGCATTCGTGTATACGCACACATACATGCATGCGTGTATACGCACACATACATGCATGCGTGTATACGCACACATACATGCATGCGTGTATATGCACACATACATGCATGCGTGTATACGCACACATACATGCATGCGTGTATACGCACACATACATGCATGCGTGTATACACACACATACATGCATGCGTGTATACGCACACATACATGCATGTCCCCTTGCCCCTCTCAGCCCGGCTCTTCCCGCGAAACGGTAGCCGCCGCGAACTGCTCTCAGCGACAAAACCGTTAACTGAGCCGGCGGTAAAGCTAGCGGCCTGGCGGGAGCTGGGTGGGGAGTTTAGGTTTATAACTCGCGCGCGGCTTTCCGCTTCCCGTCAGGGGTCAGGGGGAACGTCCCCATGAATCTTCGGAACGAGGCCATAAAGATCGGCGTGAGTCCTCACCGCGGCCCCGCGGAGATCTATGGCGGCGCTCGCTGGCTTAGCGGGAGCGCTAATCCAGAGTGACTTACGTAGCTTGCCTTGTTTGCCCATAACGCGTTATCCACTTTAGCGCGTGAGCTATTAGGCCGAAGAGCCTCGCTCGGGAGGAAACCGGGCCGAGAGGCTGTGCGTTGAGAAAGAGATTTCTGTCTCAGCGGGGGCCCACCTGGATAAATAAAGATTAAATAAACACACAAAAAATAATAAACCGGCGACCAAAAATCTGTCAGACACTTTTTTTTGAAGAAGTGCAGGCCGATCGGTTGCCTCCTTTCCCTGACGAACGCCCCCGAAAATGTGTTTGGACGACCGCCTAGCGAAACATCTTCTGCGTCTTATCAACGCGGATCCGTTTTCATTCCCGTCCAGACCGGACCGGACCGGACCGGGCCGGACCGCTGGCCTTACGCCGCTGCAGCGGTGGGGGGGGGGGGGGGGGGGCAGCTGATGAAAGGCAGCGTGTGGACCTGTGGTCTGTGTGTGGGGGCGGCGGCGGGGGGGGGGGCAGCTGATGAAAGGCAGCGTGTGGACCTGTGGTCTGTGTGTGGGGGCGGCGGCGGGGGGGGGGGCAGCTGATGAAAGGCAGCGTGTGGACCTGTGGTCTGTGTGTGGGGGGGGAGCAGTGAGGGGGGGGGGGTTAAAATGGCCGGAGGAGGAGGAGGAGGAAACTAACCCTCGTTCACAGCAGAGAGAGAGAGAGGAGAGCGTCCACGTGCCCCGTATCAGCACAACCCGAAAACAAAAAATCTGTCGTCCCGAGCGCCGCTCCCTCGAGGGCCCCGAGCGGGCCGTGTTTGCGGGACGGTTAAATATTCAGCGGCGCGATTGCGGCCTTATCGTCCCGGGACGCTGATAAGCACCTCGGATCCCCTGCTTAATGACCCCCCCCCCACCCCACCCCACCCCACCCTCATTCCGGCCCGTCCTCACGTGGGGTAACCAAGCTGCCGTTTGACCTGCAATCTCTCTGGGGGGCATGGGGGGGGGGGGCGAGTGAAACGCCTTTCTAACGCTTTTACCACCCCAGCTTATCTCCCCCCCAGGCCCAGTGGCTGATAGATAGCCCCCCCCCCCCCCCCCCCAGCGTGTGTGTATTTGGAGCTGATAGGACGCTCGAACCCCCCCGTAAATCAAAGCTCCTGCCTGACTGAGACTTGGGCACCGAAAACGCCCCCCCTCCCCCCTCAGAACGGGACATGCACTCTGACTCACTTTTCATGAAACTGTCCCAAAAGCAATTGTCCTCTGAGTTATGCTTTCAATTTGTCTAAGTTCATTTATTTATTTTTCAAAAAATAAATATTTTGGTGGAGGGGGGCGTAGACAAAAACTCAAAACGCAAGCTTTATTTAAGCAGAAAGAACTGAGTTCTTGTGCTGCCCTTCATCTCGTTAAGGCTCGTGGAGTGAAAGTGGTGGGGTGAGGTGGGGTGACTCATCATGACTCTGCTGTGAGGGAAACAACCAATGATTGGGGTTTTTTTTTGGCTATGCATCTGTAGGAATTACCAGGAAGTAGTCAGAATGTATACACCAATCACTGTCAGCGTTGTTCTCCTGGCTGTCAGTAATGCATTCCGTGATTGGTAGAGCCCCTCTGTTTTGCTTTTCCTGTTCGGGGGGAACTCACTTTTCCTCGACCATCTTGGGGCTGGAGTTTTGGTTGTGTTGCTCATCATGGTCAGACCTCCACAGTAATCCAGCATTAGGAAAGAAAATCTCTTCAAGATCGCCGCTGGCCAGTGTCAAGTAAACAGTGAGAAACTGTTCAAACACAGACGTTTGGCATAGCCTCTTGGAAGAATTAGCAGCAAACATTAACCCGTTGAAGGAGTTAGATAAACCAGCACTTAACTGATGCTTGACGCAAAAGGTTCTTTTTTCTGTTTATTTGTTTTTACAGAGATCATTTCCGTTTACATTTACCCATTAGGCAGATGCTCTTATCCAGTGCGACTCAAATAAGTACATAAAGATTGGGGTCAGGCAGATATTCAAGGTCACGACCGATAGTAGCAGCCAATGATACTTCGTCTTGTAACATACAGTTAAACGTCACAGTACAGATACAACAGGGCGCTGTTGAGAAGCGAATGAGTTAGAAACCCATGCAGAGAGTTCAGAGGTCATGTGATATTTTTACTGGAGGGTTTACTGGCAAGTACAGGGTTGCTCTGAGATGGGGAGCGTGGGGGAATGTTCCAGGCATTGTTGCTAGTAAGCAGCGTGCACACAGGCCATCTGACCTCACACAATGGCCATGCTTTTGTACTCTGATGGTGATGTTTAATGTTTTTTTTTACATTTTTTAAAACTCTTCAAAGTAAAGAGCCAGACATGTGTGTAACGTGATGACAAAAGGATGTAGCATTTGATTAGGAGAAAAAAAAGGCTTGTTTTTTTCGAGGGGAACTGTTTCGAGGGGTGTTTTGAAGGTACTGTCAGCTTCGATTTAAGCTGAGCTCCTCCTTCCAGTTTATGAGAGCTCGAGAGGCTCGAGGGACTTATTCCGTATTCCTGAATCCGATCCCTGGAAACAGACAGCCGTGAGGAGCGTGCTTTTTGCTGAGTGATACGCGGGGCTGGCTAGTCACAGGATTAGAATGGCCCTGTCGCGGGCGCTTCCATTTGGAGAGTGGAAATAGGCTGGTCTTCTGCGTTCAGCACCATTTCCCATACGTTCAGCCCCAATGCATTTCTGAGGTGCGTGATACAAAATACAGCAACAGTGAGCTCACTGAATCAAATCAAATCGACTGATTGACAGTGATTAGTTTGATTTGTTTTATCTCTTTCTTAAGGGATGCACTGAAAGCATGTTGAAATAAACTATATTTATGAAGATATTGGGTAAATACACAATATATGGGTAAATACACAAATGACAAAAAACTGCAACTTTTTCCTGTGTCAGTTTATCTAAAAAGACTGCTCTGACGTGTATTACTTATTTCTTTATTATTTTAATTATATGTTTATGAGCCCACACATTTAAAGTATATTGTATTGCATTTTTTCCTTTCTTTTGGGATGACCTTCTCTTGCACTGACCTTTGACCTTTCGACCTTTTGACCTCTGACCTCCTCCTCCCGCAGTAAGCACTGAGGTCCCGCCCTCCTGCTCGCGCGGGTGCGAGCTGTGCTCGCAGTACAACGGGTGCCTGAAGTGCCTGCCCAAACTCTTCATACTGCTGGAGCGCAACGACATCCGTGAGATCGGCGTGTGCCTCTCCTCCTGTCCCGAGGGCTACTTCGGGGTGCGCAGCCCCGACATGAACAAGTGCACCCGTGAGTGGCCGTCCGCCAAAAAACCGCCGTTCCGCTTGTCTGTGTGTGAGTGGGGAGTAATTGGTGGCAGTGCGGGGATCTGGGCCTTATAAACTCAGAGGAGGTTGCAGGTTCAGTTCCCAGGTATGGGTTCCTATGGCTGTGCCCCACCTGGGAATTGAAACCTGCAACCCACCTGGAAAAGTGCATTACCTGAATTGCTTCAGGTAAACATCCAGCTGTATAAATGCATTGTGTGTAAGATGATTGTGGAATGCTAGTGAACGGAACCTAGACATGAATTAGCTGAAAATGTTTGAAAAGCATGAAGAAGGGCAACTACGGTGGCAAGCGTGTGACTGTGGATTCGACGTGCGGGTCTCCTCCGGATTCTGCTCTTCTGGGTTTTTCTGTGAGGGAGGGAGGGAGGGAGGGAGGGAAGAGGGAGGAGGGAAGGGGGCAGCGGAGGCCTGTTTGCTGTTTGAATGGAAGAAAACAAAAACAACAGATGATGGAGAGCGGGAAACATCTGTCCGTGTCTGTGTGCCGTTAGCTGCGGTGGGCTTAGAGAAGCTCAGGTCGCTAGGGGACCACAGACACATGTCCGTCTGTCCCACCCCGGGATACCGGGGACTGTTTTCTCTTATTGGAAAAATTAAATAAATAAGATCAGCGCAAAGCAGCGGCGAACGCACCGTTGTTTGTCTGCCTTTTAAACATGAACAGGGCTTTCTATTTTTGGCTTCTGATCAGGCCTGTTCCACGCCAGCCCAGTCACTGCCAGGCTCTTTGCTGTTCTTGCCGTTGTAGTCGATGATGTTGTTGTTGTTGCTTTTGTTTTGGGTTTTTTTTTTTTGGGTTTGTTTCCTCTCAGCATAAAGGGATGCAAACCCACGCCTCCAATTACGAGAGTTCAGAAGTTCAGAAACCAGCGGCGAGCCCCCCCCCCTTTAAAACGGTTAAAAGCCCCACTTCAGCCTCCCCGTCCCGTTCCTGGAGCATGTGTGTTACGTTAGCCCATTAGAGAGGAGCGCGGCTTGTAGTCATTTGGTTCTGTAATGGGACGGTGATGTGGAGGGGGCTTTCTCCGGGGGGGTGAGGTAGTTTTTCCTGACGTCCCTCTGTAGCCGTCCCAGACAGAGTCCTCAATTACCCCCTTAAACTCCCTTTGAGGGGTCAGGTCTGCGTGACTGAACCTGTCCCACACTGAAGGAGCACCGCGCGCATTAGGCTAGCATTTGGTCCTCGTGATGAGAGACAACGGCAACAGATGTAAATTCCACCCCTAGAATGAACTCTAGACCTTTTGTTAGCTTTTCTTGTGCATGAACTAATGTGATACGAAGACACACAGCTGGCCAAGAAACAGCTGAGCAGCCGACTGTCCAGTTACTTTTGCTCCCCTAAAATGGGGGGACTTTGTGTAAAAAAAAAGAACAGAGCTGTAGGAGGTTTCTTCTTCTGCTGTCAGGACCCATATTGAGTTATTTACACTGCAGCAAGGAATTCCTCTTCTGCTAATGCGCTCCCTTAATGATGACCGTTCTGGCTTCTCCGGTCCCTGTGTCCCAGACTCCAGTCCGAGACACTGCAAGAATCCATGCCGGGTTTTCCCCCACGCGCAGCCGAACCCCCTCGACGGCTGGGTCCTGTGTAACGATCCCGTTACATCCGATACCCCTCCAGATCCCCGGGTCTTGTTAGCAACATTTGTCTTGTGTTAAGGGGCACTTTTTTGAAGTGGCCAAGTGTGAAACCAACGTCAGAAGCGGTTCTCAGGGGTTTAATGGGGGTAATTGAGAGCAGAGCTTGTAGCGAAACTCAGCGCTTGCCCCCACAGCACCCCCTCCCCCCCCACCCCCGCCCGCCTGTCCCTCCCCACCTCGAGACCAGCGTGCTGCATGCAGAAAGCTTGCATAGGGCAATGCACATACTGTGCTCAAATATGATTACAGCATTTATGTGGGCATAACTAGACGACAGTCCCGAATCCCAAATGCTTTGTTGCAGAATTTACTGAACAGTCAGTGAACAGGGGGCTAGGTTCTCTCGCGGTACCAATTTTAGGGCGACCAGAACTTTTGTAGCAATATTGAGACGACTGTGCGACTGGGATTGGACATAATCCACTGAGAGAAAAAGCTCATTAAAACTTGGGAAATGGGTTAGTTGGTTTTCTGTTTGCTTCTGTAGATGTTGTTTGAACCCCAGTTGATGACATTTTATCCTTTTCAGAAGTACTGCAGGCTTTTTTCTTGAATACTATAATGAAACTGTAGGTCATATGGCTCTCCTGAAACCTTTTGTTTTTTTAACGTTCTGTTGTCTTCAGGCGATTTGTTGCATCTGTTTCCCCCTCCTCCTTGGTTTTCACATGAAGCATTAATGGCATTTTTCCTATGAAAGTAATCGAAGTGATAACTGTGAAGCGGGGGGGCTCAGTTTGTGTTCCAAAGACGTGATTCGTGTCAGGTTTTTGTCATGTGTGAGAGGGCAATTAGCCCTAATCTAATCTCGTTAGCAGCCTGCTTTGAGTGGCTGGGCTCAGCTCTTAATGAGGAAGAGCTGTGAAGAGGAGCTGTTGACCCCGCTGAGCTGAAGACTGAACTGGAGTGCCTCCTCTCAGGTTGAAAAGTGGGGGGGGGGGGGGCAATGCACTTAACCCTTTAAGGTCTGAGATCACAGATATGAGATTAGAATGTTCTTGACTGAACATGCTAACGCTGATGTAACAATCGCTCTGGCGATTTAAAGCGACGGGGTTCTAGAACACTGACTGGCAACATTCCAAAGAAACCTGCACTTCAAAGGCTTGTGATGAGGATGGGCAGAGAGAGGCAGAGAGGGCCCGTTTCTCTGGTTATGACCCCAACATCTGCTCTTATTTACTGCCGCTGCTCAGTCATTAACGTGGTTTGACATTTCAGCCACATTTCCTTGTTAGCTCGTGAATGTTATTGCTTCCCGACAGCGGGGCCGCCCAGCCCCTCGTTCCTGGAGATCTACCATCCTGTTATTTTTGCACACCTGATTCTACTAAATAGCAGCTCAATGAGATGTCTAAGCTGTTGAATGAGGTGTGCTTTGTTCACTTCGGTTGGAGTGAAAACCTACAGGATGGTAGATCTCCAGGGACAAGGTTGGTCAGCCCTGCCCTACCCGAAACAGTTGTGGTCTGATCTGAGTGAACTGGTGCATATTCAGATGATTGGCTAAGTGATGAGTAGATAAGTGGTGATTGGATAATTGAAACGGAGGATGAAATGCGGGAAGAAACCTGAAAACACAGCGGCCCTCCTGCTGTAAGTCATGTGACCCCGCCTCCTGTGTTCCGCTAAAGCTAACGCCTCACTCCCTTTCTTCTCTCTCTCTCTCTCTCTCTCTCTCTCATTTCAGGGTGTCGAATAGAGAACTGCGAGGCCTGCTTCAGTAAAAACTTTTGCACAAAATGTAAAGAGGGCCTGTATTCCCTTAGGGGGCGCTGTTACAACAGCTGCCCCAAAGGCTTCAGCACCACTAACGGCACCACAGAGTGCATCAGTACAGGTGAGCGGCGTTCATCCTCTCCAGACCCCCCAACCCCCCCACACCCCCGACCACCTGCATCACATGACTAATTTAAAGGCAATGGTCAGTGAACTTACCATTCAGTCCGTAGGTCGCTGCTCACATTCACTGTGGTAGTAATCGTCATATGTCTTGGTTTGTTTTACCAAGTCATGTAAGCATACCTTTTTAAAACAAACGTCGTACTCAGTAAAACTGATTCAGTTTTGGAATACAATTCCCATCAGGCCCTTCACCAACACCCCATAGACATCATAGTCAATGACTTTGCAATGCACTATGGGAGCCTGAGGCAAGAGTAGCATGGTAATGGTTGTGCATACTCCCTTTCACCGTGAAGTTTTAAAGAGAGGAATGTAGTATTGCCTCAGTAAACTGACAGAGGGCAGGTTCCTGTTCAAGTTTAGACAATTCAGTTTAAAATCGTAAAGGCTACGATGATTGGCTGAGAGCAGGAATGCTCTCTTTGAGTGAATTCATCCCGCTGGCATCACCTAAAACTTTAAGAGTGTTGTCTTATCAAGCTGGGCAGTAAAAAGCCATTTTAGTGTGAAATTTCTTTGAAAGGTCCCCATAAGTCTGTCATTTCACAGGGCCCAATTTAAGAGGGGGGGGGGGTCAGGATGTCCCCCAAGCACTTAACACATCCATCTTTCAAGGGCTGTTGACCCCTTCTGTGGCCTAGTAAGGGCCATTGACTTATAGTACACACACACACACACACACACATACACATGCCCACGCGTGCACTTACACACACCTACGCACACATGCGAATCCACACACACACTTTCACAAGTCTTTAAAAGTTGGATTTATGAGCGCGGGATGTGCCAAACTAAAAGAGGACCTGCACAGGGTTCAGCTTCAAGTGCCTCCTGCATCTCTTCACAGAACCTCAACTTTGCGTCAAGTGCCACTTTGAGATGGGGGATGAGAGTAAGTGGCTCATGACCTTCCTAGGCTCTCCGCAGTTGGAGTTTTTAATTGATTGACAATGACCTGGGTCACATACTTTATTTTAAATGCTTTTGCCCTTTGTTAAAATTCCAGCAATTCACAGACAAAAAAAAGAAACATCTCCAGGGTTCAGAACTAAATGATTCTTGTGATTATTGTACAGTTTGGTTTTTGTAATACGCTTTTTTTTTTGTTGAAAATTCCCAGGGATCTGCAATGTAGTCGTTTTTAAAAAAATTTTTCGAGTTGCCCTTTTCTGTTCTTTCTCAATTTCCCGTGAGTCGGACTTGGAGAGCGCGCTGCGGTGCGGTACTCAGAGAATTTATTGATCACTTTTTTGAAAATATTTCTGTCACAGGCGAGTAAGTTACCGTGCCAACGGCTTCGCTTTCCGCGAGGAGGCCGCTCTCTGTGGTCTTTTGGCCGGAGAGCCTCCCCCGGGTGACGTTTCTGGCGCGGTGTCGAGCTATCTTGCCTTTCTCTAATGTGTTACTCCAGTAGTACTTCCCTCCTGCTTTTTTCAGTCTGTAGTCATCGCCTTGGCAGCGTGAAGTTGCCCCCCCCCCCCCCCCCATCCAGCTCCCCCAGCCCCCCTCCCCAAACCCCCTTTCCTTTCACAGGCACAAAGGCCATGAATTCCCTGGGCAGTTATAATGTAATGTTGAAATTCTCCCCGCGATTAAAAACAGCTCAGACCAGATGGAGTCGTGACTCCTGCTCAGAAACATCCAGTAAAGGTTTTTAACGTTTGCTGGTTTCCAAATCTAATAATTACAGCATGTCGTCTTTAGCTCGGACTGCGGCTCAGCCTGAGTCACGGCTCGCGTTCGCTAACGCCGAATTTGCCGCATCTCAGACATGCGGTCCGTCGTAATTCAAGATCGTATTCTTAATTTTCCAGTTTGCACGCTTGTCATGTGGCATCGTGCTTCTATGAGTTCTGTTTAAACCATGATTCCCATTCTAGCCCTTTCATGTACTTTCTACATCCCGTTTATACAAGCTCAATGAGCCATAAAAACATGAATATGCTCTCATATAAGGCTATATGATGTGTGTTATAGTCCATCAATGAAGTAATATAAAAATGGCTTCAGTGACCTGGTAAACTGATACCATCCCAAGATCACCCCTTTCAACCCCAGCCCAAACCACGATAATTTAGAGTCGATTCTGATCAAGGAATCAGACTCTTTAGGATCAGGAATAATATCACGTACAGCCTGAAGGTGAAACTTTTCAAGACAATCTCCAAAATCCCCCCCCCCCCCAAAAAAAAGAAATAAAGCAAATTAAAAGTACCAAAAAAGTCATTTATTATCTCTGTGTCAGAGGACTTTAGGTGTTGTCCTTGCATGCGTGCACTTCCCTTGCTGACCCTGTGTCTGTGCTGGATTTCCCACAGTGCAATGCGAGCTGGGGGAGTGGGGCCCCTGGGGACCCTGCATGAAGAAGAACAAGACCTGCGGGTTTAGGAAGGGGACCCGGGTCCGGTCCCGCGAGCCCACACAGACCCCCAGCCCGGACACTGTCCCGTCTCCCGTCGCCCCAGCAGTCTGCTCCCTGGAGACGGAGAGCCAGAGATGCACCGTGCCGAAGGTGCCCTGCGGTGGGGGCAAAGGTGAGGGGGGGGGGGGGGGGGGGGCGGGGAAGGGGGGGGGGGTGGGGGAGAAAGAGGGGGTGAGAGAGAGAGTGGGAGAGAGAAGGAATGAGAGAGAGTGGGAGAGAGAGGGGATGGAGAGAGTGGGAGAGAGGGGATGGAGAGAGAGGGGTATTGAAAGAGAGAGAGAAAGAGTGTGTGAGTGAGAGGTTAATGTGCAACAAATATTCACCAGTTTAAAAGAAATGAACTGTGCTTCCATACAAACATACACGAAGAAATCCCACCCTGCAGAAATGGATGTACCAGAATGCATTGTGAGAAATCAGCTGCGCAAATGGATGCAGTTTCATCAGCTGGTTACTTTTCTGTCACACCTATGTCTGTCTTGTGTGTCTTTGCGACCGTCAGTGCACTGCTCGTTTCTTGACCACGATCAGGGTGAGCGAGACACCCCCCCGCCCCCCCTCCCCGATGCGGTTCGGTTCGGTGTGGTCCAGCAGATTCGGCACAAACGGCAGGCCTCAGCGTTGGCTGGCCGGGTTCGAGCGGGCATTGCCTGCTGGCCTGCCGTTGCGCAGTCACCCGCTGGGTTTATGCGAGGCCACAGAGGGCCGGCAGCCCAGCCCGCTCCTGCTCCTTTATGAAAGCCGGCGGCGCGGTCGATCGCGGTCGAAAGGTGGTTCAGTTTGTGCGCCCTGTTTGTTCGTTGTTTGCGGGTCGGGCTCTTCTCGTCGGCTGAGCGAGGGGGGGGGACGTTGGTGGGATTTTTCCAAAGCTGCCTGACTGTGCGTGGTCATGTGTGTCATGCTCGTCCGGTCATGTGGTGTTCAGGTTTAGGTTTGGCACAGAGCTGGGTGCTCTCTGGCCTGTAGGTCAGATGTGCCAAGATGGTCTGAATGGCCTGTTCTCCTCATTATGCATTATTATATTCTTATGTTCTAGATGGTCTGAATGGCCTGTTCTCCTCAGTATGTGTTCTTATATTCTTATGTTCTTATGTTCTAGATCATCTGAATGGCCTGTTCTCCTCATTATGCATTCTTATATTCTTATGTTCTTATGTTCTAGATCATCTGAATGGCCTGTTCTCCTCATTATGCATTATTATATTCTTATGTTCTAGATGGTCTGAATGGCCTGTTCTCCTCAGTATGTGTTCTTATATTCTTATGTTCTTATGTTCTAGATCATCTGAATGGCCTGTTCTCCTCATTATCCATTCTTATATTCTTATGTGCTTATGTTCTAGATCATCTGAATGGCCTGTTCTCCTCATTATCCATTCTTATATTCTTATGTTCTAGATGGTCTGAATGGCCTGTTCTCCTCAGTATGTGTTCTTATATTCTTATGTTCTAGATGGTCTGAATGGCCTGTTCTCCTCAGTATGTGTTCTTATGTTCTTGAGAGAGCGCACAGCTAGAGCTGGAATTCTCGAGGGAGTGTTGGAATTGGGCATGACGGTCTATTGCCATGTTAAAGTGGCCAATAAACTCCTAACCATGCAGTCCACATAAATGTTTGGCCCAAGTGGCACAACCACTTAGTGCAGCAGTTTTTTGTCTGAGCTTGTACTTTTTTTGGGAATCTGAAATCTTATTTTATGTGTGAATAAACAGTTTAGATGTACAAATTAAATTATATAGAAATGCACAGACCAAAATGATTAGGGATGCGATTGTTTTTTTTAAATACCAGCTGGTATGCGTGAATTTTATTTTATTTTGCATTTGCGGTGGCTATTAAAAGCTGGATCTTGGATCGGGACGGCAGGGGGGTCAGTCGAATTCATTGTTTGCTTTCCCCTATTCTAATGAACACAAATTTTCTGGATTAGCAATAAAACGGACCGTTCGAAAAACAAAAGAAAAATGCGCAGCCTCCAGTTTTTGGCGGAGGACGGAACCTCGCGGAGGAGGGAGAACGGGAGATTTAGTGTATGGCGGGAGAGGGTGAAAGGCATTGTGGGACTGTGCTGAGGAGTGGGGTTGTAGGTGGTCATATTTCCATGTTCTGGTGGCCTGGTTATGACACGTTAAGCCGAAGGTTCTCTCTTAATGGCCCTTAAAGTGTTTTATTGCGACAGGAGAGGACAGAATGAGAAACCGAGAAAAAGATTGCTGGTGCAAAAACTTTTTTTATTGCTTTTTTTTTTGTTTGGCGTGGGAAGGGGGGGATTTATTTTTTTGAGATTAAATGAACGATATCCCCGCTTTGTGTTATTGTATAGCTCTTGTGACTGAGTGTGGGTGTGTCTTACTGCGGTCAATGACTGGTCTACTGCTACAACAATGTGTGTTATAGAATGCTTACTGACTCTATGGGTGTGTTTATACAGCTGTTATGACAATTTATGCATTAAGCAATAGAAAGTGACCGTGTCCTCTGTTATATTATAAAAGAGTGGGTCCTAAAAATAGTAGCGTTGAGTCAAAATATTAAATGATCTCAATAAACACTCTTGTCTAGATTAGTGATTAAGTGTTCGAATGCTTGTCAGGCTAAACAGCTTTGTTTAAAAATCTAGATTTTTCTCATGAAGTTCTCACTAACAAATATCCTTTTGAAAAAAAAAAAGAAACTCAGAACATTGTGTTAAAATAAGATAATTTATTGGTATGACTCCTGCTGTGTGTGAGAGAGAGTGCAGGTCTCTTTGCGGTGTCATAATTCTTTCGGAATGAACAGGAGTTCCATGCAGAGCTTGGTGTAGGGGTGTGATGGGGGAGGGCGGGTGGGGGGGGGTGGATCCAGTTATTGAAATATTAATCTTCAGAGAGACGTAGACTAGAATATGAATGTAATACGTCAATATCTGATGACTGGAGCATTCTAACGTTTCCTGAAAATAAACCAAAAGAAAAAACAAACAAACAAAACGATAAACGTGGCTGAGAAGCTACCCGCGTCGGCTCTGACCGTTCCAGCCGGAAGTTTCCCCCTTTTTCTGTTTCTCTCCCTGATCTCCATTAGCCTTTCGCTCTCCCCTCTGGTGTTT
Source organism: Anguilla pacifica (assembly GCA_039654925.1). Lineage (NCBI taxonomy): Eukaryota > Metazoa > Chordata > Actinopteri > Anguilliformes > Anguillidae > Anguilla > Anguilla pacifica. Next base: position 3,570,322 of record CM077284.1, read on the forward strand.
GGGGTTCCTCGCTGGCGGGGGGGAGGGAGGAGAGGGGCTCGGTCCAGGACGGGACGGGCCGGTGGCTGCGAGTGAGAAATGAGCCCCAAATTTACACCGCGTGACGCCCGCATTCTGGAAATAATTTCCACTCCTGGACCATAGGAATAATTAACGGTGAAATATTATAAACAGCCCCATAAAAAAGCTACACCGCCTGCCAGATTTTCTAAACTTAGTGACCGTGTGTATTCAGGGGGGCGGGGGGGGGGGGGTTCTAATAATTGACATGAATTTTCTGTTTTTAGAAGTTTCTAGAGACAGAGAGAGAAGAGTCTCTGATCTTGGCACGATGAAAGGTACCTGTGTGGGGGTAGAGATAGAAGTATTGGGGGGGGGGGGGGGTTTATTTTTAGCCCGTTCTGAACTTAAAGAATGTTCACAGGCTTGGCGCTAATAATTTTACGCTATATTATGATTATTATGATGCGATAACGACAGGGTGCTAGACAGGAAGCTTGATCCCTGTTGTGTGTAAACTGGTGACAGGCATCATGCACTTATTGCACGTTGCATTGGATAAAAGCATCTGGCAGATAAACATCATGTGATGTAATGAGCGTTAAATCGGGACGCAGTTGTGGAACTGGCCAATGGGGCGGCGGTATAAGGGAGCGGGGGCAGTTTGGGAGGGGGTCATAGACTCAGTATGGGGTGAGGTGGGGGGGGGGGCACACTATTGCCAACAGTTATGTTAGCCAATGATAATGCGCTATTTTAGGGGAAAAAAAGGGGTGGCACCTGGTGCGGCCAATCAAATTTCAGAGGCGGCCAGTACCCCCCCGGCCCCCTCATTGGACACGCCCTGGCACCAATACGTACTGGCGGATCAGAGACTGGTTCCCTGTTCTGGTGCGGAGGGGACAGAAAGATGGCGCATTTAACTGCTGTTTGTCAAGTTCACACATGCTTCCGCTTAATGGTGCTGTTGTAGCAGAGTGATGATGCTGTTGTAGCAGAGTGATGATGCTGTTGTAGCAGGGCGATGATGCTGTTGTAGCAGAGTGATGATGCTGTTGGAGCAGAGTGATGATGCTGTTGTAGCAGAGCGATGATGCTGTTGTAGCAGGAGCAGAGTGATGATGCTGTTGTAGCAGAGTGATGATGCTGTTGTAGCAGAGTGATGATGCTGTTGTAGCAGAGCGATGATGCTGTTGTAGCAGAGTGATGATGCTGTTGTAGCAGGGTGATGGTGCTGTTGTAGCAGGAGCAGAGTGATGATGCTGTTGTAGCAGAGTGATGATGCTGTTGTAGCAGGGCGATGATGCTGTTGTAGCAGGAGCAGAGTGATGATGCTGTTGTAGCAGAGCGATGATGCTGTTGTAGCAGGAGCAGGGCGATGATGCTGTTGTAGCAGAGTGATGATGCTGTTGTAGCAGAGTGATGATGCTGTTGTAGCAGGAGCAGAGTGATGATGCTGTTGTAGCAGAGTGATGATGCTGTTGTAGCAGAGAGATGATGCTGTTGTAGCAGAGTGATGATGCTGTTGTAGCAGAGCGATGATGCTGTTGTAGCAGGAGCAGAGTGATGATGCTGTTGTAGCAGAGTGATGATGCTGTTGTAGCAGAGTGATGATGCTGTTGTAGCAGAGTGGTGATGCTGTTGTAGCAGGGCGATGATGCTGTTGTAGCAGAGCGATGATGCTGTTGTAGCAGCAGCAGGGCGATGATGCTGTTGTAGCAGAGTGATGATGCTGTTGTAGCAGAGTGATGATGCTGTTGTAGCAGAGCGATGATGCTGTTGTAGCAGGAGCAGAGTGATGATGCTGTTATAGCAGAGCGATGATGCTGTTGTAGCAGAGTGATGATGCTGTTGTAGCAGAGAGATGATGCTGTTGTAGCAGAGTGATGATGCTGTTGTAGCAGGAGCAGAGTGATGATGCTGTTGTAGCAGAGTGATGATGCTGTTGTAGCAGGAGCAGAGTGATGATGCTGTTGTAGCAGAGTGATGATGCTGTTGTAGCAGAGCGATGATGCTGTTGTAGCAGAGCGATGATGCTGTTGTAGCAGGAGCAGAGTGATGATGCTGTTGTAGCAGGAGCAGAGTGATGATGCTGTTGTAGCAGGAGCAGAGTGATGATGCTGTTGTAGCAGAGCGATGATGCTGTTGTAGCAGAGTGATGATGCTGTTGTAGCAGAGTGATGATGCTGTTGTAGCAGAGTGATGATGCTGTTGTAGCAGGAGCAGGGCGATGATGCTGTTGTAGCAGAGTGATGATGCTGTTGTAGCAGAGTGATGATGCTGTTGTAGCAGAGTGATGATGCTGTTGTAGCAGGAGCAGGGCGATGATGCTGTTGTAGCAGAGTGATGATGCTGTTGTAGCAGGAGCAGAGTGATGATGCTGTTGTAGCAGAGTGATGGTGCTGTTGTAGCAGAGTGATGATGCTGTTGTAGCAGGGTGATGGTGCTGTTGTAGCAGGAGCAGAGTGATGATGCTGTTGTAGCAGAGTGATGATGCTGTTGTAGCAGGGTGATGGTGCTGTTGTAGCAGGAGCAGAGTGATGATGCTGTTGTAGCAGAGTGATGATGCTGTTGTAGCAGGAGCAGGGCGATGGTGCTGTTGTAGCAGGGCGATGATGCTGTTGTAGCAGAGTGATGGTGCTGTTGTAGCAGAGTGATGATGCTGTTGTAGCAGGGCGATGATGCTGTTGTAGCAGAGTGATGATGCTGTTGTAGCAGAGTGATGATGCTGTTGTAGCAGGAGCAGAGTGATGATGCTGTTGTAGCAGAGTGATGATGCTGTTGTAGCAGAGCGATGATGCTGTTGTAGCAGAGTGATGATGCTGTTGTAGCAGAGTGATGATGCTGTTGTAGCAGAGTGATGATGCTGTTGTAGCAGTAGCATAGCGATGATGCTGTTGTAGCAACAGCAGAGTGGACAAAGACTGGCCGGCTCGGAGTCTTTAAAGCAGTGCGTTCGGGGCCTGAACTCTAAAATTGCTTCAGACTGGCTGCCTGCTTTAGCCGTGCTACGATATTTCTGTCCTCAGCTCGCTGATATCTGGCCTTCCTGATCATTAATGACAGCAATAAAAACACTCTGCGGAGCAGCAAAACCTTCCAGTTGCTTGTTAAACATTTTTTTGCCAATGTTGATAGTTACTCATGTGTTTCATAGTTTTCTTTACTGAAAAATAAATTGTGGCGCTAGCAGTTTGTATTTTTTTGTAACTAAACACTTGTGTGGCCAATAACTGCTCTTTTATATGGTTACCGAGGGGTTTTAAAACAGCCTTTTAGAGACGGGTGAGTAAACATATCGTTTTCCAATGATTTCCCAACAAAGATTTCATAGATTGAGCAAATACACGCTTGAGAGCTTCACAAATAGAAAGAGGCAGTTGACAGAGAGGGACAGAGGGAGAGAGGGATAGAGATTATGTGCTTGGTTTTGTGCTGAAGCATTGATAGGGGTTTTATGCCCTTGATTATTTAATTAACTCGACTGATATTTTAACAAAATGGTGTGTGTGTGTGCCCTGCGATAGATTGGCGGCCTGTCCAGGGTGTAATCCTGCCTCTCGCCCGATGCATGCTGGGATAGGCTCCAGCACCCCCTCCACGACCCTGCCCAGGATAAGCGGGTGTAGATAATGGATGGATGGATATTTTAACTAAATTCCTTAAGAAGCTCTCATGCCTGTGCATGAGGCGGTTTACTGTGATGTAATCTCTGAGTGAAACCTGGTGCATGTACGGCTAATTAGCTAACTGAGTCAAGGTGGGAATGCAAACCAACATGCACACTGGCCCTCCAGCAACCAGTCTGCTCTGGGTTTGTATTAGGATTAGGTTTACTTAACTGACAGTCACTTGCACTGTGACAGTAGTTTAAAACTGGGATTGTGGTTAGGATAGGGCTAGGATCAGGTTTACATGACTAACCGCCGCTTGCACTGACAGAAGGTTTGAAATTATTGTTAGGATTGAGTTATGTTATGGTCAGGTTTATTATTATGTTTAGGATAGGGTTAGGTTAGGGCCAGGGTCACGTGAATAAACAGACACTGGTACAGTGACAGAGGGTTACAGTTATGGTTATGTTTAGGACAGGGTTAGAATTAGGTCAAGGTCCAGTTTACCTGAATAAACAGACACATACACTGTTGTGGGGGATACGGTTAGGGTTATGGTTCGGATACGGTTAGGGTTATGGTTGGGATATATGGTTAGAGTTAAGGGTAAGAGTTTGTCTTACCTGAATAAACAGACAGCGTGACAGAAGCTGTCACTCGACTTCAGTTGTCAAGCCCCTCGGAGTGCGAACACTGAACAGCTCCCTGTGAGTGTTTATTCAGTATCCCGGCAACGGCGGAACTCACAGGACCATAACAAACAGGCCGAGGCTCGGGCCTCGCGTCTCCGCGGAGACGGACAGAACCGGTCGCCGCCGGAATACCTGCCATTCTTACCCTTTTTATTTTATTTCCACATTTATGTTTGTTTTGTTTCTCTCTCTCTCTTTCTCTCTCTCTCTCTCTCTCCTAAACTGTTTTCTCTCCTGGCTCTCAGGCGCTGGGAGCCTCTGCTAATAGGAGTCTGCACGGGGTTGCCAAGACAGTTAGTCGGCACTTATGGGGGGGGGGGGGTTATTTTTTTCAGGTGTGGGGCCTGGACGTGAGCCAGAACCCTGTGTTACGGGAAAGGGGTTTGGTTGGTTGGGGGGGGGGGGGGTGAGGGGAGGGGGGGGGGTTGGAAGAATCCAGTCAGAACCCCCCTGAAATGTTTACAGGGCTCATTATGTTTCTGTGAAGTTTGGACTGGGGGAGATAAACAGGCCCTTACTTAATTTGTCCGGTGCCTGCTCCAGGTTCTCATGTTGTTGTTGTTTTTTTCCGGCACCAAAGTTATCGCGTAAAAACCACGTTGCAAATCCAACAAGTACGACACAGAATCATAATAAACAGTGTTTTTTAGCTGCATAAACTTGTATGTATTGGTGTGGGTGTTTATGCGGTTGCCTGTTGAACATGCAGCACTACTGCACAGGCACTATATATGCAGCCGTTACAGAAAGAAAGCCATAGTTACTTTAATGAATGAATCATTCCTTTTATATGTCACTTTTCACGATGCTTTAAGTTCTTTTCAGTGATGAGGGGGAACTCTCCTCAGCCACCACCAATCTGTAGCACCCACCTGGGTGATGCACGGCAGCCCTTTTGCACCAAAATGCTCACCAAACATCAGATGAGGTGGCAAGGGAGAGAACGATTTTTAGCCAATTAAATCAGGGGATGATTAGGTTTCAGGTTGAGAGAGCCAGGTTGGGAATATAGGCAGGACACCGGGGAACCCCCTACTCTTTGTGATATGTGTGCGTGTGCGTGTGCGTGTGTGTGTCTGTGTGTGTGTGCTTGACGTGGTGTGCGTGTGTGCGTGTGTGTGTGTGTGTGTGTGCGTGTGTGTGTGTGCGTGTGTGTGCGTGCATGTGTGCGTGTGTGTGTCTGTGTGCGTGTGTGTGTGTGTGTCTGTGTGTGTGTGCGTGTGTGTGTCTGTGTGTGTGTGCGTGTGTGCATGTGTGTGTGTGTATGCGTGTGCTCGCGTGCGGAATCAAGCTCATTCTCTCTCTCTTTTTTCAGAGAAGGGGAAGAACAAGAGCGAGAGACGAGAGGAGAGCAAGAACAGAGAGAACAAAGAGAACGGGAAGAACAGGAACCGAGAGGCCAAAGACGGGCGGGCGGGGGGGAAACGCAAGAAGGGCCAAAATCGGGCCACGCCCACCCCCGCCTTCACACCCAGCGGCACCAACTAACTCACCGAGGGAAGGGCCTATATATACACATATATCTATACATGCACATATATGTATATATATATGTGTGTATATATGTGTATATATATGTAAAAGAAAGATGTGAAACCAAATAAACTCACTGATGAAGAAAAGGGTTTGTGCTGCTATAATGCGTTTAAAAGAAGATTTTGCCGAGAGAACTGGAGGATTGTTGCAATAAATAACGAACAGTTCCGATGTGGACGGGGGTTGGGTCGCAGACACGCCGTACGGACGGACGGACATTTTCTGGGACATTCTACCTGCGATGGGAGGGTCCCGTGGTTTGGGAATCCTGTGTGGTTTTCATTTGAGAACGTAACGGGGGCCGAGGTTTGTCATGGCATTGGTTCCTTTATTTTATTTCCTTGGTTTTTCTCTCGTGAACAAATTAACGGACTTTGGATGAAAGAGGTCTAAGGTTTGGAGGGTAAACTCTAAGAGAGGTTAATGCTGGAGGCCCAGCAGAGATGGCGAGAGCATTTGCATTGTTGTTTGAAATTCTGAAATTTTATTTTAATGACGCTTTTGTTTTTCAAACGTGGAATGCTACAGCACACATCCAGCGCTGTAACAGTAAGGGAAGTGGGGGGAGTTGTTTAAACTTAATATTTGAGGCTGGGGGGGGGGGGAGGAGATGGGGGTAGGGGATGAACAGTGTTAAAACATTTTATTTTTTATTTCAAATTTATAATGAAACGAAAAAAAGCACTGGAACTAAATAGTGGCTTGTTGAAAAAAAAAGGTTTTGCTGAATATTTCTTTTCATTTCATTTCCTGTATTTTGTGTATCCCTTTCCAGATCAGTTCAAAGACATGATAGAATGAGTTCAAGAAGCAGGCCCCATATCCAGATTTGTTGTCAGTCAAAACCCACCATCTTAATTTCTTAGTTGACAAAACATTTTTTTGATTAAGAAAATGAAAGCATATACTCTATGTGTGTGTGTATATATATATATATATACACGCGCACACACACACACACACACACACACACATACATATATAGGTGGGTGTGTGTGTATGTATGTATGTGTGTGCAAAATGCTAACTGTTAGCTTGTCCTGTGGAACAGTGAATCTGCTTGGAAGAGGAGAGAACCAATTGTGACGTAGCCCATATTATTGTCTGCGATAATCAAAGGCCTTTGGTTTTAGTATAAGCCTTCTACTGCTGCTGAAGGAGCCGCGTGTGTCTGCAGAAAGGGTCGCAAACATTGCCCAGCCTGGGTTCTGTATTACGAAGGTGAGTTTCTGAAGAAAGACGTTTTTTTTTTTTGTGTGTGTGTGTGTGTCATATAGTCAATGACAAGTAGGACTGCAAATGTTCTTTCTCTGACGGAGAGGACCGGAAGACTTTTTTCTTTGTACAGTTTTCTCTGTGCTGTCATCACGTAGTTAAGCTTGACTTGGATACTTTTATTTTTGCATTACACCAAATACTAGCCTCGTAAAAAAAAGATATCCATATGCATTGTGGCTTGTGACACTGAAATGCAGTTTTTTTTGTTGTTATTATTATTATTATTATTATTATTATTATTATTATTATTATTATTATTATTATTATTGTATCTCATAATTTCTGTGACCGCTGTGGAGACAGCATAAAAGAGGGTACTATATGCTAAATTTACAAAAAGAGTAAATGCAGTTAACACACCAACTGAAACATTCTACAATATGCTCGTTGTTTTCAAGTCTGTTTAACATGTAACGGAGCTTGGCTTGTGTGACAAATGTTCACTTATTTTATTTTCCTGTTTGGCTCAGCTGCATATGTATAATGTTGATTTACCTTCCAATACCTGAACACTGTACAGGAGTCCATGCAGTGGCATGCCCAGGTACATTTCAGAACCATTGGGGTCCGTTCCAACTTCGTCTTCCATTTGGTTCAGACAATATCCAGAAAGTTCCCCAAGTAATCTTAGAAAAAAGTTCAAAAAAGAGGTCACAGAAAAAATGTTCCCATGTGAGATAGCTACCAAACAAACACCCCCCCCCCCCCCATGGTTACCATTTATTATTGATTTATTATTGTATAACATAACTATTTGAGTTAAAGATTTTTTCAACATTGTTAACCTAAGAAAGTGAGTGTCAGTGTGACCCATACACTAATCTGCTTTTATACCTGATTTGATACTGTAAAACAGCAGCAGTCCTGTTCCTTGTGACCTAAAACGGTGTATTGGGTACACCTGGGAACATTAACACATTCTGGGACCGTTGACCCTGGCATTTCAAACGCTGTTCATTCTGGTGAACAATAATTATTATTTGGGATTTTATCTGCATTGCATTTTATTTTTAAGGGCCTTCTATACAATTGGATAATGTTGAATAAACATGAAATTACATAAGAACTACCAGTGAGCATTACTTATTTTTGAAAGACTCAATACACAGATAGTAAATGTGTAGTAAACATGTAATAAGTATATAACTAATGATTTCCATATTGTTTCTTGATAAAGTACCACTTTGGTCTCAAGCTTACATAACTATCAGTTATGTAGCATCACTGTTTCATATTTTAATAATTAAAACAACATTTGAACAGAAGTGTATACGATTAAAATTATTTCTAAATTGCATTATTTAAACTGAAGGTTTATTTAATAAATTTTACCTGCTTACTATCTATTTGCTGAGTACTTTTGAAAATAAGTTATGCTTAGTTTATTGTTTGCAATGTTTTAAATTTAATAGCAGTTTCGATGGGCTCTTAATGTAAACTGTGGTCCATATTTATTCCTCCAGTGTGCATGTCATTTTCATACGGTACAGTCACTCAAAATTAGACCATGTTTCCTCTGCATTCAAAGTTCTGACTGGTAGAATACTTAAACCTGGTTCTGTTTTCCTGTGCATGTAAGAGCACAATCAGAGTTGTCATCGGTAGATGAGAAAATTGCTCTGCTCGTGCTGTAAAGGTATTGGAGGGTCAAACGTTGATATTGCAGCTGAGAGAACAACTTTAAAAAGGTACGGGAGGAACAAATGCTTCTCTGCAATTATTTGACACATAATCCATGTTCAGAGTTCAGTTTTGATGTGCTCAATACAATATCCGATGTTACTCCTGATCATGGCTGTATTTCTTTCTCTGTCGCAGCGGGTACCTGGAGATTTCAGATTTTAGATTTCTGAGCTTTTGAGTTTGAGAGAGGTTGGTTTTTTAAACAAACAGATTTAAGAGTGTCATTTGGATGGGGTTGTGGGGGAAAGGCTTATGGAGCGCTGTTGGCCTATCCCTTCCTTGAGGTTAAATTGTGGGGCGGAAGCCACACCCCATCCCCACAATTTAATTGGTTCATCAACACAAATAAATAGTCCAGTGCAATTGTAACAATATCGGCACAGGGTATTAATAAATATGTGTGGGGTGACTCTTAACTATAGAATAAACAGAAAGGGCTGCTTAAATTGAGTTATATTTAACTATGCCGTATTAAATAATACAGAGGTGCATTGGCCAAACACAGTCTGTCTCACTACACACATACACACCACATGTACATTCTCTCTCTCTCCCCTCTCTCTCTCACACACACACATAAAGCTGTTGCTCTAATACACTGTTAGGGGTACTTTTTTTGTTTTATGTATTTTGAGCCAAGATACCACAACCCCTTATCGAATTTGTGAACCGTCTATCTATGGGTGAAGCAAAACTCCCAGCTCTGTTGTGTAACCCCCCCCCACCCCCCCCCCCACATTCCTAATTGATCTGTTTTTCCCCATTTTTAAAAATGGATCAACTAAAATCAAAATGTACTTTTGTGGAATGTGAAATATTCTGACCTGTTCTGAAATAACCACACTGGGGTCAATACCAGATACCGAACAACCACAAAACCTTTGACATGCCCAAAAAAACCCAGCATCCAGAAATGTATCAATCAACGTTGGTTTTTTCAATCCTCACGAAAACTTAAACAAGACCAGGTCAAAACCTAGTATATGGCTGGACCGGCCAACCAATGGTGTGACTTCATAATTCCTCCTTCTGGATGCCCTGAAACAGCAGTACAGCCCCAGGAAACACTCATCACCTGCCGGAATACACCTGTAGCAGGGAAGCAGAGAGAGCGGATGTGAGAACGCAGATGCTCACCATCTGGGTACTGTAGAAATCTGCAGCATTTAAACATCAAATCTGTGTTGCCTCACACCTCCTGCTCCCATCACATTACACACATTTACAGGCTCTTATCCAGAGTGGCTTACACTACTTTTACACAGCATTTACACTGCATCCATTTATACAGCTGGATATATATACTGAAGCAATGCAGGTTATGTACCCTTGCTCAAGGGTACAATGGTGACCTTTAAGTTACAGGACAAGCTCCTTACCCAATATACTGCGCTGGCGCCCCCCACATACATTTCTGTTTTCCTGCCGATACAGTTTGTCAGAATAACTCTGATTAGAGTGAATTTTACTTGAGCCGATTTGATCCATGTTGGTCTCTTATGAACGTGGCTGTAGCTGAATTGAACTTCAGCACATTCGGGTGAAACACATTTTTTTTTTGCGTTTTCTAGATCCCATGCAGATTCCAGCAAATTTTCAATGGCTACCTAAGCAAACCTTGCAACCACATGAAAACAAGAGCGCTTCTTTCTGTATTTCCGTGAAAAAAAGGGGGGGGGGGGGCGAAGTTGTCTGTTAAACTGCAGGAATGTTCCTGGCTCTAACGGGTTAAAAGAGTTTTAAATAATGGCTGAACCCGGGTTGGATTATCAGCACCCTCGCTAGATCAGATGTTTGCCCTCAACCCCAGTTTGTTTTCAAAGCCAAACCCAAACTGAAAACAATCCTTACACCCCCCCCCCCCCCCATCCACACTCCTGTTGCATAATCAGCAATGCGTCCCACAAGGCCATTGGGGTATCAGGCACACACCACCGTGAGCCCGTGCGTTGGCTATTATACATTTCTGCTTCCCATTCAAGCTTCTCGGGAGCTGGCTGAAAGAGGTCCACTTCTCCTCACATGAACCCAGGGCTGCCCCTGGAGAGAGAGAGTGGGGGGGGGGGGTGGAGAGAGATGGAGAGAGAGAGAGGGAGGGGGGGAGAGAGAGAGAGAGAGGGGGGGGAGAGAAAGAGGGTCTGCCTCTGTCTCTCATTTTCTTCTTTGGTCTTGTTCACTCCCGCTTTCTCTGCTTTCAGTTATGAATTGAAAAAGCAAAAAAAATAAAATTAAATAAAAAAAATCCTAATCCTCCCACATAATCAATCAACCTCACCCCCCCCCCCCCCCCCCCCAATACAGAGTGATCTACAGGGGCACGACAAAACACACCTCATACACTCAAATAATTTCAGTTTTTTCAATATACTACAAATGTCTTGGAATGACCAAAATATGTTGCAGGGGAAAAAGGTGATTTCATTTATTATTGAATGTCCCTTGCAGTGCATAGGTTCCAGAATAGTAGCATATACGGTTTTTGAGATAAAGTCCAGAGACGCATGTCCCTTAGAGCGGACACGAAAAGTGAACAGTCATGATCTTAGGAGGATATCCAAACCGCCAGATAAGAGCCTCATGGTCACAGCAAGCATGAGCCCTTATGCTGGAGCCTCCGGCTGATTCCACTGCCAGCACTGCTAGACCTATTATATCATCCTCATCTGTTACATATCTATTACATATCTCTCACCCACTCCCTCTCTCCTCTCGTTTATCTTCTTCTTTCTCTGTCCTTCCCTTACCTCTCTCCCCTCCCGTCCGCGCGGCTAAACGGTACGAAATCGGGGTTCGGGTCCAAGGCGGGCCCCACAGGCCTGGACTTTGTTTTCGTCATGTCAGCACTGAAGACGCCTGGAGTACTGTGCGTACTTTGGAGAGGATGCAAAAGCAGGACACGCCCCCAGCAACCCCAGCACAGCCTGTTTTTATTTCACCTCATCATTTCTTTTTTCTTTTTTTTTTGGTTGATGATAAAAATTCTTTTTTTTTTTTTTGATTCACTGCCATTGCTGTTAAATTATGCTTCTCCGGATTCTTTCACTGTTCCCTGAGTGCCCTGTTAGAAAAGTCCTGTATGAATGAGACAGACAAACAGACAAACAGACAGACAGACAGACAGACAGACAGATAGATAGATAGATAGATAGATAGAGGATGTAGCCTCATGATACTGGAGTGAATGAGAACATTTAAATTCTCATGAAATTCTTCATGTCCTCTTCTTCCTCCTGGCTGGTTTCCTGGCGCCAGGTTCAGGCTAAATCAGTAAAAGGACGCAAGGTTCGGACATGAGGAACAATTCAAACACAGCCGAACACCTCCCCTACAGACACTCACAGCCGAAGCTGGTCGGTAATCAGCCCAGGTTTATACTGCTGCCTTCGTTAGGCCAGATTTTAAAGTGTGGCATGGTCTGCGGTTCCATTTTTGGAAAGAGGAAATAAAGTTTGCTCTTTATCCCCCTACTTTTTCCCATTTTATCCAATCCCCTACCTGGATTGGGTAAACTCGTTTGATTACTGCTCCACTGGCGCCACTTGGAGGTTATGACGCGAAGTGCAGCCTCCATGTTCCGTGCCATCCGTTCCACTCGCCCTTTCAAAAATGAAGCAATTAAGAGCCGCAAACCGTTACGTCGGCATTTTTAAAGTGGACCCCGGACTAAACGAAACGAACACCTGCCTAAATTATGGTGACTAAAAGACTGATTATGTTCGGTTTGCTGCAACCTTTACACTGGCCAATAGCATCGCCTAGCTCAGTGGTGACCTACCTCGGTCCTGGAGTAGCCTACCCCTGTGTTCAAGAGGGTAAATAATCAACCACAATAAAACACATTATTAAGAAAAATTAACAACCCTTTTTTTACAATTCTGGGATTGAAACTGCCGTTGGAACGAAAACCAGCATATACGTGGGTACTCCAGGACAGAAGTTGGGAACCACTGGCCTAGTTTTCAATACGTTGTTACCCCACCACAAGTATTACTGCGCCAATGTTCTCGACCCCTGTGACTCCTGAGAAATGAAACACAATCATTTTGCACGCAATTTCCGATCAACAGAACATTTGAAAAGAACATAACGTTCTGCCTCTTCGAATAAGACCTCGCTGCTTTGTGTTTTCCCCACATTGCGACAATGGTTTAGAAATCACTCAAAACGTGATGACGGTTTGCATTTAGCAGTCACCAGACCATGTAAAGTAACTTCACAGAGCGACCAGAATGCATGTAATTTAATTGGGCAGGTCTGTTTCCTAACAACAAGCCTGCATATACCGGAAGTGTTCTGTAGGGCTGACGCACATGCTTTCCTTTAATTGCCACCAGTTGCCCCGGTCTAATTAACCAATTAGCCAAATGTGCAAACACTGCTCAACTGGATAATTTACCACAGCGAAATGTTTCATATAGGGACACAATGACATTCTACAGCTGCTATTCGTGAGCCCATCAAGAAATGTTTTGCTAAATTTAAAATAAACGATTTAGCTAACGATATAATTAAGAGCAGGGAATCCATAGATATGGCCCTCTTTCCTACCCCTGCACGAGGCACTTCTCCCCGGAAAACTGATTGCAATGTGTGTATTATCATCAGGGTTCTGGCTCTCCCTCCAGCGCAGATGCCAACATTCCGCATTCCGGATTTGATACGAGACATTGGCTGACTCTGTAGGTATCAGTTATGATATATTTATTTCACGATTATGCCAGTATTGCTAATCTAGCCAACAGATCGAGGCTATTAGTTCCACTCATGGTGCTTTTTTGTGAAGTGGTACATTTCTCTTCTCGTCTCAACTGTACAGATGTGCTTAAAGATATTGCATGTTTTTTTGCACATTCACTGAGTCTACAGACCAAGGTTTTTATTCCATTCTAGTAAACATCAGAGATGTAGAGTAATGAGATTTGATATTTGAGATTTTCGGAAGTACGAGAAGGCAAGTACACTGCTGAAGCAATGAAAGACTCTTTGAACCATGTCTGTAACCATCAGTCAAGCATGATGGATGATCAGAGCAAGTTTGAGGGTGTGTAACCACATCTGGTGTTGGTGATTTGGTTCTGATTGAAGGCACCACGAATGCTGATAAATACAAACAAATTTTAGTATTTCATAAAATATCTTGCGGACAATGTTTGTTTGGGAGCAAATTCTTACTACAGCAAAATAATGACCCCCCAAGCACACTGCTAAAAAGATCACGCTGCTGGTGTTCTCAGAACAATGGACTGGCCACCCCACAGTCCAGACCTCAACAACATTGAATGTGTTTAACCTTAACTGAATTTATCTGGAAAACGAGATTTCATTGAATTACAGTAGGGCGTCTTCCAAAAAATAAAGAATGCTAAACGCATTTAACTATAGCCAAGTCCATTGACATAAAAATGTATTGAAGTGTATTTACATTAGGTAAAAGTAAAAGGGAAAATCCAAAAGGAAAATAATTGTTCTTTTATAAATAAATTAATTAATGACATTTTCTCGAATATGACGTATGACGTATGACCTTAACGTCCCACCCCGTATCATTCAAACCCATTTACGGCCTCTTGTGGCAGCTCACGGTAAGGTTCACAGGCGGAGTTACAAATGTAGGCGCCTTTTTGCGCTGGTGAAGGAGCTCCTTTTGTTTTTATTCCGTTCATTTTTCATATCCAATATGGCTATGCACGCTAAAGCCACGCCGCCTCAGATCCCGGACACACGTCGGGAACTGACAGAACTGGTGAAGAGGAAACAAGAACTTGCGGTAAATACTCTCGTCTGAGAGGCTTGATACATTTTTCGAAATAAACAACGGCAAATGAATGGGGTTTACTCGTGTACCTGTAACTCTAGCGACATAGTTACGTTACGTCCGCAACGTAACAAAGTGATTGGTTGGTTTATTTGGTGAAGCTGCGTAATCCGTTGTTGTGAATAGCACGTAGCCTGCTACGCGTAGTGGCGCTGGAGGCTTGGCCGTTCTCAGGCGAGTTTATCCCCGCATAACAAATCAGGAAAGTCCGCTGGAAAAATGGTTTTGGGCGGCCTAGGTTCATGTCTGTAAATAAAAGTTGGCTTAAGAGCTTGTTTCCTTTGTATGTCGGAAAGTAGTCGGAACACAGCTAGCTAACCGTTGGAAACAAACTGTTTATATAACGTTATCATAACTAGACTAGGATAAATGGTTCAAAATCAAACACACCGCTAACGTTAACATTAGCTAGCGAGTTACATAACGTAGCGAGTTGTACTGTACAAGTTGTACTTTCCTGCTATAGCGATCTTGTGGCTAGTGTAACCCACGGTTATTTATCTTATGTATTTTACGTACTTGCTAACTCATTTTCTCGCTTAAGTAGATAAGTTATTGCATCCATAAAGTCCCATCCCTATTGACAATTCACACACTATCTGTGTAGCGTGCTTGTTAAATATAATATTAAGTCAAAGCGAGGGTCTGTTTAACATTGTCACTGAAGTTACTGAGTAGCTAGCATGTTAGCTAGCACCCAAACAAACCTACGTACCACTAAGCCCGGTTTGACCCACTAGTTTAGATATGTCTACGTATCATTGACGTTAACTACCTGCCATGAGTAACTAAGAGGTCAGTAACTATCTAGTTGCCACGACTAGTTGCAAGATGTAGAGAAATAATTGGAATCCTGTGTTGTATGTTGTTGCAGGAGACACTGGCAAACTTGGAGCGGCAGATATATGCGTTTGAGGGGAGTTACCTGGAAGACACTCAGATGTACGGGAACATCATCCGAGGATGGGATCGTTACCTCACCAACCAAAAGTGAGTTGCTGTATGATTTTTTAAAAATACAGTAAATACTGTAATTCAGAATCACATGGCAAATGAAATCCTTACAGCTTTATGTATACTTAACACATACACATGGCATAACTTTGTTGCAGAAACTCAAACAGCAAGAATGACAGAAGAAACAGAAAGTTCAAAGAGGCAGAACGTCTTTTCAGTAAATCGTCGGTCACTTCTGTTGCGGTAAAGTGCCTTCCTTTGATCAACCAGTTTTGTCTTTTTTAAAGCTTTAGTTTGCTGTCACTAGACCTTCATTAGGTTTGACTAGAGGAGGCATCTGCTTGTTTGCTTGGTTGTTTGTTATTGCTGCTATTATTCAGTCATAACTGGTGCTAGGAACAGTTTCTCCCATGTTTATCTTTTCATAATTTCACACAATACTTGCTCAGTGTGTCTTGCTGTTTTTGTCTGTGTTGTCGTTGTAGGCTGTCAGTGCTTTGGGGGGGATACAGGACCAGCTAATTGAAAAACGTGAGTACTGTTTGTTTTGTCAGACATCTGGCTCTGATTTCATTACACTTAGCCGATGCTCTTATCCAGAGCGACTTACCAAAGTGGATCCCTGATAGCAAGCGACTCCAGGCCGGAACTGGGCCCATTCTGGCCTATAGCCAGCACTGCCTTGCTGGACTCAGTGCAGATTTGGTCCGGAGTCACTTGCTATCTGGGAAGAACATTGGTGTTGACTCTCAGAGCTACGGAAGTGTGATGTCACTGATACACGCCCCGCCCCCCAGGTGAGCCGGGCAGCGGCACAGAGAGCGATAACTCGCCCGACTTCCAGAACCAGGAGAACGAGCCGAGCCAGGAGGACACCGAGGACCCCGACGGAGCCCTGCAGGGGATGAAGCCTCAGAAAGCGGCCTCCTCTTCCTCGGGTAGTCACCACGGAAGCCACAAGAAACGGAAAAACAAGAACCGGCACAGGTAGGCCAGCCCCCGCCCCACCAGCCCACCGCCATCTCCTGAGAATGAGGTTACACAGCTCCTGCAGCGCGGGGTCTTCAAACTCCAGCTGCAGTGTGGGGTCTTCAAACTCCTGTCCTGTAGGGCTGCAGTGTGGGGTCTTCAAACTCCAGTCCTATAGGGCTGCAGTGTGGGGACCTCAAATATTTTGGGTATAGTTCTGGGATTCCTGTGGACATTGCTAGAAAGCATCAGAAAGTGTCAACCAGTCGCCATCAGCAATGTTCTGTTGGCTGTTACCAGTGTACTCCGTGATTGGCTGCGCTCCTCCGCTCGTGGTTTTGCTGACATCCCAGCCACCTAATCCCTGTTTTATTATGGCTGACTTCTGAGAGAATCTCGGGTGAAGCAGGGAGTTGCCGGTTTTGGATGCTAAGCGATTCTCCTCAGTTTCCTTGTCCCTGTAGCCAGTGAGTTAAACTGCTTGTCTGCCCAATCTCTAGTTCCCTGCTTTTGCATTCACTTTGAACTGAGCACACACAATGCCTTCGTTTAAACGAGGCTAAATTAACATGTAGCTAACAACCTGCTTTCTCTCTGTACAGGAATAATTAGCCGCTAAAGTTTGAGATTGTTTCGGTTATTTTGGAATAGTTATTAATTATTGATGCTTCTCTAGTTTTGTGGGATACAAACAGATTTAAAAGCAGAATTTCCCCTTTCACAAGCATTGCTGTAACCATGGACATTTTTTTTTTTCTTAATTTTTATGCAGTTGGGCTCTTCTCATACCCAACAAATTACTGAACCCCTTTTCACCAAATTTTCACTCCACATGTATAGCATTTACATCGCAGCCACTCATACATCTGGATATATACTGAAGCAATGCATGTTAAGTACCTTGCTCAAGGGTACAACTACCGCATCCTACCTGGGAATCAAACCTGTTACCTTTAGGTTACAAGGCCAGCTCCTTGCCCGTTATACTACACTGCTGCCTTCTGTTAGTAATGGCTAGTGTAGCTGGGAGGGCCCTGTGATTGGTTAGTGTAGCTGGGCAGGCCCTGTGATTGGTCAGTGTAACTGAAGGGCCCTGTGTGTATTAATGTCTCCTGCCTTCTTCCTCCCCTAACGCTGCTCTTAGCCCGTCTGGCATGTTTGATTATGACTTTGAGTAAGTTTGACCTTTAATTCAGTACTCCTGCAGTGTCCTCCCTTCCCTCTCGGCCACCCCCTCCCTCCCATTCTCCTCTGCCCCTCTCCCTCCATCTCACCCTGAGTTCTTCCCTCCCTCCTCTCTCGTTCTCGCCTCATTTTCTCCCTCCCCCTCTCCCTCCCTCTTTCCTGTGCCTTAGCATTAGCTCTCAGCCGTTCGTTCCATTGTGTCATGTGACTGTGTGTACCGCGCATCCATTTGGTGCCCTGTGTTTCTTAAACATTGGCTGAGCCCGAACCGTTTCAGCCTTCTCAAAAAGCCGTGAAATTCATTATTACCAAAAAAAAAAATTAGAATAAGTTTTGAAAACCAAAACATTTCCCCAAGTTATTTGTAATGGTGATCATCCAGGATTTGGAAACTCTTCTATTAATATTTGAATTCTGGAGATGGGGTGGGCAATCTGAGAAATTTCCGGTCCTGGTGGTTGAGTCGAATTGAACAGTGTTTAAGAAATGGGGGTTCATCTCGGTTCTGTTCCCATTAGTTGGTGTTTTGGGGGTTCGGATTTGCCCTACCCACGGCTTCCCCGTCATTCCCTGACGGAAGGGAACAGGAAGTTGTGTGTAGGGGACAGCTGGACCCCCCCCCCCCCATGACATGCCAGTTCCTGTTCGAGTGTGTCTGTGGTTCAGTCGTGTGTTGTTGTTGAGTGCGCCTGCGGTCACCGTGGCGACCGGTGGAATGCCCAGCTCGTTATGTCCTTTAACAGGTTTCCTTTTGCTTTTCTAGAATTGACCTGAAGATGAACAAAAAGCCGAGAACCGTAAGTTGCTCCTCTCTCAAATTTGCGGATTATTTGTGAAAATGTGTTGGGATGTGTTTTCCCCTGATATTAATGTATTATAATGTATTGTGTATATCCGACCACATACTTGTTAATAGCCTGCCTTTGAATGGAGGCTATTGGCAGTTACTCTCTACTTCACTTGTACACCTGTGGTGAGCTCAGGTGTGTAAGATTAGCATCAGCATATTGCACAGTTTCACAATAGAAGACAAATATGACAAAAAAATTACATTTTCATCCTCATCTGGAATGAAAGCTAAGTGGTGATCTTTAATGAATGCAGCTGCTCTGTCTATATCTCTAATGCTATATCTTTATCTCTCATGCTATATCTTTAATGAATACAGCTGCTATATCTATATCTGTAATGCTGTATCTTTAATGAAGATTTAATTGTGTTTCAGGACTACTAGGCCACCTGACAACCTGTGAGACGACAAGAGAAGGGATTCCACCCCAGGGGGGTTGGGGTTGGTGGGGGGGTGGTGGTGGGAGGGGGGCGTGTTGGGCGTGGTTTAGCTCTGGCCAGCAGCACACCTGTACAGGCACAAACTTCTCCGTTAGAAAAATACTCATTGAAAGTGCTTCACCGTCTGCCCTTCCACCTACCAAACCCATTGACTCCCCCTCCAACTGCCCCCCCCCCCCCCCCCCCCCCCCCACATAAATGTGCTTTGAATCTCAGAGCCTCCATCCCATAATTCTCCTCCCTCACCTCTTCATTTGGTGTTTTAGAGAAGCCGTGTCATGTGTCGTAGTAAGTACTCTGGCTCACTGCTAGGGGGCGCCAGACGTTAGACCTGTTTGTTCCGAGCACGGAGTCGTTGCATGCCGTACCCTGTCTTGCAGCACGCCGAGTCGATCGTTCCGTGTGAATGTTAGCGTCCTCCGGTTCTCCCTTCGTTGTGACTCGCTAATTGGATTTTAAAGCAAGATTCTTTACTTTTTTTATTTTTTACTTTTACTTTTCCTTTTTTATTTGGTTGTGTAGTTCTGACTGTACACCTGAATAGCTGTATGATTTTTTTTTTTTTTTTTTTTTCCTTTTTTTGTATTTTGTTTTCTATGCGTGGAAAAAAAAAATGTTTGACCTTTGTAATAAAAATGTAATAAAAGTATATGCAAATAAAAATAAAAAAAAACATGATGGATTTTGTGATTGAGGTGAAAGGGAGTGGGTGGGTGAGTGTGATTTAACAACATTTTACATACTGCCCAGCTGCTAAACATCTTTAGACTGCTCTGAATTATGGGATGGTTAGCTAAAAAGAACAAAATAAAGATATTTTTTAACATAGTATTTCCACGCCACATGACAAAGGATGTTACATTTCTGAGTTTCCATTTGCTCACACGTTACTCAGAACTCACTGCACGCAGGGTCAGCTTGTGTCCCCAACCCAGACTGACACACTGATTCAGTTTAGAATCACAGAATAAAGGGATCTACAGCCCGTAAAACGTCATATGCATTGTGGTGATATACTGCAGATGATTCACATGTTCTTGAGGTGGAAGCTGGGCAGCACAATGGTCCTGCCTCTCACCAGCTGCATGCTGGGATAGGATCAACCCCCCTGAGAGACACGCAGGTTAGGCTAATTGGAATAGCTCTAAATTTCCCACAGGTATGACTGTCTTACTGAATGGCTTGTGTGCCCTGTGCAGGTTTAGTGACCTGTCCAGAGTGTCCTCTTGCCAACTGCATGACCAGGAATAAGCGGTTTAGGAAATGGAAGGATGAATGAAGGTTAAAGCTTGGCTGGAGACCTGAATCCTGGCACGTAAGTATGAGTGATTCCTGTTGATTGTAAGTAACAGGGAAAAAGTTATTGTGCAATACTAAAATTGACCACTGGAGTGCGCTGAATGACAAATTCATCCACAGCCTCTTGCTCGGGAAGCCTTAGGAAGATATTTAATTACTAAAAACTATTTGAAGTGTTAGGCAACTTGGTACGATTAAAATAAGATATGGCATCTAATTACAGCAGAATAGCGTACATTAAAATGAGTTAATTTTAGGAATATAATTATGTACTTTGCCATGATAGATATACGAGGCGTAATTATTTATGATGATGATTCCTCCTCTACTTACCTGTAACCAGTTCCCACATTTAACACCACACAAGTGCTATTAAACAGGGGCAGACATTTCGTCTGTGGGGCGGCGCTACTTGTGCTCGCTTCCTCGATGTCTATGTTTGGCTCTCGGAGAATAACTGTTCTGGGAATGTTGACTCGTGAGTGCGTAGCGTGGCCATTACCGAATGTTCTTCTGTCGCCGCGCGGTTTACATTGCGCACGAAGAACGATAAACAGACCTGAAGTGGAGGGTAAATAATTGGCACTATACATCTCGTTCCCGTCCGTCTGCTGAAGAGCCCCATCTTCGGGAGCTTCTCTGCTGTTTTGGCGGGAAGCCTGACCCTTTCTCCTTCTCGCTGCATGACTGGGGCTGGGGGAGCAGTGGCTTGCGAACACTGGGCCACTCAGACTCTTGCCCAGCTGGAGCGTGGGAGGCTACAGCGCCGCCTGTGAGGCAAGTTCGGCTGCATAGGTGCTGGAGCTCGCGTTCCACTCGTGCTAGGGGGGGGGGGGGGGGGGGGGGGGGGGGGGGTTCATGCCCGGTCGCCGAATTCATTGAATTATTATTCGTGAATGAAGCAGACCGGCGTTTTTATCTTTTAGTCTACCACATGGCAGCAGGGTTGGTTGCCTTTTCACTCCTCCATCCACATTCTGATTCCACGTAAGAGTAGGGGTCTACATAGCTGAGTAGCTGGTTGGCTAACCACCAGAGGGCTAACTACCTTGGTGCAGCCATATTTACTCTCATATGTCACAGTTTCCATTGGCCATAATTCTTTGTGAGTGTGTGTGCGTGTGTGTGTGTGACAGTGGTCACCGTTGAGAATTTTTTGTATGTTCCTACCTCCAGTGGCAGTGCTGGTCCTCAGTACCAACAGGGAAGTTAGGTCCTCACAATTATGGCAGTACGTGTTTGTATGTAACAAAAAAGTCCCATCCCATAGAATGTAGTGCTTGGGTGCTGGCCTCCAGGCATTCCTCACTGTTCTGTCAAGCTGTGCTCTGATCTTACAGTGACCCCTGCCAGCTAATAAGTGATGTATTTAAAAAAAGAAATGTTGTATTTGAGATTTATGTAAGAGCCGATAAACGGCAAAAATAAACTGTGGTTGGTATCGCAGAACTTTCGGGTCACTGCCCTGAGTCCGTCGCTACAATACAAAGCAGCCTACAAGTCCATAATGACAAACAGCTCCTCTAGGAAATAACCATAGTAACCACTAGCACAAGACAAGAGTTGACAGAAACTGTCTACTAGTAGTGAACTCAGCCATTACACCAGTGATTTAAGCAAGACACTAAATGCACATACTTGAGGCAATGTGCTCAGACCTAATTTATATTATAACAATACGGACAGCTGACATAAATGAATACATGAAGTGATTTGCAGCCGATTTGCCGACGATTTGCTCTTCTGCAGAGTTGTTTGAGGTGCGGTTTGGAACAATGGCGAAGAGGGGAAGCTTCCACAGCGAGTCGGACGAACCTCGCCAGGGTTCTGGGTTAGAGGACCAGTTCCCACAGTTTTTGAGTCTCAGCTCCCAGAATTTATTGTGGCAGAATGGGCACTGTGTACACAGTGATATTATTACTTGTGCGGTCCTGCTCGTGAGAAAGCTGCGGTGGGGACCTACTGAAATGCAAAGCAATGCCTACTGCAAAGTCTGCTTTGCTTCAAACGTCTCTGTCAGCTGCACCCTGTGTGTTTGGATATTCCGGGCAACCTATCAGCAAGGAGACAGACTTAAGAATATATGATGATGAGAGCAGACTATTCGGCCCATCTAAGCGCATTTAACAAAACTTCACTTGGATGTGGTGTGGAGGCAGTAGAGACAGAGATCCATGGGGTGTTTAGTCCAGGCTTGTTGGGTAGCGGTGTAGTGTGGGTAAATGTGTTTGTTACCTAAGGGTTGCGGGTTTGATTCCCAAGTAGGACACTGCCGTGCGAAAGAATATGTCAGTACCACTCTTCCACACTTTTTCGTTGTTGCGATAATGAAGCGTAAATCATGGAACAGGGGTCTCCTGCTGAGCTGCAAGGGCTGATGGGATGCATTGCTCGTCAGCCCTTAATTGACTAATTAAAGCAGGTTGATTGCAAAGTGAACCCCCCCCCCCCCCATCTGGTGTCTTTGGTCTGCTTGCTGACTTTACAAACTTCATATTAGCATATAACCCACACTGTATATGATGGAAGTATTTGACTTTATTCAAACTGCGTGTCGTATTGCAGTAATATTTATCTAATTGAGCCGGCCTGGTTGATTCCATAAATATGTTCCAGAAAATTATTTGAAGTTTTATTTTTTTGCTTTTATTTGCACTTACTCTTAGTGGTGTCTTTGTAGCCAAACCCGAACCCTAATCGTTTGCCATGCTTTAGACTCGCTATTGACATGTGCTCTCTATGAAAGGTGGCGATTTACAAAAGTTAGGCATGACGTAGTCACAGGGCACTTCAGTTGTTTATGAATTAATGTACTTATCCATTCAGTTTTTTCTCTGGAAAAAACCGTTTGCATTTTTCCAGGAACACAAGCTAAGCCTGCTTTTACTGGCATTCTGCTTATGCTGGCTCTAAGTCAATATAACAGTTCTCGTAAATTAAAACAATCGAGGTGAAGTGAATTAGGGTTATTTGCGTAAAAAAAAAGTACCCAAGATACCGAAATCAGACACTGCACGCACGTAATGACGGACAGCGAAGAGCCGTTTGGAACCCCTTGCCGCTGCAAGTTACAGCGTTCCTTTTGAAACGCGGGGTGACGTTGTTGCCGGGAAACACACGTGTAAGCTGTTAGCGCGAGGGTTTCCTTTCCCGCTGTCGTTACCCACAAACCCACGCTTCTCGGCCTGGGAGTAATTTGTGGAACATCGCCGCCGGCATCGACGCGTTCGTAACGGCTCCGCTCAGCTCACGTGCTTTGCATCGGCTTGCTTTTGAGATTTGATTTTTTAATTTTTTTTTGTGTATGTGCATATTTATATATTTATTTATGTGCAGATTGATTCTGGTTTTTTTTTTTTTTTTGTCGTCGGAGGTCGTTTGATGCTGATTCACGTTTTTGGAAGCCTGTAGGAGCATGGCGTTCGCTCATTGGAGGTCGTTTGATGCTGATTCACGTTTTTGGAAGCCTGTAGGAGCATGGCGTTCGCTCATTGGAGGTCGTTTGATGCTGATTCACGTTTTTGGAAGCCTGTAGGAGCATGGCGTTCGCTCATTGGAGGTCGTTCGATGCTGATTCACGTTTTTGGAAGCCCGTAGGAGCATGGCGTTCGCTCATTGGAGGTCATTTGATGCTGATTCACGTTTTTGGAAGCCTGTAGGAGCATGGCATTTGCTCATTGGAGGTCGTTCGATGCTGATTCACGTTTTTTGGAAGCCCGTAGGAGCATGGCGTTTGCTCATTGGAGGTCGTTCGATGCTGATTCACGTTTTTTGGAAGCCCGTAGGAGCATGGCGTTCGCTCATTGGAGGTCGTTCGATGCTGATTCACGTTTTTGGAAGCCCGTAGGAGCATGGCGTTCGCTCATTGGAGGTCGTTTGATGCTGATTCACGTTTTTGGAAGCCCGTAGGAGCATGGCGTTCGCTCATTGGAGGTCGTTTGATGCTGATTCATGTTTTTGGAAGCCCGTAGGAGCATGGCGTTCGCTCGTTGGAGGTCGTTTGATGCTGATTCATGTTTTTGGAAGCCCGTAGGAGCATGGCGTTCGCTCATTGGAGGTCGTTTGATGCTGATTCACGTTTTTGGAAGCCTGTAGGAGCATGGCGTTCGCTCATTGGAGGTCGTTCGATGCTGATTCACGTTTTTGGAAGCCTGTAGGAGCATGGCGTTTGCTCGTGCGTACAGTGGCTGTGTGGCTCAGCGGGTGCGCCGCGGAGCGACTTGAGCTAGCGGTAGTTTAGCTCGTGGCAGAGCCGTAGAACTCGACTCATCCGGCTCGAGTCCTGATTTTCACGACTGGTGACTCGACTTGGACCTCAGAACCGATGACTCGGACTTGGACTCTGTCTCAAGCATGGACTTCATTCGGAGACGAGGATTCGCACTTGATCAAGACTTTCTTTTTTTTTTGGCAGTAGGTCATTATTTGTCATGAGATATTGATATATTGACCTATTTCTTGTGTCTAAATAAAAGAGGATGTGCACACAACACTGGGGCAAAAAGGTTATCCCCTAGGTCAGCACAATGAGGCAGTCTTGATTATCATGGATGTAAAGTACTGAGTGCATCTGATTGTGACTTGGACTTGGGTAATGGGGGCTCGACTTGGACTCAGTTTTAGTGGCTTGAACTCAGACTCAAACACTGGGGGCTCCAGACTCAACTTACTCTTGAGATGTAGCAATGTGACTACAACACTGGCTCCTGGATAAATGAAGGAAACATGACTAAAATGTGGCCTTTAAGTGTAAAATGTGCAAGCTATTTCTCACAGACCTGAAATTTCCATAGGAGTGGTGGTGTTATGTAGTGAGTTAGAACATCAGTTTGAAACTTGGAGGTTGCAGGTTTGAGTCCATTCAAGGGCGCAGCTGTGGTACCCTCGAGCTAAAGCATTTCACCTGAGTTGCCTCAGTTATGAACTCGGCTGCGTTCATAGATAGTGTGGAAAATATGAGGCGATGTCTCTCCCTGGGGTGAGGCTGTTTTTACAGAAAATAAAATCGTAGAGAAGGCCTTACCTCAGCGGTTTAAGCCGATGATGTCAGCACATCGCACCTGGTGCCTGTGAGCCTTGGCAGCGCAGTCTGACAGTGATTGGCATGGATCTGAGCGGAATCTCTAGCAGGATCTTTCACAATGGCACTGTTTCCCCAAACAACCCCCCCCGGGTCAGATTGCGTCTGCACACACACAGCCCCTTGCCCCCCCTGTTTTGATGCCCCCAGGTTATTTAGAGTGGCAGGTATATGTCAGGTCAGCTAGCTGCCAGTTGGGTTTTCAGTGGAGTGGAATCACTGGGTTGGGTGGATGATGGACGATGGTTTGTTTGGTTTGCTGGGATAAGTGCTGGGATGAGAAAACAAAAGAGTTGGCAAGAGAGAGAGAGTGTGTGTGTGTGTGTGTGTGTGAGAGAGAGAGAGAGAGAGAGTGTGTGTGTGTGTGTGTGTGTGTGTGAGAGAGAGAGAGAGAGTGTGTGTGTGTGTGTGTGTGAGAGAGAGAGAGAGAGAGAGTGTGTGTGTGTGTGTGTGTGTGTGTGAGAGAGAGAGAGAGAGAGAGTGTGTGTGTGTGTGTGTGAGAGAGAGAGACAGTTTTATAACAGGGCAGTTGTGAAGCCTCCCACTCTAAGCCAGCTCTTGACCTTAAATTGGGAATGAAGTGGTTGTGGGTAGTTGTATGGGCAAAACCATGCAGGCAGCTTCCAAACTGCCCTCACCAAACACCAGTCCTGAAGTCTCTTCAGGCCAGAAGACTCTGGCCTCAGAGGTCACCAGTCTGCAGTGCTCTAAAAACAGCGTGTTAAGGATTCAGTAAACTTCCTATAAATTTTTTCAGAATTCTTTTCTTTTTCTTTTCAAACACCCCACCCTACCGCACCCATTTTCTCTCCAGACTCGGAGTGCCTGTGGGCGTGTGCCGTTCCAGGATCATCCTCGTCAGTTTCGCTGGGCGCGATGCGCAAGCTTTCGCGGCGTCCAAAACGTGCTTCTTTCCAGCCAATCGGATGACCCTCCCCAGCTGCCATACTACAACCCGGACACAGCTGATCCTGACAAACTGCAGGAACCCAGCTGTGCCAGAGGGGTCGCTATGGAGCAGATAGTACACTGCCCTGCTGGCTGTCTCTAGGCCCAATCATGTCTCACCTTGAGGGACTGACTTGGATGCAGTCAGTACTGGCACAGTCCAGATTTGACAGTAAAACCATTCAACCCCCTGACTATTGATCACCTTGATCATATGTAAAGGGAAGTTTCAGTATCTGAGATCCTGCAATCTGATTGGTTCTAGCGAGTTTCAGCCGGCGTCACATTATCAGTCATTGGTCTGATTCACTTAAGTCATTAACATACAGCTTGAGCCTCCACATACAGTACTGTACATGAGATTATGATTGGCTAAAAGAAGTCAAGCACTGTTGGTTTTATTAGCAAACCACAAGCCAGGAAGTTGATGGACTTATCTCACATCACACTGACTGCTTAGTCAGGCTCATAGTAGCAAGAGGTTGTGAGTCTGACACATGAGGCTATGTCTTCAATTACCGGCTTGGCAACCTCCCCTAAGTTTGATTGAATGAGTACATCTGACACAGAGCACCATGAAAAAGACCGAAAATCATAACTTTGCTTATCTGTGCTTTTTTTTTGAAGCTGTAATTTCATAAACGTTAGCGAAATGAAGTGCTGCTCGCGAAGCTGCAGGCACACGGTGGAGCCTCATAAATTTCGCGATGGGGGCTCTATTCACTCAAAGATGCCTGACCTCAGAAGGCTCTTGACCAGCATACGGAGGAAGCAGAGGTCACCGGCTTTCAGAAGATAAGAGAAGTTACTTCATGAGTGCAGCATAAATAAGAGATAAGTTCATGTAAAATATCTCCAAGTACATCCTGCTCCAAAAAAATAAATAAATAAAAAACGCTTGTAGGGAAGACCAGCTGGTCTGTTCATATGATGCCATTTTAACCCTTTGAAGAGTAAAGTAGAAGTAGACATTTAGTGCCTTTCAGGGACCTGTCAAGTATGCATAAAAGCATGGTCTCGTGGACTACAGACTCATTCCGGTACCCACCTCATACACTCCCGCGACCCATTTTGAATACCGATCCGTAGTTTAAGAAACACTGTTCTAGAGCTGTCCTTTTGGGTTAAGATTGCCCTGAGCCAGACGTGGGACTGTCCCATGCGAAACCCAAACTGACTCCCCGACCCTCTCTGGGATCCCACGTAAGCCTCTGGAATGTGCTCCTCTGGTCCGCGACATCCTCCACCGTGCGATTCGAGTGCCACGTCCCACAGACATAAACCATAAAAACGGTCTTTTCTGAGGCCTTGGCTCTCTTTTACTGTTAACACTGGTTGCTGCTCACCACACTTGCGTTTTTAAAATTCTTTTATCCGCCTCTATCCTTTAGTTTTTTTTTTTTACATTACAAAAAACCCCCCAACATTTTGTTTATGTAAAGTAAACTTCAGCAACCTTACCTGCCCTCAAACGTCAGATCAATCGGCGTTGTGTAACTCATCATTAAAACGCAGCTGATTAATATCTGTCCAATCACACCTCAGGAGCGCATGATTTTGCACTAATGGACGGGCAGGAATTCCTGTGAGATTACCGGCTGATTGACGATGACGTGTGGATGGTGTGGTTTGAAGACGAGCTGGGGGCAAACGGACACTCTGTTATGACGTGCTTTGCAGAAGGGATGGACCCACGAGCCGCACGCGAAGATTTACTCCTCGCATCAAACCGCAACGTCCGCGTCGCTCCGGAAGATCGAGGACGCAGTCTGACCCAGAAAGAAGAAAAGGAAAATTTAGAAGCTGATCATGGTACGGGAACTACTAACACTCCAAAGCTGGCCGTTAATGTCCCAGAAATACCCACTTTAACATGACTACTTCACGATAAATTGAAGTGGCCAATTTCATTTTTTGTAGAAACAGTGTGAAGGACCCAGAAATGAAAAATGCCATGAGCTGGCTTGTTTGTGGTTGCTAAGATACTGAAAGCCATTGTTGCTGCTTGTCGGAATTCTTTTTTTGTGGCAAACGAAGGCAGTTAAACTGCCGTGCAGGACTGCAAAGTGGCGGGATCTAGAAGAGAGGTTGCAGTCTGAAGCTTGCACACGCTCCGCTCACTTCTAGACATGAACTGACAGAAAGGCAGCGTGCGTTTCCATGGCTGCGCTCGCGCGCGCGTTCGCGCATTCCCAAAGCCGCCAGACAGCCGCTGCGGCGTCGGGACAGGCCTAAGCACGGTGAACACCCGTCGCCATTCCAAAGCGGGGGGGGGGGGGGGGGGGGGGGGGGGGGAAGCTACTAAATCTGGGATAAAACGAGGAGCCCGGCCCGGCCCATGTGAGAGGCAGAGAGGGGCTGGCAGCTGGCGGGGAGTCTCCGTGGTTAGAGAGCTGCCGGGGCTCGCTGCCGGGGCTCGCTGCCACTCCCGGGACGGAGAAGCGGCTCGTACCCGAGGAGAGACGTTTACACAAGTCGGTCACTCCTCCCCCAAACCGCCGCCGCCGCCGCCGCCGCCGCTGCTGGCTGACCCGCTACTGATCTGAGATCAGAATAGAGATACGCCCTCCCTGTCCCGCCCTCTCTGCCCCCCCCCCGCCCACCAGCCCATAATATAACGTGTCTGAGAGCAACTGAAGGGCAGCTGAAACTCTGTGACCTCACGTCGCGCTGCAGCCCTGGGTGGACACTTCTCCTCAGTGGTGCTGACTCCCCTCGCAGGGAATCGGCTTCACCTTTAGCTATGATTGGTCGTCTCCTTTAACTGTAAAGGGCCCTCAGCTTTGCCTGGGAAGGGCCCTCAGCTTTGCCTGGGAAGGGCCCTCAGCTTTACCTGTGAAGGGCCCTCAGCTTTACCTGTGAAGGGCTCTCACCTTTACCTGTGAAGGGCTGTCACCTTTACCTGTGAAGGGCTCTCACCTTTACCTGTGAAGGGCCCTCAGCTTTACTGTGAAGGGCCCTCACCTTTACCTGTGAAGGGCTCTCAAATTTATCTGTGAAAGCCAAATATGATTGACTTTTATTTTGACTGTATAGTTACCATTGACTTGCATTGAAAGGGGAGGCTATACTAACACCTATACTGGTGCAAAACCACACTGGCGCTAGTGAGCAACGTCTCACAACAAGACCAGGAAGTGAGCTTCAGAAACGCAGCCTGGTTTTGGCTGCTTGCTTCAGCCGTACAGCTGCTCCCATGGAGGGTGGGTGGTGGGTGGTTGGGGTGGGGGGTTGTTCTCAGAGGGCCTGAGGGCACGAGACTCCATACAGAGATACACAGCCGAAAAAAACAATGCTGTTCTGATAAGGCTGAGAAAATAATCCAATCTATATTTTAACACGTTATACCCTGCATGTTTCCAGTGTTTCCTGTTTGGTATTTTAGGGTTTTTTTTATCTGATATTCTGTTCTCTGTGGCCTAAGAGTTCTTGTTAAATATAATGTCATGGACTTAAAGGTCATGGACATATTGTGTGGGAAATATATGACATATAAATGCATACATAAACATTTGTCTGGCAGAGGCTGATAGAGGAGTAGATTGTTCTATTGAGAAACCTGCTATGTTCTGTACAGTCTGTACTGTGTTGGTGTACTATCAGTGCATTTACAAGAGGTGTCTATTGGTTGGTGGAGCTGAAAGGTATTCAGTGAAGGTGTGGGCTGTATCGGTGGACAGCATGCAGCCAGAACCTCCACAATCCCAGAATGCACTACCAGACTATTTCTCTCCCTTTCCCTCTCTAGAATTTTAAAACAATTCTCTCTCTCTATTCTGTTCTCTCCTTCTCTCTCTCTCTCTCCCCCTCTCCCTCTTTCTCCCTCTCTCTCTCCCTCCCGCTCTCTCTCTCTCCCTCCCTCCTTCTCCCTCTTTCTCTCTGTCTCTCCCCCTCCTGCTCTCTCTCTCCCTCCCTCTCCCTCTTTCTCTCTCTCTCCCCCTCCCTTCCTCTCTCTCTCCCTCCCTCTCACTCTTTCTCTCTCTCCTCCCCTCCCTCGCTCTCTTTCTCCCTCTCTCCCTCCTTCTCGTTCTCTCTCTCTCTCTCCCTCCCATTCCCTCCCTCTCTCTTTCTCCCTCCATGTGCAATTGGAGGTGATGAGTGCTCGGATGGTTGGGGTCGTTGTTACTTTCGCAGATGTGAAGCTTTGCGTCAGCAGCTCTCTTGTTGAGATTTTTTCTCCTCGCTGAAAGCTTGAAAGTGGATGAGGACAACAGAAGGTATAAACACCAGCAGATCAGCGGTTTCCCTGCCGACGGGGGCTTCCTTAATGAAACCCTTTGCTCGGCTTGCTCGTTCATCATTTTGACACATTTAACTACAGCACTTTCTCCCTCTCTGATATTTTGAGTTTTTTTTTTTAGACAAGATGGATCTGTTGAAGCAGCCTGTTGCCGTTGCATGTATAAATGGTCTTAATTTGCCGGCTGACAGAATCTTGCTTTAGACCACATTCCCCCTGCTGCTTAGCAGTCCAGTGAGGAACTGTTGTTATGGAAACCGTCATTTCATTCAGAAATTTGCGTTTTGATACGGACTTTGTAAGTTTTTACTCAGTTACGCACTTTTTTCCAGTTTCGAAAAACTCACCAGTTTAAGAAGCTTTTCTTTAAAAAAAAAAAAATTAGGAGGACCACACAAGATGCACAAAATCTGCTTTCATTTAATTTAAATATTTTATTCATAATTTTTTTTTTTTTTGATGACATATGGACAGTAGGGCCTGGCTGGGTGTTCACTGCTCCCTCTGGCATTTCATCATGTTAAATGTTGATATCTGAAATGTTGATATCTGATATCTAAAGATGCACAAACAAGAACGTTAAGTACACTCCACTTAATATTTCATATTTAATATTTCACCCCTGACCGCGGCTACGGGACGAGATGTAGGCAATCTGTATTCCACACTGCCAGCTGTGTGACTGCGGTTTGAACTTGGAGCTGGGTGGGGGGGAGGGGTGGGGGGGTTGTAATATTCCACTCACCCCCCCCCCCCCCCCCCCACCCCCAGGAGCTTCGACTGTAATTGGGCCAAATGCAAAGAAGTATTGAATCGCCACAGGATTACACCCACACAAAATAAATGACTTCCAGGAAAAGAGAAGTTCAGAGTTAAATGTCATCCACATCATTCCTTAATCTCTGGTCTCTCTCTCTCTCTATCTCTCTCTCTCTCTCTCTCTCTTTAGTCCCCTGTGTCCGACTCCATAATTCCCCCTGTACCCATTATTTATTGGGGTACATCAGTAGATCCCTATTGTTGGAATTAGTCCTCCTTTGACCTGTGAGGTACAGTGGCAGTTGATAAATCTTACTTTTCCTGTGTGTTTTTAAATGTTTTTATTTTTTACTTCTGCTTTATATTTTCTCTGGAAAATGGCCATTGTGACGTGTTGTGTGGTATGGTTCGTCCCATATACAATGTGCATTGTCCCGTTTATGGTGCTTATGGTGACTAAATTTGGGTTGCTATACTCTGGATACACACCTAATTCCCCAAATACCCAGCCGTAAATGGGGTGCAATCAATAGCATAGAATGTAACCTCTACCCCCCAGCACCGCCACTCCACTCCTCTGGTCAACAATTTCATTAATGCCACCTCCTCCCTTCAAAAAAAATATATAAAATCTGGCCGCCTTAAATTACGTGATGCTGTGTGCTATGCGGTATGCGGCGCTTCCTGTTATGATCAGTGTTATTGAGTTATGCTCCGTCCCCTACTTGCGCAAACGAACGTTCGCGACCCTGTTTTTCAGTACACGCGGGCTGGGCTCTGACGAGGGAGACTGGGCTGAGTATGCGCTCGGGTTCAGTCTGTGTAAACGCGCTGACGCCGTTACGCTGTCCCAGCTGATTAATCCTTAGGTGCTCCCGGTCTAGACGACCGGTCTGCTCGGGGAACATTCGGCCAGGCAGTAAACGGCATCTGTTTCCAGGCTGCTCGGGTTTCTCGTCGTAACGTCAGTGAGTCTGGGCCGTTAACCCGCGGTGTCGCGCTTCGGTTCCCGACGCGGGGCGATGCGCGGTCGTTATCCAGCAGCTGTCCGGTGACGCAGGCAGTTATTCCCCTCACCTGTCCCCTTTCCCCGAATCCCTCACAAATAAAATGTGGAACTTCCCGGGCTGAAATAAACCTGAATCATTGAGTAGCCTACACTGGAAAAAAAGAAAACTGCTGGTGATCAGAGGAACGGTTCTGCCAGGTTTCCCTTTAAGACAGAGGAAAGGCTTTGCTGGCAAAGAGCTGTAACCTGTCAAAAGTCAAGAACTTCTGTTTTTTTTTAAATTTAATTTTAATTTTTAAACATTTTTGTTTAACTTTGTGAACTAGCCTTAAGCATTCAGAACTAATTAATATACTGTATAAACGGTTGCAGTTTTATTCCTTTCATTTGTTTTTGTTATGTTACGATTTTTTTTTGCAGTTCCCTTAGAGTTCTTATTTGTAACTCAAATGCAGTATTTAAAGTCAATGAGGATAAAGAATTGTATTAAAAAAACATTTATTAAGCTGAAATTTATTACAGCAAATTCTTTCCATATCAGGAGAGGAAGTACTTGTGTTGCAATTGATTCAGCCTGTTTGCATAAACTTCTGTGGTCTATAAATCTGTAATATCACACTGGCCAAAATCTGGGACAAATATGTGTGCATATTTGAAATAATTTGACTCTTTAGGTGCTGAAAAAATCTAAGTTGTACTTGTAGATCGTAAAACAACTACAAGAAGAAAATGTTACCATACAAAATGTACAATTATATGACAGTCCATGGGCAAAAATATGACTTTTAAGAGTGGGTGACCTACATCAAAAACTTTTGTAGGGCAGTAGTTCTCCATGTTTTGAGAACTACTGCCCTACAGGCCCCCCGGGGTCCTGCTGTAGGCCACCTGGTGGGATGGCAGGAGTTTGCCTACCCACACCATCTCCAAACCCCTCACCACTGCTTCTTTGCCCTGGTCCAGGAGAGCTGCAGGGACTACTGGGGTCCCCAGTCCTGGTTCCGGAGAGCCACAGGGTCTGCTGGGGTCCCCAACCCTGGTCCTGGTGGGCTGCAGGTTCAGCTGCTGGTTTTCATTGTTGTTCAGCACTTAATTGACCAATTAAAGCAGCTGATTGCACAGTTAATTCACCTCACCTGCTTCATTTGGTCTAAATTGGTTGTTAATTTCAACAAGAAAGCAGAAACAAGGGACCTTGTGGTTCTACTTGTGGTCCCCCTCTATGGGCTTGGATGGATGTGGGATCGAATCCCTCATCGGGATTCTGTTAATGTTTTTTTTCCTCGACTGGTTGTGCCAGTTAATGTAGCCCAGTCTGTGTGTAATACTGCGCAGTGTTAAATGTTAAATAAAACTTACAAGGCAGTCTGTGAGCGCGATGCGATATCGGTGTGAGGACCAAACGCGGCTTCACACATGGCTCAATAAGTACAGGATTGAGTGTGACGGGGCGTGTTGTTTGTAGCGTGTATGCGCGCGCTGAGAGGTTCAGGGCGCGTTGTCACGGCGATCCGGGGACATGTGGGAGCAATATGGAGGCGGCGCGCTGCCCGCCGCGGTGCTAGCTTTTTATGGAGCTCGTTTCCTGCAGAGCTCTGAGGATCAGGCCGTTAATTGAGCCTGATCTCTCAATCCTCCGCCCCCCCCCCATCCTGCTTTGCCCCGACTGCTTTATTGACTTATTTATCTATCTTTAATAAAGCCTGCTTTAAAGGGCAAATAAACTCTGGGCTGCGTGTCGGGAAAGGAGCGTCTGGAGCATAAACTCAGAGCTCTCCGGAGCTTGTTTTGGGCTAAAAAATATCTGCATAGTATGCCTTTCAAAAAGTGTGTCGACTTGACATTAGCATACATTTCCCAGAATTCCACACTGGCAGTTACTAAACTGGCATCAATTACTATGGTAACTGATCATTTTGTACTATGAGGCTTTATGCTTACTGGGTACCTGGCTGCCAAGGTACTATCTTGCCATCTGTACTCCCTTGACAACAAACTACACTTAGTAAGAGATGAGATGAACCACCACTATTGCAAGAAGTTGTGGTACGTTGTAACTACTGCTTCCCTAAAAACTTGAGTTATTTACACAATAGAATAGTGGCCTAATTCGTAACCACAGCTAGGCAGTCGGCTACCTAGCTAGTAGGAACCTGCTAACATTATAAAACACCTTTCTGCCAAACTCCAAACAGCTAATTATAGCTGTTGCCATCAAGTAATTTGATTGTGACTGAGTCTATGTAAGACAACACAATTTATAGCCTAGAGTAGCAATAATGGCAATGACCACAGCATTGCCAAAGATGCTGAAATTTGACCCGATCTTTTCCGCTTTTTGGTTGTGTTAAATACACGTGGATGCTAGTTTTTACGGCTCTTTTTAAAAAGGAGATTACAGCCTTGGGTCCGCAGGCCTCCAGGATGAAAAAAGGAAAATTCATTCCTCGTGCTGCTGGTCGAATGGCCTGCTCTCCATGCATTGCAGGTATTATTCTGATAGGCTAAGTGTAGAGCGGACAGTTTTTGTGTATTTACTGCCCTGTGTTCTCCTTACTCCTCTCCTGAGGGGCGAATTGGGATGATTTAGAGGGCTTCCTACTGAATTTTGGCAGCGACTCCAGACTGTGAAGGTGGAGTCCCTGATTGCCAGGGAGACACGCAGCAATGGTGAATTGTTTCTTTCTTCTCCACGGGTTCGAACGAGTGAGCTTGAGCTGGTCTGATTCTGGAGACTGGAGAGATTGACAAGAGCTCAGGGGAAACATATCTTGTGCTTGACAAGCCTCGACAACTGAAATGCAATTTAATTGCTGCCATTTTTTCCCACTCCTCTGCATAACTTCATTACGCGAAACGTCTGTCTGTTTTGGCAGGTCTGATTCCAAGTTGTCACGGCGACTCTAGGCGGTATGTCAGCAGAGATATTTCAAATGTTTAAAAACCAACGGTTTTCAGACTGGCCTGACGACTGGAGAAGGTGAGCGGTTTCACTCGAACCTTTGTGAGAGTCTCCAGACGCTGCTGCAGATAAACTGGCAACATTATCTAAAACCAACTGCCACCAACTGTCACCGATTATTTAAAGCCAACTGCCACCAACTGCCACCGATTATTTAAAACTAACTGCCACCAACTGCCAGCGATTATTTAAAGCGAACACCACACTGAAGCATGAGGTCAAATGAGAATGAGAATGGCGTTAAGATTTTCCAGCGGCCACCGCACTGGGCAAGGGTCACTCAGGCTTGGCACAGACAGAGAAAGAGGATGAGGGGGGGAAGGTATAATTTTGGTGGCAAGAGAAAGATTTTTGATGTCGCAACTAAGCAGTTCTGTTCTTATTCTTCAGCACAGACAGTACTCATCTTTACTTTTTTATAAGTCCCATAATGGCCACCATAGCTCTTCGGGGCTTCAGGTAGCTCAAGACATCTGGATTTTGCAGTCTGCTGAGTCGGCAGAATCCAGCCCCCCCCCCCCCATCCCCACACACACACACGCACTGTTCTTACCTCAGCCAGTAATAACATCAGGTTCTATGGAAAAATGAACTGCTCTGGCTGAAGTGACTCCAAGCCTCACCACTGCTGGTAACGATCGTGTTCGCAAAGATTACCGACCCCAACGTCACCGGGAAGGCTACGCTGTTTTTTTACTCGCGCTGTCACGGAAACCGGCGATCTCCCCTCTCCCCTCTCCGTGCGTGCGCGAGGCCATGGGGCCTATTTGCTGAGTATTTGTTCGTTTTTGTGCTGACTCAGATTGCAGTCCGGCCCTCCTCTGTGACCTTTCCCCGCACTCCAAAATTTCCCCTAAGTCGGTTACTCTCACTTACGGAACGCCGGGTTCAAATCCCGGACGGTTCCCCCTGCTCGTCTGTGACATCACGTCTGCGTTCAGTGATGTTGTTTGCATAGCACTGGGGTGAGGGGTGTTGGTGGGGGGGAAATTATGATGAAGTTACGGCCAGATCTGTTCCTCTACTGTGCTCTGGTGAAGACACACACACACACACACACGCACACACACACACACACACACACACACACACACGCACAAACACACACATGCACACACACACACACACACACACACACACACCACATGCTCGTTTAATTTTGTTCTGCATGAATTTAAGTCAAAGTATCTGGTATCTGTAATTGCACATGTTGACCACTAGAGGGATTCAGGTTGACACATTGTCCATCATGGGACAAGTGAAGAGGAAGAGGTCATGCTGACGGCTTTGAGGATTTTTTTTTCTTAATGAACAGAGGTGGAAAATCCATGTACGGAAAGTAGAAGTTCTCCCCAGTGTTATGATCCACTCACCTGGATTCGCTAATTCTTCTGCCAGGAGGTTGAACTAATGAGTGAAATCAGCTGGCTGAGTTCATGGGTAGGACAGGGCAGGACTTGTACTTGCTGACCCCTGGACTTTTCACCTCCCTTAATGAATACTTTACACTCAAGCTTCCACTCAGCTATGGTCTCTAGATCATTTATGCCACCCAGCACTGGTCCAAAAACAGCCTACACTAGCTGTAATCCGAACCCAAATCATCGTGTGAAAATTGTGTTAAACAAATTGAGCGTCAGCGGGGGTGAAATCTGTTTAAGCCCTGGCAAGCTGAGACGGTCTGAGAGCTGATACTGATGATGCCCAGCTCATGTGTGGGAGAGAGAGAGAGAGTGACCTCACAGAGAGGAATTAAAGCTGACGGTGCAGTTTTTTTTGTCATGTGAATAGAGGTCATTACCCAGAATTCCTCTGCTGTCTCTTCTGACTGGGACCAGTATCAGATTTTTTTTAAAGAATTTTGGGTCAGGAGAAATGTAATCTGTCTCTGGGTTTGTGTTACCAAGGGAAAGAAAAAAAGGAGCAATGAGATCATTCGCATTGCGGTGGAAAAGGGGCTAAATTGATTGGGATAGAATGCATTTCACAAGGTCCTTGTGTTCTGCACATCCAAATGTTGGGGTACAAAATCAACATGCCCAGGGAAGCATGCAGTAACAAGCAAGTACACACACACACAGCACATAGACACATATACACACACACGCACGCACACACACACACACACACACGCACACACACACACACACACACACACACATGCATACACACAAACATACGCAGGCACACACACACACCACACTCTCGTAAGTGTATGTTGAGCTGCTCACAGACACTGGCCCCAGATTTGTGTGCTTGCACAGGACGGGTCCGGGGTGCTCTGTCCCCTCCACAGGGTGTATACTGCATTTTTTGGGCCCTCTGCTTGAGTGAGCGCTCCCTGGCGTGTGTACCCCGCCTCCCCTCCCCGCCCTCCCCACTGGGACGACAACTCCACACTGACGCATGCAGGAAGGGGGGGGGAGCGGGGGTCCAGGGGTCTGTGGCCCATCTCAGTGCTCCCCCGTGAACTGGCAGACACCCCTGTCATTAATGTGTGTGTGTGTGTGTGTGTGTATGTGCGTGCGTGTATGTGCGCGTGTGTGTGTGTGTTGGCGGGGGGGGGGGGGGGCGGCGGTTCTGAGAATCACCCTGTTTTGCCATCAGGAGCTTGTGTGGGAACCCCTCTCTCTCTCTCTCTCTCTCTCTCTCTCCCTCTCTTCCTCTCTCTTCCCTCACTCATGCTTGCAGGCTGTTCTTCATAAATTTGAGTGCTGTGTGTGTGTGTGTGTGTGTGTGTGTGTGAGTGTGTGTACAACTGACCCCCCAGCAAAAGCAACTGCGATGAAATCCAGATGTTCAGTCCCCCCTTGAAATGCTCTCCCCCACAAACGTGTATATACACACACACACACACACACTCACACACTACCCCTACTCTCTCCCTCCTCTGTCCCCATCCTCCTCCCTCCACACCAAGCCCCTCCCCTTTCTGATTTCCATTTCCTTTTTTGGTGAAAAAATCTGAAAAAGAAGCAGGAGCTGGAAGGATGGGGGGGGGGGGGCAGGCCTGAAGGAGAGTATATCCGGCCGTCAGCTTGTAAAGTGTGTGAGAGTGTGTGTGTGTCAGTGTGAGTGTGCGTGTGTGAGAGTGTGTGTGTGTGTGTGTGTGAGTGTGTGTGTTTCACCCAGGATGTGACACAACACATGCGTGTCCACACTCAGCACAGCAAACGTGCCCGCTGGTGGAGTGACATCATCACTAGGGGCCAGCGTGGGAAGGCACCGTCTCCTTCACCACAAAGGAGAGCCGAACCACAGGTGTTCTGTCAGCACCTCAGTCACTGATTGGCTGAGGAGTCCACATACCTGTGGGCTTCAAGCCCAGAACCGACTGCCGACTGAAAGGACACTGAGCAAAAACCTGCATCCCTCTCGGCCTGGAGTTTTAAAATTCCTGCTTCAGGCTCTGGTTCTCGTCCGGAAGACAAGCAGGCGCCCCCCCCCCCCCCCCCCCGCCCCCGCAGTTTTGACTGATGTTCGCTGGCTAACTCGGTTTGCCCCTGACACCACGAGGGCATGGGTTCAAGCCCCAGTTTAATTAAAAGCATCAGTCATCACCTCGCGAGGGCCTGGCACTCAGCACCTCCTGGAAGAAACGGGCTGGGGAGAAAAACAGCCTGTCCAGCGGAACGACGTCAAGCTGTCACCCGCCAGCCCGCGAGAGCCCGCGCGAGCCAACCCAGCCTCGGTTCACCGTGTTCATAACAACGGCTGCGGTGTGCGGTGTGTGCTGAGCTCATCCTAAATCCTGCGGGGGGGCGGGGGGGGTGGGGCTGAGCTCATCCTAAATCCTGTTCTGAGGGGGGGGCGGGGGGGGGATGGGGGGTCGGCGGGGGTGGGGTTGGGCTGAGCTCATCCTAAATCCTGTTCTCTGGACTCAGAGAGGCGAGGAGGGGGGGCGTCAGTGGAGGGGGTGGGGTGGGGGTGGGGGGGGGGGGGGGATTCAGTGGGGGCAGGACGGGGCCGAGACTAGATGTGAATTTCCGGTTAAGAAATTACTGGAAGCTGAGACTGCATGTTTTAGGTTTGGACACGTTCGAAAAAACTGACAGTTCGTGCCTTGATTTGGGTCTGGCTGAATGAGAAGGTTTTGAGGGGCTGCTCACTCTGGTAAGATCGTTCACTGACACTCGGGTTTGACCAAAATATTTATGATGTAGCAGGTCTGTCACCTTTAAAAAAAAAAATGTCTGAGATATCCCATTAAGACTTGGTGATACATTTCCATCCCCTACAGGGGACATGAGTCTCTGGTCTTAATCTCAAGAATCATACAGTAAGTTTTGCTTCGCTGAAACCTACACTGTAAGGGACATTAAATAAAAATTTAAAAAAATAGTTACCTACCAATAGTTAAAATAGCAACATGTTTTTGTCACATATATCAAAAAAATTAATTACCTTTTTTCTGGCTGTGGCAATAGCAGTTATGTGTGAATTAATGCAACTGCATATAAGATGAGAACTTGAGTGACTTTTAGCAAACAGCTACAGCATTGTGGGGTAAAACAATCTGTATGCATAAAGAACAAACAGACTTTACAAAAAGGCAACCATCTTAGGAATAAAAGTCACAAGCAGAATCATTTTTCATTTAAATTTATTCTCATAGGCTTCTATAAACAAATCATATAAAGGAACATTTTTCTTGCACAAATAAATTCTTGTTCTGTTTTGAAGTCATTCTTTTAATCATGCTCTGAAATCTAAGGCATGTTTATTTTCTTCTCTTTTAAGGCACAAAAAAGCATTTAAGTCAACTCTGACTTCCCAGCATCAAAATTCAAATAAAGGAATATATGTTTACTTTTATTAAAAAAAGAACTTTTCCATAGGTGACCAACTTGTAACAACAATAATTATTATCACAAATATAAAGAAAAACAACATGAATGACATCATGCATTGCATATCATTGGTTAACATATTTGCATAATGCAGTGCAGTGACTTTGGGGCTAGCCCATTCATTCTTATCAATTATAATAATGGCTATAAAACAAAATGGTACTGCTAATAAAGATCAATACAAAGCATACAAAGAAGACAAGAAATAAAAGTGTAAAATAAGCATTAAGTCAATTAGCAGATAAGATTTGAATAGACAATGTAAAAAAAAAAAACACCAAAATGAAAATCAATTTCAATACAGCTGTTATAAGAATAATAATTAGTGGTCATGTGACTCTATGTTACGTCGTTGCGTGCATGTTATGTGCATTGATTATGCTTCGAGAACATATTTCAACACAGTGTGCCATGCTTGTGTGTATAAAATACGAACATCTCTCAACGCGGCTTGTTTTTTGTGCTGAAAACATCTTAAGAGAATGAACTCCAACCACCCCCGGAAGTTCCCGTTCTCTTAATCCTGCCTTTTTTCATTCTTCCTTCGCATTCTCTCATTATCTTACCATCATACTTTCATTTTTATTTTTTTTTGCAGTAAAAGATATAAACAGGGACAGTCAGATCATGTCAAAAAGTTCCATGCACTGACCAGGAGAGCCAACTTCACATCCACGGCGAAAAGTCCACACATACAGAAACTGCATCCTAAACCAGATGTGTGAGAAATAGATCCTCAACATAACAGTGTGCTTAAAATAGGTGAATGAAACGAAAATTACACAGCAAGGCTTTTGGTGCAGTGTACAGTATAAAAAATTAGGCGTGGGAACAAATCTTCATCCATTCAGACGTACAGGAATATAAATATTTCTGTGGCTGGTCGTGTGTGTGTATTTGCTTCAGCAGTTTGGTGAGGCATTCGTGCAAAATCGAAGAAGTGGAAAGAGCGAAAAGTGTGTTTTGTGACAGCAAAATAAAATATTTTTTGTCCTTTTGTGGCTTGACAAAGTGTGTGTGTGTGTGTGTGTACGCGTGCGTGTGTGTGTGTGTGTGCATGTGCTCTGTGTGCGTGCGTGAGTGCATGTGTGTGTGTGTATGCGCGTGTATGTGTGTGTGTGTGTGTATGTGTGTGTGTGCATGCGTGTGTGTGTGCACGTGTGTGTTTGTGTGTGCATGTGCTGTGTGTGTGTGTGTGTGTGTGTAAATGCTTAGGACCCCTTCATACAGACCCTCTTGCTTTGTCGTCAATGTCTTGGCTATTTGGAAATGCATAGATGTGACTGTATCAAAGGTGGATTGGGGTATTTACATTTACCCAGGTTTCATAGTGTAACTTCTGACTGATGGCTGCAGAGGATCTTGCTCAGTGCAGAACACTCGGGACTGAATACAGCAGTAGTCGATAAAAGCGTGATTCATGGTATTTTCGAAATTTGGTGGATGGGAGGGTTTTTCCCCAAAACTCCCTCGACACGGTGGGGCTCAACAAGGACGACTACGGAAACCAGCCCCAGATCACACTCAACGCTCCTCTTTAGTTTGGCTATCTTAACACAGCTGGGTGCTCTTTTTTGTGCTGGTGTGGCAAAGGCAGGCGGTGCTACTGGAGCTGATTGCCATTGTTTGCTGCCGGGGGCAACGAGTTTGTCAGATTCAGAGTGAAGCCTGCTTGACACACAATGGCCGCCCTGGCTCCCTTTCCCCCCAGCTGTTTCCGTGACTCCTGTTGTAGATGAAGGGAAACCCGGGCGATCGGCACCGGCAGGATGAGGTGGGGAAGTGGGGGACTGTTTTGTGATAAGCGAGCCACGCTTCGACTGAAGGCCGCAGACTGGCAACAGCTTTGGTTTTTTTTTCCCCAAACATTAAAAAAATGGGTTTTGCTTGTGTGTAGACGCTGTGTGTGTGTGTGTGTGTGTGTGTGTGTGGGTCGGGGGAAGTGTGTGATTAGTGAAATCTCTCTTTGGTACAGTAAGGAGTGTAAACACCTCTGTAAGCCTCAGTAAAATGATGAAAGGGAGCTGAGGTGCCATTCGGCCAGCAGGCCTTGGTATGTATATATTTTTTTAAAGCTTTTTTTGGTTTTTTCGTTTGGTGTTAAGGCTGTACGGTGGGCGTGGCCTCGGGGGGAGGGGGCGGGGCTTATAGGCTGCTGTTGCACTCGCGGCACAGGATCTCGTCCTGCGCGGGGAAGAAGCCGGCGCCCACGAGCGACACGGAACACCGCGAGCAGGCGAAGCACGGCTGGTGCCACTGCCGCTCCTCGAACGAGATGTACTTCCCCCCGCCGAAGCCTGCGCGGGGGGGGGGGGGGGGGGGGGAGAGAGGGAGAGAGGGGGAGAGGGGGGGAGAGAGATGGGGAGATGGAGGGAGAGGGGGAAAGAGAAAGTGAGAGCATTAGACCACTGAAAGTCCCTAACAGCACCTTAAAAACATTTTGTGGGTTTGATTCATAGAAAAAAGCAGAAAGCAACAATGGCCGCTGATTCAGTTGACCATATCCATCCCTATGCCTCATTTGCAAGGGCAAGGCCTGAAGTTCGATGGGCCTCATTCACGATGTGTGACGTGATGAAGGTCATGGGGGGAGGGGGGGGGGGCAGGCGAAGGGCGGAGTCACCTGTGATTGGCTTGCTGCAGGCCTCGCACTTCTTGGCGTACAGGCTGCCGAAGCACTTGAGGCAGTAGGGGCTGTCCTCGCGGGAGGTGAAGTGCTGGCCGGCCAGCTGGACCTTGCAGCCCGTGCACACGAAGCACTCCTTGTGCCACGGCTCCTCCCGGTAGGTCACGCCCCCTTTCGTCAAGACCTGCAGCGGGGGGGGGGGGAGGGGCTACAGCCGTCAATCACCCTGGAACATCCATTATGACATCACACCTACTTTCAGACTCATATAACCATCAT
This sequence comes from Anguilla pacifica, assembly GCA_039654925.1. Lineage (NCBI taxonomy): Eukaryota > Metazoa > Chordata > Actinopteri > Anguilliformes > Anguillidae > Anguilla > Anguilla pacifica. The sequence continues at coordinate 3,613,393 of CM077284.1, forward strand.
ACCCACCTCCTGCCTCAAATACCCATCATACCCACTTCCTGCCTCATATACCCATCATACCCACTTCCTGCCTCATATACCCATCATACCCACTTCCTGTCTCATACACCCATCATACCTACTTCCTGCCTCATACACCCATCATATCCACTTCCTGCCTCATATACCCATCATACCCACTTCCTGCCTCATATACCCATCATACCCACTTCCTGCCTCATACACCCATCATACTCACTTCCTGCCTCATACACCCATCATACCCACTTCCTGCCTCATATACCCATCATACGTACTTTAGTCTAATGTGCCCACATACATGTGTACTTTTTAAAAATTTAATAAATTCCACAAGTGGCCCCATGTAAACGTAGTGCCCTGGAAATAAGTATCAGGTACAGGAATCTGGTGCAAAACCTGCTTTAAAACTATAAAAGCCACTCTGACTTTGACTTTGAAAGCGTTTATTAATTACATATGAGGACACATAAATATTTATAGAAGTGTTGATGTTAAGGGTTTGTTGGCCTTCCTCAAAATAACAAGCAGACATTAAAAGGAATCCAGTAATACACAAGCCTTTGATTTGTGCAAATGTCCTCCTTTAAACGGGCTTAACTATGCAAACAATTCATGCCAATTACGGACCATAAACAAACAGTTAATTAATCTCACTGTTGTATGCAGTTGTTCTACTCGGTTGCATAAATTAAAACCTTCAAATGCTAAATGATAATCCAGTTATTATTCACGCTTGTTGATTAAACCAACCACATTGAAAAGGGATTAGCGTTTCCCTAAACGGGGGAACGAGGTTGCGAGATTGTGTTTTTTTTTTGTTGTTGTTGTTGTAAGGCTCTTTCTGTCTCAATCGGGAATTTTCCAGTTGCAAGACAACGGAATATCAAACAGTGTTTGCGTGATTCGCCACAACAAAAGGGCAGTGTTTAGACGAAGGGAAAAAACAATTCTGATTCACAACCGTAAAACGAACGCGGACAAAAGCTGCTTTGTAGGGACCAGTGAAGCTCTGTTATTGCTCAGCTCTGGAGTTCCCAAATGTGCAGCGATGCTAGGGCTAGCAGCTAGCGTACGTTAGGCAAAGGTCATTCGCCGTGACCGCCATCTTCTGGGACAAATAAAGGGCTAAGTCTCATGATACTGTCAAAAAACATGGCTGCCACCCTTACGAATCCTTCTAGAGTGTGTGTGTGTCTCTGTGTGTGTTAGCAGGCTGTATTGATAAAGCAGTGGTTTGGTGAATGAGGTGGCACTGGAGTGGATACTGGCCCGTGGGCTGTATTAATAAAGCAGTAGAGGTTTGCTGAGTGAGGGGGCACTGGGCCGGGTACTGGCCTGTGGGCTGTATTGATAAAACAGTAGAGGTTTGCTGAGTGAGGGGGCACTGGGGCGGGTACTGAGGGGGCACTGGGGCAGATACTGAGGGGGCATGGGCGTGGGTACTGGCCTGCTTGCAGCGGGTGCAGCGCGGGGCGAACTTGTTCTCGTAGCAGGGCACGCAGTAGTGCTCGTCCTTGTCCGGGATGAAGGACTTGGAGCCGATTGGCTGCTCACAGCTGTGGCAGATGAAGCAGGTCTCGTGCCACGTGTTCCCCCCATACTCCAGCTTCCGTGTGCCTGGGGGGGGGGGGGGGGGAGAGAGAGGGAGGGGGTGGCAGGGGAGAGAGGGAGGGTGAGAAAGAGAGGGAGAGAGACAGACAGAGAGAGGGAGAGAGGGAGGGGGGAGGTGAGGGGGAAGGAGAGGGAGGGTGGGAAAGATGGGGAGAGAGAGAGAGGGGGAGGGAGAGAGAGAGGTATGAGGGGGAGAGGGAAAGAGGGATAGGGAGAGAGAGGGAGGGAGAAAGGTAGAGAAAGAAGGGGAGAGAGCGGTGGGAGAGGAGGAAGGGAGGGGGAGAGTGGGAGGGAGGGAGGGAGAGAAAGAGAGGGAGGGTCAAAGTAAGTGGGAGAGAGAGAGGGGGGAGAGAGGGAGGGTGAGAGTGGAAGAAAGAGAGGGAAGGGGGAGTGAGATGGGGTGAGATATAGAGAGGAAGGGAGGGGGAGAAAGTGGGGGAGAGGGGAGGAGGGAGACGGGGAGAGAGAGTAATGGGAGAATGAGAGGGAGATAGAGATGACTGTTATATTTGGATGTTAAACAATATGACAAAGATAAATATTTAACATTTCCTACTGCATATGTTCTGTACTGTATGTGCTGTGGGAATACTGCTCCAGCTGTTCTGCCAATGAAGTGGAAAAACAGAGAAAGAGAGAGAGAAAAACAGAGTGAGGGAGCAAAAGAGACGGGAAGAGAGGAAAGGGGAAAGAGAGTAAAGATTATGTGCAGTGGAGCATAGTTTACATGCAACAACTTTGAAAGAGAGAGAGAGCGTAAAAGATGGGGAGACTGAATGGAAAAAGAGGTTAAGAGCAAAGAAAAGAGAGAAAAGAATGATGAAGATGCAAGAGGGAGAGAAAACGAGAGAGAGACAGAGAGATAAAAACAGGAAGAAAACAAAGCACAGGAGAGAGAAACTGCATATTGACACTATGTATGCAATGCTACCCGGCCAATCACATGGCAGTGCATTCTGAGACACTGGTGCAGCACTTGCTGATTGGACAGTGAGAGTGAGTGACAACGCCCTCAGATTGTACACAACTATACATTAAGCGAGGATGAGTGACAGGAGAGGGATCCAGTTAAAGGAGACACAGCTCTCTGCAGTGTGCTAATATCATTATTTGGAATCAATTCCATTTCAGTTCAGTCAAATCAGGCAATTAATTTAAATTCAACTCAATGACTGAAAAATCATCATAGAGCATTAGTACTGTTTTTAGATTCATGAATTGACCTGACCTGATTTCACTGAAAGAGAACTGACCTCCCAACCCTGGTTAGTGTACATAGCATACACACAAGTGCACACACACACACCCACTCACACATGCACGCACACACCCACTCACACACGTACGCACATACGGTATTAGTTGATGCTCTGTCATTTCCACAAATATAGTTACAATAATGTAATGATAATCTCAATTCGTATGGGGACGTTCCTGTTTATTCTGGTGATTTGATCATGTCTTTTTGGCAGTGGGGCTGCTGAGGAATGCACACGTGCTGCTCATCTCCATGTACATCTGCCGCCATTTTAACGGCCTTGTTGCCCACTGTCACTGTGACAGCTGTACTTGTTCGTCATATTAAAACATTTCATTCTGAGACATGTAAACCCACGGCGGCCATCTTGGCCAAGTCCTTCACTAAAAAAAAAAAAACAAAAACAAATAAAAGCGGACTTTTACGCTGTGGATTTTTCTGTTGAAAGACAGGAAACATTACAAATCAAGAAGTACATACAGTTCCCCCGACATTGCGCATAACGACAGACTGGAGACAAACATGACATTACAGGCATTTAGCAGACGCTCTTATCCAGAGCGACTTACACAACTAAGAGACAAAGAGAGAGAGAGAGAGAGAGAGAGAGAGAGAGAGAGAGAGAGAGAGAGAGAGAGAGAGGAGAGAGAGAGAGAGAGAGAGAGAGGGAGCAGAAGAGAGAGAGGGAGAGAGAGAGAGCAAAGGAAAGGGACAAAGAGAGAGAAAGAGATGAATTAAGGGTGTAAAGTCACACTGGGTGTAAAGCAGAGGATGGTCTGCAAGGCCTCCGATTGGTCATCAACCTCGCAGGGTAGCCATCGCCGAGCAGCGTGGTAGAAAATTGCGCCAAGCCATGTGATTGGTCAGATAGAGTTACTCCATGGTAACAGTGGTGAGGGTGCACAGCAGAAGTATTAGGGATAACAAAATGTTTTGTTTGTGGGTTTTGTTTCACTCCAGAAACCCAGGGAAAATCCTTCGCCATTTGGTTCGCGGAGACGATGCAAACGATTGTAAACCGCCCGGCCGGTCACAGGGGGGGGTCCTGTCGGCTCTGTTAGCACGGGACGTGATTTAAGACGGGGGGGGGGGGGGGAAGAGGTTTCCGAGGAAACCCCGCCTCCACCGCGATCGGCCCGAAAATCCGAGCGGCAGTGCCGCACCGCGGGGAATCGGTCAAAATATGTCGAAAAGGAAACTCGATTTGATTTGACTGAGGCTTTTAGATTCATAAAGGGGATCGACAAAAAGTGAACTACAGGAGATTCTTCAGGTTGAGTTCTGTTAGTAGAAACGAGGGGGCATGAATGGAAATTAGCAAAAGGTAAATTCTGTACAGACGTTAGGAAGAGTTTTTTTTTTTCACGCAGAGAGTAGTCAACGTGTGGAATAGCCTGCCAGGTCACGTAGCAGAGGCAGCAGAAGCTCTGGGGATTTTCAAGACTAGGCTTGATACGGTGCTAAGATACTATCTAGTCTGTAGGTAATCAGAGCACTAATTTAGTCAGGAAAATGGCGAGCATTGTTGGGCTGAATGGCCGGTTCTCCTCGTTATGTTATCTTACGTTAAAAAGCACAGAGGCGTTGAAGCCTGTTTGCCGTTTCGCAAAACCAGAGCAGGTGCCAGCAGTTTGCCATTCCGAATTAAGGCCTTAGAGGCACATCGTAACAGGAAGAGACATTCGCTGGGCCCACCGAACATTAAGAAAACCTCCCTGTGACACTTGTCCAGTGCTACTGCACCGTCAGCACGTAGCCACAAACATTTCAGCCATGTCCAGAGAACAGCCTCCACGACCTAGCGTCGCAGTGCAGCCACCAAAAATCTCAGGGGTGAAAGGGTAAGAGCTAATTTCTTTATTTCTATGGAAAAAAAGATGAAATATCCCAACCCTGTGAGTAAAAATGGCAGCGTTCTGTCTGTGCTGATTTGTTATTTTAGGGCTTCTTCCCTTGGCCGCGGTTCTTTCTGGAATACTTTGCGGGCTAATCTCTCCTCATCATCACACCCTGGCGCGATGCCAGGCCTGGGGATCTGGCTGAGAGATGGCTCATCAGGCCAAACCGCCAATTACTCTGTCACTGCTGGAGGAGAGCCATTAACTCTTCTCTGCCTCTCTCTTTCTCTCCCTCTCCCTCTCTCCCTCTCAATCTCTCACTCTCTTTCTTGCTTTCTCTCTTTCTCTTGGTCTCTCTATCTCTCTCTCTGTGTCCCTCTGCCTCTCAATTCAATTCAAATGAGCTTTATTGGCATGATGTATACATACTGCCAAAGCATGAGTAACAACAAACATATGAACCGAATGTTCCCCTCTCTCTCTCCCTCTCTCTCTCTCTCTCTGAGTTGACAAGGAGCATGGTGTACCCTTTTGTGTGCCTTTCGTGATTGGTCAAGCCTTACCCTCAGAGTGTGGCTGGGGGCGGGGCTTGGGGAGGGGTTTTACAGGTGCGAGGGCGTGGCTGGGGGGCGGGGCTTGGGGAGGGGTATTACAGGTGCGAGGGCGTGGCCGTACCTGGCATGACGGTCTTGTCGCAGGCCACGCACTTGGAGGAGAACTCGTTGCAGTAGCAGTCGTTGCACAGCAGCGCCTCCTCCTGGCTGGTGAAGGGCTCGTCCGCCAGCGAGCGGTCACAGCGGAAACAGCGGAAGCAGTGCTCGTGGTAGTGCCGGTCCTCGTAGAACAGTTCCTGGGGTCAAGGGTCAAAGGTCATCGGTCATTCAATATAATCACAATAATAGAAAAAAACACAGAAACTCATATAAATGTTAGTTTTATACATTGTAACACACGTAAAACTAATTATAATTCACGTATTAATATTGTCCAGAAACTGTGTGTGAGTGTGCAGGCCTGTGTGTGAATATACTTACATACCTACAGGACCAAAGTATTCATGGTATGTATTAAACATTAGCTAAGTAATATGACATAACACACATAGTGGCAAGCCCCATTTAATATTTAACTAGATACCTCAACTGAAAGTTCTCCTCATTTTAAAAATCACTCTACGGCTGGGTCTTTTTGGATAGGGGGAGTTTTACTTCATACTGTAGCTGTTAAGACATTTCACTTGTTTGGAATTAGTCAGGTTCCACATTGGCACTGTTTGAATCCAGAACCACTTCCAGACCCACTGTACATTAAGCTGCAATTTAACAGCCCTCATATACAATGCATCTTTACAGCATCAGACAGTAAACCCCTGATTCCAATGATAACGAAGGGGGGGGTCTCTTCTGACTTTATAACATTTGTTTCTGTTTACAAGTTCAGGGCAAAACAAAACAAAAAAAGCAGTGGAGAGAAGAGAGGGTGACGGAGTGATTGTTTTACAGTAAGACCGTAAGACGAAAGGTAATGAGACGGAGAGAGAGAGAGCGAGAGAGAGAGAGAAAGAGAGAGAAAGAGAGAGAGAGAGGCACTGTGCCTGTTTTTGAGAGAGAAAGCGGTGTTTTTACGGTCTCTGTTTGGGGGCGGCTGGAATGTTCCAAAGGCAGGAACAAAGCCGCCTCCCTTTTAGGTGGGTTCCTATTGGCTGACGGCCCACTCACCCTGGAGTCATGGCCAATCAGCTCCTTGCATTCGTCGCAGGTGTTGGCGAACAGGCTGTCGTAGCAGGGAATGCAGTAGGGGCTGTCCTCTGATTGGATGTACTTGCGCCCGTACAGGGACTCCTTGCAGTTGTCACAGTCGAATCTCTCGCTCATGTTGTTCTGTTCGCCCCGTCCTGACACTGGAACACCAAACAGACACACGCTGGCCTTTTAATGGCAGCATAAGGTGGTATAAGCTATATGGTTTTACACTGTAGGTAGGAATTCAGAAGATGCTCTTACCCAGAGTTACTCCAGGAATTCTACTGGTACCCTACGGTAACAGTAGAATTCCTGCAGCATACAATTTTAAAATAAAACATCTATTTTCGTCAATATTCAAATACTAAATTCAACCTTTCATTCAATTCATGCGCTACTGCTTTCCCTGAAACTTCTTGGGGATTAGCAGCAGTGTTGTCACACATATTGCATGTATTTGAACTAGGTTGAGAGCACACAAGAAATGAGAAATCCAGTGAGACCGATTAATTTGTTTGCCTCAAAAATGTTCTGTGGCTCGTGTTTAAAAAAAAATTCATGTGAAATGCTCCTGACTCACTGGACAAATGTGACTAAGCAATAAATTGGTGATGTCACTGCCAGAGAGGTCATGCTAGGACAGGATATTACACACATTTCGCTTGTATTTGCTTAGCGTTATATGGTCATGTCTTTATACGGCATTTCAAATGTGAATGCGTGAGCACAAGGGCAGGAGAAGGAAGATTACAGGAAGATCCGACCAATGGGGAGCCTTAAACTTGGGGGGGGGGGTGGCTTTCTCTTATCGGATTGGTCTGATAACACTCAGATAAGAGGAGAGAGAAAGAAAGGACAGAGAAAAGAAGGAGAGAAGGAGAGATTCCTATGCTTGAATGTGGGAAGAAAAAGGAACAGGGTTGCATGAAGCACAAACGCAGGCACACTTATTGGCTCAATCTGTTTGAGTTCACCTGTAAATATTTATGAAGTGCGTGAATCCGCAGTGGCGACCGGACCACCTACACAGCGAGAGAGGTAACAGGGTACCAACCCCGAAATCACACCTACACACCGCAGGCAAGAAGATGTGTACGTGTGTGGAGAACATGACAAAGAAAGGTGTGTGTATGTGCGTGTGCGTGTGCGTGTGTGTGTGTGTGTAAATGTAAGAGTATGTGTGTGTACAACAATGAAAGAAGTGTGCGTGTGTGTGTGCGTGTGTGTATGTGTGTGTGTGAGAGAGAGAGAGTATGGGTGTGTATGAAAATGGGAGAAAGAGCGTGTGTGTGTGTTTACATACAGTGTACCTCTGTGATAGTGGTATTTATGAATACCACAGCGGACTGTGTGACCCTCTTCACAAAGTCATTTTTGAAAGTGCTATTTGGATAACACAGCAGACCACATCATTTGTCATATTTGTACAATGTTGATGCAACACTGTGGCAGCATTATCAGGTTGCTATAACATTATGGGGACCTTGCCAAAGAGCCACACGTTCAGCTGGGACATTTCTTACACACAGAACACAGCATAACACTGATAATTACATCCCGGGCTATAATCAATACCATGTAAAGTATGATGTGTCCATGAATGTATGTATGCATTACATTACATTACATTACATCACATTTCTTTGGCAAACGCTTTCATCCAAAGAGACAGACAATAAGTGCACACCGAAGGTCATGCATCAATTTATGTATGTATGTATGTATATATTTGTGTGTATTATATATATGTACTGTATGTATGTATGTATAAATTTATGTGTGTGTGTGTGTATGTGCATATGTATGTGTGTGTATGTGTGTGTGCATGTATGCATGTATGTATGTATCCAGTTTCATGCATGACAAGGGAGATTAAGAGGACTCCTTTATCCTTTATCCTTTATCGCCCCTACATAAATATATATATTTATGTAGGGGCGACATAGCTCAGGAGGTAAGAGCTGTTGTCTGGCAGTCGGAGGGTTGCCGGTTCGATCCCCGCTCTGGGCGTGTCGAAGTGTCCCTGAGCAAGACACCTAACCCCTAACTGCTCTGGTGAATGCGAGGCATCAATTGTAAAGCGCTTTGGATAAAAGCGCTATATAAATGCAGTCCATTTACCATTTATCCAGGCTCAACGAAAGTAGCTCATTCAGACTCTCTTAATTCCCATCAGCCCCTTAATTCCCATCAGCCCCCAGATGAGGCAGCCTCGGCCCAAAGGGAGCGTGTGCGGTTCAGAAAGGTGCGGGACCGCAGGAGTGTCTCGGCGTGCGGGTAAACATCCCGCCGCAGGGCCCTGTTCCTGAGCAGACTCAGACGCTCGCCCCGTGTTTTTAAACAGGCGCTGCACGGGCCCTGTTTACCCCCCTCCCCACCCCCACCCCCGCCCGGCACGGGGTGATAAATTAGGGAGTGTGACTGCCCCCCCATCCCCCCCCGGCACACATCATTAGCGGCGCGCGGTTTCCCCGCTAATGAGGGGATCGTGGCGTCTGCCCCTGAGGCTCATGGGTAGGGTTTCACAGACCCCACCCAGCCCGGCTCAGCCCCCCAAAAAAAAAATCAGCCAAAAAACGTTCAATTTATAAAAAATTCCTTCAAATTCACCAATAAATCAAGGCGCCTGGACTCCACTGAGAGGTTTGTCAGGAGCAGACACCATCCCAGGTCGTCCCTGAGGTCGTATGTATTTCAGAGCGTGTTATTCCTGCATTTCTGACCATTCATTTCTGTGGATGTATTCCCTGTTGTGAAGAAACAGGACCTACACAACACTACTGTATGTGGTCCTATGACACATTCGCATTGCACTGTCTCCTGTCTCGGATGGGTTTTTTTTTAAGGGCAGGGTAACAGTGAGTGAGAATGAGACATGGTGGTGGCGGTGGGGGGGGGCGGTACACAGGAGGTGGGTGTACGAAGGGGAGGGGGGTCCCTGCATTGTGGTAATCAGCACAATGAAGCCCACGCAGGTTCCCGGGGTTCAGCCCCCGAACTCCGCTCATTTTGAGGCCCCATGAGGGCTGCGGGCCTCTCAGGCCCGGGAAGGCCGCTGCGAAGCTTTCAGCAGCCTGCCGCAGGACAGCTGGGAACGCTCCGGGCCCACAGATGCCAAACCCAGATACACACGTTTACACAAACACATGTTTGCTAGGGCCACATTTTTCTGCTTCTCCGTGTCACGTTTGAATGTCAGAGATGAAGACGGGGGCCGGGCGGGGGGGGGGCCGGGCAGGGGGGGGTCCGGCAGTTTGATGGGAAAATCAAATCCCAATGGTAAACCCCCCCCCCCCCTTCCCCTCCGCCCCATCGACCCTCTCACCCCCCCGCCCCCCATGGCTCGGACAGGAACAGCACGGACGATGACATCAGAGACAACCCGAGAGGTGATTGAACCCAGAATCTGGGAACGACAACAGATCTGATTGGGGGGTGGAGGGGTAGGTGGGGTGGGTGGGGGTGTAGGAGGGGATGGGGGGGGGAGGGGATGGGGGGGGCCGAGGGTATTGCTCACTGAATGGAAAAACAGATTCTCTTAGCATACAATGTACGAGCGACCTCAGAGTGGCAGAAGGTTCACTGACCCAGCTATGTTTGGAACCAGGAAGTCCCGGGTTTGGCAGCCCTATGGTCTGCCACTGGGCACTCAGGCCCCTCCCAATTACAATAAGGGCGTGGAAGGAAGCCGGGAAGGGCGTGGCATCGGCGCTTGTGCCGCTGCGTCAGAGCGGGCAGGTTGGCAGCCCCTCCCGGTCTCCTCCCGTCATGTGCGCCGGGGGGGGGAACCGGGCATCAGTAAAGGAGCTGTGGGTGTGGTCTAAAACTGTGGGTGTGGCAGAGAAGCTGTGGGTGTGGTCTAAAACTGTGGGTGTGGCAGAGAAGCTGTGGGTGTGGTCTAAAGCCTCTGGGTGTGGCCGAGAAGCTGTGGGTGTGGTCTAAAACTGTGGGTGTGGCAGAGAAGCTGTGGGTGTGGTCTAAAGCCTCTGGGTGTGGCCGAGAAGATGTGGGTGTGGTCTAAAGGCTGTGGGCGTGGTCAAGAAGCTGTGGGTGTGGTCTAAAGGCTGTGGGCATGGCCAAGAAGCTGTGGGTGTGGTCTAAAGCCTGTGGGTGTGGCAGAGAAGCTGTGAGTGTGGCCTAAACGGTGGGTGTGGCCTAAAGCCTGTGGGTGTGGCAGAGAAGCTGTGGGTGTGGTCTAAAGGCTGTGGGTGTGGCCTAAAACTGTGGGTCAGGATGTACGCATTCTACTGTCTGCTGTATTAACCCCTCCCCCCAGAACTCCCATAATGCTCTACTAAACTTCAAACAGCCTGCTGCTCGATTTCTGCTGGAAATCCCCCCAGGTCTACTCTCCTCCTGTGCAGCAGCAGGAGGGGGGGGGGGGTGGCGAGGGGGGAGGCTGAATACTGAAATGTGTGTTTGGTTAAGGAGACACTTTGCACCCCATCCCTCACCCCATCACATTACATCAAAGCCAGGATGGTGCGAGCTGCATGTTTGTGACTTCTGTATTTCATAAAAAGATGAAAAAAAACACAAAAAACAGGGAAAATGTCCGCAGGGAGAGAACAGTCACCATGCTCCAAAGAGTCATGAAAATGCATCAACACATTAACACATTTTTTTTACTAAGCAAAACAGTTTTCTCATTTCCAAATCATTGAACAGCTCTGAATATCGTCTAACAATCACCAATCAGACAGCACTACTAATCAGAGCTGAGACTTCAGCACAGATACTAAGACTTCAGCACTAAGACTTCAGCACAGATAATCAAGGCCCTGATTCGCTCAGACCTTCACCACTTGCACCAACCTTTCTGCACGTAAAATAACACAAGTAACACAACCAATGATTGATGCAAAACAAAAAATACCATGACCAATCATCAAAGGTTTTGCACCTGCTAAAGGTCTTAGTAAATCAGGCCCTGAGTTTGCTGAGCAAAGCCTGAGCGTATTTTAAAATCAGAGCAACAGGACCGTCTGGACCTGCACCAAGCGTCCACCAACCACAGAACGTCCGCAAAGCCGACTGATAGAACGCGCGGCTCACCCACAGCGTAACAGCCTTCCACCAGAACAGCGGCCAGAAAGGCCATTTAATCTCCTGGTGGTTTAGGAACAAGGAACAGGGATCTTCTGTGAATCCCCCCCACCCACACACACTCACACACACTCACACACACACACACACACTCACACTCACACACACACACACACTCACACACACACACACACACTCACACTCACACACACACACACACTCACACACTCACACACACACACACACTCACACTCACACACACACACACACTCACACACACACACACACACTCACACACTCACACACACACACACACTCACACTCACACACACACACACACTCACACACACACACACACTCACACTCACACACACACACACACGCACACGCACACGCACGCACACACACACACACACACACACACTCACACTCACACACACACACACTCACACACACACACACACACACACACACACACTCACTCACACACTCACACACACACACACACACACACACTCACACTCACACACACACACACACTCACACACACACACTCACACACACACACACACTCACACTCACACACACTCACACACACTCACACACTCACACACACTCACACACACACACACACTCACACTCACACACACACACTCACACACACTCACACACACTCACACACTCACACACACTCACACACACTCACACACACACACACACACACACACACATTACTCACAGCACCACACTCGTCTTTTTTTTCTGTCTTTTCCCTTCTTCTTTTCTGTGAACATCCATGAAAGGGCCGTGTGGCCTTGCGGTGAAACGCGAGAGACATCCTGCGGAGTGAGTGAGATATCATCCCAGGCGTTTTTTTTTTTATTTTAAAACATCAGCACATCTGTTTGAGATTACACGCGTGACCAGGGCGGGGTCGGGGGGGGGGGGGGGATCGCTCAGCTCGTCTGGAGCGGGGCCTGGTGTCAACGCGGCGCGATCAGCGGATTAAAACAGCGATGGCGCCGAGCCGCACCGCACCGGAGACAGGTGCGCGCGCCGAGTTTCACCTGCATTCTCCTCCGCGTGCACGACTGCGGGGTGAAGCGTGGGGTCACTAAGACTCCCGACCAATCAAACGCGGCCTTCAACAAGCTCCAGGAGCCCGTTAAACTTGGGAAAAGACACACGCAGGAGGTCAAAGCTAAAGTGACAAGGCAGAAAGGACACTATTATTACCTTCTGTTTCGACTTCAAACAAGCACTGATCTCAACTTGCAACTTATTCTTTATTTTTTTCATATAATTGTCCTTCTGTTTTTCCTTCCAGGACTGAAACGCTCAGTTGTTTTTCCTTTCACAAAGATGTACTGTAGTTGAAGATGTGGTTGAAATGATTCCTTAAATGGCCCAAAAGTAAACATCAGAAAGTGTGAGAAAAGTAAAAATCCAAACAGAAAGAGGGGCCTAAGGGCCAATGTCATCTCTGTGTGTCTTGGAGGGCTTTCTTACTGTTTCATGAGAAAGACGATCACAACCCAGTTTTCCCACTGCTGGAAAAAACAGGCATCATGAACGAAATGGGAGGTGCCACCACGTGCCCACTGATGTTAACCAATCACTAGCGATGCTCCAGAGGGGAAATGATTTTGATTGGTTCAAACAGGTCGGTGATTGACAGCTCACTGTAGCGCCACCCATTACGCAGGGTTTGCTTGCCCGTCGCTATGGTTACAGTCCATTCTATTTGTTTTAGCCCAGGCAGCATTTCTCTGCAGGGGGGTGCTGGGAATCCTGTCCCACAGTAATCTGAGGAGAGCCGCCATTGGCTGCTTATTTTTACCCCCCTCCCCCCAATCCCCCCCTGCTTTTCTCTAAAACGAGGGTGAGTAGTTATGAACCACCGACCTCTTCTCTACTAAAAGAGACTTTTTGAAAAAACTTTTAACTTCCCTTTATTAACAATAATAAATAGGACACCCGCAAACCACCAATACTAACACACACAAAAAAGAATTAGAGCCTAACTCGGAGAGGTGAGGCTGATGAAGATTATCCCTGGACCATGTGACAGACCCCTGGGTCTCGGCTGCTGTCCTGGCCTAATCCCAAATGTACGAAATGGAACCATCTCCCGGTTCGGACGGTGAGATAAAACCACTCCCTTCTCTGTTTCAGCCGATGTGTGTGGTGAGCGTTCTGGCCCAAGATGGCTGACCCCTCTATCTCACAGGTGGGCTCTACACATTGGTGGTGGATGAGGTGAGTCATCACCCCCCCAGATGGTAACAGTTTGTGCACACCACCCACGGCCATACCACCGGCAGCCATTCATCCCGGATGACGAAGGCGCAGATGTTAGAAATGACGACAAGGGATCGAAACAGCAAAAAAAGATGATGAAAAGAAGATGAAAGAGCCAAACTGTATTTTTTAAAATGTACTTCCTTATTAACGTGTTACTGATGATCAATGCCACAGCTTCTTCTATTCTTGGAAACACATGAAAGCTGCTGGGCTGTCCTACGACCAAAAATAGATCAGGATGAAAGAAAGAAAGCCAATCACATCTGGCGAGGTACAGCATCTACTTGCAGATGTAAAAACAGATCTGATGGGAACCAAGTCGGCTAAGGGCAGTTCGCTAACAACAGACGTTACAGTTATGATGTCACAATAGAACCCGGTCGCTAGCTTAGCTATGTCCGCGTGTTTGGGAACGTTCAAGTACCCCTCAGGTGAAAGGAAGTCCCGACACCAGAGCAGGAAAACACCCCCCCCCCCCGCCCCCCCCCAAAAAAAAAAACCAGACAGGATGCAGTCCCCCCCCCCAACCCCCCCCCCCCCCCCATAACAAAACGGCACAGAACAAAAGTGCCGGCGTCCTACCCGGAGCTTTCCTGTCTCATTTCACAGCTCTGAAAACAAAGGCCGTAGTTCCGAAAACATCAGTGTCCTCCCCCAAGCGAATAGTGGCCTCACATGCCCGCCCGCTGCCCCGGCTGGCCCATCCCGGCCCACGGTCCAGGAAGCAGCTGAAGAGTGACTCAAGGTCTTCCTCCCGAATGTAGGCCGTCGTCTGCCCCCCCTCCCACCTCGCCCCCCCCCCCCCCCGCCCCCCCCCCCCGCCGGACGGCTCTGTGGTCGTAAGCATGTCTGAACCTGCCTTTGGCAAGCCCTGCTGCCATTGTGTCCAGCGCTGACCATCAAAGGGCTTTATTAATAACCCAGACAGGTGAGGGGCTGTGTTTGTGTTTGTGAGAGTGTGTGTGTGTCTGTGTCTGTGCAGGTGCTTTTCTGTGTGCGTCGACACAATATGTGTGTGTGTGTGTGTGTGTGTGTGTGTCTGTGTCTAATCCATGTATTTACAGAATGTTTCTGCATGTGCGTGTGTTCATACAAGTGTGTGCCTGCGTGCGCATTTGTGAATGTGAGTGTGTCTGTTTCTGTATGCATTTGAGCATGTGTTTGTGTGTGTTTGTGTCTGCGCTTGTGTGCGTCAGTGTGTTTGTGTGTGTATTTGTGCATGTGTGTGTCAGTGTCTGTGTGTGTATACATGCGTGCAAGTGTGCTTTAAGACTTGGGTTAGATGTACATTCAATAAATTCTGAGCGGTACACCCCAAAATGTTCGAAACACAAACTCAGCCAACGCGTGAGCGCGACATCACCAACACACCGTGCGCCAGGCTCGTCCGCCATTGGCTGTTTCATCGCCGGCGGCAGCGGCAGCTGGAACCAATAGAGAAACACAGCCGCCATTGTTTCAGCTCCCTCTAATTCTATATTTTTCTCTTTTCTGGGATTACTGTAACAGCCCCCCCCCCCCCCCCAAAAAAAAGTGCACGTACACTACACCTCCAATTACATCACAAACACCTGTCTGTGATTTTCTTGCCCGGACTTAATGACTTGTTGTCGCTCTCCGAACACGGTCTACCTGGCAATTACTCTTTTCCATTTAATGCTGTCTTGTTTTGTTTCCCTTTCCCTTGGAAACCGAGGGACAGTGGCCTTGAATTCTCAATTTTAGGGTCCTGTACACCACAAACACGTCACTCTAAAAGTGTTCTGCACATACAGAACACAACAAGGAATTATGGGCAGTGTTGGGAAAACAAAAACAAAAACCTAGCAGATATTTACTGTGTACTGCCAACTGGATCCAGAAGTCAAATTAAGGTCATCTGGGAAAAAAAGTTAGCAAGTACAGTATTTGAAAATGGACTCCAGGGAGTATTTTATTGGATGTATCACCTACACCAAACACAAACTAACCGATACTTTCCAAGTCAGATTTATGGGTAAAAAGTCTGGCACGGGCAACCGGACACTAGGTCTTCATTTCTCAAGGAAGTAACTCAAGAGGACTTTTAAAGAGTGTAGCATGAAAGAAGACATGAGCAGAGTAAATGTCACGGGATGGGGGGGGGGGGGGAGAGATTGGGGGGGGGGAACCCTAAACTCTCCAGGGTACAGGAATGATGACAAAAAGTGTACAGAACACTTGAGGTGGGAGTTCACGCAGAATATTCTGGTCATGAGAAACAAAAGGAGGGGGTCAAACACAGAGACACCAGCTCAGGGGTGACGGCTTGTGTGTGTCTGCTCTCTGGTACAGCTTACCAGCATGGGAGGAAGAAAGGGAGAGAAAGAGGGGGAGAAGGAGAAAGAGAAGAGAGGGAGAGTGAAAGGAAATAGAGAAAAGGGGAAATAAATGGAGCAAGAGCAAGACAAAAAGAAAGAGAAAGGGAAGGAAAAAGGCAGAGAAAAAGAGAGAGAGAGAGACACACACACACACAGCTTTTGCGCGGAAGCCAAACCAGGCAGAAGCGACACAATGCGTCTGTGTAAACACACTCCGTCCATCTGTCTTCAGGCACTGTCCCCTGGACCCTGTCCAACCTCCCGAAAAAAAAACCCCCTCTCAGGCCTGATCCTAACCAGGGGTGCGAGAAAGAGCCGCAGAGGCAGCCTGACATCTGAATACATCATCCGGAGGGCCGGGAGGAGGGGAACCGGGGTCACGTGTACCGAAAAAAAAACAAAAAAAAACTACACGACCCAAAGACAAGAAGCGATGAGAAAGATAAATGAGTTTGGAAGCCTTAACCTTTTTTACCAGGAGCCCCTGGCAGAGGTTTGGGCGCGAGTCTCATAATAAAGTCGTTCCTTGTGCTGCCAAAGACAAAGGAGAGTGGACCGTCAACACCCAGAAGCCCTTTCAAACAAGTACCCAGAAGCCCTTTCAAACAAGTACCCAGAAGCCCTTTCAAACTAGCACCCAGAAGCCCTTTCAAACAAGTACCCAGAAGCACTTTCAAACAGCAGGATGACAGAGAACCGGGCCTGTATTCAGAGCTGAAATATTCAGGTTCAGAAAATAAAAGCCCTCTCCAGTATTTTCCTCCAATCAACCCGGATTTTCTAATTAGCACAATTCATCGGCCATGCAGGAGGTAGGAACTAAAGAGTGAAATCAGCTGGCTGAGTTCATGGGTGGAAGAAACATGTGGTAGGACTTTTACTTTCTGACCCCTGGACTTTACACTCCTGCCTGTATTGAGTCTAAGAGAAGGACAGCTGATCCAGGATCAGTTTAGGATTGTGGGTGAGATTAGGTTAGGGCAGGTTTACTCACATCTGGGCCTTGAATCAAAATCTGGCCCCTGGTTTTCTTTCCTCCCAGGTAATTAACTGAACAGTTAGCGCTCCTGATTGGCCAAGACTGTCTTCACACCTGACTTCCAGGTAAAGGGAGGGTGGAAGACCAGCTGCTCTCAGATTTGAGTAGCAGGGTGCTTGGGGCCTGGTAAACCTGATTCCAGAACAGCGCTAGTGCTTTGAGACGCTTTCCTAAAAAAAATGGGGCCTCGCTCCACTCCGCACTGTTTTGTAAACTTGGTGGAGAAATCGAGGTGACTGGTCGAGCGAACGTCCGTGTCACATTCCAGTAAACGCCGCCAGGAAATTTCTGTGCAAACACACGCTGTTCCCACAACTTTAGCGGCCTTATCGCAGAGATGTTGAGGGAATGTGACTGTGGGTTTGCACGGGGTAGTGATGGGGGGTGTGGTCTGATTGGGGGAGGGTGGGGCTTTTTTGTGGTGAGCAGCTGTCGACTCAGATACTGCAAATTGCTTCAGAGGGTGCCTTATCAAAGGAAGCAGTGTAATAACAATAACACACACGCGCGCACGCGCATGCACGCAGGCACACACACGCCCACACATGCACACACACACACGCATACACATACACGCACTCACATACACCCACACATATACACACACATGCACGCACACACACACACAGACACAGCGTACACACACACACACACACAGACACAGCGTACACACGCACACACACACACACACACACACTCAGGAGTAGGAGGGACTACCGGAAGGGAATAATTTCATGTGCAGTTAGCAGACCACTCACGCATACACATGCCTGCATGACAACTGGCACAAAGACAGGCCTTTTCACCCCCCCCCCCCCCCGCCCTCCACACCCCCCCACACCAGCTTCCCTCATAAAGCGTGCAGGAATGTGTGACGTACTCAGACAAGGTTGTTACATGTAAACCATGCTCCAGTGCACATAATCTTTCACTCTCTTTCTCTCTCCCCTTTCCTCCCCCTTCTCTCTCTATACCTCCCTCCCTCTGCCCCTTTCACTCTCTCTCGATCCCCCCCTCCACCTCCCTCCCTCTGTCCCTCTTTCCCTCTCTCTCTCTCTCTCTCAATCCCCCCTCTCTCTCTTCTTCTTTCTTTTCCTCTCTCTCTCCCTCTCCACCTCTCTCTTTCCCTCCCTCTCCCCCCTCTCCCCCCTCTCTCCTCTCTCTCTGCAGGTTAGCAGTTTTGCGCTAGCTGGGCGATTGGGGGACTGATGCTGTTTATTCTTTGTTTATGCAAAGCTGGGGATTGGACGCTGTCGGCAAACAAACAGTTTTGGGACAGAGAGCTTGTCCCCCCTCCCTCCACCAAAACCCACCCCACTTACACCTTCATCCCAGTCTCCTCCCACCCCCCCTTCACGCTTTCAACAGATCACTGGGCCAAGCAGCCGATGCCCCCCCCCACCCCCCCTTCTCACACGTCTGAGAGAAGCAAAAGCTATGGAATGCCCCACCCCCCTAAAAAAAGTAAAAACCCCTGGGAAAATACCAGACGTCCTGGTGCTGAAGTTTTGACTAAGATGCCCCCCCCCCGGCATTGTGTCTCCCCTAATCACCTGTGCTTTAACTGGGTTTGGGGGTCACCTGAGGAGAACGGTTGCCCGCTCCGCTGGAACACAGCAATGTTGAGCTCGGATGTGGATGAGAAACCCCGCCCTCTCTCCACACTCGCTTTAAAACCCAGAACCCAGAACGCAGGGGTCCCACACTGCAGCGCCAGCACCAAACGTTAACGGTCATCCCGCCATTTCTCTGAACTTTGTGACCTGCATTCTGCACATCTGTAAATTAGAATTTTCATGGGAAGGTCCTAGTATAAGCCCCGCCTCCCCCTCCTGAATCTGTGCCACTCTATGCATGCCTGTCTGGAATGTTTTTGGAATTTTCTGGAAGTCAAAATTCCTAGTCAGTGTTCTAGAACTCCATTGCTTACAATTTACCAGCAGGTAATCTTTATGACGCATTCTCAGCAATGCAGGACATGGGAGTGGTGGAGTGGAAGGTGGCCACGTTACCGGGGCAACCATGCGTCCAATGACGTATCACCGCACCATTTAACTGTTCGCTTTTTGGCTCCCGAAAGCTCTCAGCAGCGTGCACTGCTGACAGCTGCAGAGATCTACAGTAAAATCCCAGCTGTGTAAACAGGCCGGATAATGTATACTGTTAGATGTGGACATGTACGCTACTGTAAAAAATAGGCCCTCGTAAAAAAGTAGTCTGCTAAGAAAATCACACCGGATTAAATCAGGTAAGCAGTTCAGCTGCGTACTTCTGGGTCATAAACCCTCCGTCCCCAAGTCTAGGACCTGGTACAAGGTCTAGTGCAGTGTGTGAGTGAAGGAGTCTGCAAGCCTCAGGCCTCTACGTCAAAACCCACGGAGGGTGGGTGAAATTCCACATGGCATTTCTGGTATTTGTAGTCTAAGAACATAAAGATTCTGTCTCAAAAGATAAGCCACAGCGGTAAAAGAAATGCTAAAAGCCATTGTTTTGGCCACACCCTTCTTTCAGAAATTTCCCAGGGTATAAGGACCATCGGAGACTCTGTGGTGTAGTGAACAGCACTGTCGCCTCACAGCAAGAAAGTGATCTTGAGTTAAAATCCTGACCGAGGGCATTTCTGTGTGGAGTTTGCTCATGCGCTCTATGTCCATATGGGTTTCTGCCAGGTACTCCAGGATCCTCCCACAGCCCAAACACAGCAGGCTAGACTGTCCTCGGGGCCTGAATGTGAGTGAATGGTGTGGGCCCTGCAGTGGACTGGACACCTGTCCAGGGTGTATTCCTGCCTCTCACCTATTGCATGCTGGCATAGGCTCCGTGACCCTGACCAGGAACAATCAGTTTAAGAGAATGGATGGATGGATGGATGGATGGGTAATGACCCCCAGTCCCCGGTGCGGTTTTCCTACCTGGCCTAAAGGTACCGCGTGCTTTTCAGAGCAGACCCCGCGCAGGCAGGACCCCACCGCAGGTAGGACCCCGCGGCAGGTAGGACCCCGCGCAGGCAGGACCCCGCGCAGGCAGGACCCCGCGGCAGGTAGGACCCCGTGGCAGGTAGGACCCGGCGGCAGGTGCTCCCACACCGCAGGCCTTAAAAGGGGGGTGTGTTTCGGGGCGGGGATCGGTGCAGTCTGGGGCTCTGGGAGCGGAGCCCAGGCTGGGAACAGACGGCAGTGGGGCGCTACCCTGTCATTGGCCTAAGCGCGTAAGTGGCGGCTGCCTGCCGGCGGGGGAGGGGGGGGGGGGGGAGGGGAGGGGCGCCAAGCCTCAAATGAAGGCGAACGCCGTAAACATCAAGGACCCGAAAACACACCGTCTGCGCGAGGGAAGCCTAATCACACACACACACAACTAATCACACACACACACACACACACACAACTAATCACACACACACGCCACAAAACACACACACACACACAAACATGCTGCACACACCCACACACACACATACGCACAGCATCCACACACACACATTGCACTTACTCAGTATGTAATAAGCAGAGCGAGACTCTGCAACAAAATGTGCACGGCAGGGTTTCCCAAGCTTTCCAAGAACCCCAAATTAACGAGGGAGTACATTCTCCACGACACCCCTCTCGCTGAAACAAAGCCAAACATTCATTTTATGTCATAGTAATTAGCTTGTACTATACTCATACTATGCTTGTACTATGCCGGTACTATACTCATACTATGCTTGTACTATGCCTGTTCTATGCTCGTACTAGGCTTGATTGGTGTGTATGTGTGTGGAAGGTTTATAAAATGTGTTTTTTGTTTTTTTTTAACACATATCCGTTGACCCCTCCCACGGCCCGACCGTGCAGCTGATGCTCCCATCCTGGGTGAAAGCCATCGTACGTTTTGGCCTCTGAACAGTTGGATCCCAGAGCTTTTTTAAAATTTCTCACTAGAAACCGGAAACGTCTTCGGATGGACCGTGCGGTTCTCTCGAACGCGGACCTCCACTGCTGCCTATGGCTGTCCTGCGGGAACCCCGTTTCCCAGAATCCACTGGGGTTCTGGCACACACACACACACACACACACATGCCCACACACACAAACACACACACACGCACACACACACACACACGCACACACACAAACACACACACACACTCACACACACACACACACACAAAACAAAAAACACAGGAGCCCCTGAGCTCTGAGAACCATCATGCCACGTCAGCCCACCCATCACCCCCCCCCCCCACCCCCCACCAACTGAAAAAAATTCAACAAAGATGACTCAGGAATGCCTTCCTACTGAAACATTTCCCTCGCCCTCCATCACCCCCTCTCCCCCCCCCCCCACCCTCTATCGCTGGCATGAACCCTGCCAAAGCAATGCCAAAAATACCTTGGCAGGGGAAACAGAAAGGAGGGAGGATGAGGAGAACTCAATGGCAATTCTCCCACATTTCTATATACTGCAATATATTCAATATACTCTTTTGCAATATATTCAATACACATACACTTCCATAATCGCAGCGGATATTTAAAACATAAAAAAGTTTTTTGCTCATGTTTCTTAATTTTTTTCCACAGAAGAAGAAGCAAAAAAAGAAAAGAAAAACAACATACATCAGGATTTCACATCTGGTTTGCATCGGCGGAAGAATGCGGACGGCAGGCCGACCGGCATCAGAGAGCAGTCGCTAAGCGGAATACAGAGAGGGAAGGTGCTCTTGTCTTTTTTAATTCTTTTTTTTATGCTGTGCATTTTTTTTTCCAGTGAAAGCTGATGGTAGAAGAGAGGTAGAGAGGAAGAGAGCAGGAGTTGTGAGTTGTAATAAAGCAATGAAGCTGTAATAAAGCTGTAATAAACAGATGAAAGAATGTAACTCGCACACAGAATAAATAAAGGCAGCCCTGGTGGCGGCCAGGCAAGCGGTGAATCATGGGAAGATGACATTTTCTTCCTTGTAAAGAGTCGAAGGGGGAAGAGCACGACGGGACCGAAACTGGGAATGACACAACGGAACGAGGGATGGAAAAACGAGTGCTGCGGAAGAAGGGCAGAGAAGGTTGCGAAAAAAACAGAGAGAGAGACAGAGAACGGCAGGATGAGGAAGGTGAGAGTGAAAAAAGGAGGAGGAAAAAGATAAAGAGAGAGATGGAGGGAGATGAGGAAGAGAGGGAAGGCATGGTTTGTGGAGGGGGAGTGGGGGTGTCCTGGGGCCACAGGATGAGAGGAAGAGAGTATATTATTCCTCCTTCTGCAGACAAACAGCATGCGCAAATCCCCCCCCCCACCCCCACTACCCGTATGATGCTGATTTATGACCAAACATGGTCATCCCCGGTCCCCTTCCCCCTCGCTGTCCGTCACGGGGTAGTCTAGCAACCCCAGGCAGTCCAGATCCCGAAAGATGCTGGGGACCAGGATGGGCTCCCCTCCCGTACCCATACCCGTACCTCTTATATTCCAAAATGAGGGAGGGCTCTCCGCTCACAAAGTGCACTGCCTTGAGAGGTACAAGCCTGAGACGTGTGGCTGTTCTCAGCGATCTGTCATCACCTCTACAGTCACCACTTTCCTCTCTGTTTCCCACTGTCTGCAGAGGTCCAGGCATGACATACAAATGAACTGCTGCTGAGGTGTGACCTCGCCGTGAGAGCACCGTGATTGGGCCAGACAGCACCACCTGTTTCGTTACAGCATTGCGATTGGCTCCCTCTCACCGAGGTGCCTGCTGGTCACTGACGTGCGCGGAATGAGGGGAGGGACGGCATGCGGACGCCATCGCGCTAGGCTAGCTATCGCGTTTATTTATCCTGTGGGCGGGGTCACCCCTGGCTCCGCCCCCCTCTGCTTCCACACACAGACTAACCCTCAGGGACGTTCACGATAAGGACAGACGTCATTTCTCTTCTGTTTTCTTTTCTCTGCTGGTATATTTTTTCAGAGAATTATCGAGCGTAGTTGTTATTTTTCCTCCAGCCCAGCCCGGGGGAGCACAGGATGGAACGGAAAGACGCTGTTCTGCTAAATCTGGCACCTAAATTATCTCAGATTTTTTTAAAAAAAGTTTTGCTTTTCCAATCTGTTGCTTTTTAGATTTTGATTTGGACAGCACGGTCAGTGACTATGCAAAGGGATGGAGGAGGGGGGGAGAGGGAGGGTGTCAGTGGAAAATCACTTGAAAGGCCATTTTTCAGTGGGGGTGGACAGCCATGATGATGATGATGATGATGATGATGATGATGATACCGCTGTACTCATCAGGCAGATCATGTGTCCGTGGGGCAGACAGATAATCACCACCTTCCATAAACCCCCCCAACCCCCCCCACCCCGCCAACACACACAGAAAGTCACGGGATTGAGTTTCTTTTCTACTCCAGTCATTTCCCCTCCCCCTCCATCTCTCCTTCTCTTCCCCCTTTTCCTCCATTCTCTCTCTTTATTAGCACATGATGTTACGGTACAGTTGTAATGCTGACAAAAATGATAGGAATGTGAGTGTGTAACATTTCACACCAAACAAATTATTACAGGGGACAACCCCCCCCCCCCATGACCCCCCCGCCCCGCCCCCTGCCCCCCCCCCACCCCACATCACCGGGCTCAGTGACAGAAAGAGTGACACTGCCAGACTCAACTCCACCTCAGTGTATGTTTGATGTTTGGGTCTCTCACACCAACCGACCGACTAGGGCTGTTAAACTTTACCCAGCCGGTCGACCTTGATGGAGTTTGGATTGGGGGGGGGAGGGCTGGAGAAGAAACCCCCCCGGTGAATATCTCCCTTCTCTCGGGCCTGATGACAGATTAATCCCTGCCAGTGCCCCCCCCCCCCGGTTGACGAGGCTGTCGAACCCAAAGCCAGACAGATGCACTGGAGACAGGTCTAAAAGGCAAGGTCACAGGAGCTGCAGTTTTACCAAACAATCAGGATTCTTTTTCTTTTCTTTTTTTTCAATATGGAGCCAGAAAAATCCCCAACACCTTTCTCTCAGTTTCGCATGTCTTGCATCTCAGTCATTTCATTACTGCTTTACTGATCTCTGGATGATAAATACAGCCATGATAAATACATTCACTACGTCATTAAAAGTCAGCTTGCTTTAAAGGAATCAGCCTAACGCCTGCATTGTAAACAGTAAACGGTAAACTGGAACGAGCGAGAGCCTGACAGAGGTGTTTTATTTGCAGACTTGTGACAGTGTTATTCTCTCTCGCAGGAATAATTGAATTCGGAGACCTTTCTGGGACCCAAGTTCAGATGCAGGTCTGCAGTAAAATACATGTTTGAAACTGAAATATTTCAGGCATTCAAACAGACGCTCGCACACGGCTTGCATTCCTTTGACTCACACAGCTCATTTTTACAGCTGGATGTTTACTGAAGCGAATCGGGCCGAAGGCCTTGCGCAAGTACACAACGGCAATGCCCCACCTGGGAGTCGAACCCGCAGCCAGGGAGCTTTAAGGCTTGCTGGCCTAACCTTTACGCTGCAGGGCCTCTCTGAAAATCAAGCCTGTGTCGCATTATGACATGTAGTATGTCTATTTATATATATGTGTGTATATATATATTTTTAGGGCTTTTTCAGCTTTACTGGACAGCACAGCGTAGAGGCAGGAAGAATGGGAAGTGAGAGAGAGAGAGAGAGAGACATGCGACAAAGGTCGCGGGGTCGGATTCGAAGCTTGCTATGCGGTCAGTAACGCGGTCCACAGGCTATGCCACGAGACGCCCCCACGCAGTATATCTCCTACAATGCAGCCACACTGTGGCACTGCCAGCCTGTGAAAAGTGGGCATAACCAGAGCGGGCACATGAGGCTTGTGAGGCCCTAGGTGAGGTCCAGAAAATGGGCCCCAAAATAATAAATAATAAAATTTTTTTTTAAAACCACCACAACAGGGCCCCTTAACCACCATATACGAGACACGAACCCTCACCTGTTCCTGCAGTAAATGTTTTTACTCGGGCAGCACAGGGCATCCCTTTCCTAAAGACTACACCAGCAGGAAACTCAAAGGCCCCCTGATCACAAACTCACTGCTACAGCCGCCCGCCTCCACACTGCGGAATTAGAACAGGGCTGAATTCACTTCAGAGCCTCCGGAGGCCTCTCATTAACCCAGTAATGAGGGTGGCAGGCAGGCCCAGAACCACAGAGCCAAAATGGCAGCCGCCGGAACCAAAATGGCTTCGGATTGAGTCCAGTCTGCCCTGACATAAGCCAGGGCCACGATCAGACAGCTCCTGTTACCTCTGAGTGGGCATTTCCAGGTGGTCTCCCCAAGGCATATTCTCCGCATCAGCACTTAAAGCCAAAAAAAACCAACATAAATTATGGGATGCAGGGTAAGGTTTCAAACGATACTGCCTTTTTTTTTTTTAGGGAACCAGACCACAGTGGCCACAGTAAGAGATTACGCAGCAAACATGACACAATTACCCCTCTGAAGCTCACAGCTCACAGCCATCCACAGCATTTGATCCACTGACAAATCCATCAGCACGTCGGTTCCCCCGGCAACGCAAATATTGTCTCTGTATCTCTCTCTTTTTTCTTTCATGGTGCTATAATTATGATATTAAAGTAATGTAGCCGCGAGGGGAGTATTCCTTTTTTTATATATATATAAAACGGTATAATCCTCCTTTTTAAACCAACCTGCTATGGGACCTGCCCAACACATGATTAATTTCGTCTGTCAACAAATCTCCCGATCGCACAAAAGACATCCCCCGAAAAATGAGCAGCGCCAGCTGGCGATGAGTTAGACGGCCAAGACAACATCAAAGGCCCTCCGTCCCCCCTGAGTGCCAAAAAAAAGTCTGTGTGAGTTCTGACACCGACTGCCGCAGTGCATCGTGGGTATTCATGAAAAACTGTGAAGAGAGATCCGAGTGCTGGAGTGACCATTTTCCTTTTGGACAATCCCAGGCACCCTATTGGTCATTTTAAAAATGTGATATGATTGGCAATAAGCTGAGTGGGCTCCCATCATCACTGCCACATCATCATCTCCCATGATCCTTTGTGGGCAGCTGAGTAAAATCTCCCTCGATCTCCCTCAGTCCTGGGCAAGAGGGGCGATCCTTTTTTTCTTTTTTCATGAAACGGCATTACTCAAAGCAGGTTACTCACGGGTAAACCCGCCAAATGGGAAATGACTGGAATGAATAGCCGTTTAGAGTCATTTCCAGTACATGTGGTTTTTTTCCTTATTCTTCTTCTTCTACATTCTCCATGGCAACGAGTAAACAGTGTCCTCATACCCCTGCTTCAGACGGCTTTGGCCGGTGAGCTCACCCGGATCAGCACGCCACCTTCCCACAGCGCTTTCGCAACGC
>CM077284.1:3644921-3649921 GCA_039654925.1 Anguilla pacifica
GAGGGAAGGGGAATTGTGGGGGGGTTGGGGGCATGTTTTCAAAGTGAGGTAATGGCCCTTGTGTCATTAGACCTGTGCACAGCCCCCACCAGGCTGAGGGGTCTGTTCCACTTACTGCCTTTTCCTCTCAATTCAAGCTCGAGGATGTGGTGACCGTTTGAAGTCAGGATGCCTGCAACCCCCCTCTGCCCCCCCCCCCCCCCCGCACGTTTCTTTTATGTTCAAGAATTGCTAACGTATGGAGAAGCAGAATGAAAGGAAAAAAATCATAAAGGCGAAAAAAATACATATGATTATGTAAAGCCAGAGAATAGCTGCTAAGCATTACTCTAGAGGGTATTGAGTGACCTTTTGTTTGCCTGTTAGTGATGTGCAGCTTTGTGGGGGGCGGAGTGGGCTACACATTTCCATACGGAAGACATTTTTTTTCTCTCTCTCAGTCTCTTTGTTTTCACAGGGACACAGCCAACCAACAGCTAACATTCTGACAACATTTCTGCAACGCTGCAGTGACACTCCTCTGGTCTTGTGCATCTCAGTTTAGCCCTCAGTTATCTTGAATTGGATTATAAATAAGCAAGTGAGTGATTGAGTAAATGGTTGAGTGAGTGAGTGAATGAGGCTACCATTTCTAGTGTTTCTTTCTCCAGAACTACAAAAACAACTGGCTAAGAGCATGATGTGCTAGCTGGGACTATAGTACTGAACTCCTCTGGAAGGTTAAATAAAATATCGGGCACTTACAGGAAAAGAGAAGTGCTTCTGAGACAGAAGCCTGCCCTATTTCACAAAAACAAGGAAGCTGACTCTAGGTTCAGCCTCTGGACAGCTGCTTTCATAATCGCACCGTCTTCTGACAGTCTGAGCCAGAACGTGAGGTCAAAGGTCAGCCTGAGGTCAGGGGGTGGGGCTTGAGCCGGGGGGAACGCTATCTGACCCCGGATGAGAGGGGGTCACAGATGATGTCACCGTCGAAGCTCAGAACAAAAGCAGGAGGTATCACGTTGTCGCCCGTGGTAGCTCACATTCAGTCATACTCTCCTTCATTCATCGTTTCATTCATTATTCATTCATTCATTCTTCAGTCATGGGGAACACACTGAAGCCCCCCCTCCCCTGCCCCCCCCCCAGGGCTCAATATTTTTCTCAGGTTCTTTTTGGTTCACTTCAGCTTTACTCCAAGAATAACTTTCCATGGATGTCTAGGGCTTGTGTTTACCAGTTCCAGTGAAAACTGAAACACACACACGCACACACAAGCACACACACACCGCCTATACACACACACACATGACCCATACACACACACTTACACACACACACCACCCATACACACACAACACACAACATACACACACACACCACCCATACACACACACACTTACACACACACACCACCCATACACACACACTTACACACACACTTACACACACACACCACCCATACACACACACTTACACACACACACCACCCATACACACACAACACACACACACACTTACACACACACAGGCAATCTTTAAAAATGATCACTCAGAGGCTGTGTTCACGCCACGCTTTGCTCTATGTCATGTGACTCTCTATGCACCCGTTTGACTGGCTGTTCCAGGGGAGCCACGTGTCTCTCTCTGTGCCCCCTCAGACCGAAACGCTGCTCTTCACACGTTCACCAAACAAAAGGGTGAACCGCGTGAACGTGCGCGGAAACAAAACAGGTCGCCAAGCTAAGGCGTTCGCTGCTTTGCATCAGGAAACGGGCCTTTCGCAACGAAGAGAGAGAGAGAGGAAGACAGCGGAACAGCAAAAAACAAAAAAGGTTGATGACAACAACTCAACTCGCAGTCCACAAGGTGGGAGATCTGTCACTGAGGAGATATTTTCCTCCTGTATGAACGGTCGTTGCACGACTGCTCACGTCCCATGTCCCGACGCAAGTGGGCCTGTTTATACATTAATAACACGCTAAAAACCAAGGACATGAGTCTTCGTAACCCAATAACTCCTGCGAGGTCTTCTGTAGAACGCTGAATGCCTCACTCATAAAGGCAAAACAAGACTAGGAAACCTAGCATATGGCTGGACCTAACACATGTGATCCGGCCGACCAATGGTGTAACTTCATAACTCGGCCGACCAATGGTGTAACTTCATCAGTCAGTCAGTCAGTCAGTCAGTCACTCACAGACACTCACGTTCGTAGGGCTGGGCCCGCTGTTGCGGTCCGGCCAAAAAGGGAAAAGCTCGGTCTGTCGGTTGGGTTATTGGGTTATTTCTGCGATGCGCGCACGCTGGCGTAGCTAACGTCCATTATTCAGTTTGGATGCTGACGGCTCGGCGGCGAGCAGGGGACCAGGTCATATTTCAGAATAATCACGAGCTCTCAACGCGCAGAACGATCTGTTACTGGTCACCGTCAGAGAATAAAAACGGACGTTTTTTAAAAAAACGTCCTCCCGCTTCTTGGTCTAGCGAGCGAGTGACATAAGAACGGAGCTGTGGTGAATTACACGTTGTTTTGACTTCGGTAACCATAATAAGACGTCGGCCTACTTTGCGTGACGGGCGCAGCGACGGCTGCGGTCGATGTGCGTCGTTCTTCACGGCACGGGTTTTTTTTTGACCGTCGTCGAATTGAGCGTCTCCACCGGTCAGGCTACGCGGTTTTCGTCCCGCTGAATGCCTTCCACTGACATCTCTCTCCCTCTGAGCCGCCAGGAAGGGGACTTCAGACAACAGGAAATGGAACGGCACACAAATTCGGAAAAAATAAAAATAAAATTTTTTTTGAAAAAACTGTTGGGAACATTCCGACACAAAAGCAAAACGTTTTGATTTTCTCTGCCCTGGTTACTGGAGAGGTACGCTTTGTAATAATGAAGTACGTCGGCTGTCTTTGTTTTGGTTGCAAATTTTTGAAATTATTTGTAATGTGAAAACTAAGTAAAACAAAATACAATAAGTACATAGCAGGGGGTTTGATCTCCACTCCTGGGGGGGGACTATGTCCCCGGGGTCCTTTCCTATCCAAGCACTGTCTCAGTGAGGTGGAATATCCAGCGTGCTTTCGGTGTGTTTCAGCACTTCAGTGACTAATTTAAGTGACCGAGCGAGTAAAAATTCACACACACCTTGTCTCAGTCTGTGCTAGAGTACCCGGCTCTTACAGCGCTGTCAAAGAAACCTGCCAGCACTGCAGCCTTTCCAGGAAATGGGACGAGTGGCAACGAAAAACAGGGAAACAGAAAGAGAGAGAGAGAGAGAGGGGGGGAGAGAGAGCGAAAGAGAGAGAAAGAGAGGAAGAGAGAGAGAGAGAGAGAGAGAGAGAGAGAGAGAGAGAGAGAGAGAGAGAGAGAAAGAGGTTAATGTTTCTCCTGGCTCAACAGATCCAACAAATGACTGGAAAGTTCTGCAGCAGATATTAAAGCTGCACCATTCCACTGCCGACAGGAGACAACAAGGAGACCATCAGGGACAGGTACCGCGGCCACACTCACACACACACACACCCGCACACACCCGCACGCACCCACACACACACACACACACCCGCACACACACACACACCCACACACACACACCCGCACACACACACACACACACACACACACCCGCACGCACCCACACACACACCCGCACACACACACACCCACACACACACACCCGCACACACACACACACACACACACACACCCGCACACACCCGCACACACCCACACACACCCACACCCGCACACACCCGCACGTACCCACACACACACACACCCGCACACACCCGCACACACACACACACACACACACGCACCCACACACACACACCCGCACACACACACACACACACACACACACACACACCCGCACACACACACACACACACACCCACACACACGCACACACCCACACACACCCACACACACACACACACACACACACACCCGCACACACCCGCACGCACCCACACACACACACACACACCCGCACACACCTGCACACACACACACACACACACACACCTGCACACACACACACACACACAACCGCACACACCCGCACACACACACACACACACACACCCGCACACACACACACACACAAACACCTGCACACACACACACACACACACCCGCACACACACACACACACACACACACACACACTTTTGTTGTTAATATAAAGCTCATTTTTTCCTGTGACCTCTGTTTGTCACTAAATGCTGGCACACTCCCTCTCTCTCCCTGAGGGGAAAGTTTCTATAAAACTAAGGAGATCTGACAGAATATTTTACAACACGAGTATAACACTTAAACCCTTCTTTCTGCGGAGCTAGGTTTACGAAGCACACTTATAGTTCAAACAGAAACACTGAACTTTATTCAGAGATACAAAGTGATGTTGATGTGTGCCATTGAAGCCTTGCTGAAGCTGATACTCTATGACCTCCCTGGGCAGAAGTGTGACTGAATATGTTCACAAGTGGAGCCTATCTAAACTTCTCAACACACACACACACTCTAAAACACACACACGTGCTCAGACACACACACGCACACACGCACTCACACACACACACACACCCACTCACACATACACACACACTCTAAAACACACACACGTGCTCAGACTATAAAACAAACACACGCTCACACACACACACACACACAAGCATGCACACGCACACAGACCCACTCACCCACTCACACACACACACACACACACGCACACACACACCCACTCACACACACACACACACACGCGCACACACACACACACACACACACGCGCACACACACACTCACACACACACTCATACACATACTCTCACACACGCACACACACATGCACCTGCCTCTCTTCACCTGACAGTGAGAGCCCAAGAGCGCTCGTCCAAACGGTGCTAACGTAAATCACAGCGCCGAGCGGCATCGCCTCCCAGATCAGGACCCCGCATCCTTTTATAGACACGGAGGAGCGAGGGGAGCGCTTGCTCCCATTTAAGGGCTCC
>CM077284.1:3654921-3682421 GCA_039654925.1 Anguilla pacifica
AAGCACACACACACACACACACAGACACACACACAGGCACACACACACACACACACAAACAGACACACACATAAGCACACACACACACACACAGACACACACACACACAGGCACACACACGCACAGGCAGCAGAAGGTGGAGGAGGGGTGCATATGGAGTGAATTAGGGACAGACTGAGAGAGAGGCGGTACAGTACTCCTGCTCTATCCCTGCACAGCCTGCATTCTGAGTGGCACCAGCAACCCAGAGAGCCAGACCCCCGCTCGCGACCTCTGACCCCAGTCACATGCACAGCCCCGGCAGCCGTGGCTCCGCCCTCACCGTGGGCGCTGGTATTCGGGTGGGCGGAGTCAGACACGCCCCGTACAGGACCAGTGACTGGCGGCCAGGGTCACAGTTATTAGGGAAGGGCAGGTTTGCGCTCGGCCTGGACTCAATGCCCTCTTTGTCTCCCCGCACTGCTGGTGACAGGGACACACACGACCAACAACAAAGATTTACACGCCTCTCTCACCTCACCCCTCCCCTTACTCCAGCCAGTAACTCTATTCCCCTCTTCCCCTCCTGCCTGTAACTCTATTCTCCTCTTCCCCTCCTGCATATAAGTCTATTCTCCTCTTCAATTCCTTCCTGAAACTCTATTCTCCTCTTCCTCTCCTACCTGTAACTCTATTCTCCTCTACCACAACCACCTGTAACTCTATTCTCCTCTTCTCTTCCTACCTGTAACTCTATTCTACTCTACATTTCCTACCAGTAACTCAATTCTCCTCTTCCCTTCCTGTCTATAACTCTATTCTCCTCTACATTTCCTACCAGTAACTGTATTCTCCTTTATGACTCCTACCAGCAACTCTATTATCCTCTACATTTCCTTTGTGTAACTGTATTCTGCACCAACATTTGTCTGTAACTCTATTCTCCTCTTCTCTTCCTGGATGTAACTCTCTAATCCTCCACCATACTTGTCCGCATCTCTATACTTCTCTGCCACTCTTGCTTGTAACTCTACACTCTTTGTTTCAGCCAACCACGGCCTTGCTCACAACACAACAGCCCTGTGCCCAACCGCAGGAAAACAGAACTCAATTTCCCACAATTCAACACCATGACAGCCCTATGGCCTCTGGTCACATGGCCCGCTACTCACTCCACAAAGTTATAAGTGGAGCTGAGGAGGGGCAGATGAGGGCCAAGGGAGAAGGGGGTGGGATGGGTGGGTACGGGGTCCCCCCCTCCAAAAGTAAAACAGCCAGCTTCCAGGGTAATGGGCAGAGAAATAATTGCAGTCTGGTGTTCCTCCACATCGAGCTCCGTTAGTACCAAGAAAATGGCTGCCCAACAGGTCCCAGTACTCAGCTCCAAGCCCTTCTCTTGCCCTTCATCAACGATCCCAACGCTTCCTTATTTTTCCTCACCCTGCCAGTCAGTTTTCCACAAAGCTGACATTTTTTTGTGTGCTTTTTACTTTTTTTTTTGTGTTTCCCCAGAACTTAGCTGCATTTCGCTAAACTGTAATTGTGGTTCCCACTCAAGCTGACTCGCTGCCTTCAAAAACAACTGGGGCTCCTAATCTTTCTAAATCTGTGGCCCACCTGCGGGGAGAATGTGCTCACTGAGAGATGATTACTGAGAACGGGCCGTTTCCCACGGCAACGCCTCGGTTCTGCAGAACTGCTAGCCCGGTACTGACCCCCGGCGGCATGCCATCGCCTACCCGCTGGCTACAGCCTGGAGCCGTTGGCTCACCAGCGGCACTACGCCTGTCCACTAGCGGTGGGTCAAATTCCTGCTGTTTCCCCTGCTCTGGGCCAAACAGCTGGTCCTTAGCTGATCTAGTCCAGCTGATCCGGAATGCCTTGCTGATCCAGACCAGCTGATCTGGAGTGCCTTGCTGACCCAGGCCAGCCGATCCAGACTGCCTTGCCGATCCAGGCCAGCCGATCTGGACTGCCTTGCTGATCTAGTCCAGCTGATCCGGAATGCCTTGCTGATCCAGACCAGCTGATCTGGAGTGCCTTGCTGACCCAGGCCAGCCGATCCAGACTGCCTTGCTAATCCAGGCCAGCCGATCCGGACTGCCTTGCTGATCCAGACCAGCTGATCTGGAGTGCCTTGCTGACCCAGGCCAGCCGATCCAGACTGCCTTGCTGATCCAGACCAGCTGATCTGGAGTGCCTTGCTGACCCAGGCCAGCCGATCCAGACTGCCTTGTTGATCCAGTCCGGCTGATCCAGACTGCCTTGCTGATCCAGTCCGGCTGATCCAGACTGCCTTGCTGATCCAGTCCGGCTGATCCAGACTGCCTTGTCTCCACGGTCCTCTAAAAAGCTGTAGTTCAGATGAGCAATACTTCTGGCAGACAGACCGCTGTGTCAATGGTGAGTGGAGAGCATGTGACCAGTGTGAGTTCCCTGGCTTTGGAAGAACAGAGGGCATTTGTGTGTGTGGGTAGGGGGGACCGGGATGGCGATTGGGTGGGGGGGGGGGGGGGGTCGACTTTTTGGTCCTGTGAATGCCAGCTCCTCAAAACCAGCATCACCTGGGCCCTCTACAGCGATGGCAGAAAAGTCACAAAGTCAGTCACACTGTGAGACACTACTCACTACTGGCACCAGATCTTCACCAAAATACCAGAGAGATTGCCGGGGGAATGTGACCGTGTGGTCTAACCATGATGCGGCTGTGACAGACGGCGGGGGCGATCGGGGCGAGGGGGGGGGCATAAAACACGGCGACTGAATTCCAGTCGCGAGATGCCATGAAAAAGAAACAGAGGAGCGAAGAGGAACTGCAACTTGTCTTGTTTTTAAACTTGCTCTTGCACTGCATTTGAGCTCATTATGACCTAAATGGGAGTCTCTTTAAAAGCAACGGCTGTAAAAATAACAAACAGCACACTCTGTGGGAACAAGCAGAGAGTGTCACAGACAAGCCACAGCTTCAGAGACAGCCACATTTACAGTGTGACTGGGGGAAGAGGGAGAGAGAGAGAGAGGGAGAGAGAGAGGAAAGAGCAAGGGTTTAAATGTGTGTGCGTGTGTATGTGTGTGCGTGTGTGTGTGCATGGGGTGGGGTGGGGGTCCATTTATTCAGTACGGCCTACATCGCAGAACCCCCAGTAACACTGGACAGTAAAATGTCCAGTGTTAATTCAGAGTACATACAGCACGAGGCCAATAGGGACTGATTTAAGACCGAACATTTTGCTGTGTACACATAAGCAAGCTCTCGCGTTTCTGACCCATAAATATTAACAGTGCATTGCGGGTAGTTGCTCCTCTCCTGTTTACCTTACTCACTCTTTCCCCCACACGCTTGGAGAAGCCCAGTGAAAGCTCACTCCCGCACGGAAGGGTAACAGCAGGGCGTTTTTTGGGCTGGGTTTGCCAGTCACAGAGTCAAACAGGACGAACCACCTCTACGGTACCGCTACACATCCATATTTACATTACAGTTAGATATTAAGCAACCTACTGGTGAACTTTTTTTTTCTTCTTTTTTTTTTTACATAGGGGTACTTACAGAGCAGGTTTTTTCTTTATTTAAACAATTCTGTTCTATGGTACAAGGGTGCAGCCACACCTGGAAATCTAGCAAATAAATTCTTGGTTACAAACTGGTTACAAGACCAATCTAAATAGCATACAGCTGTACACAATGTACAGTATAAGAGCATACTGTACGATACACTAACGCGCAGCAGTCACAGGGGTGGGGACTGGGAGCGTTTGAGAGAAAAGGGGGGAAAAGGGGAAGCGAGAAGGAGAAGGAAGCAGAAACAGCATCTGCAGGCGCGAGCTCCTGTGACAGAAATAACCGCTCTCCTGTCCTGCCGGCGCGCACGCTCCGTTCCCCGGTTTCAGCCACACCGTGTAATTAGGACGGTGCAAAAGTGTCAAGACCCGTTCGTTTTTTTTTCCGTCCCCGTAGTAATCTGAGAAGATTTACCGGCAGCACGTTTGCGCAAGTGCAGACAAAGAAAAGAAAAACAGCCCTGTTAAATGGATCTCGGTCATGAAACA
Organism: Anguilla pacifica; assembly: GCA_039654925.1. Taxonomy (NCBI): domain Eukaryota; kingdom Metazoa; phylum Chordata; class Actinopteri; order Anguilliformes; family Anguillidae; genus Anguilla; species Anguilla pacifica. The sequence continues at coordinate 3,658,948 of CM077284.1, forward strand.
TGGGATCTATAGGCTACGTGGCTACAGGATCATTTCCATTGCTGTAAGATGCAACAATTGTGCAGCCAGTAAAAAAAGGCTACTGAGGTTTTGTACCGTTTGTAGAATCCAACCGCAGGGCATAGCTAAACTTTAAACACAACTACAACTCCGGGCCTTTTCCTGGTAACACAGACAAGGATAAACTTGTCAGCGTTTGAATTTTCTGACAACCCCCGCAGTTTAAAAAGAATGGTTATTGGCCGTCCAGTGTAAATTGATTCGGTGCGAGTGATATCAAAGAGAGGACGTCGTCTTTGATCTGATTAGCCCCGCAGATGTAAGGTCGCGTCCGGCAGCCCCGTCACGTCACAAACAAAAAAGTGTCTGGTGTCGTTTCTCGTGCCCGTTGCTTAATGCGGCCATCTAGCCTATAATTCCCGTTGCACTGACATTACGCGCAGCCTCTCCTTGCCAAAACAACTTTTTGGCACATTTTGCCTACACGACAGAATGTGAGCAAAATACACTCTTTGAGCTGATTTAACATACAGTGTACCTTAACATACTGATGCACACGCTCCTATCGTCGATACAATTTGGACGTCGTTGAATGAATTACAACATCATAGGGAAATTCTCGAGTTATTTCTCCGACTCATTTTCTTAATTGTCCAAAGTTATTTTGTTTATTTATTTGCTTGCTTGTTTGTATTATTATTGTTTGTTTTAATTGCACGACCTCGTTTACACATCCTGCTAAATTAGTTGCTGCTTCTTTTCCCATTCATTGTGAGCCCAGTTCTTCGGTCACGAAGGATCCCGTCTGGATCCTGTCGCCTTCGTAACAGTCATCCTATTAAGTTTCTTGCTTCGAGTGATTGAAAACCACGTCCACAACGTCCACGATTCCAGGAGGTTCGCATCAAAACCGAGGTTTAAAAGCCCACTTGATGATATTAACATCTTGAAAATGCTTGCTTACAGACACGTAACGAAATATTTGTAAAACAAAAAAAAAAAAAAAAAAAAACATATCTAATGGACAGTTAGCTTCCAGTACAGTAACTTAAGAAAATGTGAGTCATTTCACAAGCTTAACGAAAAATCAATAAGCATCCAGCAATCTTTCATGGACAAGTAACTACAATAAGCAAACATAATAAGCGACCGAGGAAGGAAACGGATTCCCCACTAACATAGGAAAACAAGGTCTCGGAGTGTATTGTGACAACACACTTTTGTCTGAAAGTATTAAATTAGATGTTTTTTTTCTTACCCGGTGAAACGTCGGACACTTTTGTCTGCTCCTCTGTCGCGACTTTGGAAAAGCACCCCTTCCCGTTTCGCGCACCGTCTCCAGACATTCAAACCCCGTGGTGTGCAAGCCCGGTTGCTACTCCGAGTGGCAAATGCGCGTAAAATACGTGGGCTTTCTTCTCTTTTCCCTCTAACCTTCAACAATGACGAATAGTGATATATTGGCCCGTGCCGCTACTGCAGCATCGAGGAAGCTCGTGAGTCACAAGATCCCGCCCTGTTCGCAAACTCTGCCTCTCCCGTACGAACGGTACTGGCAGTTTTACGGATTGAGCCTAGGAAGAGCCTTTTCGGCTTTGTTAGAGAATGGATTTAGGTTAAGATCGCCGAAGTACGATGGCCTGAATCTTTAAATAATCGAAGCCTTGACATTGGTATTCACACTATATCTACCTACTTGGTAGCCTACTTGTGGTAACTGGACACTGTGATGGAAACCTCTTCTTTTAAAGAATGTTTTCTGTGGATGTACCTTTTCCCAATGGATTTACAGATAAAACAAGACCTACACGTAGAATAGTCTGTAGAGACATTGATGCATTGCAATGGCTTTAGAGATTAGTCATAAAGCATAGAAAGAGTTCAATCAAGTTTTGCCTTAAAGTGTTTAAGCATTAAAATAACTTTTTTGCAAAGACCTATCACCTTCAAGTGATCTGAGGTAACTGTATTGTAATTAGGGAACGTAAGATTAAGTGTTTGATTTACAAAAGCGGTGAATCTTTGTATTTGATACCTATCAATGTCGGTTGAGTGGCAACCTGATACAATCAAGTTCTTTCAAGAGAAGGCTGTGGCATAATAGCTAGAATTCTACCCATATAGTTGCCCACTGAATCAGTTTGTTTTTCACTGGGTGCAGGGCGTTTATCGAAAGAAATACTTGACACCAAGAGGATCAAATTAATGCTTATATGTGTATGAACATATACATAATAGAGCACTTTTATTTGACATAATACTTTCACAGAGTACTTTGATTTAACTTTGCCGAAGACTCCAGAGTTCTCAGTGTCACCCATCCGCAACGCGGCTCCGCGGATGGCAGAAGAGTGGGCAGTTAATTGCAGAGGGGGTATATTTGCGTCCCTGTTGTTTGAGGCGTAGCACCAGAATTGTCTCGAGCTTTTTTTGTTTTCCCCGACAACAAAAGAGTGCCGTGTGTCCGGAGGCCGGGTGAGACCGAGCGTCTCCTTTCAGGCCGAGGGAGCGCGCCAAAAAAGCGTTAAAAAAAACATAAACACTGTCCGTTCGCCACGGCACAAGCAAGCGCTCCTTTGGGCCCCCGCTCAACCGGACCGCTCTTTTCCCCAATTTAGGCAGGACCTGTCAGGCTCTGGTTCCGTGCAGCTGTTACCTCCCTCCCCGTCCGCCCCTCTGTCATTCCACCCCTCCCCGACAGGGAGGGACGGCCGTGCCAGGACCACGCGAGTGCGCCGTGTTTGTTTTGGAAAACCAAACACCTTGCCCCGCCACTGGGAAAGAGGGAAAGAAAGGAAGGCAAGGGGAGGGGTGGGGGTGGGGGGGGGGGTGTTCTGCGACCTCTCCCCTGTACGTGTAACTGAAATTGCTGACGCAGGCACTGTTCCGAATCACGTTATTGTTCCAGTTTGCTGCGTTTCAATAGTGACATGCTGCTGATGTTCCAGCAGAGGACGGGGGGGTGGGGGTGGGGGGGTGGGGGGGGCAGTGCTGCAGCCCTGCATGGCCACACCCCACATCCCCCCCCCCCCCAGGTACACCTGAGCACACAGGAACTGAGACGCAGGTCACACAATGGGCCTGAATGAACACATGTCAACCGTAAGTGTTGATGGAAGTGCAGAGAGTTAGAGGGGAAATGTTTCAGTCACGACAAACCGCCCCCCCCCCCCACCCAACACCCCCCAAAGCAAGAAGCTGCTGCACACAGAGAGGAGATTAGATTGCAGTCTAGCTAAAGCTAGTGGCCCGTGAACTTCGTGAGTGTGAAAAAGAATCTTGTCAAAGTGTGCATTGACCTTCAGGTGAGCAATGCCTTTCTACCCCTCTGCCTTATTCCTGCACCGCGAAAGTGAGCAGCCTTTTACTGGAGGGGCATTTTATTTCACCATTTACCATACTTAGAATGAGGAAATCTTGTTTCAGTTTTTTTTTACCCTTTGAAGAATAGGCTTTTTTTAAAATGTTTTTTTTTGTTTGTTTGGTTGTTTGTCAGTGTTCTAGAACAACTTTGCTTCCGGTCACCAGCAGTGATTGTGACATCAGCCTTAGAATGTTCAGTTAAGAACATTCTAATCACGTATTTGTGACATCACACTTTAAAGGGTTAAGGAGAGCAGACAGTCAGCCCCCACTCCAACCCCACCCCCCCTTTGTAGTTTATGCTTTATTCAAACAGGTTGAAAGCAGAGAGGGTAACAGCCAGAGAGAAGGAACTGTGGCTGAGGGTGACACGACAGGGGATCTAAGCTCCGCCCACACAGGGGGACTTGCTCATGGTCTGGGAGCGGACTGCCCTACGGACTCCCCCACGTCTCCCCAAATGTGTAATGAAGAAAAACAGATTCCTCACATATTTTGTTTGCCATGTGATATCCTGCTGCATTGAAGACTTGGCCATGGGTAAATGGTCTTCAGTGCTGGTGTATGCCCGCCCCCTCCCCACCACTAACGTCGGAATTCTGATATCTCACTCTGATATGGATGATTGGGTCCCGGCTGCAAAATGACGGTTTTGGGGCAGAAGCGTCCGGTTCTGATGGGGAAAATGTAGCAGGACAGGTGCACAGACGCTGCGTTTGCTGTCGGGATGTGGAAAAACCCCTCCCTGGTGTTCCAAGGGCGGGAACGAGCGGAGCCGAGGGTTGCATTCCAAACCCCCGCGTCCCGAACGTTCCGCGTCCAAAACGGTCTTCCCGAATTTCCCTCCGGAACGCCGACTCCGGATCAGCGGAGCAGCCGCGGCGCCGTTCCTCCCGTCTCTGAGACCAGCCGTTCCTGAGGGGGAGAGCCGGGATCCAGGGCGTGGCTTCGGAATGCAAACCGGGAATGACTTTGGCCCCGGAATGCCGATGTGGGGGCACTCGCTATAACACCATTGCAATTTTCATGGGCTAAAAATAAGAGCGTTTTCACATCTGTTTTAGCTGTGTCAGAGAATCACGGGCCTCAGATTCAAGTCGTATAAGAAAAGAAGAAGTTGAGCCACAAATGGGCTTTGAGCTGTATACAGACTGCAAGCAGGGAGGCGCAGCTGTTTTATGAAAATGCAAAAACTGTGGATGAGAAACAGAAACAAGAAGTCATTTATTACTGTTTCCTGTTAAACTGGATGCACATCTTGAACCTGAATACTGACTAATGGGCTTACAGACTTTACGGATGAAGACGTTTGATATTCTGTCTTTAATTGCATGACTATTCTATGGTTATTTGCATGAGTTACACTGATGTATTCCACTTCTGTATGTCTGGATAATATTGCCTGTTAACCACTTGTAATGACATGTAATGTAATGACAAATGTAAATTGGTTTTATGAACCGTAATTTTATGCGCAGTGACGTAGCCTGCTAGCCCTTGAGTTTCCTCTAATATAATTAGCTGGTTAGCTAGCATATGCACCTTCATTAAGTGGCTTCATTAAGTTGTTTAGCTTAGATTAGCTCGCTATCTGTACAACAGCGACACCCATTGAATGTCCACAGGCACAGCAAGGTCCGTACAACCGCAAAGCACATACCGTACATTTTCTTATCATTTGGTGTTTGTGTATGAATTGCACAAAATAGAACTTTTATTAGCTTCTTCCGTATGACCGGGGAGCCATTTGTTAGGCTGGAGGTTCTTTCAGTGCCATTTGCAATGCAAACATTCCTTAGAGTCCCAGACCTTATGTTCTGTGATGCTCTCAAGCGAAGCCTGGCGTTCTCTGATTCAATGTTCTCCACCTCATTCGATGACAGATTTTTATTTTCCAAGCAGGCTTTTCTCAACAGCTTATAACTGTACTGCAGATGGGTGATTCACTTTGACACCAACTGAGGCGTTACCTCTGTCAGGAAGGATTACTGTAATTACATATCTTTCCAGAAGAGGGCGCTATTTTATTTTTAACATTCAAGCTTTCGAATTCGGTTTGCAGTTGTCCTGCTGGTGAACTAACCCTGTACACCCCTTCCTCCTGTCCCAGTCCTATATCAGCACCAGTCATTCCTACATCTGAACCCCCAGCACCTGTGAAATTGGTCAGATACCCATGCTACATGTAGCTTTGCCTGCAGACTGCAGGGAAGAAGCTCTGGGAGGGTACGGGACATTGACCTGTACGCCTGTCCCTTATAATTCCATTAGTCCTGCTCACTGGGCCTGGTGGGGTACCGTAGGGGATGTTCAGGTTTGAGGGGCGGAGTTATTACCTTATAAAAAAATACAGAAGTTAGCGGCCATTTTTATTTGACGTGAGTAAGCCAGTAACAGACAGGAGGCGAGGTACAGGCGGATTTTAGAGTGAAGACAGCTTCGCAGAGGCCCAACAGTGGAGAAGGAAATGAGGTAACAGCCTGTCTGTGGCATTCAGGCTTTAAGCACAAACTCACTGGCGCTTTTCGTTCAGCCAGGCCTGACTCTCTGAAGCGTCGAAATGAGGAACCATCGCGGAATGGGTACTGCTGCCTCTCGGTCTCTCGCACGGTTCGTCCTCTGGGGTTCTTTGTCTATTTTAAGAGCGGGGACCTCTTAGTCGACATCTTTTATTAATTTGTATTCCAGATCGGGTTACAGAACTGTGGGGGGGGGGGGGGGGGGGGGGGGGGAATGGGGAGCAGGTCTGAAATCAAGACGATTCAACAATAATAATAAAACAAAAGAAAAAACTAAAACCAAACCAAACCAAGAAAAAGAACAAAAAAAAGAACATTCCTGGTTTTGGATTTGGTTAGCTGGTCGCCGCCTGTCTCTCCGTCTGTGCCCCCCCCCCCCCCAATAAAACGAGTGATTTTGCACTGCAGAGCTCCAGCAGAGAAAATCCACTGGTGGGCATGCAGTTAATGCAGTCTGCTCTACGCTTTATGGGGCTTTGCGTCAGAACCCAAGGTGAGAAAAAATGGGTGGAATTAAAATGGCAGCTGGGTATTGGACAGTTATGTGGGGAGAGAATGGGGCACGGGGCAGGAACAGGCAAACAAGTCTATCGACAAATATGCGCGTCAACGCAAATTCCACAGTGGATTCTGTCACCTAAAAAAAAATTATGAGAACTTACTAATACTCGCGCTCACATTTTTCTCAGTGGCAGACCCCAGAACCGGATGAGGTCTGGCCCGCGATTATGGACCTGTTCCTTTTACGACCTTCATCCTATTGCTTTCCCTTCGGCCCGACAGGGACAAGTGGCAGACAGGAAGAGGAGAGAGCTGTGCGCAGGCCCTGACACAGGGCTCGAATACCCCGGACGGGGTAAAATACACCCCACTTCACAGCGCAGGGCTGGGATTTCTCTCCCCTCTTCTCCCTCCTCCTCCCCCCCCCCCCCCCCCCCCCCCCAAAGCAGCCAGTGACCGCCGCGCAGATTGGACTGGACAAGCGTGACGGATGGGAACACGATAGGGAACTATCTACAGAGTACAGAAACAAGGTGTGAAATATTTACTGTGTGTGTGTGTGTGTCTGTGTGTGTGTGTGGGAAAGTCTGTGTGTGTGTGTGCGTGTGTGTGTGTAAGACAGAGATTGAGAGATAGAGAAACAAAGAGAGAGAAAGAGAGAGAGAGCAATAGAGAAACAAAGAGAGAGAGAGAGAGAGAGAGAGGAAGAGAGAGAGAGAGAGAGAGAGGGAGAGGAAGACAGCACGGTGAGTGGACTTGGACAGACAGGAAGACAGAATGAGCACGTCTGGTGTCAAACACGATGGTTCTGTAAATGTTGAGTGTCGGTTGAGTTTTGACACACAGAAAGCCTCTCTCCCATGTAGCAAACGACAGAGCTAAGAAAACTATTGGGGGGGGGGTGGAACAGAGAAGGGGGACAGAAAGGAATGTAACCAACTCAGGAAGTCGCATGTTCTCGACACTGTTGTTCACGGTCACGTTGAGTGCCGATAGTGGAATTCGTTGCTGATGTACGGACCCGAGAACGCTTGAGACTGTCCGTGTTACACACGCAGCAGGAGGAGCATTGGGGGGGAAACCCCCCTCCCTACTCCAGCCACCGCAGGATACATTAAAAAAAGATCATATTTAGACAAGTACCAAAAACACGACTTATTATCTGTTAGTGTTAACCAATCTCCTCGGCGAACGCAGGGCCCCATTACCCGGACCCAAGCGATTTCGGAGAGGCGAGGCTGCGGCTGGGGAACATGGTGGTCCAGGAGCGGGCAATACAGATTGCTCCTCTTCCTCTCTCCGCGTATGGACTCGCTCCTCTTCCTCGCTCCGCGCCTGGACTCGCTCCTCTTCCTCACTCCTCTTCCTCGCTCCTCTTCCTCTCTCCGCGTATGGATTCGCTCCTCTTCCTCTCTCCGCGTATGGACTCGCTCCTCTTCCTCGCTCCGCGCCTGGACTCGCTCCTCTTCCTCGCTCCGCGCCTGGACTCGCTCCTCTTCCTCGCTCCTCTTCCTCGCTCCGCGTCTGGACTCGTTGAGCTCTCTCCGGCGGACGGACGGCGTAGGGCCCCTGATGGATGTGACTGATCAAAAGCCCCGTTAAAAAGAGCCGGAGAGCGGCGGTGTGTGTTCTGAATCAGCCGAGCGGGGGACGGGGGGGGGGGGGGACGAGGGGGACGGGGGGGGGGGGGCACTGGCCAGCTCTAGGCCATCAGCAGGACACCGCGTGCCAAACCGAAACACGTTTCACTTAAAAAAAAAAAAAAAAAAAAAAAGAAGGGCCTCAACTTCAAGAGGATGTCGGCCAGAAGTGGTTAGACAGTGTTTTAGTGTTGAAGGGGTTTTTGTGTCTGTTTATTGTTCCAGCCGGCCTGCTCGTAGGCTCTTTGGCATGAGGTGAAGGGAAATATCAGTAAAACACAAACACACAAAAGTATAGAGGGTGCAAAATTACAAGTCTGCCCTCAGCAAGTGTACAACCCAATAAGATTGGTTTTGAAAAAAATAATATTTTAATTCCCCTTGGGTAAATAAAAATACTGAAACCTATGTGAACGTTTGAACCTTGTCTAAACCTCAGTGAAAACCACAATCGAATCTCAGCAGCAACCTCCTTTATGAAATATGGCTGTTGTTTGCGTTATATTAAGTTGCCTTGTTAAAAAAAAAAGGTTAGAGCTTTCTGTCAGAAGAATGACTGTAGACATGTACATTTTCTATGATAGGTTCCATTAAAGTAAATCTGCAGCATTGTATCCAATTGCACATTGTACAGAATTGATTGGGGAGATTCATGCAGAGTAGAGCTATGAGGCTACAAACTCATGATAATGTGCATCCATCCATTGTCTATACCAAATTTCCCTGGGCAGGGTCGTGGGGTGCCAATCCCAGCATGCATTGGGTGAGAGGCAGGAATACAGCCTGGACAGGGTGCCAATCTGTTGCAGGGCACATACACCATTCACTCCCCATTCACTCACACACTCATACCTATGGGCAATTTAAAGCCTCCAATTAGCCTAACCTGTATGTCTTCGGACCGTGGGAGAAAACTGGAGTACCCAAAGGAAACCCACGCGGACATGGGGAGAACCTGCAAACTCCACACAGAAAGGCCCAGGCCGGATTCAAACCCAGACCGTCTTGCAGTGAAGCAACAGTGCAGAACAGTGCCACCCTCTCTGTTGGGGGGCATGCGGTTTTGATCATCACTAAAATGAAACTCAGGAATAGTATTTAGTTCAACATTCAAAGCTTTTGTGAATCAGACTTTTAAACAAGGGGAGGATGAACATTCAAAGGATACTAGATCCCCCATGGTTTCCCAGCAAGATTCTGTCAACACTGCTATGGTGTCAGAAAACAAGTACACAACACTGTACATACAATGAAAACTGGAAAATGAGTTCTGGGATAGTAACTGTGTCTAATCACAAACAGAGCAAATCTTACACCCTCAGCCAAAGTTGTGGCAACCTTCACTTTCAAATGTTAAACAGCTCTATTAAGATTAGGATCAGCACGCAAATTTTCTACAGTCCGAGTGCAGTGTTACATTGCTTGTAAACTGGCGCTACATTGCAATAAATTACACGCAACAGACGGACTGACTAGGACTCTGTATGATTTTGACAGAGGGATAAAATGTGTGATTGTACATTATTATTATTATTATTATTATTATTATTATTATTATTATCTTGTGCAACCCTGAGTCACACTGGGATACTATAATTATGAGTGAGCACAGTTGGCGTAGTCATCTGCAGTGAGATGGAAAAATATAAAATCTGGGGCTGGTGTTTGCCTTTGAAAATATCCCTTTATGTTTGACTCAGAGGACAGATGTAATGTAAAACAGAGAGGACGTCGTATGAATAGGACCCCCAAAAATGATACGCTTTCAGTGTGGGAAGGAAGAATTCTCAGATCAACCCAGTAGAGAGTAGAGTCACAAACTCACAAAGACCAGAACCCGCCAGCGGTCACCCTGCCCACAGATACTCAAGTCAATTTTAGCTTCCTTTTAAAACTCTTAAACCTAAATTAGAGACAGGCACGCTTGCAAAGTCACAAGCTGAGCCATCATTAATCACCTACGGTATAAACACAGAAGTAGTAGCTGTGTTTTTAAACATAAACATTTACATTATGTCATGTACAGGATAAGCCTGGACTTTCATTCAGTGACAAATTATCTTCCCCTAAATATAAGTAAACATTAGGGAATTAACAATCCTTTACAGTGAATTATACCAGGAGCTCCTACAAAATTTTCAATCAATGTTTCAGAGTAATTTGGAATTAAAAGAGTTATTTCATGTGTTGCATGAAATCTGGGGGTTTTTATATTAAAACTATGGTTAAAACAACAGGCAGGTTTACCAATCTAAATCAACGTAAGCATTTCTGCAGACACATCATGACAGTAGATACATTACTTAGAAATTACTTTTCAAAATACTTGAATCGAAAGATTCTGTAACATACTTAAACTATTTTAATGTCAACGACGGAGACTTTTTGAGTCTATCAGGAAACTGTAGGGCCTGATCCCTGGAAACATCTTCGGTAAGTTTTTAAGTATGCAATGTCGCCATCTGCCGTTTACCTGTTCCGTGCAGTCAAGTTGCAGATAATAAAAATAAATATTTATTCTCTGCCACGTCGAATTTTCATCTATTTTCCATGTACTGATCATGAAATATTTGATTAATATTTCCTAAAAAATAAAGATTCTTAACTGTATTCCTAGTCTTACATATTTTTGAGCGAAAAAGCTGGTCGAGAGCATGTAACTTAAGTCTGTGATACAAAGTGTGGAAACTGCTGTTGCGAAACTATAGATAGCATTCGCAGTAGCGTCATCCACGTGTGTAGCAACTTAGCCACTTAGCTAGCTAGCTAGTATCCCAGAAGTGGACGTTCCGGGAAGGGAGTGTTTGTGCTTTGATTGTTTTTGTTCAGTTATCAAAAATGTCTTCTTTTCGAAAAGCTCTGAAATCGCAACAACGAAACCACCAGGAGCGATCTCAGGTAATAATATCGCATTAAATTCTAAAAGCAACCGATCTTGTTTATTTTTATTAGATAGCCTCTGTCCTAGCTAGCAATTGGCTAGCAGAGTGATGAGTAAAATATTTTGGTGATTTTAGCTGCCTTTGCAACTAGCAGCTGTTCAGGGAAAAAAACGTATTTTGACATAAAGTTAAGTTATTTCGTGAGTATGTAGGATTTATTTATCTGTAGAATTGATAGCTAAACCAGGCTGTTTTATTATGATGGTGGGCTAATGTTAGTAAGTTATCGTAGTTCAGGTGTCACTTGTTTTTTGAAGTTGCGGCATTTTTCCAGGTTTTTGATCGGGATATAAAGATAGAAAAGCATTTGCTGGGCACTTGACTTGTCGTGTCATTTTGTTAGTAACTTACAGAAGGTTCCATCGTAAATTCGGATTGATATTGTGTGTGTGAACAAGCTAACTGATGTATGTTTTTTTTTTTTAGCCTGGTTTCAGAAAACAGCTGGGATTTCTCGAAAAGAAAAAGGACTACAAGCTTCGAGCCGAGTGAGTAACACTTGACTTTTTGTATTATGTTACCGGACGAGCAGTTTTTAATATTCAATGATTTGTTTTCACACATGGCCAAGCTGTTGCCAGTGACATTTGAGTTTCATCCGGGTGTCTCGTAAGTAAGTTTGACAATCACAACTCTTATAGTTCTGAGTGATAATGTGAACAAAACCTCACCAAATATTGCTAGCAATACACTGACCTACAAGAGCTTATTTCCTAGTGTGTACGTTAAGTCTCCAGTGGCCCCTAAAATGATCCACTGCCTGGGGACCCCATCCCACCACTGACACTGAAATGGTTCACCACTGACAACTTTATTCTACACGCACTATAGGCAGCATTGGAGTGAGTATTTTGCTTGCATGGAGTCATTATGGTGTTATACAGTGTTCTTGCATCGTACATCATAAAAGGACTGGTAAAATATTAGCTTGGATAACCAAGTAATTTCTAAACAATAACATTTTTGTATATCAGGTTAATTTAACCTGGAAATTTGAGTGCAACTTCTGATGGACGTACAGACAAAATATTCTTTGAAGGGAAAGATTTTTTCTTGTGAGTTCCTTGGACTCCAGCTTGGAAACCAGATTTGTTTTGGTGACAAAATCTACCTGACAAAGGTAGAATGTGAATCCAAATCGATTCCCAGATTAGACAGAACATTTAAGCAACCTCAGCGATTCTGATTTTTAAAAAGTTAAATCAAAACGTACCTTGAACATCAAGAGTTTTGGTGTAGCTTGCCGTCGGTGAATCGGATTGGTTGAGGGACGTTGATTGACACGTGTCGCCTGGATGATACAGTAACTACCACAAGAAGCAGAACACCCTCAATGCCCTTCGCAAGAAGGCCGCGCTGAAGAATCCAGATGAGTTCTACTACAAGATGATCAGCACGCAGCTGAAGGTGAGCTTCCTCGCACCCGACCCCTGTCCGCATCACTGGTGTGTGCAGCCATGGTTACTATGGAAACTAGTAATGGGAGGGCAAAGTGAGTGGCAGGACCATAGTGAGTGGCTCGATTCCTGCAGTTGTTGTGGTTGCGACCTTCGACCCTTGACCCCTGACCTCATGGCTTCTCTCCTCCTCTCTGACAGGATGGCGTGCACGTGAAGAAGGAGGAGCAGGAGGTGGTGACGGACGAGCAGAGGAAGATCATGAGAACCCAGGACATTAAATATGTGGAGATGAAGCGAGTGGCTGAGGCCAGGGTGAGGGCAGCGTCTCTGCGGGGATTAGAGACCCGCACCGTCCCCGTTTTCTTCTGTGTGGGGCACCCCTGTCAAACTCCAGCCCTGGAGGGGGCGCTGTGTTTGCAGGTTAAACTCCAGCCCTGGAGGGGGCGCTGTGTGTGCAGGTTAAACTCCAGTCCTGGAGGGGGCGCTGTGTCTGCAGGTTTAACTCCAGTCCTGGAGGAGCCACAGTGTCTGCAGGTTTAACTCCAGCCCTGGAGGTCTGCAGTGTCTGCAGGTTTAACTCCAGCCTTGGAGGGAGTGCTGTTCCTGCAGGTTTAACTCCAGTCCTGGAGGGGGCGCTGTGTCTGCTGCTCATTATGAGTTGAGGAAGATGAAAATGTTTTTCCTTCTGCTCAGAAAATTGAACGAATGAAGTCGGAGCTCCACCTGCTGGACGCGGATGGGAAGCTGAAGAACAAGCACACCTTTTTCGTGGACACCAAGAAAGAAGGTGTGTGGAATACAGAGCTTGTGACCGCGCTGTGAGGTGTGGGCGTGGCCAGGGCCTGTTCTGTCACTCGTCCCTGGTCCTGCTGTGTGGGGTGCGAATTTACCCCCCTCTCCCAGTGCTGAGAGAGCTGACAGTTCAAAGTGAGGGGTTTCCTAGCTTTCATAGCCCTTGAGCCAGTTAATAAGTGAATGCATTGTTTAAGTTATTTTAAGTCCCTCTAGAGTAGTGGTAACCGACCCAGCTTCTGGAGAGCTACCATCATGTAGGCTAGGTTTTCATTTCTACCCTGATTTTGCACACCTGCTTCTACTAATTAGCAGCTCAATGAGAACTGTAGCTGTTGAATGAGGTGTGCTATGTTAGGGTTGGTGTGAACAGGGGCTGGAGCTATGTTAGGACAGGAGTTCAGCAGGCTGGTGTTGTAATGCAGGTACCGGCAGATTAACGTTACTCAGTAAAGTGTTGAACGCCCGTGAGCCGCAGTAAAGCGTCACGGTGCCGGTGTTCTGCTCCGCAGTGAAAGAGTTTAACCTGGCCAAGCACCTGAACACCGCCCCGGAGCTGCTGGACCGGGTTTACAATCGCCCCACCCTGGAGACCCTGGAGGGCAAGAGTGTGCAGGGAGCCACCCGCCCGTTTGAGATCCAGGTCAGTCTGACTGCCCCACTGAGTGCAGTACTGCTGCACTTAGTACACTACTGTCCTACTGAGTACAGTACTGCTGCACTTAGTACACTACTACCAGATACTGCACTACTGTCCCACTGAGTACAGTAATGCTGCAATTAGTAGACTACTGACAGACTGTACAGTACTGCCACACTTAGTACATTACTTCCAGACTACATTACTGCTACACTCAGTGCATCTACTGCTGCCATCGTACAGTCACACTGAGTACAGTGTTCTGTTTAACCCAGTACAGTACTGTCACACTTGGTACACAACTTTCAGACTCTCAGTACGCTATTGTCATACTCATTTATGAGTACGTTATGTCATTTAAAAAAAGTTAGCTTTCAAATATTTCAGAACATGGATCCAGAGGAATGTCCAGGCTGTACAGTTCATTTGAGCACCACCAGGTGTCACTATAATTCAGGTTTTCCAGTTTGTCAAAAATTTGGAAACTTGGGCGAGACGTGTGGTGTGGTCCCTCTTCCCCCTCTCCTCAGAAACTAGCCCGGCAGAGGAAGCACCAGTATACGTTGCTGTCGCAGCGCGTAGAGAGGGAGAAGAAGATGTTCGTCGTCGGGCAGAAGATCCAAGCTCGCAAAGACCTTATGGTGCGTGCCGCTCGGTCCTGACCCAGCCCCTGCCCCTGCCCGCTCCTGACCCAGCCCCTGCCCCTGCCCCTGCCCGCTCCTGACCCAGCCCCTGCCCCTGCCCGCTCCTGACCCAGCCCCTGCCCCTGCCCGCTCCTCTATACATCCCTGACTCCGCCCTGTGCCATCCTCCAATCAGATTATACTGCCCTGACTCCACCCTACTTCTCCCGCCAATCAACCAATACTGCCCCATCCAATCAAAATATACTGCCCTGACCCCACCCTACCCCAACCTCCAATCAGATTGTACTGCCCTGACTCCACCCTCCTTCACCCGCTAACACAAGCGGTGAAGCTGCAGGGGAGCGGTGAAATCCTGCAGGCACTGCGGCTCTCCTGGGCTGGATTTTAAGAGCCCCCTCGTCTGCGGGCTCCAGCCCCTCCCTCCCGCCCTTGTTGCTCAGAACCACATTTAATTAATTTATTTTTAGCGCACGTTTTCCTGGCGGTTTTTTTCTCTCCGCTGCTGGGTCTGCGGAGGCCGTGGTGCAGAGATCAGAGCGAGCACGGGCCGGGTTCCCACGGTCCCTGACAACCTCCTCCATTTTAATCCCCGCAAAGTCACGGAGGAGTCAAAGTAAAAGCAGCTCCTACTTTTTTTTTTCTTCTTTTTTTTTTTTTTCTTTTTTACTTTGAAAACTAATTAGAGGCCCAAGTTCGTCTGCCTTGCATTGTAGATAGCGTGTCTCTCCCCCTTTCATTTCTAAACGTGGTTTTGTTCCCAATTTTTGGTGGATTGAGATTCTAATACCCATTCACTGTGAATAGTGTCTGTTCCCCATTCACTGTGAATAGTGTCTGTTCCCCGTTCACTGTGAATAGTGTCTGTTCCCCGTTCACTGTGAATAGTATCTGTTCCCCATTCACAGTGAATAGTGTCTGTTCCCCATTCACTGTGAATAGTGTCTGTTCCCCATTCACTGTGAATAGTGTCTGTTCCCCATTCACTGTGAATAGTGTCTGTTCCCCATTCACAGTGAATAGTGTCTGTTCCCCATTCACTGTGAATAGTGTCTGTTCCCCGTTCACAGTGAATGGTGTCTGTTCCCCGTTCACAGTGAATGGTGTCTGTTCCCCGTTCACAGTGAATGGTGTCTGTTCCCCGTTCACAGTGAATAGTGTCTGTTCCCCATTCACAGTGAATAGTGTCTGTTCCCCATTCACTGTGAATAGTGTCTGTTCCCCGTTCACAGTGAATAGTGTCTGTTCCCCGTTCACAGTGAATGGTGTCTGTTCCCCGTTCACAGTGAATGGTGTCTGTTCCCCGTTCACAGTGAATGGTGTCTGTTCCCCATTCACTGTGAATAGTGTCTGTTCCCCATTCACAGTGAATAGTGTCTGTTCCCCATTCACTGTGAATAGTGTCTGTTCCCCGTTCACAGTGAATGGTGTCTGTTCCCCATTCACTGTGAATAGTGTCTGTTCCCCATTCACAGTGAATAGTGTCTGTTCCCCGTTCACAGTGAATGGTGTCTGTTCCCCATTCACTGTGAATAGTGTCTGTTCCCCACTTACTGTGAACAGTGTCTGTTCCCCACTTACTGTGAATAGTGTCTGTTCCCCATTCTCTCTGGATTGGAACAGACTGTAGGTAATGTCTCTTTGTTCCTCAGGATAAAACTAAGAAGGTGAAGGTGAAGAAGGAGACCGCCAACGCTCCCGCCATCTACAAGTTTAAGGCCCAGAGGAAGCGGTGAGGATGGCGGGAGGATGGCGGGAGGATGGCGGGGGGGGTTTAAACCCTGCCCTTGGGCACCTCCTGCTCCCCCAGCAGACTGACTCAGGATCAGCCCTGGCCTAACCCCAGCCCCAGTATGGTCAGTGATTTCACAGCCGTCCCCTGATCCTGGGTCAGTTCTTGGTCAGAACGCGTCTACGGCAGCCATTTTCAGGCTCTGGGGGAAGCTTCGCTGAAGGTGACTGAGGACCACTGAACTCTGACTGGTTTGGAAATTCCTTGCTCGGTTTCAAGATGCCTACTGAGTGTTTGTACTTCGTTTCCAGCCCATTAATCCAGACTAAAGAATTTATGATTTGCTGCTTGTTTATAAGAGCCCCTGTGAAAGGCTTTGTGTATAAAATAAAGATTTTCCTGTCATTTCTTACTTTTATTATGTTAGTATTTTTTCCTTGCATTTAACCAGATAAGTTTTGAGAAGTCATATTTTTTTTGTCAGTCATGATCTAACCAGGAGGCTTAAATATTAAGTCGTACGACCTGCATGATGAAGTTTGTTCAGTCAAAAGAAGTAATGCTCAGATAAAAATGCAAAAACAACACAAAATTAAAAAGCAGGGGGCAGAAGAACCTGACAGAATGACTGCACGTTTCGTATAAAAAACGTTTGTTTTCCAAGATAGTCAAGCGTGTATAGGAAGGAACTTTGGGTGATTTGTGAAAATAATTGTGTAGTTGTGTGTTAAGTCATACTAAATGATTTTCTATTTTTTATAGTCGATATAATGCTGAAGAATGATCCGGTTAATTCATAAATATTTGGTCATTTTGAGTTTGCGAATGGTGATCGGAAAGTAGACACACACGTGCAGTGCTGTTGTGGTGTCACTAGATGGCAGTAGTGCATCTCATCTGAAGTGTACACCACTACATTTGTTTCTGATGAATCTTCAAAAGGTTTTTTTGGGGGGGGCGTTGGGGGTTGGTTTGACTCCCAAAGGAATGGGATGATTTGAGTTGGGGCGGAGGGGTGTGTGTGTGTTAAACTTTCTACTTTTGTGTGCTCTTTTGATCAAACTCAGGGTCAATTGCATTTGTCAAGTTGGCTCTTGAAAATAATTGATATATTTCAGTCCAAATTACACCCACTTAACACTTCATAATTCAGAATTTGAGACCCTTATCAGTCAATTAAAGATCATTCACACATATAATGTTGACCATTACAATATTCATACTGGCATTTCTTATTCATGCCGCCCATTAAGCTACAATGTGTGATTAATTGCATGTGACTAATTGCTGTTGGGGGTGATATAATTGCCTCACAGTCACAACTGTGCGCTGAAATTGAGCCCAGCCCTGTGTCTGCTCTCATGCTCAGCGGAACCAGTCCCGCCAAAATTGTCCTTCGGTTCAGATACACCTGAGAACCCTAAAGATTTAGGTTATTGTTGGCAGAACATGCCTTTTAAAATCCCACTTCCACTCTTGTAAGGAGAATGGGGTACTGGGGGACTTCCTGTAAAATTAGCCGATGGTATTCCCTGCTGCCTCTTCAAATTATGCCCACTATAAACGGCAGGTTCGTGCTGATTGGTCATGTTCTCAGGGTTATAGCTTGTATAGTTGGTAAGAATGCTGTTTTATGTACTCAGGTCTTTGTGTTATCCCAGTGCATTACAGTTGGGGGAATTCCTCGGTGTGATTATCCAGCGCTAGCGGGCTCGTAGCGCTGGAGGGATGCTAACTTTGTTCAGCAGGCCGCGTGTTAAATGTGGCAGTTGGCAGATATGTTTACATTAGAATGTTAAAAGCTGCCAACGGACACATTTAAATTCAGTCCTGTTCATTAAAAGGCACTTAAGACTCAACCCTTGCTGATAATTGAAACTCCTTGATAAATTATATTATTGATTCTATGATAATGGGCCTCTGCTTTGGATTCTTTCACTCATTTCATTTTTTCTCTTTTCTGCTGTTCTGGGTTTGTCCGAACCCTGTGTGGCAGCGTCAGTCCCTGTGTGCCACACTGAGGCTGTAAAGCTTAATTTCCTGTGTGATATACTGTCTGTGAGCTACTGCTTCCTGTGTATGATGTATGGTCTGTGAAGCATCACTTCCTGTGTATGATGTATGGTCTGTGAAGCATCACTTCCTGTGTGTGATGTATGGTCTGTGAAGCATCACTTCCTGTGTATGATGTATGGTCTGTGTTGTATCACTTCCTGTGACGTGTTTCGTGCTGATGTGTAGCCTTAATTGTGATAGTGTTTATTTGTGTGTTAGTGCATGTGTGTGCGTACATGCGTGTGTGTATATGTGTGTGTGTTTGTGAGTGCGTGCGTGCGTGTGTGCACGCATGTGTGTGTGTTAGTGTGTGCATGTGTGTGTGTGAGTGTGTGTGCATATATGTGCGTGCGTGTGTATGTATATATATGTGTGAGTGTGTGTGTTGTGTGTGTGTGTATATACGTGTGTGTGTGTGTGTGTGTGTGTGTGTGTGTGTGTGTGTGTGTGTATATATGTGTGAGTGTGTATGAGTGAGTATGTGTGTGTGTATGTATGTATGTATGTATGTGTGAGTGTGTGTGTGTGTGTGTGTATGTATATATGTGTGTGTATATATGTATATATGTGTGTGTGTGTGTGTGTGTGAGTGTGTGTGTGTATATATATATGATTGTGTGTGTGTGTGTGTGTGTGTGTGTGTGTGTATATATATGATTGTGTGTGTGTGTGTGTGTGTGTATATATATGATCGTGTGTGTGTGTGTGTGTGTGTGTGTGTGTATATATATGATTGTGTGTGTGTGTGTGTGTGTGTGTGTGTGTGTGTGTGTGTGTGTGAGTGTGTGTGAGTGTGTGTGTGTGTGTGTGAGTGTGTGTGTGTATATATATATATGATTGTGTGTGTGTGTGTGTGTGTGTGTGTGTGTGTGTGTGTGTATATATATGATTGTGTGTGTGTGTGTGTGTGTGTGTGTATATATATGATTGTGTGTGTGTGTGTGTGTGTGTATATATATGATTGTGTGTGTGTGTGTGTGTGTGTGTATATATATGATCATGTGTGTGTGTGTGTGTGTGTGTGTGTGTGTGTGTATATATATAATTGTGTGTGTGTGTGTGTATATATGATCGTGTGTGTGTGTGTGTGTGTGTGTGTGTGTGTGTGTATATATATGATTGTGTGTGTGTGTGAGTGTGTGTGTGTGTGTGTGTGTGTGTGTGTGTGTGTGTGTGTGTGAGTGTGTGTGTGTGTGTATATATGTGTGAGTGTGTATGAGTGAGTATGTGTGTGTGTATGTATGTATGTATGTATGTGTGAGTGTGTGTGTGTGTGTGTGTATGTATATATGTGTGTGTATATATGTATATATGTGTGTGTGTGTGTGTGTGTGAGTGTGTGTGTGTATATATATATGATTGTGTGTGTGTGTGTGTGTGTGTGTGTGTGTGTATATATATGATTGTGTGTGTGTGTGTGTGTGTGTATATATATGATCGTGTGTGTGTGTGTGTGTGTGTGTGTGTGTATATATATGATTGTGTGTGTGTGTGTGTGTGTGTGTGTGTGTGTGTGTGTGTGTGTGTGTGAGTGTGTGTGAGTGTGTGTGTGTGAGTGTGTGTGTGTATATATATATATGATTGTGTGTGTGTGTGTGTGTGTGTGTGTGTGTGTGTGTGTATATATATGATTGTGTGTGTGTGTGTGTGTGTGTGTGTATATATATGATTGTGTGTGTGTGTGTGTGTGTGTATATATATGATTGTGTGTGTGTGTGTGTGTGTGTGTATATATATGATCATGTGTGTGTGTGTGTGTGTGTGTGTGTGTGTGTGTATATATATAATTGTGTGTGTGTGTGTGTATATATGATCGTGTGTGTGTGTGTGTGTGTGTGTGTGTGTGTGTGTATATATATGATTGTGTGTGTGTGTGAGTGTGTGTGTGTGTGTGTGTGTGTGTGTGTGTGTGTGTGTGTGTGAGTGTGTGTGTGTGTGTGTGTGTATATATATGATTGTGTGTGTGTGTGAGTGTGTGTGTGTGTGTGTGTGTGTGTGTGTGTGTGAGTGTGTGTGTGTGTGTGTGTGTGTGTGTGTGAGTGTGTGTGTGTGTGTGTGTGTGTGTGTGTGTGTGAGTGTGTGTGTGTGAGTGTGTGTGTGTGTGAGTGTGTGTGTGTGTGTGAGTGTGTGTGTGTGAGTGTGTGTGAGTGTGTGTGTGTGTGTGTGTGTATATATATGATTGTGTGTGTGTGTGAGTGTGTGTGTGTGTGTGTGTGTGTGTGTGTGTGTGAGTGTGTGTGTGTGTGTGTGTGTGTGTGTGTGAGTGTGTGTGTGTGAGTGTGTGTGTGTGTGTGAGAGAGAGGCGGTGCAGGCGGTGTCTCTGTAGGCAGCAGGTCCTCGGCGTGGATCACGCCCATCGCCACGGCAGCGTGATTGATCACGGCGCAGGCAGCCGCTTGGCGAACGGGCGCCATCAATCAGCCTCCCCCGGGGACGGGGGGCGGAGCCAGGGACGAGGGAGAAATGTTACGGGGAGGGGGGTATGGGAGGGGGGGGGGCTGCAGTCTCAATGCTGACCCGGCTTTGGGTGAGACAGATGTGGATGAAACTACAGACGGGCGGGGCCAGACCAGACCAGGCCAGACCAGGCCCGGGCGGGGCGGGGCAGGGTGTCAGTGTTGCTGTGATGCCACCTTCCCATGATCCTCAGCGTCGCTGATCTCGCGCGAGCAGTGTGCCGGTGCTCCACGGCTCTCAGGGCTGACAGGAAACGGGCAGATTTCCGATTTTCTGATTTTCCAAACCGTGGTTCTGTGGTTTCCTTCCTCTGCCCCCTCTGTGGAGACGGGTTAGAGCAAGCGGGGGCAGTTTGTTCCTCTGTGTGGGAAAATCACCCTGGAGTAATTTCTCTCCAGATTACGCCTGTATGGTTTCTATATATACATAAACGGTTTTTTTATTGCAGTTCATGTGACGTCTTACTTCAGAGAATTCGATTATGACGGTTAAATTTTTTATTTATTAATTTAGTTAAAGCAACATTAAAAATAACACAAAGCTGGAATCTAAATATGAAGCGGAATACAGTGGCCTCCTGACAGGAAGTAACCGTTCGTGTAAAACGTGTCGTCGCTTTACGGAGTTCTCGCCTTAAAATTTGGCCTGCGATTTTGGGTCGAGGCCCCGCTCCGCCCCCTCTGCGTGCGGAACGTTCTGGAGTCACGGACGCGGCCTGTGTGATAACGCGTCCATCGCCGCACCCGCGCTGGTCAGGGGTCAGAATTCAAGTGAAAGACAAAAAGAAAATGAAGAAGTGAAAGTGCGCCGGGTGACGCAGGCGATGATCTGCTGCTTGCGTCGCCTGGGAGGGACTGAGTCTGACCCCCCCCCCCGCCCCCTCCTGCCCCCCCCCCCCCCTCCTGTGTCCCCTTGTTTTCTCCCTAGCGACAGCGTGAAGGGCTTTCTCCTCTCTCTTTCTCTTTCTCTCCCTCTCTCGTCACTCTCTCTCTCTCCCTTTCTTTCTCTCTCTCTCCCTCTGTCTGTCTTTCTCTCTCCCTCTTCTTCTCTCTCTCCCTCTCTCTCTCTCCCTCCCTCCCTCTCTCTCCTCTCTCTCCCTCCCTCTCTCTCTCTCTCCCTCCCTCCCTCCCTCTCTCTCTCTCTCTCCCTCTCTTCCTCCCTCTCTCTCTCTCCCTCCCTTCCTCCCTCTCCCTCCCTCCCTCTCTCTCTCCCTCTCCCTCTCTGTCTCTCTCTGTCTGCGTCAGCCCGGTTCGGGGGCCCCGCTGTGCGTCAAACGCCAGGGTCCTCTCCGGCCCCCGGGGTCAGGGCGCTCTGCGGAGAGTTCCGGACTCCGCGGGCGGGACGGAGGGGGTGGGGGCGCAGACAGACGGCCCACTGTTTCGGGGTGAAGACCGCCTTTCATCCGCCTGACAATGCCCTGTGTGCCCACCCTCAGATTTTAAAGATATAAACACACATTCCGCCATATTGTCTCTGCATTTTTTAAAGTCCTTTAACAATAAAAAAAAAAAAAAAAAATGTACCGGCTTTTCAGCTCGACCTTTGACCCCGGAGATTTGTTAAGGGGTTTTTGGTGTCACTCTCAGGGATTTGGGTTTGTGGGTGTGGAGGCGTGCAGGGCGATGGGGGTTGCGGTTGGTGGTGGGGGGGTCGGGGGGGGGGGGGATACCCCCTCCTATTGACACAGCTGGCGAGCTGTTTGGATGAATCCCAGGCTGTGTCCTCGCCTGCGTAGAGAGAACGCGCGCCAGCGTGCGCCAACGCAGGCTCGGGGGCGCAGCGGTTGCCGCGGTGACGTTGACGGGGAGTTGGCGTTTGAGCGGCTGCCAGCGCGGAGACGTCAGCAGCGGAGCGGAGGAATCCGAGCGCCGATCGCCCGAGTGAGGTAAAAACCGAGGAGAGAGAGAGAGAGGAGTCCCCCTCTGAGAAAGAAAATAACTTGCCAAGACGAAACGGGTTTAAGGTTCCTCACTTTTCATCGTTGAGTGTTCCTTACACGCTTTTTGCTGTTTTATGCTCTTTATCAGGACCCTTCCGCTGGGACAAGGCCAGCGTGTCGGTGTTAAAGCCGCTGTCGGGTTTTCTGGTCTGTGAGCACCGTCTTTCTGTTTCGAGCGCTGTAGATTTTTAACTTCTAATAACAGGTTGTTGTTCGGCCTTTCAGAATGCAAACCTGTGTGTGTGTGAAAACCGGTCTGCAAGAACGTTTTAGTTGAAATATAAAGGTGGTGTGGAAAAGCTGCTCAACTGAAAGATACAGTTGAAGTGAAAACAGGAGAAGCTGATAAATACAGTGTTTATAGACATGCTGCCCCGCCAAGGTATAACTTGGCGGGTTGGCATACCTCCCATCCCAATAGATTATTTCCAAGTAATGACACAATGTTTAAAACTCGCAACAAAGGAGCTTGCTACGCGTTTTTGCACTACCTGTCTTCCCAGGGAGGGGCTTGCTCATTCAGCTCCTGCACCAGCTCCTCCCTGCCCCTAGGGGCGTGTGACCTCAGAAGTTCCAAAGTGTTCTGAGCCCGGGACTAAATGGCAGATGCAGTGGGGGCATTTGTGAGGATTCCTGCTGGATTTGATAGGTAAATATTTCTGAACGCATAAATCTTGCCACTCGCAATCATCATTACGACAGAGCCCATAGACAGACTGGCCAATCACATTCTGGCGTTGGGGTGGTTGTTCCAGACAGGAACCCTTTGGTGGTATGTTAAACTGTACCACTGGTTCTGGGTGTGATGATGTGTCACAAGGTCCTACCAATGAAACGAGACCGTCAGTAC
>CM077284.1:3687421-3704921 GCA_039654925.1 Anguilla pacifica
AAACGGGTTTTCCACTCACGTTGGGAGGCAGCAAGGTGGAAACTGCGCCGAGCAGGGCTGGTGTACAAGACACCGTCGCGATTGTTATTATTTTTGTATATTTATTTACTTTTTTTTTCACCCCGCTGTATGTCCTCACCGTGTCGGAAGCAGAAGGCTTGTGTGCGCCGGGCTCCGCATCACACAAACGAGAGGAATTAGGAAAGGCGGGAGGATTTGCGGCGGTTTTTGTCGTCGTCGTCGTCGACGACGGACGGGCTGATTGCCGTAATCAGATCGCTCGCGCTAATCAGCTCGCGCGGAGCCCTGATGAGGGGCCGCTGATTGTAACGCGACGTCTGCTTTCCCATCATGCTCTGGGGGAGAGAGAGAGCGAGAGAGAGAGAGAGAGACACTATTTGTGATGGCTTCTGACACGCCCTCTTTCACCAGCTCCATTTTGGGGTCATCCAGGTTCTCGCCCCGTCCTGGAACACCGCCCCGCCCCGCCCCACCTCGGCCCGTCCCGTTGGGGCGCTGGTGGACGTCGCTGGGCCAGGAGGCCCGCGGTTCGGAAAGGCCGGTGTGTTTTAACACGATCCATTTGCTTCTGATGCTGAAAATTAAAAAAGAGATCCCTCCCTCCTCCCCCTGAACGCACCCCCACCGCCAGACTCCCTCCCCCACCCCCGCCCTCTACCCCCCAAGGGGCTCGTATAATCCCCTCTAAACCTCCTCCTCCCTCCGCACCCCCACCCCCTTAAGGAATACGGGCTGGTTACCGGGGAGCATGGGGGTGGCGGGTTGGGCGGTTGGGGGGGTGGCGGGTTGGGCGGTTGGGGGGGTGAGGGGGTTTGGGGGGCGGGGGTGTGCGAGATCGGCCCTGTGGTTTACGACCCTGTCTTCTCTCTGCTGGGTTCTGAGAGAGAGAGAGTGAGATAGAGAGAGAGAGAGACAGAGAGAGATGTGGTGGTGGCGGAGGCGGCGGTGGTGGTGGGGTGGGCCTGTTTTTTTTTGGTTGTAAGGAGTCCAAGTGCCGCGCTGTTATGCCTGCCTCATCAGCCGTCCCTATGAGGGCTGATACAAATTAATTAACCTAATTAAAGGCTCTGATTGCAGCCTGATTGGGAGACGAGCTGGCAGCCAGAGACCCAGCTCAGACAAGCCTGGAGGTGTGGGAGAGCCTCAGAGCACTGTGCGTGTGTAATGAGAGAGGGAGATCTCTCTCTCTCTCTCTCTGTCTCTCTCTATCTCTCTCTTTCTCCTTCTCTGCCTCTCTCTCTCTGTCTCTCTATCTCTCTCTCTCTCTCTCTCTCTCTATCTCTCTCTCTCTCTCTGCCCCTCTCTGCCATTCTCTGTCTCTTTCTCTGCCTCTCTACCTCTTTCTTTACCTCTCTACCTCTTTCTCTACCTCTCACTCTGTCTCTCTGCCTCTCTCTCACTTGCTCTCCCTCACTCTCTCCCCTTTTCCTCTTGCTTATTCCACCCTCTCTCTCAATCTCTCTCTCTTCTTTCATTCTCTCATGCTCTCTTTCTTCATCTGCCTTTCTCCCTGTCCTCTCTTCTCCTCTCCTCATTCCATCCTCCTATCATTCCTCCCGCATGCCTCATCTCTGCCATCTCTTTGCTCGCTTATCATGTTCTCTTTCTTTATTTCTCCTTCTCTTTATGCCTCCTCTTTTCCTGCTTCTTCTCATCTTTTTCTTATCTTCCAGCTTGCATTTCCTCCCCCCCACTCTGATATTCTTCAATCATAATTTCTGTTCTCTCTTTCTCTTTCTCTCTCTCTCTCTCTCATCTATTGCTTATGCTTTTCTCTCTCACACGCGGTATTCATTCACTCTGTTCCCTTCATGTTTTTATTATTAACTTACATCTTTGTCTTTCTCCTGTCCTCCTCCTTTACTTCTTTCTTTTTACCCTTTTACCTTCACTTTCTTTTTCTCTCTTCTCTTCTTGTCTTTACAACTTCACTCATTTTCTTCCCCCTCACAACTTGGCTCAGTTTTTAAAAAAATGAATTTTTGGCATGAACTAAAAACAAACAAAAAAACAAAAGCAAACATCAACACATCAAAAATATATTAAATCAATGTGTACAGCTTTATATATAAAAAGATTAGTTAATACAATTGAGTGATAACAGATGAATGAACTGAGAACTAGTTATGCTACCTGTGAGTTTGTACCTGTTTCTCTAACATTATTAATAATTAATTATTAGCGTTGAATCTGTCCCTGTCAAATATAGTTTTATATGTTAGACAGATGAGGTTTCTGATTGGCTGGAGCGTTTGCTTTAAAAAGGTGGAAAAGCAGAGGGAAGTCTTGCACAATGACACATTAATATTGTAGATATTAAAATACATACACACACACAATCACACACCCGTGCACATGCGCAGGTGCATGCGGATGAAGCAGTATTAAAATTCCGGTCTAATTGTATTGGAAGGAGAACAAAGATATTCTTGAGAATGAAGCTTATAAATGCGTTTTTTATTTTATTTTATTTTTTAGATTTTTTGCCTGTCAGCAATTCTAATGTTTCTAATGAGTAAGAAAAAAAATTCTGGGACCATTCTGTAAAGAAAGAACAAGTATAAAGTTCTTCAGAACTGGTGTTTTATGTATTACATTTCCACACATAAAACCATTTGTCAGTAATATACAAAACAAACAAAAAAAACATTTAAAAAAACAGGCCGGCGTTGTATGCTGTCATTCGTTTTGAAACACGATACTGCGTGAATCGTGTCATTTCAAGTTGAAATGCTATTTTCCTTCCTGGTTTCATTGATAATAGGCTACGGCCCGGCACGCAAAAACAGATTGGCATAATGCCGCGTTGAATTGCGGTTTAATGTTAAATTTGATATGAAACTAAACTGGATGCGTAACGGAACAAAATGACGTGCAGTCTACTGCGTCTAAGCGTATTTATTATCGGTGAATTGAGCGTGAATTAACAAGGGGCTGATCCTTCGCGTTCCAGCACATTGTGTCTGTCATATTACCCGGTGTCTTGCTTCAGTTGATCAAGTCCTCACCGTTGTGTGAATTATTGAGAATGACACGAGCATGATGGCACCGTTATTAATCAATTCATTTCAATTACAACGTACGCGACAGCGGCCGACCCTCGCCGTGACACGCTTTGTGGAGAGCCGCACGCGCCCGGGCACGTCAGCGCAGTGTCCGCGCGAGACAAAGCGTTTTACATTGCAGCAGTTTGAGCGATCTGCGCGAGGGGAGGGGGAGAGAGAGAAAAAAAACCTAATTAAAATGAGGCGGAGGAGCCGTTTACCCTCCGTGGCCGAGCCGTAAACACAAAGAGGAAGAGGGACGCGTGCCTGTGAGATTACAGCACCTTTAAAAAACGCGGCCGCTCCTCCCTCGCGACCGCACTCGAGCTCGGAGATAAGGAGCGAGCTGTCAGGGGAAGGTAAATACGGCACTTAAGGATTCCTCTCTCATTTAGCGGTCACACTTACGGTTTAATTAAGCTGAAAGCGATACCCCGCCAATGAGCTGATGCTATCTGCCCCGGACTCTGGCGATGCGGGGCCCAGATAAGGCCGCCGTCTCTCTCTCTCTCTCTCTTTCTAGCCGGGCCGGACCGGCGCGTGTTGCTCTGCGTTTGGAGCTCGACAGGCTGTAGCCTGGCTGCTATCAGATATTTTAAAAAGGGACTCATGAATATGGATGGCGCCTGGCGCTGGGGAAGAGAGATGGAACTGATGTTTGTCCTCTACGAGAAGAGGATGAAAAGGAGAGTAAGGACCGAGCCAAGACCGTTTGGAGGGAACAGGGACTGGGGGAAAGCAAGGCAAGCGGGGGGCCAGCGGTGGCTGGGCTCGGAATAGTAGCCTAACGTACGCAATAGCTCTCGCCATACCCACTGTATCTCTCCAACTGCCGTGCAGTTATAGACTAGCCCTAGGCTTGTAATATGTCTCGTCTTTCGGATGAGACATTTAAACCGAGGTCCTGACTCACTGTGGCCATTAAAGACCCCATGACACTTGTCGCAAAGAGTAAGGGGTTCCCTGGTGTCCTGGCTACATTCCAAACCTGGCACTCTCAAACTTGCCACTTAATCACCCCCTGATTTAATTGACATTAATAAAATGTTCTCTCCCTCTCCATCATAGGTAATGTGTGGTCAGTGTTCTGGCGCAAAATGGCTGCCGTGCATCTCCCAGGTGGGTGCTACACATGGTGGTGGTGGTTGAGGTGAGTTCCCACTCATCACTCTAAAGCACTTTGAGCATTTGAAACTATGCTATATGAATGCAGTGATTCATGAATTCATTCTCCTTTGGTCTGGTGTAGCAGTAAGCTACACAGTGAAAACTTCAGTGTTAAATCAACTCTTTATTTGGTACATATGGTCCCCCACTGGACTCTTTATGGTGTACAAACCTGTACAGCCGCACCAACCCCCCCCCCTCCCCCCCTTGATTCTATGCAGGTCAAGCTGTTCTCAGGTTTTTCAAAAATGCATTAATTTTTTTCAAAGAAAGCCTTCGCTTTTTACCATTCTGTTATTTTTAAAATCTGGTTGCGTTTGTGTATTACCGAGTGGCCCTGGACGTTCGCAGGCTGTCCAGGTCAGGAGAGAGAATGGAACCTGATGATGCATCTCATTAGGCTAATGCCCGGCCTTGCTTAGCGCTCAGGCCCTCAGCTTACCTGGGCGGTGTTGGGGAAAAAACGTCACAAGAGGACCAGGGAAGGCAGACCCGGATGGACGGTTAATTCATGACCGCAGAGTAGCCCATTATGAATCATTGTTAGTGCGACTACCTAAAGTTGCATTAGGGCTCGCCAATTAGCATAATTGCGAGATTTTAATATGGTTAATAGGCTGACGTGACCTTGTCTATTCATTCAACAGGCGCATACTGCAGGGGCATGGCTACGTAGAGTGGACAATGTTTGAAAATTTATGATGGTAAGTGTCCCAACCTGTTTTGGTTCTTGGTCTGCTTTTTCTTGTTTTTTTTCCTCCTGTGCAATGTGCGTGCGTGTGCGTGTGAGAGTGTGTGAGTGCGTGTGTGCGTGCGTGTGTGTGTGTATGTGTGTGTGTGTCTCTGTGTATGTATGTGTGTATGTGTGTGTGTGTGTGTGTGTGTGTGACTCTGTGTGTGTGTGCGTGCGTGCGTGTGTGTGTGTGTGCGTGTGTGTGTGCGTGTGTGTGCGTGTGTGCGTGTGTGCGTGCGTGTGTGTGTGTGTATGTGTGTGTGTGTCTCTGTGTGTGTGTGTGTATGTGTGTGTGTGTGTGCGTGCGTGCGTGCGTGCGCGTGTGTGTGTGGGGAGGGGGGAGGGGGGGGAGGTGTGGGTTATGAACCTGCGTAATGGAACTTGTTTTGGGCGGAGAGGAGAAGGAAACGGCTTCTTGTCTCCTGCACTTGATATTTCAATTCAAAAAGCAAAAAAGCAAAACAAAAAACAAAACAGCTCTTCATGACTGTGCCTTTGACGCAATGTTTTAAATACCTTCCTGCTGGCTGTGGTGACAGTGGGGGGTGGGGGTGGGGAGGGGGGGGAGGTTGCGACAAAGGAAGAACGATGTGTGGGCAGCTGGCTATAGAAGGGACAGAATTTCAAAAATTCGCCTGAAAAAGTTGAGGGTTAACATTTTGGTTTTATCCCTTTGTGGGGTGGATAAATTGTCCCAGGAGCTGGACAATAATGTTTTTATGGAACTCAAAATTTTGCGCTGAAGCGGGTCTTTGTTGGGGGGGGGGGGGGGGGGGAGGAGGTTGGGGGGGCCACTAATGGCCAACACGTGTCTGGCCATGAACCCTCGTAGCCGCTGCGCTGCTTCTGAAGAAAGGAGGGAGCGGCGAGCCAAAGGCCAGGCCCTTTTCCCCAACAAGCGGCCGCTTTGTTTCCCCGGAACAAGGGCCACTCACGGGGTGAATTACCCAGAGGACACCGCACTTGTGCCAGTTTGGCTTCGCCCGGGCCCAGTGAACTTGCCTCGGAGAGATAATGTTTCCCTCAAATCCACAGCCGCCCGCCCACCGGCTGGCCCCGGGGAGCCCGGACAATGGGCGGCGGGAAGACAACACTCCTATTCTACGCCGGCCCGGTCCCGATTCCTGCTGAAACGAGCCTCTTTTTTCTGTTTTTGTGTTCTAGCTATCAACCCCCCCGCACCCCCCGCCACCCCCCTCTCTGTGGTGTAATGGTTCCGTGCGAGGCATGGCAATCGGTCCCTTCGTGTTCTGACCCTCTCTCTCTCTCTCTCTCCATCTTGCTCTCTCTCTCTGTATCTCTCCCTCTCTCTCTCTCTCTCTCTCTCTCTCTGTATCTCTCCCTCTCTCTCTCTCTCTCTCTCTCTCTCTCTCTC
Organism: Anguilla pacifica; assembly: GCA_039654925.1. NCBI lineage: Eukaryota > Metazoa > Chordata > Actinopteri > Anguilliformes > Anguillidae > Anguilla > Anguilla pacifica. The sequence continues at coordinate 3,693,762 of CM077284.1, forward strand.
TCTCCCCCTTACTGCAGCGAGTTTGGGGGTGAGCAGGAACACATCAACATCGGGTTACCGGAGCAACGTGCCCCCCCCCCCCCCCCTCCGAGGTCGAACTGCGCTCAATCTGCATGGAGGAAGGTGCGTTGAGCTGCAAACTCACCTGCACTGGAGGGGGTGGGGGGGGGTGGGGGGGGGGGGGGGGCTTATCTCTTCTGCTTTTGTTCCCGGGATTCTTATCTGCAAGAATAGTATTCGTGTCTTTATTTAGATTAATCTCTCTCCCCTTACTTTCCTCTCTTCCCCCCCCCCCCATGCCCCCCCCCCCCCCCCCCCGCAGTAATACCCTTCTTTGCATCTGAGATTTATGCGCTCGGACATTTCGGGTGTTTCGTTCCTCGTGCCGCGCTTGTTGTAATTCCACATCCTACCAGCGCAACACGAACAGCATGGTGATTACAGGCTTACACGTTTATTTATTTATTTATTTATTTATTTATTTATTTATTTATTTATTTATTTATTCATTATTTTGTCCCCCCCTTTAACTGCCATATTAATCTAGCCCCGCTGGTGATTTGTCTCCAATGGCTGATAAGCAATTTGTCCCATTGAAAAGTGACGCTCAGATAGCCGAGCTGTTAAACGTATCGGAGACTAAATGGGATCTCGGGTCCCAGGTACGGGGTGGAGAGCTCATTACGATGTGGTGGAAGTGGCCCTGGCTCGCCCTGCCATGGTTTAAGGGGTTTTCTGGAATATTCCATCTTACGGTAGCTGTCGGCCTGCTCCCCGTCTACCATTAAATCTGCTGATCCGGCGCTGCTGGGGAAACCATGGCGATCATCCTCCCCAGTGCTGCTGGGGAAACCATGGCGATCATCCTCCCCGGTGCTGCTGGGGAAACCATGGCGATCATCTGATCCAGTGCCTCATCCCCCCTGTCCATTTTCTTCTTCATCTCTGACATTTTCCCTCTTGCACATTTAGATGTTGATAACCCATCCCTTGGACATTCTGACATTGGTTTCCTGGGATGGGGGGTGGGGTGGGGGGGTGGGTTGGGGTGTCTTCTGACAGGGTTTGAAGGAGAATAGCCCTGCTTGCATCTCAGTACCACCCCCCTGTGAGGACTGTGAGGTCCCCATTCTCAAAGCATGATGGGTGTTATTTAATGGACTTAACTCTCATCATTCAGTACAGAGCAAAGTGGTTCCAGAGAAGGTGTAGCGCTCACATGCTAAGTTAGCCCCCAGAGCACACTTTTAGTTGTCTTCCAGTGTTTCAGTTCCAGGTTCAGAGTTTAATTACTCAAAACCAGTTGGGTAGATTGAACTGTTGAACTGCGTGTCTGTATTTGTGTGTGTGTGTGTGTGTGTGTGTGTGTGTGTGCATGTGTGTGTGGCTGTGTGTGTGTGTATGTGTGGGGCTGTGTGTGTGTGGCTGTGTGTTCTTTGAATGTCCTGATGAAGATCCACTTAGAAAATTAGGAAAACTTCACAGACAGGGTAAGGCTGGAAAAAATATATAATTTATTAATTAGAACTTGCTGTGCAGAAATAATAAAAAGTTCTCTTAGTTCACTCTTAGTTCACTCTTAGCCCCCTGCTTCTATAAAAATAGAAGCAGGGGGCTAAGAGTGGGTTTGAGCTAAAAGGCTCATGGGGCGGTGTTAGAGAGAGTGTGTGTGTGTGTGTGTGTGTGTGTGTGAGAGTGTTTACATGGGCCGAGCAACCTGAAGCGTTCTGGTAATCAGACAGACGTGCTTGATTCTCATTAATTACACTGAAGTACAGTGTCATTATTACTGCTGGGCAGTAGTCTTGTATTTTAAGCCTTTTTCGTGATGTTATTTATTGTGGTGCCACATTGATTTGACGCTGAAAACTTTTCAGTGCACCTGATGGGTTTAGAGAGGCGCGGAACTCTAGTATGGAAAATATACTGTATCTGGTTTATTGGGTAGATGTGTGACGTTTTTGGTCTACGAAACCTTCATTAAATGAACAACTATGAGTAAGAGACACGAGCATACACTCCCAGAAGAGAGGGCAGACATTTAAGCACAGGCAATTTCTTCTTCTGTGTCATCATCTTCTTCATCATCATCATCATCTTCTTCTTAGTCATCATCATTCATCATCTTCATCATCATCTTCTACTACTACTACTTCTTTTACCCCCTAATTTTTGGAGGCTATCCCTGTAAACGTGGCTTAACTGTTGCCAGTGTGGATCGAGGTTAGAATGAACAATGACCGTGACGTAATATTTCTGTGGTCCAATCACAGCGCTTCACCACGACGTCATCAGAAAATGAGCAGGAGCTTGAGTGTGACGTATTTCAGGTGTAACTGTCTCTCTCTCTCTCTCTCTCCCTCTCTCTCTCTCTCTCTCTCTCTCGCTCTCTCTCGCTCTCTCTCTCTCTCTCTCTCCCTCTCTCTCTCTCTCTCTCTCTCTCGCTCTCTCTCTCTCTCTCCCCCCCTCTCTCTCTCTCTCAATTTCAATTCAATTCAATTTCAATTGCTTTATTGGCATGAAATACAAACGTACTTATTGCCAAAGCATACATATATAATAGGTAAAATAATAATAATATTAAAATAATAATGGTAAATAAAACAATACATACAAATAACAGCATATACAACAACAGCAACAGAAGTAAATCAATAAATATGTACAATGTTTATATGGGGTGGGTGGTCACTCACTCTCTCTCTCTCTCTCTCTCTCTCTCTCTCCTGTGCTTTAACTCCATTTTAAAAACGGGGTGGAAGAGGCGCGATCTGTTGCTTTGTAAAACTGGTGCGCACGAGCAAACGCGCTTCGTTATAGAATGTAAATATTGATTACGCGCATCAACCGACATTTAACCCAGGGCTAACGGATGCAGTGTGAGTCATTAACCCTGGGTTAGGGTTTAGCCGTGGGTTAACAGTGTGAAAAAGGGGTTAGGGTAACCTCGGGTTAACTTTAACCCAGGGTAACAAGATAACCCTGGGTTAACTACGTATGGTGTGAAAAGCATAATACAGTATTTCTGGCACCAGCTGAGTACAAATAGTCCCTACTGGATTTGTATTTACTCTGTTTGAGCTTATTTAACGCTGAGAGTTTTGGTGTTAAATCTTTTTGTGAATAAAAAAACCCTCTACGTGGTTCTCTTTGTAGCTGACAGGCCTTTTGGAAATAAGCTTGTGGACTTCTGAGTCGAGCCTGGCCTGACTTTGATTCCTCCGGCCTTGTGTGTGAGCTTACTGTCTGTTTATCCGCCGTGGTCAGTGTGGGTGATGTCGAGCCTTTCAGCTCTTTTATCTGTCTTACTGGTTTTTTGCCGTCTGTTTTTTTTCTGGTTTTTTTTTTTCCCCTCACCAGGTGAATCTCCCTGATTTTTACCTGCAAGTTTAATCAACGCACCATGTGAAGGGAACCCAGTGCGTGAGATAATTGTTCTCAGAGGTCAGGCAATAATGTTAGGACTTTTCTGCGGTGTTGTTTTTTAATCAATATGTATGATGAATGTTTCTTTTTTTTTTTTTTTTAAATCATCGCGCTCCGAGATTAAACGAGAATCTTTTTTTTTTGTGATTTCCACTGATAAATGGAATTATTGCCCTAAATCATTTCTGACATGTTTCTTCCAGTATACAATGGTGTAGTCTGCTCTGTAGAGTTTTTATCTGCGTGTGAGCAGATTGTATGTTATCACAGGCACGGCCATATCTGATGGTTCTGAGAGATTGTCCCTACAAAAAATATATATATCTGAAATAATCATCATATAATTTATGACAACATTAGTATAAGATGTACGCGATGATGAATTAGACGTATGACAACTGTTCCATGAACAGGACGGAAGATATTATACAGAATGATATATATACTGTATAATAAGATTGTGCTCCAAAATATGCACGTTTTGCAAATTGCCTGGGCATTTGATCAACAGTTTTCTAGCTGTCTAACCAGTAAAGTTTCAAGTTAAGACAAGGAATGTGTATTTTAAAAAGAACAAAAAATAATTTCATTAGTTCACGATTCACAAACAAAAATCATGATCATTAATGGAAATAGCTTGTAAGCCGCACCATGAGGACTTGTGGTTTTCCCATAATGCAGCTGTGACTCTTACCTCTTACACTCACCTGCTGTTCTGGTGAGCCAGCAGTGATGGATTCTTTCAGCGCTGTAGATGTACAGTAATGCATTATGAGCATGTGTGCAAAGACAAGACGCCATGAACCATGTTTTAAGTGCATTATGCTGGAAGACAGGAAATAATTTTTTTTTCTTTGTAAAAAAAAAAAAAAAAAAAAAAATAGCAGGGTAATCCTGAGCATTGTAGCTGTGTTGACTGAATAACAATAATTTTCCTACTCCAAAAAGGAAAAAAAAGTAAATATATAAATAAATCTTGTTCCGACTGCGTGGAAAGCAAAGTTCTAGTCTAAAAGCCACCCCCCCCCTCCTTAAAAATGAACATATAGCTCAAATAATTATCTTACAACTTCCCAAAAAAAAAAAAACAAAAAAAAAAAAAAAAACAACTGGTGCTTAAATTTACTAATTCTACGACTTGGTTGACTTAAGCGATTAGTATCAAATGCCTTGACAGGTCTCGAGTGCCTTCTGAAAGAGTCTTGACTGGAAAATTACTCTTTAAATGACTTTTGAAAATCACTCAAGTGACGCCGGAACGAGCGGGAGGTGACAAAAACAGCGTTTTTTTAAAAAATTTTTTAAGCGAAGCTTCCGAAAATTGCCGCGCATTGTTCCCCTCGTTCGCCCGTTTGCGGGAGAGAGAGAGAGAGAGAGGAATCTGCATAAGAATGGAGGGGCTGTCAAAGCATTCCGCCGTTATTTATTTACCGAGCGGAGGGCCCGTTTAGCGGGCGAGGCGCCGGGGTTGCCGCTCGAGTCCCCCGCGCCGCTCGCCTCCGGTCCGTGCCAAAGCAAATCGCGGCAAAGCGTTTTTTTTTTTTGGGGGGCTGTCAGGTGCGACGGCGGGAGGCTAGACCTGCTGTACGCCGGGCCAGGGTGAGCGTGCGTTTCCGCTTGGGCTGCGGCAGTGTAGTGTAACGGGTAAGGAGCTGGTCTTGTAACCTGAAGGGTTGCAGGTTCGATTCCCGGGGAGGGCACTGTCGTTGTAGCCTTGAGCAAGGTACTTAACCTGCATTGCTTCAATGTATATATCCAGATGTATAAATGGATGCAATGTAAATGCTATGTAAAATAAGTTGTGTACAGATAAGTGCCTGCAATGTAGTGTAAGACATCAGAGTGCTATTGGTTTGGGTGCTGCGATGGGCTGAGTGGCCTGCTCTTGTCATCCTGTGTTCTTACGTTCTGATGAACTGGAGGCTGCTGTTCAGTTAAGAACATTCTAATCACATATGTGTGACCCCACGCCGACCATTTCCCATGATGTGACATTTTAAATGCACTTGTACATAAGCTCATGAATAACAGCTGAAGGTTGTTGTTCTGTAGCTGTTTGAAGCGGTCTGCTCTGGTCTGCACTGTGGCTAAACTAGCGCTGGTATATGCCGTGTAATTTGCTAATTGAGTTATGGGTCATTTCTGCCCACAAAGACCTGCCTGCACAATTTCACACACTGCCAACCCCTGATGTTGTTGATGATGATGATGACGATGATGATGAGGAAGATGATGATGATGGTTCTGCCATTAATTCTCTGTTCTGTGTTCTCTCGCTTTCAGCCTGTAGGTGACAGGCCTCAGGTACACACCCCCCCCCCCCCCCCCCCACCCCCCGGGGGGGGTTGGTGAGGAACGGCTTACGCTCCGCCCGGGATCACCGCTCGGCGTTCCGGGATCGGATTTGGGAATGCCGGGGCTGGAATTGCGGATCCGGGGAGGAGGGGAAGCGGAGCGGGATCTCCTGGCGCTGGAACAGGTGCAATTACCGTCGCACCGGGGAGAGCCGGGGGACCTGCGGCGGGGCGGGGAGGCGCGGGGCGGGGAGGTGCGGGGGGGACCTGCGGCGGGGCGGGGAGGCGCGGGGCGGGGAGGCGCGGGGGGGACGGCGGTATGGATCGCGGCTCCGCTCCGGCATTATCCCACCGTGTCTAATGAGCGCCAGCGTGCCCGGCTGGGTGATTTGTGTGGGACTGGATGAATATCAGCCCGGATGTGCAGTTTTTATGGGAATCACCTTGAAACGCTTATTAAAAAAAGAGCTGCTCATTCGCACGTGACCCTGTGGTGTATGTGCACTTATGAGGAGCGGGGGAGTGTGTGTGTGTGTGTGTGTGTGTGTGAGAGTGTGCGTGCGTGCGTGTGTGTGTCTGTGTGTGCGTGAAAGAGTGTGTGTGTATGTGTGTATATGAGTGTGTATGTATATGCGTGCATGTGTACTTGTGTGTGTGTGTGTGTGTGTGTGTGTGTGTGTGTGTGTGTGTGAGAGAGAGTGTATCTGTGTGCATGTATCTGTGTGTGTGTGTGTGTGTGTGTGTGTGTGTGTGCATGTGTATGCGTGTGTATGTGCCTGTGTGTGTGTGTATGTGCGCGTGTGTATGTGTGTGTTTCTGTGTGTGTGTATATATGTTCACATATGTGCTAGTGTGTGAGTGCGTGTGTGTGTGTGTGTGTGTGTGTGTGTGTGTGTGAGTGCGTGTGTGTGTGAGTGTGTGCCTGCCTGCGTGCGTGTCTGTGTGTGTGTGTGTGTGTGTGAGTGCGTGTGTGTGTGAGTGCGTGCGTGCGTGTCTGTGTGTGTGTGTGTGTGAGTGTAGCGGTGCGTCTCCAGCACTCTCCTGTTTAACGCCCCTCTGCTGGGCCCGTATGTCTTGTGTCTTAACAGAGAGAAGCGGAGCGTCGGACAGCTAATCAATGGATCAATCATAAAATTATCGCCCTTGATCAATCATCGCCAGCCTGTGGCCTCGGGTTTTTTTTCCTCTTCTTCTTTTCCCTAAACGGGACCCCAGAGCATTTTACGTCACCGCCGTCAATTGGCCTGTTTCTAAAACAATTTCAAATTATTTCTATTTTTTTTTAAAACAAAATTTCAAATAAAAGATCCTTCCATGAGGCCTTTGAGTCAGGAGTAGAGACTCATTGCGGAGGGGTTTGCACACAGCGGGGGAAACGCACGAGGACAACCTCTCACTCGCTCACGTCCCTCTCTCTCTTACGCCACCGACGGCTTTCAGAACGCTGTGAAAGGCCCTTTTCAAAAAGTCAGGAGTCCCCCCCCCCCCCCCCTCTCAGCTTTTCCTGAGGACAGGAGGGGGGAGGGGGGGGGGCAAAACGGGCGTGATAACCGTGCTGCACATTTTAGACCCGCTGAGTCCAGCACGCGGGATTAGGCCCGATAACGATGAAAATGCCAGAGAGGAGGCGGAGAAAAGAGAGAGAGAGAGGGAGAGAGAGAGAAAGGAGGGGTGAGCTGGGCAGGGAAGAAGAAGAGAAAGATAGAGAAAGAGAGGGAGGGAGAGGTTGAGAGAGGGAGAAAGAAAGGGCCAGTGAATAGAGAGGTCATTGTTTCGGTCTCGCACGCTCGTCACCTCGAACCGCGTGAATGGCGGGATTCAGCGGGCCGCGTCCCGTGCGTAGGCCCGCCCGCCCGCCAGCCGACGCGTTCCCCCCCACCCCGAACCCCCCCCCCCCCCGAAACGTCCCGCCGCGGCTGAAGGGCCGCCATTCATCCCCCCCCCCCCAGCCCCAGCGACATCTGTGCCCCGTCCGCTCCCCGCATGCCTGCCCCCCCCCCCCCCCTGAACCCCCCCACACTGGGGTCCCTTTGTCCCCTGCACAGATGCCAGAGTCCCACAGCCGGGGAGGGAGGGAGGGAGCGAGGGAGAGTGGGTGGAAGGAGAGAGACGGGAGAAAGAATGAGGGAGAGAGGTAAGGAGAGACCAGGAGATAGAGATGGGGGGAATGAGCCTGAGGGGGGAGGAGGGAAGGTGAGAAAGAGGGGAAGAGAGAGAAAGAAGGGAGGAGAGACGGACTGAGCGAGAGACAGAAAGTTAGAGAAAGAGAGGAAGAGAGTGGAGGAGAGAGATAGAGGGAGAGATTAACAGAGTCTCACTGACAGACTCAGACAGCGCTGTGGGTGAAAGGGAGGGGGGGTGCTGGGGATGTTGGGGGGGGGTCGGGGAGGGGGGGGTGCTGGGGATGTTGGGTGGGGGTCGGGGGGGTGGGGGGGGCCTCACGGGGGCCTGCATATGGGACCCCACCCTGCTGACCCCCAACATTCTCACTCTTATTTCTGATGTGGGGGGGGGGAGGGGAGGGGGCTCTGAACCCTGGGAAGGCCATTCTAATGCCCCCACTGAGCTGGAGGTGCTCTATCTAATCTGAGATCTGAGTGTGCACCACACTATACATTCTGCTCTTTCCCACAGAAGGGTGCGCACACACACACACACACACACACACACACACACATACTGACATACACACACACACACACACACACGCATGTTCACACACACACATACTGACATACACACACACACACACACACACACATACTGACACACACACACACACACACACACACACACGCATGTTCACACACACACATACTGACACACACACACACACACACACACACACATACTGACATACACACACATACACCACACATACACACACACACGTACCTACACACACACACACACACACACACACACACACACACACGCACATGAGCAGTGGCTCATGGGTGAGCAGGGATATTCGGTGAGCGTTTCCGGTGAAAGAATGGCGATCGCTGAGCATGGCGAGCTTTTGCAGTTAAATGGTTACCTTCCATGAGCATTCCTCTTGAAAGAGTCTTGCTCAGGGAGCGTTCCCGGTGAAAGAGTCTCCTTCGGCAAACGTTCCCGGTGAAAGGGTCACGTTGGGAGAGCGTTCCCGGTGAGAGTCATGTTCCGGGAGCGTTCCCGGTGTCGGCTCTTGGACGGGACACAGGGGTCTGCCGACGCGGCGCCCGCGCGGCGTAGGAGCGGCGATCAATGTTATTGTTGGTGGCGGCGTCGCGCGCTCGTTTGTTTGTGTTGTTTTCCCGCCATCGACACATACATATGTAATTAAGCAGAGGACGGCACAAAGGCGCTGTTGTCTCCGCCGAGCTGCCGTTGTTCTACGGCGAAAGAGGAAAAAACAAAACAAAACCCGATATTTTACTCTGTGGGAGGTCAATTGAGAACAATTCCAACGAGATTCCCGGTGCTTCCAACGATATTTCGGGTGCTTCCGATGGGATTCCTGGGTGCTTCCGATGGGATCCCGGGTGCTTCCGATGGGATTCCGGGTGCTTCCGATGAGATTCCGGGTGCTTCCGATGGGATTCCGGGTGCTTCCGATGGGATTCCGGGTGCTTCCGATGAGATTCCGGGTGCTTCCGATGAGATTCCGGGTGCTTCCGATGAGATTCCGGGTGCTTTCGAATGTTAATGTTTGCTACGGTCGTGCGCCAAGCTCCGCTTGATTATTCTGCTTCTTGCTTGTAGCTGGCGGACGTTACATTTTGGCTTCTGACGGACGGCCTTTACGCGACTGTGACAGGCGAGAAAGTAGGTGTCAGTTTTCTTTGCCTCTGTGTGAGTGGGATGTGAAAAAGCAAAGCCGAGCTGTTGGCTTGTTTGCTCTGGTACAGTGGGAGGGGGGGCCCGCTCTGCGGGGGGGGGGGGGTGTAGGGGGGCTAGCGTGCGTGACGGGCTCGTTAAAGGGCCGCGGTCTGCGGTCTGTTGGCGGGTTTTAAGGCCCCTCTGAAAGGACGCCCATCTGTTGAGCGCGGGGGCCCCCCGTTTGACGGATGGGAACGCGGCGCGTAATCGCCGGGGGTGACAGGGCCCCGCCTCCGCCCGGCCTCGCTCGACCCCCGGCGACTGTTGCCGGGGACGATCGGGGGCATCGACGGCCGTGTCAGGGGTGAGTGATGGAGACGCCGTCTCAGAAAAGGAGGGGGCAGGCCTGACACAGCATGATGAATGAAGCACCTCTGCTCTGGCCCAAAGTCTGGAGAGGTGAAGGCTCGCCCTCTCCCTCCCGCTCCCTCTCACTCTCTCCCTCTCTCTCCCTCTCTCTCCCTCTCACTCCCTCTCGCTCTCTCTCGCCCTCTCCCTCCCGCTCCCTCCCGCTCCCTCTCACTCTCGCTCTCACTCTCACTCTCGCTCTCTCCCTCTTTCTCTCTCTCACTCTCTCTCACTCTCACTCTGTCTCCCTCTCGCCCTCTCCCTCTCTCTCTCTCTCACTCTCTCTCTCTCACTCTCACTCTCACTTTCACTCTCACTCTCCCTCTCGCTCTCTCTCTCTCACTCTCACTCTGTCTCTCTCTCTCACTTTCACTCTCACTCTCCCTCTCGCTCTCTCTCTCTCACTCTCACTCTGTCTCTCTCTCTCACTCTCACTCTCACTCTCCCTCTCGCTCTCTCTCTCTCTCTCTCTCTTAATAATAATAATAATAATAATAATAATAATAATAATAATAATGGCGATGAAACTGCGATCACATCAGGCTCCATACCAGACCAGGAGGTCTTTCTCGGTGTGAAAGATAACATCTGGTCAGCTGAGTGACATGCTGCGTGAGGCGGGGCTTCGTGTGGACAGCCAATTGGGGATTCCCAGTCTGAGGGAGCGACCAATCACGCTGCAGAGAGTAACAATAACGTGACCGTGGTTTTGAAGGATCTGTATTGTGCCGGCACTCGATATGAGCTCACCTACACAGAGGAGTGACAGGCCTTTTTATGTCCGTGGCTCGGGAGTGAGGGTTCGCCATGGAAACCGGCAGTAAAGGGCAGATCCCCTGCATGGCTGTTGCCGGCGACACACCTGTGGCCCTGCTGGATTCGAGTCGGCTCCAAATCGGGGCTCTCACCCACAGTGGCTGTGCGAGCTGTACCAGAGCTCTGCAATCTGCTGCAAAGTGTGTTTGGGTTGGTGATTTTTAGGGTGTTTTGATTTTTATAAACACAATTCTTTTTTCTTCTTCTTCTTCTTCTTCTCGTCTCTTGTTGTTGTTATTATATGCCTGCAAACGATGAAGGAAATTAAATAGGGTTTTAAAAGTTTAAAATGTCACTAATCTCCCCCTCTTTCTCGCTTTTTTCAATTTTGTGCAAAAATCCCTTTCTCTGTCTGTCCCTCCAATTCTCTCATCCCTGCACTATTTCCCTCTCTCTGTTTTACTCTTTCCCA
>CM077284.1:3712421-3752421 GCA_039654925.1 Anguilla pacifica
ATAATGCGCTTGATGTTATTTATCTGCTGGGCGGACGGATGTTTGCTAATCCTCGTTTAGCCGCCGCGGATCAATGCAAATCCGCCGGCACGCGCGCAATCCCCCGAGCCGCCGATCGCTAATGCATTTTCCCGCCATTAACCAGCCGTAATCCCCCCGCTAATCGCCGCTAATCCACACCTCCTGTGTTTGATGACACTTTTTTTTTTCTTTTCTTTTTTTTCCTTCCTTCCTGCGAAGGGCGGTATCTGTGCGCTCCGCGCAAAAAAGCCGCCATCCGCCATCCGCGGTACCCTGCCCCGCCCGCCCGCCGCGGAGCGAACGGAATGGGGGGGGGGGGCACGGCCGCGGAAGAAAGAACGCGGGCGGGCGGCTCGCTGAATTCCCGCCGTGACGCGTAAAAGCCGCCCGCCGCCGTTAGCGCCTTCGACCTGCGCTAACGCCGTCTTCCTGGCGTAAGAATATCCACGGATATTCGGGGGGTTTTTTTGGGGGAAATGGCGGGTGCGCGGGGTGTCGCACGCGCAGGGTGTGCTGTCTGACCGGAGGGGTGTGTGCAGAGGGGTTTAAAATCCAGGTCCGAAAAGTAGAAAGTTCTCCCCGGTATTTCGTTCCAATCACCTGGATTTGCTCATTAGCTCAATCCTTCAGCCGGGAACTAGAACTGATCCGCTGGCTGAGTTTGTGGGTGGAGCAAACACATGGCTGGACTTTTACTTTCTGACCCCTGGACAGAGAGAGATTACCCCCCCCCCCCCCCCCCCAAGGGGTAATCTCTCTCTCTGGTTCCACCTGCAGATTTCTCCACTACACCAGCGATTGTCCTGTGGTGGCTGAATTCAGGAAACCCACCCACACCTTGTTTGCACCGGCTCCACGTGCAACAATGGACACGAAGTAACAATGTGTGAACCTTCTCAGTTTAAACTGGCTCTGACCCTCGATTTCCCTTGCAGCATGAATGTAATGTGGCTTCACAGATTCAGCGGAAGGATAACAAGCAAGGATAAACCAACCCCAGTGTGGCCTATGCATTCAGAGAGTGTGGTGCTAGAGTTTGTGTTTTTATTATGTGGTTGTTATGTACTGTGTGAAGCACGCAATTGCTCTGATAGGCTGTTCTATCCTCATTATCTCTCTCACACACACACAGGCTTGCACGCAAACACGTACACACACACACACACACACATATAGGCACACAGGCATGCACACATGCAAACACATACTCTCTCTCTCTCTCCCTCTCTCTCTCACCCACTCACTCTGTTCCTATGTGCATTACAGCACTGCTGGGATACTGGGGAAGGCCTTGAGTTACACTACATGGCCGAGAGTATGTGGACACCTGACTTCCATCTAATTGGCACTAATGTGGAGTTGGTCCACCCTTTGCTGCTATAACAACCTCCACTCTTCTGGGATGGCTTTATACTAGATGTTGGAGCATTGCTGCAGGTATTTGCTTCTATTCAGTTGTAATAGTTTTGTGCCACAGGAGAAAGGCTTGAACATGAAGAAGGGCTTTTCACATGCACACTGTACTGCCGCTTCTAGCTTGTATAGCTTGTACAGAGAGAACAGGATAACAGAACACAGCTGCTAATGCTACTGCTACTGTTGTAGCTACTACTGATGCTACTGCTAATGTTGCAGCTACTACTGATGCTACAGCTAATGCTACTGCTGCTTCTACTGATGCTACTACTGATGCTAGTACTAATGCTACTGCTGCTACTACTGATGCCAATGCTAATGCTACTGCTGCTGCTAATGTGACAACCGCTACTACTGATGCGAGTGCTAATGCTATTGCTGATGCTAATGCTACTGCTGCCGTTACTTCTGATGCTCATATTTTTTATATGATCCGCCCTTTAACCTTTCCTGACTGAATATTCTAATGCTGATGTAGCAATCACTACCTGGTAACTGAAAGAAATGGAGTTCTAGAATGCTGACATAGAATTTTCAACAACAACAACAACAACAAAAAATGTTCCAAAAAACCTACTCTTCAAAATGTTAAGAGAGTAAGCGCAAATTGATGTTTATTTGAAGGCTTCCGTTTCAGTTCCAGCCGGAGGAACAGACCCACTCTTTCGCAGCCCAGCTGTGACAGAACAACTGCTTTTCATTTTTTAACAGAGCACGGACGTGGGGGGGTTGCTTTGTGTCCGAAATTCGGCAACATCGAGCGTGAAGATGTGAGGAGGTGGCTCCTGGATCGTCATATCGTTACAAACCTGCAGCATGAGCCCGGGCATGAAGCTGAGGAGCTGCAGGTTCGATTCCCAGGTGAGGCAGGGCCGCAGTGCCCCTGAGCTAAGCACACTGTCTTCAGTAAATATCCAGCTGTGGAAATGGATTTTATGGGGAAAAAAAATAATCTGCGTTAGTTAGTCTTGATGAGAAATTCTCTTAATTGCATGAATCTGATGTCATGTAAGCAATGTGCACGAGGGGAACTTATGCACACATGTGCTCTTATGGTTGGATAAGAACCATGCAGGCTTTAGAGCTGGGTGTACATCCTCAGAATAGAGATAATTTATTGAAAACTGAGATGCCTTACAGATCTACTGAACACTTAAAACCAAGTTTCTTGTTGGGAGCTTAAATGATCTCTCTGCTTTTTTTGGCAACCTTTACTGATGAAATTGCGCATTTTTAAAAATCTTTGTATCTTCATTTTTTGTTAAAATATTTGTCAGGACTTTTATGTGTATGTGAGTAAAATAATTTTCAGGGGGAATGCTTGCAAACATTTCTGTTGTCAGCCATGACTGCCCAACCGTCTACAGGATGGTAGATCTCCAGGAACAGGGTTGGGCAGCTCTGCTGTAGGCTATCCTATTTCATTTGTGCAGTACTGTTTAAATTTACACAGTATTGCTTTATTTCTATAAAGCATTTTGTGTTACATACACGTGGAAGGTGCTATACAAATGAACTAAATTTAAATTTTAAACTTTAAAATATGACTAAAATGGCCTTGATGGCCTGCTTTTAATTTTTCCATGCTCAGGAATTAAAAGACCTGTTCACACACTGGTGTATAAAATACATGCAAACAATAAATGGTATTACTGGAAGCCATCAGATTTATATTAAATGTTTCTACACAAGTGAACTGGTATGGTTTTACTTAATTACTTTACTATGATTTTATTTATATTTTGTGTCTGTGTGCATCTTTTGAAAATAATTGCGTAGTATCTTTCTTTTTGCCAATGCTAAGAAATCGATACCAGAATTTGAGCAAAACTCAATGTTATCAACCAACGCTTTAGAAATTCACAATTTGAGAGGATATTTTGTCTCTCAATGGCAATTCTCGATTGAGCTGACTTAATTTATTTGACCAACCATCCCACAGATGGGAAATACAAGTGCGCGAGTTCTGAAAACATTTTTAAATCATTAGTCCAATATAAACTTGTATAAGTTTAAGTATAAGTCTTAAGTATAATCATATCTAACAAGTGCACTGACTGATTGCACGCGGCAGGGGGCGCTTGAGAATCACCATCCAAATAAATAAATATTCACATCTCCACGCGCGCTACAGCAATAACCATTACTAGCCGGTTTACTAGATGATACGACTCGAATGTTTGCGGATGTGTTATATTAAATTATGAGTTATGGAACTTAACACCTTACGCAATGTGCAATACAGCAGCGATGGCACTTGAGAGTGATTTAAAACAAACAGCAAAAATAAACACAGACTGAATGAAAGCAAGGCATTCAGTGGTTTGCGACTCTGAAGTGTCTCACAAGCGTATAATTTGATTTTAAGAGACAGTGAGAAAAATCGCATGGATCGCATGGTTTGATTCAGTATATACGGGAAATTGTTATCAAGATGTCAAATTGTCGATTATGTGTTAGGTTATGATATTATGATACTTGGTACGTAGGAGTGCGATTTGGCAATAAAAAATAACTTTGTTTTGACCACATTTACTTTATTTCACACTTAGGACAACTTGCAGTGTTACACAATTACAGGACATAGATAATTATCGAAACGAAATGCAAAGAAAATCGCAATTTAAAAGATCCCAAATTAAGAAATCTTCAGGCCCCTTATAGGCCGCATTCACGGTGAACTACGCGCGTTCAAAAAGGAAACACTAATCCTGAGCAACGGATGAAGACATGGTTTTGAAATAACTCTGATGCCCATGAACTTAAAATAATAATTATTTTGTGTTGGGAACCGCATCCCGTTTGTGGCATCTAAATGTAACGCAAGACTGAAATGTAATGTGTCGTAGTTCCAATGACTTTCGGCATGCACTTATTGTACGCCGCTTAGTCTCAACCAAATAAATGTAATATAATGCTTCGGGGGTATATGTAGAACCGAAATAAATCAGGAAATCAGCAGGATATATTGGAACATATCACAAGGTCAATATCAGGCAGTTTATTTAATGTATTGCGTGGTTCTGTACGTTTTGGTCGTGTAACAAAAAGGTAATTTATTAAATGAAATTAAACACTGAAGCGTTGTCTAAATTCCAACTTGTTTTGTATAGTATCGATTCTTGTTTTTTTGCTTATTTTTCCACTGATTTCAATTTCAACAAACTCAAAACAACCAGACTAAAGTGTTTTCATTATTTTCCAATGTAGACTTGATAACAAATATAGGCCTAAGGAAAAATATTAGTAATTATTAGCCTGGCTATGATTTAACTGTATGATGTCATCACATATTTCCAACTGGTTAATTGCCTATCCCCTGTGTAACACTGTTATTCGCGAATTTAGTTAAAACATTCCAAACAGCATTTACAAAATTGTTGAACAATGCGTATTTCCTTTTTTATTATCAGAATTAAATAACGATATCTTTTCCGGAAGTCCTCTTAAGTAACTGACTTTGTTTTAGTAGATACAGTTAGATTTTCTGAGACGACTAATGAAACGGTTATATTCGTCAGTTAGTGTGAACGTCCTCCCAATATAAAGTCGAGGAAGTAACAATAAAAACACTCGAATAATTCTCACAAAATGCATACAACTTCTACGATAAACAATGTAACACTGAAGCAAAATCAGGTAAGGATGTAGGCTATGTGTGCCGACGTTCAAGACGTTTCAAATGTGTTCATAAAACCGTAAATTAACCTACAGCGATTAGCCTAAAACTGTCAGTTATCCTCCGGTGGTTTTTTTTTTTTCAAGATCGGGCATTAAACGCCACGTAATGCTGCATTACCAGTTCTCAGAAATATCTTCCACAATTCGCTGACTGACATAAACCCTTTATGGGCGTGATAAAAATCTCAGCAGTGACAAAGAAAACACATTTCTTTGAAGCGAGGAGATAGCCTACTCTTCAAGTTCTTGAACATCTTGCGGTCACGCCGGGGTATCACTCCGTATCTAAATGATTTATTTGTGCCTTAAAGCTCTTACAGGCGATCACTGAGTTCTGAAAGAAATATAGGCATATACCTGTCATACGGGTACGTACAACAGACCAATTTAAGGTGTGCGGCTGCGCGCACATTTATGTGTGAGTTGCCAACGTTTTCAGGATCCAGCACAGGTAACGAAGGGGAGGGAATTTTTGGCGACAAATAACCAATCAAATGATTTCTGAGTATGTTTCTATGCTGTGTAGTGTGAGAACTGCAATTGACTTTGAAAGAACAGTTTCAGGACCGTAACTTCAGGAAGCAACTAGGTAAAGAAAACCAAAGCGTTCCTCCCGACTCTTTGGCTTGTCTAAGTAATGTGCTTTTGTTCACACTGATATTTGGGATGCGAACGCGTGACACCATTTTATAAATAGATGAACACCGTGACGACAACAGCAGGGAATGGAACGTGGCGTCGGCAAAATGACAAGACAGTGTAAACATTTTCGTATTAATATTGCACAATTTAATACTGCGATTACACACGGAAGTGAACAACTTTTGGGGGTTGTGTGAACTTGATGTGGTTTGCCCGAGCTAAGTTTTTAAGCAGAACATCAACACATCGTTTCGTTAAAAAAAAAAAGAAAGAAAAAGAAAAGAAAAGGTTGAATTTCATTTACATGACGTCTTACGAGTTTTAACTGAACACACTTCCGGTTCTGACACTTTATAATGGGGGTAAATCAGGGATGTCCAAATAACAACACACTGTCCGAATCTGAGTGCTTTGAATTTCTGTAACATACATTTTCTTTTCACCTGGCGGTTTCACAATAATATTTCAGCAACAAAAGAAGATGAGTGAGTCTGGTACTAAAAAAGACAGAAGACCTTTTCTTGTATATACGTTTTATGTAAGTAATAAAATATTACTATAACATAAATATAAATGTGACTTTGCAGTCTACATTTTGCAATCAACAAACAACCAATGTAGTAAACAAAACATTTCTTATCCACTGCAACATAATCATTAAAAGAGCTAAACAAAAAGCTCCAAACACATTTAGGAAATAAATATATATATATTTATATATAAATGGTCAAATTCATAAACGAAATCATATTAAAATATCTTCTTGGAATTAGTAAGTGTACAAAACTGCCCGGAAAGAAACAAAAACAAAACAATAAACTCAAAACAAATACATATGTTTACATATTCGACATATTTACATATTGGGAATAATCCTGGCAACTTTATCTTTTAAAATCAGTTTTGTAGAAAGTAGTAGTTCCGCGTTGGATTGAATAACCTTTGCAGAATTTACCTGCACGCACTGTCCATTATACTCTGCCAGACCATGAACAAGATAACACACAATGTACTAGTTTATCCTTTTACCTTTCTTTTGTTCTGAGCAAAATAATAAATATATCTAAAACAGGTCCCTTCATTACATTTAGTTATAGCGTTTTCCACGTTTCCTCAGGATATACTGGGTACGATACAATGGTGCAGTTAAATAAGCTAACTGGGAGAGCCTACTAACTGAAAATAAATTTAAAAGGTAGGTATTTAAAAAAAGAGAGTAACAGTAAGACTTCGACCTGGGCATTTAAGTTACCTGAGATATTTCTTTCCGCTTCCTTTTCGTGTTTCACCAATCATGTTTAAAGGTTTGGTTGGGATGGCCTGACAGTCAGCGATTTAGATTGACAGCGTCAAATACTTTTCGAAACTGTAAACATGATAATAAGCTATTTTACACAAATGAGAAGAAGTTACGTTCACAACTGTATGAACAAACAGAATCATAATTGTAACAGTACAATAACGTTAAAGAATAAGTGCTCCATGCAAAAAAGCAAAACAAAAACCGACAAAATTATACAAGTTTCAAACTGAGTAGTCCGTGTATTGTCCTATTTAGTTCTCGCTTCTATTTGCACCTGTCGACATTGTTAAATGCAAAGCTTTTGATTTCTGTTTGGTTTCCAAAAGGTCGTGATATTCTTTGAGCATTTTCGCGTGAGTGGAAAAAATGTGAACGTTTCGTCAGCACTGATATTATTTCCGTCAAGTTGCACCCAACTCGTGGGGTCACCGCGAAGGCAAAGGTAGGCTCGTGTTTTGATGTGTGAAATTACATAATTAATATAAAGCAAAACAAAGTAAATGGCATACGTTTAATTTGCAGAAGAGGAAAGCCGTTGGGTTATTTTTTTTCGAAACGAAGCAAACAACACAATCAATATATTAAAGAAATAATAATGAATCTGATTAACGACTTTAAGAATACAAACGCCACTCTGCTCGCAGCATATGCCTCATTATTGATATTTTCTTTAGGCAAACACCGAGACTTAAGTGCGATCTACCAGTTTTTTTAAAGACATAGCAAGAAAAAAATTTGCCCCGCTCGAGATATTCGCATCCTTTTGAATAAAAAGGTCGAATTGACTATAACATTTTTTTTCGTTTGTTTTTCCTCCATAGAATTTTGGTAAATAAAAATCTTTGTCTCACTTAAAACTCGCGTGATTTCTTAAATCAGTTATTATCATTGTATTTTTAAACCCATTTCCAGCGCACATCTACAGTTATCGTACCACAATCTCCGGCTACCGGCGACACCTTGCCAGCCCCCCCCCCCCCCCCCTTCTCTTGCCTAAGGAAAACGAAAAAGAAACGAACAAAAAAAATACTGTAAATTCCATAGTCCTTTCATTATTTTTTCTCTCTCTTTTTTTTTTTTAAATAACAGGCTAGTTCATGAAAACAGTCACTGGACCGGACTCTGTAGCGAGTGGTGTAGAGGCGGCGTCTCCGCTTGTGAATATACATCCTCCATGCTCGGGTGAGGGACCCCGACGGGAGTCATTCGCTTTTCTTTCTGTCTTCTGTTGCAAAACCACACGCGCACCACTTCTTTTTCCAACTGTAAGGTGCCCGCCAAACTGGTGATCTCGTGGGCGGACGGTTTGGGGCATTTTAAGAAATGGTTCTCCAGCGCCCCTTTGACTCCGACCTCGATAGAGGTCCTCTTCTTTCGTTTCCGGCCCTGAGCGGCGATCTTGTCCAAATTGGTCGGGCTGCCGGTGTTGGAGTCCGTCTCCTCCAGCCACTTGTTCAACAGGGGCTTAAGTTTGCACATGTTCTTGAAACTCAGCTGCAGCGCCTCAAACCTGCAGATGGTGGTCTGGGAAAACACGTTGCCGTAGAGGGTGCCCAGAGCCAAGCCCACATCCGCCTGCGTGAAGCCCAATTTGATCCGCCTCTGTTTGAACTGTTTGGCGAACTGCTCCAGGTCGTCGGAACTGGGCGCGTCTTCGTCCGAGTGGTCCTGGTGGTGGCTGAACGGCTGCTGCGGCGACTCCATCTGGTTGTCATGACTACCCGCGTCTTCGTGCAGCGAGTCCCTCATGCCGTGGTGGAGCGAGGACGGCTGCGGGCTCAGCATGGCGTTGAGATTCGTGTAGCCCGGCTGGGAATAGACCAGCGACTGGTGGCCATTGGAGGCGGGAGACAGTGGGGACAAGTGGTGGGTCGTGGCGGGCGCCCAGGACCCGTGGTGGCCGCCCTGCGTCTGCTGGTGCACCAGGTGCGATCTGTGGTGAAAGCCGCTGCTCAGGTCCTCTCGGGTGGCCTGCACCGCGGATTTGTTGTGCTCGGGTTGTCCAATGTGGGTTCCGCTGGTCCAGTCGGTGTTGGAGGTGGGCAGCCACTGGTGGTGCGTCAGAGTCATCGGATGTCCCGTGTTGGTCGCCGCAAGTCCTTGCAAATACTCGTGGTGCATCATTTTCTGCACCTCTCTGTAAGTCGTCCCCTGATGCATCCTATCCGAATCCGGATGCATTAGCGGGTTGGAAGGCAAAGAGTTATTCCGAGGAATATACTGAGCTGTTGTAGCCATGGCTCCTACTTCGAAAACTGACGGCTCCTCTGCGATCTCAGCGCTTTAGAGCCAAAAACGCAACAACCTGCCCGGGGAGGTCTCGAGGAAGGAAAGACACGCCTCTCCTTCGCTTGCATTGGCTCCTCGTCGACTCACGCGCCCCAATATTCTGTATTCCCTCGCGCCTCTCGCTTGGTTGGCTGCCGGCGCGCGGATCCCGACCACTCGCAATTGGCCACTCTTGTGTTTCTTCTCCCCCCTTCCCAGTCAAGACAGCGAGGGCTGGAAAAACAGCAGGAAATTATTGGGTTTCGCTCGTTTTATTCGGGTTGTTTTGCAAATAACCACGTGGGGGAGTACAGAGATCTTTTTGAAGGAGTGTAAAATATATATATCCACCTTCATCCTCTTTAGTCCGCGTTGCCTAGCCCGAGCTCTCCTTATTAAACTAGATTAGTATTCTTGTATTCTCCCAGGATAGCGACCTCCCACAAACGTAAATAAATACGGTCTGGCGTTACGGTGAGCTTATCGTTATGAGGGTTTCGCCAACTTGTAAAATGTAGCCGAAGCCTACTTCTTATAA
The DNA here is from genome assembly GCA_039654925.1 of Anguilla pacifica. Taxonomy (NCBI): domain Eukaryota; kingdom Metazoa; phylum Chordata; class Actinopteri; order Anguilliformes; family Anguillidae; genus Anguilla; species Anguilla pacifica. Next base: position 3,722,291 of record CM077284.1, read on the forward strand.
ATATTAGGGAAGTCATATTTATAGTAATTGGTCTGTAAATTTAGACTTCTGTTTATTTCGTAAGAAGTATAGGGAGCTGGTACTGTTCATTTGTATGCATAATTGTCTTGCATGAAAGGGAAACCCATCTATGCTTGTGTCTGATATCATCGGCATCTGTTACCATTGCGGCACGACATTAGTTGAACAACCACACAAAATAATACATTTTAAAAAGCACGGTTTTGATACTACATATGAAAAAATAAATGTCATTATTACAGAAATGACAAAAAAATATGTTACATTCGTCGGTTCTAAATTACAATATTCTGGGTAATTTGGGGAATAATTTTATGCACGCATTTTATGCGCGTTATTAGCATTTAAAGTAGTTTAACTTCGTGGAACTTAATGGTTGGGATATATGTGGCACTTACACTATTTAATTTTATGCCACACACACACACACACACACACACAAGAACACACACCACACCTTATTGAAAATTATGTTGCGCAATCGGAAAAGAAAGACAACTTGAACCAAAAAAAGAAGGGCAAAAAACTATGTAAGTACTCGTGCTATTCACCAAAAGAGAGACAGATTACTCCATCAGTTTTATTGTACAGATAAAGGGCAAAAACGCAGATATGCGTCCGAGTCAACAACAAATTATTATGTGCTATATTAACATTCTTCAAATGTCTTAAAGGGCTTTGCATCTACACCTTGACACCCACAAACTTCGCAGGTTGGTTATTTCAAGACCATATCTACGTTCGCATTTTTTTGCAAACAGTTAATATTTAAACCCCAACAGGCAAAAACCTAGAAAAACGGAGATATTGAACTGCACAATTTTCTCTGCATTTTTCGGAACTTAAAAGAAATCCTGTGTTTTCCTGCTTCTGGCTCCTTCTCCGCTCCTTTCCCAGTTTATCTGATTATTTTTCCCTTCACGTTTTGTCCCAATAGCAAATTACCAATTCTATGAATTGCAAAGCAGCTGCAGCGAGCTGAGGGGTAGAGTGGGGGGGAGATGCGAAGATTGAAAGGGATCTTTGCAAACACAATCACGTTCTTAAATGGAAATTCGGGGCTTTAAACAAATCTTACATCTCTCCCTTTCCAGTCGTCTAAAACTCCGCAATCAGGCACACGTTCCATCCGTTATAAAAACGGCATCATTTCTGGTAGATTTTTAAAAAAAAGAAAATCAGTCTTATGTTGATTATAATCTGTGTGATTTGTTAAAAGTATAGGTTTTATATGTCTGTCTTTATGATGTTTTCTTTTTTTACTTAAGAAGTCGTTACATAGATATATATTTTATAAGCGAAACAGAGAGGTTGCTTAAAAACCTTACAGGATCTGAAAACAACTGAACGGTAAGTTCATTCTTTGATAATCTGCGTCCTTGGTTAACTCGTGCACGAGACGGCGAGAAACCCTGCGAGTGTATAAGGAGTCAACGGACTAGGGTCGTAGGTGCTCGTCACGGTCTCGACAAAGGCGTGGTTTTGTTGAACCTCAATTAATTATTTATTTAAAGACTAACGTGGCTCAAACTAGGCTATCGATATCTTGCGGTGGTTTATGAAATCTATTTGCGTTTTAAACTACCTTTATGGCGATTGGTGCAGAGTTAAAACGCGTCGTGGTCTCAGTTTGAACCACGTTATAAACCTGGTTTAAAACAAAGGATTATTGCAAATAACGTTTTAAGCACTCAGGCAAGCTGCATTTTAAACTTTACACATAAAGACTGCAATTATGGTAATATTTCCGCGACCTACTTTTCCTGTTATCATTGCGTAATACAAAATTAATGTCATAGGCTACTCTTATATCTTAAATCAAGGTTCTTTTTTAGAGGTTGCGGCTAGGACAATGCTTTTTTAAAATAAATCACATCAAAATCAAAATCGACCAAGCAGGTTAATAAACATACACGCACGTGTTACCACGGAAAAAATATCTGCATCAGTATGGAAATTAACAGTCGCAACTGTGTTTAGTTTAAATACTAAAACATGAAATATCTGATCTGTTTTCTAATCTAATCATCCGTGACGGAGTCGGAGGGCCAATGAAAACAGATTTCTTTTTAGTTCTTTAGACTTTCTCACAGTGCGAATATAAAGAATGACTAGCAGAGACCCCTCTCTCTCTCTCTCTCTCTCTCTCTCTCTCTCTCTCTCACAGACACACACACACACACACACACACACAGTCACACGCACGTGCACGCGCACACGCGGGCACACACACGGTCGGACCAGCTCCCATATTGTATACCTATCTTAATGAACTTGAAGCAAAAGAAATAAACAAATAAATAACAACGAAAAGAAACGGATGCATTTTAAATACAAAAACAGTGAAAAGAAACAGAGTGGTTGCCAACGGCGAGTCATGAGAATTGTTCGGCCTCAGAGGTATATATGTCGAGCCTCATCGCAATATTTAGGTGGACTTCTCGGGAAGTACATTCTTGCGCGAGTTTAGGAAGATCCGGGCTAGAATATTGCAGTTCCTCGCCTGTGCGGTTTGCCTGGTCTGTGTTCGTAATCGTACGCGTGTCCAGTGAAATTTATGCACAAGATAATATTTACTATCAGCAACAAATGAAATCAGGGGTTAACGCTAGCCTACTTTAATCCTCAGCGCGAACAGTTCGTGCGTTGTACAACTGCCAACACACGATTGTTGGCTGCAGGCCTAAAACTAAGTTACTTAATTTGCCTTGAAAACAGTTAACATACTTTTCGGTGACGCAAGATAAGTAAATCAAATATCCGTTGACCAAACCAACAACACCATGCGATGACATAAGATTCCCTAACTGTGCAAAACGTGTAGTTTGCTTGTGGCGTTTAATAGACAGGAATTGAATGTCGTAGGCAAACACATTTGTAGACTTTTCTTCTCAGACTACTGTTGTGCATTCAAGCGTACAAAGTTTCTTGCTTGGTGCATGAGGCAGGAAAGACTTAAAGCACCAAGTCAGGTTTCTCATCTGTGACAGACCCGGAGGACCGTTTCCGAGACGCAGTTAATGAAAATGCGTAACAGCTTAGTAATTCTTATTTTACAGTCTATAAAAAGACTGACCACTGCCGCTCTGGGAAGCCGACCCGGCGCAGCAAAACAGACTAACTGTTGTACTGTCGTACAGCCAGTGCGGACTGCTGGTGAAGAAAACGGCCAGATGCTCGCTTTTCTTTCCGCGAAGACTGCGGCCTTGTCTGAACGAGGTGAATTTTTGCTTGGATGCAAGAGGTTGCTATGGAGAGCGGGTTGAAAGGGATCACAGATCTTACGGCTGAATGATAGACCATCCACGAAAAGACAAATAAAAGGCCGGGTTTTTTAAGATTTTAAGAAGAAGAAGAAGAAGAAGAAAAGACAACAGCATACAATCAAAGTGTTTCATAGACAACCGATCTCGAGAAAAGGAGGTACGACGCACTATGAATCAAAATGATCTTTTATTTTTCACATTTTTAAGCTATGCAGTGCTTGAAAACTATACGCTTGCAATTTCACTGCTAATTCCTACCGTTAAACCACTGGTGTCAGCGTTTGTCCTCATCAGATTTCGAATATGAATAGGCCTACTACGTTTGTCTTATGGTTTTGTATGGTTTTGTAAATAATATTTTGTTTTTCTGAAAACCGCGACAAACAAACAAAACAAAACATCAGGATGTCAGATCAGATGTGGGCCAAATTAGAACTCCATAGGCTACACGTGTTACTAGGTCATATTACGATAACCATAGCGAATGTGTGCCAAATAGGAATACGGTTAGGCAGCATAAACAATAAAAGAAGCCGAATTGTTTCATGTTTTCCGTTCACGTGCTTTCGTTAACAACAACAATTTACTCTGCACATCGAACTTGTGCGTGGGTGTCCTTGCGTGTTTGTTTTCAAACCTTTGCTCGTCATGTGATTCGGGGGCCCAGATATCTCGGAGGCCTTTTCTCCTTCTCGCGACTAATGCCTCACGCTCCGCATCAGTCACGTGTTAATTCATCACCAGGGACTCCGGACTGTCAACACCCTTGAATACAATTAGTGGCCATACGTTCAACTGTTCAGTTCACCACACTGTTACCGCTCTTTCTATCAGCATAGCAATATGAACAAATGAACAATCACGAACAAAGTTTAAAACTGCAACCACAGAGCACACATTTCTTATCTGAAATCTAAATGGTCATTGATATTGTATTGAATATTATCAATTAGGCCTATATCCCACACGGGGAAATACTCAATTAATGTATTTTAATATATAATTTAACGCTAAAATGTTTTTTTATTTTTATTTTTTTTTAGCAAAAAATAAATAGCTTTATAATCTACGTAATCTTTCAGCATATTAGCCTACATTTCCAGAATACTGAAGTCTGGAGAACTAACTTTCTGCAAAGAACAAATTCCGTTCACCAGAGGCAGGCATCTTCTTTATTAGTGATCTATAATACTAGAACAGCAGCTAAAAAACACTAGTGTTTTTTTTACATAATAAAAGTTAAAAAGTAAGTTTGTTCGCGAACAATGTATTAATTTGGGGGAAGTTTTTTCCACAAACTTCCGTTACTGTACAGTGTAAGGACAACAGTTGTATGTTATATGTTTTATTTTGATTAATGCATTTCATTTATTAACCAAGGGGCACGATACGTGTGTATAGCATATCTTCTTGTTATCTTGCCGATGTTTAAATCTGTTTGGCAGGCACGGATACGCAATGTAGACTTTTTACTTTTATATATTTATTGAAGCACTTTTAAAAAGTACCCATCTCTCTCAGTAATGGCGCACAGCAGCACTATCACTTATGGAATTCAAACCGTTAATCGTCTGATCACGAGCCCGAATTAAATCCTTAAAAACTGATTAAAAATCTGATTTGCGCTTTGTTATTCATTTTGAACTTCATAAATCAAACGCGCTGGCTATTACTTTTCCCACGTGTTGCTGGAACGGTGAAACTAACAAAACATATATTAAAACAACCAAACGCGAAGCACTCGCTTAATGTCGTTACTGAAGTCTAAGGAGAAGGCGCACTGCTGTTAGACAGGGGTGCCTTAACCCTCATCACTATGAGTTTCACTAATAGAATTTAAAATATATATAATATTTGCCTCAAACAACAACGTATTGTTGCTTTTCTGAAATGTTTATGTGTGACTGCGCACTTACAGTCATGTGCTTTTATTTGCGGAATGCGACGCAAGAAAGACATCACCTGAGTTAATTCTCCTTTTATTCTAAATTGATTAAATGCTATCATATTATTTGTGAACAGATACGGACGGACGACTCAAGAAGGATATAATTCGAGCCTTAATCACTGAGGTTAATTTACCAGAACCGTGTTTGCAGAGAGAGAGAGAGAGAGAAAGAAAGAGCGAGAGAGAGAGAGAGCGCACTTCAGTGACAGTCAGATTTATACTCACAATTATATTTGTTAAAACCCCTCTTATGATGATTATAAGAGGAGTTTTAACGAAGGAAACCCATTTAAACAAAGTGGAGTCTAAACCCCAAACTTAAGCAAATAAGAACATCGCAATCCCCCGGAGAGCAGGGTGTGCAGTTCAACAGCGACTTTTTTATGCTACGAAACGCAGCTCATCCAAAACTTGGCCATTGAACAGGTCTCTTTTTTTGTGTGAAGAACTCGTTCCAAACAATTCCAGTTTTATTTCCTTTTGAGTATTTCTTGACTGACATGTATAATAGCCACTTAGTATGTGAGTGTAATAACCATTTGTGCAAAGCTTCAACACCGGCACTCTGATGCACTTTTCAGGTGACGGTTTTTTCTTTTTTTTTTCTTTTTTCTTTCCTCCTTTCCATTTTTTGGCTAATGAACTCGGGCGATTCCGCCAGTATCCCCCTGGGGAAAGCAGGAGGAAAGTGTCTCTGGTAAGAGGTGCGCGATTCCTCCCTCTATATCTCGACTAATTAGGCGGGGCTCTGAAGACGCGCGCATGAATATTCATGCGGAGCACCGGCGCGCAATTAGCCGAAGAGCGCGCTAACTTCAATCCCCGGCCAGCACCGCGCGCTTCGAGGCGGAGGTTCCGTTCCCTCGCGGCGGATTGTGTCTGTGGTGTGGAGCCAGCCCGCTTTTGAACACGCCGCGTGTGAACTCCTCCAAGAACGGTTGAAAAAGAAACGCGTAACGCACTCGCGAAGTTAATCTCGTTACCCCCCAGAACGAGCGAAGAAAAAAAAATTTTTTTTAAATAAAAATAATTAATAAAACACCAACTCTGGCATAAAATAATCGTGCATGAGAATTTACATTGCAAATATCTCTAAGCAAATTTCTACCTCGTGGTCATATTTTAATGTTTCGGGAAGGAAGTTGTGCATTTTCCAGACAGGTGACATACAATTATTATCCTAAAGACGTTATAGTGTAAAGTTTAAAAAGACATAGTTGATGGATAGTATATAAACATAAAACACAAGAAACAAAAGAAACAAATACCCAGAAATAATCTGGCCAACTATTTAGCGGCCCTCCTGCACCCGTGAATAAAGCGCCAAAACGAAGGCTGTCAAGCCACCGCAGATCGCCTGGCTCAGATAAACCTGCTCACAGAAGGATGCACTACACATTGTGAAAAGTGAGTGCACAGACCCCTGCTTTACAGCCAAATCGCAGCAGAAAAGAAATTCCAATAAACCCCCCTCTGGATAAAACATTCCCTGAACTGGCTTCAGCTGGAAACGGCACAGAAACGACTGAACAAATTCTATAAACAAATGCACGCCCTAACACGCACGCACACACACACACACACACACACACAAGGCACACACACCGTCCAAGCCCCAGCCTATCCTATCTCTGGGTGTTTGAATCCCACCTGCATCTCTGCAGGTTGGCCCGGTCCAAATCCTCTACTTGGGATTCAAGGTGATTCTTATCCCCCCCGCGCCGGATGGCTGCTTACCGCTTGCTTACATAAAGATGTGTTTTTATATGTATGTATGTATGTATGTGTGTGTGTGTGTGTGTCTGTATGTATGTGTGTGTGTGTGTGTGTGTGTGTGTGTGTGTGTGTGTGTGTCTGTATGTATGTATGTATGTATGTATGTGTGTGTGTGTGTGTGTGTGTCTGTATGTATGTATGTATGTATGTGTGTGTGTGTGTGTGTGTGTGTGTGTGTGTGTGTGTGTGTGTGTGTGTGTGTGTGTGTGTGTGTGTCTGTATGTATGTGTGTGTGTGTGTGTGTGGGTGTGTGTGTGCGGAGGGAACACCGGGATGTCTGAGAGGGTTTGGGGAGATAAGCGGTGGAATTTGCGCGGTGTGAATATGGATGGGCGGCTCTTACAAGTCGACCGACGGGCTGGGAAACGGCCTCCGTGTGCCGAAGGGAGAGAACATGCCCGTGAATACATTTGGGCTTTTTCTCGTTTTTCCTTCACACTTACATATATATATATGGAGAGGTTTATCATATGATATTTGCTTGTTCGTCTGATATTATGGGCTTATTGAACACTCCCACCCCACCCATTACTACTACTACTACTACTACTACTACTACTACTACACACACATACACACACACACACACACACACACGCACACACGCAATGCTTCAGAGAAAAGAGTTTTATTGCACTTAGCATGGAGCCCACATCGGTTTCTCCGGGGACAGCCTGCTGACTGTCGAGCAGCGCTGCAGTTCGTCGGCGCGGGGTAACGTCGTTCTCGCGCTGCGCGTTTATCTCGTTGTTGAGACGTCGTCTCACTCCGAGCGGCCGGCGTCTCGAAGCGCAGCGACGGTGGCGAGTGTGTTTAGTCGGTCGTGTTTGTTCTGGATCTGGTTTTCGGATCGCCACGCCTAGAACACACACCTTGCGAGCAGTCCGGCGAGGTGCCCTTCGGCTGTTTAGTTTTCTCTCCGTTCTCGCGCATCGGAAATCTTTATTCATCCTGATTATTTTCTTTCGTCTTCGTCCCGTAGTTCCGTCTTGCTCTGCTATCTCGTTTTCTTCCTTTTCTCTTTTTAAAATGCCGGTGCTCTTCCTCCCTCTCTCTCTCCCTCTCTCCGGCCTCTCTCTTCCCCTCTTGGTTCTGTAATTACCCTGGTGTTGTCGCCCCCGCCCCCCCCCCCCCTCTCGGGGCTGTGAGGGGGAGCTAGCCCTTCATGCCGAGGTCGTGACCTGGACAGGACACACACTCCGGTCGGTTGTCATGTTCTACATTCCCGGCCGTGTTGTGACTGCCATGCCTCGGTGGCCCAGGGGCCTTCCGGCATCGATGTGCTACGTGGGGAACGGAGAGCGCTGCGGTCCTAAAGGGGGCACGGAATGGAGGGCATCTGGGACCTAAAGAGTGGGCGGAATGCAAGGTGGGAGGAATTTAGGGTGTTAGGGTCAGAAAGTGTAGGCTGAACAGAGGACGTTAGGGGCCTGAACAGTAGGATGTAATGGATAGTGTTAGGGACCTGTAGAGTGGATGGAATGCAGGATGGTCAGGGCCTAAAGAGTGGCCGGAATGCAGGATGGGCAAAATGGAGGGGGTGTTAGGGTCCTCAAAAGTAGGACGGAACGAAGGGCTTTAGGGGTCTCAAGAGTGGAACAGATTGGAGGGTGTTAGGGGTTCCAAGACTAGGATGGAATTGAGGGCATTGGGGTTCTCAGGAGTAGGATGGAATGGAGGGTGCTAGGGGCTTGACGAGTGGATGGAATGCAGGGTGTTGGGGTCTCTTAATGCGTGGGCCTGATGGATGCTGTTTATTCCGACAGAAGAGCAGCTTGTGCTAGAGCCAGATTTATCATAATATCACCTCTGAGAGTCAGAAAGCTCACTGGGCGCGTCATTTAGGCCTGAAGTGCAAACAGAAGTGAAGATGGGGAAAAAAAAAAAACCTTCAGCACACTGGGCTGGAATCCAAAACCAACATGCAGTGTGGGCAATGTGACAGTGAGACTAGAGAGAGAGAGAGAGAGAGAGAGAGAGAGAGAGAGAGATCAGATCAGATCAGATCAGAGATCTCACTCAGAAGTCCTGGTGGGTATCTGCTAGTTTTTTTGGTGTGTTTCGGCAATTCGTTAAATTAAGTCTCTGATTTGGCTAAGGAGTCCACGCTTTTTTTTCTTTTCTTAATTAGATGTTGATTGAAAGGAAACCACAAAATTTCCTGCAAAAGCCTGCAGCCATCCAGGGCTATTGTCTCAGTCCCCTCCTTGCAGATCTGGAGAACTCTGCTGTAATCCACGCTCCACACTCCTATAACCTCTGTGCTTCAAGGGGAGGAGATGATCCCGTGTTATTATTAAATTTGTTTTGTTTTCAGATGAGGTGTGTCTGATCCGTGCCCCACAGCCGATGGCTGAAACCTTCACCCGCTGACGCTTTTGATCGCACGCGCGGCACCTTGTCGCTAAGTTGGCCCGCACCTGCGTTCCAGGTGGGGCTAGCCCTCGAGCGACTAGCACACAGCGAAAACCGCTCCGCCTAAAATTCCGTCACCGTGATTCATCTGTGCCGCAGTGCCGCACCTGATCTCACCTGTAAAAATACAAAAAAACAAAACAAAACTGTGACATAAACACAGCAACAGTAGCATTAGCAGTAGCAGCAGTAGGATTAGCAGTGTCATTCAGAGCAGCAGCAGTAGCAGCAGCGTTTGCACTAGCAATAACAGTAGCATTTGCATTAGCATTAATGGTAGCAGAAGCAGTTACATTAGCGATAGCGGTAGCAGTAGCATTTGCAATTGCAATAGCGGTTGCATTAGCAGTTGCATTAGCAGTAGCATTAACATTAGCAGTTCCATTAGCAGTAGCAATTGCATTATCAGCAGCAGCTGCATTAGCAGTAGCACTAGCATTAGCAGCAGCAGTTGCATTAGCAATAGCAGTAGCAGGAGTAGCATCAGCTAACACTATGGTGCGCTACCCTGCTCATTAATGCATGCCTGCCCAACAACTTGCAACGGCTCTTCCCCAAAGTTATTAATGAGCTGTTTAATTTTAATTCGATAGTAATTCATTTTAATGCATGCCTAATGGTGCAAAAATCATCCCCCTCGGTCAACTGTGTTTCTTTATACCGTGTTGAGGGTCCTGTCTGTTATCTTCTCTCTCTTTATCTCTATCTATTTTCAGTCCTCTGCTTTCAGCCCTGGAGGTGTCGCGTTTCTGTCCGTCCGTCCGTCCGTCTGTCTGTCTGTCCATCTGATAGCTTGTACACCTGACCATTCATTCATACCCATGAATCTCTCAGTGCATCTCTTATATCTTTTATATCCGTCTGTCTGTCCAGCAGTCTGTACAGGCTGCGGATGAAAGAGTATTTAAATGATTTAAATTAAAGAACAAGCGAACAAACATGTCTGACTAATCAGAAACCTGACCCAGGGTAGTGAAATCGTTTGTCTTATTTTATTTCTTGCTTTGAAACGTGAGCGATCTGGAGTGGCCGAAGCCAGTGTATCGGCACAGAAGGGCTCCTGGCTCCAGAGCGTGCACTTCTGGCCCACGGGGTCATCCGGCGGTTTCCGTGAGCCCCCCCGGGGGGGGAGGGGGGCTGAATCGAGTTAGCGGCCGCGACCGTTTTAATTGCTGATTGACCCGTCTGCCTGCGGGCCGCGCCCGGGCCACTTAGCGGGGCGGCGCTAACGGGTCTCCCGGTCCCCTCCCTAATCTCAGCCTGTCTGGGGGGGGGGGGGGGCGCCGCGGGGGGGGGGGGGGGGGGCGCTTCAGGGTCAGGGGGGCAGGATTTCGCTTTGCTCAGGAGGGAGAGAAAAAAAAAGGCCAAGGTAAATATCAAAGATGGGGCCTGCCATTGACATTACACATTACATTTTCCTCCGATGATGCAGAAAAAGAGGAAGAGGAGGAGGAGGAGGAGGAGGAGGAGGAGCGCTGGCAGCCTGTCGAGTGCCCCTGATGCTCCTTCGGCTCAATCGATCTGATCTGAAGCGGTGCACTGACCGGTCTGTCGGTAGTTAGCGGCACGATTAGCAGCGCAGGAAACGCTGAGGGGGAGGGGCTACGCGGCCAAAAAACCGTTCTCCAACGCCACCCGCCATGGCGCCCCTCCCCCAAAGTGGGTCAGAACTCTGCGCTGACTTTTATTATCCGAACCCCCCCCACCCCCCATCCCCATGTTCCACATAAAAGCACAACACGGTAAAGTCCGACTGGGTCAAAGCCTCTCTTTCCTTCTACAACATGGCTTTTTAAAAATTCTTTTAGTGGGCGTGGGGTGGGGTGGGCTCTGGGCGGGGGGGGTGGGGGGGTGGGGGGGTGGGGGGGGGTTGGGGGTTGCGTGAGACGCATCTTTGATTATTTAACGGTTATCTTGGGCCTCTTATAAATCATGGACCTCCGTGACCACGAAAAAAATAAAAAAATAAAATAAAAAATAAAAAAGCCCAGAAGAATGAGGAGTGTGTTCCCGCCCCCTCTCCCCGGCGCCGCCGCGCTGGCCGGGCCTCACCGCCGTTCCCCGGTAATTAAGAGCAGCGCTGCTGCGGGTTCTGTGCCTGCTTCGCCTGCAGTGCTGCTCCGCACCGCTGATGAATTATTCCTTTACCTCCCAACGCTTCGGCTGCCCTCCCTTTTAAGTCTGCTTTGTTGATTTGTCATTAAAGCCGGTTCGGCAAGTGCCGTGGAGGTGTGTGTGTGTGCGCGTGTGTGTGTCTGTATGAGTGTGTGTGTGTGTATGTGTCTGTGTCTGTATGAGTGTGTGCGTGTGTGTGTGTGTGTGTGTGTGTGAGAGTGTGTGTGTGAGTGTGTGTGTGTGTGTGTCTGTGCATCTGTGTGTGCGTGTGTGTGTGTGTGTGTATGTGTGTGTGTGCCTGTTTCTATACAGTATCACACTTATCTGTGAGCAAGCAGAAGTGTGTGTGTGTATGTGTGTGTGTGTGTGCCTGTTTCTGTACAGTATCACACTTATCTATGAGCAAGCAGAAGTGTGTGTGTGTATGAGTGTGAGAGTGTGTATGTATGTATGTGTGCGTATGTGTGTGTGTGCCTGTTTCTGTACAGTATCACACTTATCTATGAGCAAGCAGAAGTGTATGAGTGTGAGAGTGTGTATGTATGTATGTGTGCGTATGTGTGTGTGTGCCTGTTTCTGTACAGTATCACACTTATCTATGAGCAAGCAGAAGTGTGTGTGTGTGTGTGTGTGTGAGTGTGAGAGTGTGTATGTATGTATGTGTGCCTATGTGTGTGTGCCTGTTTCTGTACAGTATCACACTCATATAAAAGCAAGTAGAAGGTGCTATTGGTCCAAGCTGGCCATTATACTCCGTTACTGTGCAGAAAGTCTGATTCTGATAGGTGATAAACACGTTTATGTGTTAAATACACTGAAGTGTGTAAATGTGTTCATGCACACAGGCATACGAACACATGTATACACACATACGTACATACACACATACGTAAGCATGCACACACACACATGCACTCATGAGTACACATGCACACACAAACACACACGCTCTCTCTCTCTCTCTATCTCTCTCTCTCACACACACACACGCGCACAGGCTCAAAACAGACAGACAGGCAGACAGACAGCTGGAATGACAGACAGACAGACAGACAGACAAACAGGCAGTCAGACAAACAGACAGATAAATGGAGCAGGGCAGACAGACAGACAGACAGAAGGGCAGGCAGACAGACAGACGGATGGAGCAGGGCAGATGGATAGACAGACAGACGGACAGACAGACAGACGGATGGAGCAGGGCAGATGGATAGACAGACAGACAGACAGCCAGACAGACAGACAGACGGATGGAGCAGGGCAGGCAGACAGACAGACAGACAGACGGATGGCGCAGGGCAGGCAGACAGACAGACAGACAGACGGATGGAGCAGGGCAGACGGACAGACAGACGGATGGAGCAGGGCAGACAGACAGACAGGCAGACGGACAGACAGACAGACGGATGGAGCAGGGCAGACAGACAGACAGACAGACAGACAGACGGATGGAGCAGGGCACAGAGGTGGCTGTAGGCGGTAGAAGCGTTTAGCACCCAGCCGCTCGGTCTTGCTCCGGGGCAAAATGGACTCCAGTCCTCACTGCCTGTTAGCGCTGATCAGCGTCACCTCTCTCTCCCCCGGCCACAGGCTCTGACAGCTCCTTCACTGACACACGCAGCTGCTGCCATAGGGCATCAGAAACCCACTATCAATACTTATAAACAGCTTATTATTTACTGCAGTAATAATAATAATAATAATGATAACATCAACACCAACAACAGCAGTAATAATAATAATAAATATATACTACTACTACAGCTACTGCTACTACTAATAATAATAACATTTTATTATGCAACTTTTTCTATAATGCACCCTTGTAGGTAAAAGTGCATTGTAGACCAAATAAACTGAGTAATCCAAAATTAAGCTCTATTGTAAACATTAATAGTCGATGCTAATGTTGAATTGGCAATATTGTAACTTATATTTATATTTACAATCAAAATTGTACAAGTTATAATAACACTGAATTTTCAATCACACTGAATCCTCATTTTTTCTACGATTATTTGTTAAATTTCTATGAGTTATGGGTTGCTATTTCTGCATATGCACGACAACATAACTATTGCTACAAATTAGCAGACACACTTATTCCGTAGCGGCTTTCAATTTTTTAAAATATACCAACCATTTGTACAGCTGGATATATACAATTGAAGTACCTTTTTCAAGGGTACTAGGGCAGTGTCCTAGTTGGGATTTGAACCTGCAACCTTTCGGTTACAAGCCCAGTTCCCTCACCGTTACACTACACTGCCTCCCCCGGTCGTAGCGTCACGTTCCTGTGTGCGCCCTGTGGTTTAGAGGGCTGGTGAATCGGGCTTTGTGTGAGTCTCATAAAGCCCCTTAAACAGGCCTGACTGTGGCGCTGGATCTGCTCAACATCCCGGCAGAGAGCTGCCTGGGACAATAAAGCCAGTCAGGGGTGAGATACAGCCACCCGACTGCGTCAGAACACTGGGTAAAGCTACCTGGAATCACCTGTGTGTGAGTGTATGTGTGTTTGTGTGTGCATGTGTTTATGTGAGTGTGTGTGTGTGTATGTGTGTGTGAGTGCGTGAGTGTGTGAGTGTGTGTCTGCATGTGTAAGTGTGTGCATGTGTGTGTATCTGTATGTGTGCCCATCCTCAATCTGATTACCCAGCATGCTGCACGGGTCCATCTGGGTCAAGATAACAAGGCTCATTTTGCGCCCCTTCTTGCATTATTTGAACACGCCATGACCCGTGGATTACCCCCCCACCCATCCATCCCACTCCATCAATCCCACCCTCCACACACATGCCCCCCCCCCCAACACAAAATCCCGGTTCTTTCCGGCGATGAATAACCCCACGCACGTTTTCCCGCCAGGGCAGGGTGGCGCTTTTAGGATTCCGAGCTCAAGGCGTGCGTTTCCCAGAAGCAGCCGATTGAGTTGGGGTACATCACATGAGACGAATATCGAATATTACTGGGACCGGGAAAATCCAGGGCCTGTCACGTGCCGTCACCTCGGTAACCGAGCCGGGACCAGCCCGGCTGGGGGGGGCGACAGAAACCAAATTCAAACTTCAAAGAAAAGGGGGGGGGGGGGATGCTCCGTGAACAGACAATCAAGCTAAACATGAAGACAACTTGTTTCTGTACATCTGCAACAGATTGTCAGATAGCCCGTGTCCCTCATTTTGAGCTGAATGTCATCGCAAGACCCAATATTGACAAAAAAAAAAAACTAAGAAAAAACACCAAGTCCCAAAACATCGACCACACAAAACGGGTGGGTCTCCCATCCTTATCGGCCTTGACCTTTGAATGATCAATTAATGTAAGCGTTTGCACTTACTTCACAGATTCCGCCACGCGCGATGTTGAGAGAATCGGGACGTAAGGCATCGACGGAGTGACGCATCTCAGTCCATTATGTGAGTTACACTCTGTAATTATTGGCTCACCCACGGAGGCTCGTAAATGAAGGGCTCAACACTGGCAGAGAGGTGAAACTATACGAACGACCGGATTGCCACGTCCTGAGTCCGTTCTGGGAGCCTCTTTCTGCGCATAAGGTCATTTCAATAAAACTTAAACCTGAGTCAGGCGTTCACAATGCGTAAAGGAACACGTGCAAATCGAGAGCCAACAAAGGCATCTGCACACACACACGTGCATGTGTACCCACAACCATGCGCACTCACTCACACGTAGGAGCACGCACACACACACACACACACACACACTCACATGCATACACACACATGCACATTTATACACATTTGTGTGTGTTTGTATGTGTGTGTGAATTAATGTATGAGTAAGAGAAGCACTGTGTGTGTGAGAAAGTTAGTGTATGTCTGTGTGTGTGTGTGTGTGTGTGTGTGTGTGAGAAAGTTAGTGTATGTCAGTGTGTGTGTGTGTGAGTTTGTGTGTGTGTGTGTGTGTGTGAGAAAGTTAGTGTATGTCAGTGTGTGTGTGTGTGTGTGTGTGTGAGTTTGTGTGTGTGTGTGTGTGTGTGTGTGTGTGTGTGTGTGTGTGCGTGTGAGTTTGTGTGTGTGAGTTTGTGTGTGTGTGTGTGTGTGTGTGTGCATGCATGTGCATGTGTGTGAGAGTGCATGTGAGTACGCGCGTGTGTCTCAGTGTCCCAAAGGCCCTGGAATGCTGGGGGATGAGTGACAGCTCCCCTTTCAGTGCTGGTACGGGACGGGACAGGGGGGCGGAGTCGGGGGGGGGGATTAGGGGTTCTCCTCTCCCAGTCGCATTGTTAGACGCCCATCTCCCAGCTGCTGTGCTGCTCTACTGTTCTCCCTCTCTGTAGGGGTGGGGGGGTCGGATTGAGGGAGGGGGGGCCCCATCATCCCTCTCCTTCCCATCACTCTTTCACCGACTCCACCCCCCCCCCCCCCCCCCCGCCCGACCCCCCGCCACGCTTCGCCGTGGGCAGTCTGTCCCCAGCATTGCCCCAAATACATTGTAAGAGTGTCGTATATAAACCTGACAGATATACCCCTGCCCCCCTCCAAAAAAAGATAATAAAAGGTTCACGTACATACTCAATAATTCATATGCAAAAAAAAAAAAAAAAAAATACATGCTGAAACCATGATAATTAAGTCTAACTGACATTGTGTACAATTCAGGTTACATGTGATCAATGAATTTCAGCCTGGATTGTGCCACGAGTAAGATGCTCGGTGTAAAAAGCATGAAGGAGGACTTTTCTCAATCTGGCATCCCAAATCTCTTCCTTAAAAACAGGGATCTTTTGGCTAATTTCTCGTTTCAGCCATTGAGCGGCAGTTGCTCCGGCCCTCTCTGAGATCTGAAGGATCTTCTTGCTCTCGCTTACATTCCGCTCTTACTTAAATGGCTACAGCAGGGGATTGCATCATCACCTCACCTGGCTTTCTGAGATCGGACTGGATGCAGATTTTAATTAAAATAAATAAATAAATTATTAAACAAAAAACAAAAGCCGACAGAGCCTATGGCTCTCCAGGACCAGGATGTGAGGACCACAGATTTAGAGGGGTGATGGTGCTTCCCTTACCCAACAAATTTTAATTTTGTTTCAGACTAAGCCTGAAATCTGCATTGCAGAAGCATTTAGCCTTCTCAGTGATACCATGCTCTGTGTGTCACACATGCGCACGCACATACACACACACTCATATACACACACACATACTCACACACACACACACAGTCACGCACAGACACACACACGCTCACACACACACACACTTTAAAACGAACACTCTCACACACACATACACACACTCACACACACACACACACACACAGACTCACACACATACACACACTCACACACACGCATGCACACACACACTCAGACTCACATACACATGCTCACACACACATACACACACGCACACACACACAGTCAGACTCACATACACATGCTCACACACACACATACACACTCACACACACACACACACACACACCTATATATATACACGCACACACACACACACACACTCAGACTCACATACACATGCTCACACACACACACACACTCAGACTCACATACACATGCTCACACACACACACACACCCACACACACTCAGACTCACATACACATGCTCACACACTCACGCACACACACACACACAAAGGCGCACACACACGTCTCAGCAGCGTGCCGTTGCGTGCCGTGGTGATCGCGCACCTGTCGCCAGGTGACAGCGTGGAGGCCAGGTGCGGTGACAGAAGTGCCGGCAGCTCCAGCCACACCCAGAGAACCTCCTCCAGGTGAGTGAAAGCTCTCAGGTGGAGCCTGCTTTTTAATCTCGGTTGTCACAAGCAGATTTATTTGCCTAACGACAGCCGTCCGACCGGTTCCGACCGGTTCCCGTTCCGTATCGCACACGACCGCGGCCTCTCTCGACTGTGTCTTCTTCTTCAATTCGGTGATTTCCATCCGCGTGTGAAACTAATCGAGAAGGTCAAGAAATCAAGGAAGTCCTGAAGAAGTATTTGTGTTTTGCTCTTTTCACTATGACCTTTAAGGCCCAGTTACGTCATTCCTGTTTGTTTTGTTTCTATCAACGCTCAACAGGTTCAAAATAAACCCCTTCAAATTTACATATATATATATAATTTATTATTTTTTACTGATTTTTTAAATGCAGACAGTTTACCTGCCTTTCATATATATATATATATATATATATATATATATATATATATATATATATATATATATTGTTTCATTCATACAGTTGGGAAGGAGAGAGGGTGCACTCTAAACGTGCTTCATTGATAAACCAGAAATTTAAACTTCAATTTGTTGCACCTATATTTTACACCTCTAACTGAGAAAACCTAAAATTATATAGGTGTAAGAAATCAAAGTAAAAATAGTAGGTTTATGCAATAAAACTTTTTTCTTCAGTGTAACATATAGCGAGACAGGATCACAACTCAGAAGGTGCCAAGGAGCAGAGGGGAACGGGTGGGTGGGGGGGGGGGGGGGGGGGACTTGCCTATGACTCAAAAGTCAGCCATCCTATATACTGCCACCCCCCCAAGAATATTAAAATGGGGAGGAAATGATGAGACTAGTAAAAATACATATATAACAGGATTTAGACACAAACTACACCAGACCAACAGTGATGTTTATTTGCTATAATAATAATAATAATTCCAAAAACTTGTGTGTCTCATTCTAATGCATTCCTGGTGTAGAGTGAACACTAGGAGGAGAGAGAGAGATGGAGAGAGAAGAGAAAGGAGAGAGAGCAAGTAGTGAGAGAGAGAGGGGAGAGATAGAGGGAGAGAGAGAGCGAGCAAGAGAGTGTGAGAGAAAGGGAGAGTAAGAGAGAGGCAGAGAGAGAGATGGAGAGCAAGGGAGAGGGAAGGAGAGAGAAAGAGAGTAAGAGAGAGGGGACAGGGTTGCAGTGTCCTGATCACAGTGAGTTCCAGTCCGGCCTCCTGAGAGAGAGGCCTGCTAGTTTGGGTGCTGCGGGGGGCACTGAAGGGGAGGGGGTCGAGCGCAGATTTGGGGCAGTGGGATTTGGGGACGCGCTCGGGGATGTGGTCAGGGCTGTTCAGCCCTGCGGCAGGACTGGGTGAGGGTTTGCCAGGAGTGAAATGCCAGTGGCTCCGCCCCCCCCCCCCCCCCCCCCCCCCCCCGCTGCGATCCTCTGAACCAATTACACCTCAGCGCCAGCGTCACATGGGTCCACAGCTCTGCTGGAGGATAACAAACCCGCTAAACGCTAGCAATTACCTCTGATCCCTACAGGCAGCCAGCACGCGCCTGTACTCATATACACACATACACACACACTGCACACACACACACACTCACACACAAACACTGTACACACACACACACTCCCACAAACCCACATACACTCACACTCACACACACACACTGCACACACACATACACTCACACTCACACACATACACTCACACTGCACACACACATACACTCACACTGTACACACACATACACTCTCACACACACACACACACACACACTTTCATAAGCACTTCAGCATGAGCATTGATGAGACTTGATATTTGACACGGGGTAGGTTAATACACACCCATTCACACACACACACTATCTCTCTCACACTCAATGTCACTGTCTTTCTCCCACACACACTTACACACCTACACACACGTGCACACAAGCGAACACACAAACACACACACTCATACACACACACACACACAGACTCGCACACGCACACTCACACCCACACACACTCATACGCGCACACACTCACACACACACACACACACTCACACACATGCACACACACACACACACACTCATCCCAAACTGAGAGTGAAGCAGCTTCTCCCCTCTCTGATGAAAGAGGCCCTGTGATCGCTACGACAACAAAGAGCCTGGAGCTCGCGCGGATGAGCCTCCCTTTCTTCTCTCTTCCTCCTCCTCCTCTTTCCTCCTCTCATCTCTCTCTCTCCCCCTCTATCTCTCCTTCCCAAACGCCATTCAGAGGACCGGCCCATTCTTCGTTAAGGCTCGCCGATACAATCAGGGCAGGGAATTAAAAATCAGAAGCTGTCCTGGCCGAGACGCTCAGGATAGCAGACTTTGATGTCGCCTTGGAAATTTGAAATTCATATGTTGTCACACTTCATTTTACCCCCCCCCCCCACCCACACACACCCCCGCCCTCGCCCCCTTTCATAAATGTTCAAAAAAAAAAAGGAAATAGGTATTGTGATCCCCCCCCCAACCCACACACACACACACACACAAGCACTTTTATTTCAGTTTTGATGTTTTATACCATTACGGGGGGGGGGGAGAGATAATGAATCGTTTAATTATCCTTTGATTGGCGGGGCCTCGTGGGGCGCGGGGGCGAAGCTGAGGAAGGGGGCGCTCGCTTCAGAGCCGCGCGAGGAGGAATAGGGGCGCTAAAACATCGCTAAAATTTCCCGACACCGCTGCTAAAACGATACTCCTAAAACGGTAACGGTGCATAAACGGTGCCTGAACCGACACTTTAAAAAAATAATAAAGAGCCAGGGACGCCATTAAAGGACCAAGTAATTGTTTTATTTAATTGCTCAAATTGTACTTTATACTTTATAGCGGAACTGTTTCACTTTTGGCATTTAGACCGAGTTCAACGTTAGCTAGCCTGCTAATGGTACCAGCTGTCCCTGACTGAGTCGCAGAGCGAGTTTAACGTTAGCTAGCCTGCTAATGGCTCCAGCTGTTGCTGACTGAGTCGGCAGACCGAGTTTAACGTTAGCTAGCCTGCTAATGGTACCAGCTGTTGCTGACCGAGTCGACAGACCGAGTTTAACGTTAGCTAGCCTGCTAATGGTACCAGCTGTCGCTGACTGAGTCGCAGAGCGAGTTTAACGTTAGCTAGCCTGCTAATGGCACCAGCTGTCGCTGACTGAGTCGGCAGACCGAGTTTAACGTTAGCTAGCCTGCTAATGGCTCCAGCTGTTGCTGACTGAGTCGGCAGAGCTAGTGTAACGTTAGCTAGCCTGCTAATGGTACCAGGTGTCACTGACTGAGTCGGCAGAGCGAGTGTAACGTTAGCTAGCCTGCTAATGGCACCAGCTGTCGCTGACTGAGTCGGCAGAGCGAGTGTAACGTTAGCTAGCCTGCTAATGGCTCCAGCTGTTGCTGACTGAGTCGGCAGACCGAGTTTAACGTTAGCTAGCCTGCTAATGGCTCCAGCTGTTGCTGACTGAGTCGCAGAGCGAGTGTAACGTTAGCTAGCCTGCTAATGGCACCAGGTGTCGCTGACTGAGTCGCAGAGCGAGTGTAACGTTAGCTAGCCTGCTAATGGTACCAGCTGTTGCTGACTGAGTTGGCAGAGTGAGTGTAACGTTAGCTAGCCTGCTAATGGTACCAGGTGTCGCTGACTGAGTTGGCAGAGTGAGTGTAACGTTAGCTAGCCTGCTTATGGTACCAGGTGTCGCTGACTGAGTCGGCAGAGCGAGTGTAACGTTAGCTAGCGAGGACATGGGACGTTAAACTGTGGCGCTGGGTTCTGCGTTGCGATTCAGCCCGGTAGGTACTGGTCATGTGGGAACCAGAACAATTATGGGACCAGGTCTCGGTACCCAAACCTAGACAGGCCTGAACGATCTGCAGTTAAAACACTGTGGAAATGCTGTTTTGCCGTGTCCCCAAATTACATGGACCGCCTGAAATGCGTACGCAAACGCAGGTTTTACTTGCTGTACAACACCTTTTTATGAAAGACACTGGTTCGGGGTTAATCCGGCTAGCATATGGTGACAAAGGGGGGAATCAGTGAGGCGGCCTGTATCACCCCACGGCCAGAAGTGCTGCCTGTTTCCTGTCTTTGTGTGTTTGTGTGTGAACTTCTGCTTTATTGATGTGTTAATAAACCCAGCTGATAATTTCACATTCATACATTTGTCGGCTCGTGCTTTTGGAACTTTTCATTCATGAGGAAATATCCAGGAATGAAACCAACTGCCCCCCCCCACCTACCCCACCCAGTGTTCAGACCCTATGTTGGCACCACAAGAGGCAGTGGACTATGGTTTGTATTAATTCCAAAAATCGCACGCTTATCCACTCTTTGATAGCTGACAGCCCAAAAGAAATTGTTCAGCAATGATAGTATATATATAATAATGGTCCTTCAGAGCCCCTGGAGTATTTTGGGCCTGAAAAATCTGTGATTCCTAAAAAAAGTCAGGAAACAAAATGTCTTCAAATTATTAAGTGCCTCATGGGGCTTAGGAGGCATCCAGAAATGGGTATGGGAAAATTGGGGTTTGGTAGCGGGTGGGGGTGGCGGGGAGGAGGCTGGTGGGGGGGGGGGGGGCTCTTCGATGACCAAGAATTAGCCCCCCCACTTCATTTGCATCTCTCTCTGAGGTGTCACTCCCGCACTGCTATCTACCCCACCCCACCCCACAGCCCCCCCTCCCTCCCCACGTCCCACCACAAATCACCTCCCTCCCTCCCCCCTTCCACTGTGACAAATCGACTTTAATAAAATTTGATTGATAAACAAAATTAAAAGTACATCTGTGTTTCCCTATTGCTCCCGCCGCCTGGTGCATATTTAAAGCCGGGATTTTTAGGGCAGCTGTTATATCACTGTTATTACCGTGATTAATGTTATTCATACGATTATTATTAGTGTTGTTATGATTATCACTGTTATTACAGGCACGCCAGCTAGGCCAGTTTCACATAAAAGCTTCGCCAATAATTACAATTGTTAAAACACTAAAATAAATATAAAATAATAAAATATATACGGTATATATAACATTTTTTTTTTTTACAAAAAAAATATTTAATTAATATTTTTACACTCTTGTCTGTTCTAAAGGCTGCGTTGGTGTGCGTGTTTCTGGTTCACAGGAAGATGAGAAGGGAAGAGCGTAGCGGGAAAAGGACAGAGACTCCGTGTGCTTTTCGGGGGGAAAGGCTCGGTCCGGAATAACGGCGGGATCAGGGAGCGTTGTTGGGCAGATTACGGGCCCTAATCTCCCCTAATTCCCGCCGGATTCTGGGATTCCCACCCTGCAGGGACCGGGCCAGGAATCTTATTAGCGCATTTGAGAGGGAGCGGCACCATAGGGAGGAATACTGAGGAGTCCGCTACGGACTCACACACACGCACACACACACACACACACACCTACAGTCACACACACGCACACACACACACAAACACACAGTATACACACACCCACCCACAGTCACATACACACACACACACCTACAGTTACACACACACACACACACACACCTACAGTCACACACACGCACACACACACACACAAACACACAGTATACACACACCCACCCACAGTCACATACACACACACACCTACAGTTACATACATACACACACACACACACAGACACACACAAAGAGTATACACACACACACCTACTGTTACATACACACACACACACACACACACACAGTATTCACACACCCACCTACAGTCACACACACACACACACCTACAGTTACATACATACACACACACACACACACCCACCTACAATCACACACACACACACACACACACACACACTCTCACACACACAGAGTATACACACATTCTCACCACAGTCACACACACACACACACACACACTCACCTACAGTCACATGCACACACACACACACACACAGAGTATACACACATTCTCACCACAGTCACACACACACTCACACACGCACAAACACTCACACATAGTCACACACCTCCCATCACCTCGTCACCTTCCCTCCCCCCAGTGCCATATCCCTGTGTTATAAAACATCCCATCTTCTTCGACTTACCTATAAACACAGCGTCTGCAGTTGAGGATACGACCCCCCCTGGCCCCCACCCCCACCCCCTCCCCCCCTCCCCCCCTCCCCAGTGAACACACCCCTGCTCTGTGGGGGACTCGGGCATTAATCCGGCTGATAACAACCAGCGCTGGTCTCTGATTGGAGCGGGAAGCCTTTTTAAAGGCGAGCGGGTTCTTAGCCCCTGATTGTTGTATCGATGTCCCAGTAAAGACATGGCCTGTTATGGCGGGTTCCTGTTATGATGTCACCCCCATGGTTGGTGTAAATACTAAGCCCTCTACCCACCCCCCTCCACCCACACCGACCCCTCCTTCCCCACCCCCACCCCACCCACCCCCTCCTCCCACCCCTTCCTCACCCAGCGAGAGCCATGGCCTCCTCTCTTTCTGCTTGCTTGGAGCCAGACTAGTTTTTTGCTTGCGGATCCAATAAGCTGAGGGTGGAGAGGTGGTGTGTGTGTGTGTGTGTGTGTGGGGGGGGGGCAGTGTGAATAAAGAGTATGTTATCCAGTCCCCGGCTCGAGAGTCAGGCAGTACTCCCTCTGTTTTGGGGGTTTAGGGAAATGAGATTAGCCGCTGGATCTGAGCGGGCGCCTCGCACACGCAAACACAGGCCCTGCGGTGAGAGAGGGGCCCGCCCTGTCTCTCTCTCTCTCCCTCCCTCTCTTTCTCCCTCTCTCTCTCTTTCTCTCTGTCTCTCTCTCTCTCCCTCCCTCTTTCTCTCTCTCCCTCTCTTTCTCTCTCTCTCTCTCCCCCTTTCTCTCTTTCTCTTTCTCTCTCTCTCTCTATTGCTCTCCCTCTCTCTCTCTCTCTGTCTCTCTCTCTCCCTCCTTCCCTCTCTCTCTCTCCCCCTTTCTCTCTGTCTCTCTTTCTGTCCTTCCCTCTCTCTCTCCATCCTTTTCTCCCTCTGTTTATATCTCGCCATATTTGTCCTCATCTCACTCTCTCCCTCGCTTCATCTCCATCCTTCCCACTCTCCCTCCCTCTCTTTCTTTCTCTCTCTCTCCCTCCCTTACTATTTCTTTCTTTATCCCCCCATCCCCCCTGCCCTCTCTTTCTCTCTCCCTCTGGATTTGATCATACCGTCTCTCCACCCCAACACCAATAAAATTTCCCATAAACCCAGGCACTTGAGTCCAGAATTTGGTACCGGATTTACAACGTTGCAACATGTAGAGTGACACAAAATCAAAATAAAGATCATTTACGGTCCCTTGCTATTTATTTATTTATTTATTTATTTATTTATTTTCTTCTTCGTTTTTTTGTTTTTTTTTGTTTCAGAATTTGAGTGTATTCTTGTCAAGCCAATAAAGCCGATGAAATCGACCCGGTGTGTGAGCGTGACTCTCTTCTGCTGGACGGTTTTGTCGGGGCCAAAAGAAGGATAAGGACGATGTTTAATGTCGCTTTACCTTTGTGTTTAAGGAGAAGGTCCCCATCAGGGATACTCAAATCTGCCCTTCGAGTGTCCCTGTGCTACATGCTGTTGGGTTTATCCAGCGTCAGGGCTGACTGAGAACTCTTAATAAAAATAAATTAAATGAAATAAACAAAAAAACACAAGCTCCACCAAATATTTCAACATTTATACTTACTTACTTAACACTTACTTCTAATTAAAAAACTTTTGGTGGGTCAGCTAAATCTGTTTGTCACGGTTTTCCTGTCTGTGTCGAGCGAGTGTTCCCCTGTCCCACCTTCGGGGGCTGCGTAGCCTAGCGTAGCTCCTAAACACAGGGGGAAGGGGGAGGTTTCGCAGGCCAGCCGTACGGGACGGCAGCTTTTCGGGAGGCCTCAGGGCGCGCCGTTTGATGAGGGGGGCGGGGCCGGCTTTCGCCTTGGGCGCGGCTTTGACGTGGAGACGCGGGACGTCAGCGCGCCCCCCCCCCGGCGAGCGCGGGGTTCTGACCGCGGCCTTCACCTGGGCTCGACTCCCCGCACGCAGGTGAGTCTTCCTCCGGGCGCCATGGCGAGCGCATCCTCAGGGGGCAGAAGGGGGGGGGGTGGGGGGTGCAAGGTCGGGTGGGGGCCAGGGACTCGGTCGCAGGACACTGGGGGGGGGGTGCAGAAAATGCAAATGAATAGAGAGGAAGTGATGACGTTGGTGAATGCACGCTGGGGGGGGGTGGGGGGGGCAAGTTGAGCGGAGAGGGATAGTGAGTGTTTGAGTGTAACTCAGTGAGTGTGTTAAATCCACAGAAGAGGGGAAACACTGGGGGATGTTTCATGTTAGCATGAGCATGTTGGAGAGAGGGAAAGAAGAATGATAGAGAGAGATAGAGAAGGAATGAGAGGCAGAAAGAGGGAAAAAATGCAACACTACCTCTTACCTCACTGCCAGCACTGATCACACAGTTTGTGAACAATAATAATAATAATAATAAAAAATAATAATAATAATAATAATAATAATAATAATAATTAAAGATGTCTGATCCTGACTGGAGAAGCCCTTTAAAGTGCCTCTGATCATGATATTAATAGTATCTCAACAAACATTAGAATGCCTCACCGTGCAAGCAAGCAAATTAAACACTAACTGGGTCCTGTTTAAGGTGACCCCTGAAGAGTTAAAATGAGAGGACTACAGTTTATATGAAAGAGAGCAAGAGAGAGAGAGAGAGAGATGGAGCGAGAGAAAGGGAGAGAGAGAGAAAGAGGGAGAGAGAGAGGGAGAGAGAAAGAGAGAGAGAGTGAGAGGGAGATGGAGTGAGAGAGAGAGAGCAAGATGGAGCGAGAGAAAGGGAGAGAGAGAGGGAGAGACAAAGAGAGAGAGTGAGAGAGGGAGATGGAGTGAGAGAGAGAGAGAGAAAGAGAGAGTGAGAGAGCGAGATGGTGGGAGAGAGAGAGAAAGAGAGAGAGAGCGAGATGGAGTGAGAGAGAGAGAAAGAGAGAGAGAGCGAGATGGAGTGAGAGAGAGAGAGAGATGGAGTGAGAGAGAGAGAGGGAGAGAGAGAGAGAGGTCGTTGACGCTGTGACCTTGGGTGGCTTCCAGCGAGAGCGGCGGGTGCTTGGAGCCCGGCCAATAGGAGCCCTTTGTGCCGGCCGCCGCCGCATTCCAGTGCGCTGAGATATTTATACCGCGTCTGTAACCGAAAAAAGGCCCGGGCGGAAACCCCTTCTCTCCGGGTCACACGGTGTGCCGGACGGTGCCGGAACATCCCGGGGCCGTGCCGATGGCGAATCCAGCGCTGCTGACTCAGGGCTGACTCCGGGCCCAGCAGCGCTCAGCAGTGACACCACTGTGATCCAACTGGTTCGCCGGTTAGCTGACTCTGCCTCGAATTTCAAAATCACATCGAAACCCGGATAATAAATATGAATTAAGGGCAATTTTCTAAAAAAAAATTGATGACATTTCAATTAATGTTTATATTATTATATAAGTAATTGTATTTAATTCAATATTAAGATGCCTTGAAGGCCAATATAGGAACCGGTAATGTGTGCACACAAACAGAGTGCACTGTTTACTTAGTGACGTGAGGTGCAGTGTCTGTCTCTCAACAGGTAATTCATTTTGTAATTTAAAAAGAAAAGTGATCTTGAAATGGGATTGTATGTTTCGACACACAGCCGTTTCAGTTATGTAAGGTTTTGATTTTAGTGCCGGTACAGAAATGGTTTTTGTGGTGGGGCGTATGTTTTTGGAGCGCCTGACTCTTTTACACAGAGTAATATTTAAAAAAAAAAAAAAAACGCACCTGAAGTGAGCTGGCGAAGGATGAAAGGGGGGAATATTCCACGACAGGATAGGGGAGAGATAAATGAGCTGATGAGAGATACTGCCTGGAGATATCATACAAAAAAAAAAGTGAACAAAAAAGAAAAAAATTTTAAATAACAAACCGGTATAATTTCCTGTTCCACTCAACATGTACCTTAAGCTTCAATACCACTGTGTGCACTTGTGAGTGTGCATGTATGCATGCGTGCGTGTGTGTGTATGTTTGTGTGTGTGTGTATATACATGTGGATGTGTTTGTGTGGGTGCATGTGGATGTAGATGTCTGTCTGTTTGTTTGTGTGTGTGTGTGTGTGTGTGAGTGGGCAGGTATACATGTATGTGTATCTGTGTGTATGTGTGTGTTTGTGTGCGTGTATGATGATGTGAGTATGTGTAGTGCGTATTTATTTGTGTGTGTGTGTGTATTTGTGCGTGTGTGTATATGTGTGTGTTTGTATATGTGTGTATATGTGTGTATGCGTGTGTTCATCTGGGAACGCACGTGTGATTGTTTAACTCTTTATTAGACATGCCCCGATGGCCTGATTAGTCACAGTAGACAGGAGAGCCTGCGGACTGAAGGAATAAGCGTGTTTGCGGGGAACCCCATCGAGGGTTAAAGTTTGGACAGGGCCGGTGCACTGCCAACCGTTTCTGCGCGTTCATCGTTCGAGTTGAACAGGAGGTCTGCATAAAAGCCCTGATCCTGCCGTCCCAGTCCAGCGGTTCCGCAACGCAAGCAGAGCTGGCCCTGGGGTTTGGGTGACCTTAAAGGAGCACGTTCCTGTGGCCCCAAAGTGTTTCACACACACACACACACACACACACACACACACGCACACACGCACACACACACTCACGCACACACTCACACACACACACACACACACACGCATGCACAC
Source organism: Anguilla pacifica (assembly GCA_039654925.1). Classification (NCBI taxonomy): domain Eukaryota; kingdom Metazoa; phylum Chordata; class Actinopteri; order Anguilliformes; family Anguillidae; genus Anguilla; species Anguilla pacifica. The sequence goes on from CM077284.1 coordinate 3,750,285, forward strand.
ACGCACGCACACACACACAATCACACACTCACACACACACGCGCACACATGCACACATGCACACACACACACACGCACGCACGCACACACAGACACATACACGCACACACACACTCACGCACACGCACACACACACGCATGCACACACACACGCATGCACACACGCACACACGCGCACACACACACACACTCACGCACACACTCACACACACACACGCGCATGCACACACGCACACACGCATGCACACACGCACACACGCACGCACACACACACGCGCACACATGCACACACACACACACACACACACACACACACAAATCTTGAACTGTGCACTTGTACTGTTAGGCTCAGGGATGACTGTGGCCCTAAATGAAGGCCTCGAGTGCTTATGGCTCAGCAGTTGGCTCGGGATGCGTGGAACAGAAAGGGGAGCTCTGTTGCCGATCTTGGATAACATCCAGAGAATGAACCTGTCAGATAGAGGCCTGGTTAAGCTAATATGTGCGGAATTTAGCCTCCGGGCTAAATACAAGTGGTGTGAACATTTCAGCAAAGTGTCAAGATAATATATCAAATTAATACAAAGCCCATGACAACACTATGAGATAACAAAGCTTCTGAAGATATGAAACAAGTGGAGCAGCGCGTCTGTTACAAAGAAAACTTTTATGTATTAGAAGGGAGTGAATCTATTGCGAAACAAAATGAAATTATTTCTGCACTTTCTACACCCATAATTAATTTGTGAAAGTGCACAATTAATTATGGCACAAGACGGTTGGAAAAACAGACCACTTCTTAATTTAGTTATGTCTCCTCTCAGCACGTGTTCGGGATTAACATTTTTTGCTTGGAACAAATTGCGCGCTGGATTTATTCATTACTCGTTTAAATATTCGGTTTGACGTCCTTACCTTACACCGAATCATTCTGAGGTGGAGTCTGGCGATTATGAATATTTTCGTTTAATGTTTTTTTGTTCGAAACCGGTATATCCGTGCGTTAACGGGACGGTAAACCATTACGAGTGCTTGCATTTCATTAAAAAAATAAAATAAAATAATAATAATAATTAAAAAAATAATACAACGTGCGCTTTGTGATAAGAGGCGCATTCTCTCTCGCGCTGGAGAAGGTGAGCTGCCGTGGGGCACGAGGCCGGTGCTGAGCTTCTCGTCCCTGTCCAAGGTGCTGACGGACACAGAGCTGGAACGAGCGCGCGGTTGCCACAGACGCGTTCGCCGAGCATTCCGGGAAAAACAAACCTACCCATCTCAAAATCTTTCCACTCGTTTGTAATTCGTGAACTAGGCCGTGCTTCTCGGGAGAAATGACCAGCGCCTAACGTACACTTCAGTCAAATCCTAGACAGAGATACAATGTCAGCGCTATGAAACGTGCCCTGTAATTCGTCAAAATCACCCTTAAATGTAAATATATGAAATTCACCGAGGTAAGCAGCAAGTGGTATTTAAGTATGTATTCTAATGATCCAAGAGCTTTCCATCTCTATACTGGAGTGATGTTCACTATCAGATGGTGCTCTTTAAATAAGCTAACATGCTAATATTAAATTAATAAAATGTGCATATATTAAATGCACAATGGAAGAAAAAAAAAACACAGGTGAAGTGACACAGGTGAAGCCACACAGGTGAAGCCACACAGGTGTCAGCAGAACGCATGGGTGGGAGACTCAGCTGTCACTCATGGCACAGGTGAGCCGGAGTCTGGCGTGTCAGTCACGTGGACAGTGCTGGGAATGACGGGACAGGCCAAACCAGGAACGCCCCCCCCCCCCCCCCCCGCCTGCCGTCCTCGCTCTGAAGGGTACCGGCCGTCAGGTCAGATCAGACAAAGCGCCGAATCACCGCCAGGTTCCGTGTCCCCCTGCGAAGACCCGCCCCCCGTTTTCCGGGATAAACCGGGACAACCTTTCAGAAAGGGAGGCGGCAGCGCCGGCTGTTCTGGCCAGAGAGACGCGCCTCCTCTGCTGAGGACTTCCCACCAGCACGGAAGAGCTCGGATTTCCCTCCGAGTCACTGCCACTGCTCCTGTCTGGAAATAAATAGATAAATAAATAAATAAATAAAAATACAAACCCTCTTCCTGCCTGGTCCCTCTTAGGGTTCCACA
>CM077284.1:3762421-3776413 GCA_039654925.1 Anguilla pacifica
GCTGAGTGTGTGAGCTTGTGTATGAGTGTGTGTGTGTTTCTGTGTGTGTGTGTGAGAGTATGCGTATGAGTGTGTGTGTGAGTGTGTATGAATGTGTGTGTATATGTGAGTGTGTGTGTGTGTGTGAGCATGTGTATGAGTGTGTATGTGAGTGTGTGTATGAGTGTGTGTGTGAGTGTGTGTGTGTGAGTGTGTATGAATGTGTGTGTATATGTGAGTGTGTGTGTGTGTGTGTGAGCATGTGTATGAGTGTGTATGTGAGTGTGTGTGTGTATGTGTATGAGTGTGTGTGTGTGTGTGTGAGTGTGTATGAGTGTGTATGTGTATGAGTGTGTGTGTGTGTGTGTGTGAGTGTGTATGAATGTGTGTGTATATGTGAGTGTGTGTGTGTGTGTGAGCATGTGTATGAGTGTGTATGTGAGTGTGTGTGTGTATGTGTATGAGTGTGTGTGTGTGTGTGTGTGTGTGTGAGTGTGTATGTGAGTGTGTGTGTGTATGTGTATGAGTGTGTGTGTGTGTGTGTGTGTGAGTGTGTGTGTGAGTGTGTGAGTGTGTGTGTGAGTGTGTGTGAGTGTGTATGTGAGTGTGTGTGTGAGTGTGTGTGTGTGTGTGTGTTTCTGTGAGTGTGTGTATGAGTGTGTATGTGTGTGAGTGTGTATGTGAGTGTGTGTGTGAGTGTGTGTATGTGAGTGTGTGTGAGTGTGTGTGTGTGAGTGTGTGTGTGAGTGTGTGTGTGAGTGTGTGTGTGTGAGTGTGTGTGTGAGTGTGTGTGTGTGAGTGTGTGTGTGAGTGAGTGTGTGAGTGTGTGTATGAGTGTGTGTGAGTGTGTGTGTGTGTATGTGTGTGTGTGAGTGTGTGTGTGTGTGTGTGAGTGTGTGTGAGTGTGTGAGTGTGTGTGTTTTCCCAGGCGCTACGTTGGTGGGGGAGAGGAAATGGCGGAGGAAGTGGGGGTGATAAATCTGGGCCCGTTCTCCTGCAGCGCTCTCCCGGATCCCGGTGCCCTCTCAGGAGTCCCCCCCCCCCCCCCCCCCCCACGCCATCCCCCAGCCCCCCCCCACTCCCGCCCCCCCCACCACCGCCGCGCGTCACCGCCATGAATAAAACAGCTGATTATTCTCCTCTAGATAAACACGCGGAATGTGCCGGAGCCGCTGGGCCCTGCCGAGCCGCGCCCGCGCTTTGATGAGCTCTCCCAGGACCGTCGCTCCGTCCCGGGACGGGCGGAGGCCTACCAGACGGGCTCCTCTTCGTGCTGCTCCTCCCCCCTGCCCCGCCCCGCCCCCATCACTGCGACCCAACGCCCTCCCCTCCACGCAACGCCCAGTCCTCCAGCCGAGACCCGAGCAGATAGACGAGCACCAGGAGAAATGCGCTCTCTGTCCGGACCGAATGCATTACTAACCGGCTGGAATATTACTGGCAGTACGGGCGTCTGATCACACAGCCGTTCCTGTCTACTGCATGAGCACGCGTCATTATTAGAAATGCAAACCCCCCCATACCGTTGCGCACACACAGTGGAACCACGCGGACGTAGATCCGTTGAAGCCAAAAACCAATACATCAGCGGTGGTAAATTATTAAAATATCAATAGAGTTGGCCTAGATTTTATGTATTTGTTTCTTTTTTTTTGTGAAGGCGTTTCCCCCCTCACCCCTGGTAAAAACAAAGTGAAGATACAGAGCACGATTGTGTCTTGAAGAGCGGGGTTAGCGAGAGCGGACCACAGAAGAAGAAGAAGAAGAAGAAGAAGGCTTTTGGAGGAAGTGAGAAATGAATGAGTGTGAAGCAGAGTGCAGTGGAGGCCCTGGAGGTGAGACACAGTACTGCACGAGCCGTGGCTGGACTCTCCCCTCCACACACAGCGCTAACGCTCCCCTCCACACACAGCGCTAACGCTCCCCTCCACACACAGCGCTAACGCTCCCCTCCACACACAGCGCTAACTCTCCCCTCCACACACAGCGCTAACGCTCCCCTCCACACACAGCGCTAACGCTCCCCTCCACACACAGCGCTAATGCTCCCCTCCACACACAGCGCTAACTCTCCCCTCCACACACAGCGCTAACGCTCCCCTCCACACACAGCGCTAACTCTCCCCTCCACACACAGCGCTAACGCTCCCCTCCACACACAGCGCTAACGCTCCCCTCCACACACAGTGCTAACTCTCCCCGTGCACAGTGCTAACTCTCCCCTCCACACACAGCGCTAACTCTCCCCTCCACACACAGCGCTAACTCTCCCCTCCACACACAGCGCTAACGCTCCCCTCCACACACAGCGCTAACTCTCCCCTCCACACACAGCGCTAACGCTCCCCTCCACACACAGCGCTAACGCTCCCCTCCACACACAGCGCTAACACTCCCCTCCACACACAGCGCTAACTCTCCCCTCCACACACAGCGCTAACGCTCCCCTCCACACACAGCGCTAACTCTCCCCTCCACACACAGCGCTAACGCTCCCCTCCACACACAGCGCTAACGCTCCCCTCCACACACAGCGCTAACTCTCCCCTCCACACACAGCGCTAACGCTCCCCTCCACACACAGCGCTAACACTCCCCTCCACACACAGCGCTAACTCTCCCCTCCACACACAGCGCTAACTCTCCCCTCCACACACAGTGCTAACACTCCCCTCCACACACAGCGCTAACTCTCCCCTCCACACACAGCGCTAACGCTCCCCTCCACACACAGCGCTAACTCTCCCCTCCACACACAGCGCTAACTCTCCCCTCCACACACAGCGCTAACGCTCCCCTCCACACACAGCGCTAACTCTCCCCTCCACACACAGCGCTACCTCTCCCCTCCACACACAGCGCTAACGCTCCCCTCCACACACAGCGCTAACGCTCTCCTCCACACACAGCGCTAACGCTCCCCTCCACACACAGCGCTAACTCTCCCCTCCACACACAGCGCTAACGCTCCCCTCCACACACAGCGCTAACTCTCCCCTCCACACACAGCGCTAACTCTCCCCTCCACACACAGCGCTAACGCTCCCCTCCACACACAGCGCTAACTCTCCCCTCCACACACAGCGCTAACGCTCCCCTCCACACACAGCGCTAACTCTCCCCTCCACACACAGCGCTAACTCTCCCCTCCACACACAGCGCTAACGCTCCCCTTGCACAGTGCTAACGCTCCCCTCCACACACAGCGTTAACGCTCCCCTCCACACACAGCGCTAACGCTCCCCTCCACACACAGCGCTAACGCTCCCCTCCACACACAGCGCTAACCGCCAGCGTTTAACCACCCGTTTACTGTACACGCGGGGGCAAGCGCGGCAAGGTCGACGGGACCTTGTCAGCCTGCCGGCTCGACTCCCACAATCCTCGGGGGCGAAACGCCCTTGGCTCTGACCCCGCGGGGGGGGCGGGATCTAAGACCAAGAGGGGCGGGCTTGTGCGGGGGTGATCTTAGATGGCGACCAGGGGAGACGCTCTCTTTTGGGGGTGACCTAAGATCATGATGGATGCTTTTGTGTGGGGGTGATTTTAGACCTGGAGGGGAGGATTGTAGAGTGTATTTATGTGCATTTGTGTGTGTGTGTATGTGTGTGTGTGTGCGCGCGTGTTTGTATATGCGTATGTGTGTGTGTGCGTGTGTGTGTGCGTGTCTGTGCATGCGTATGTGTGTGTGTGTGTATGTATGTGTGAATGTGTGTGTGTGTGCGCGTGTTTGTATATGCGTATGTGTGTGTGCGTGTGTGTGCACGCGTATCTGTGTGTGCGTGTTTGCGTGTGTGTGTAAATGTGTGTGTTTGGGGGGGGGGGGGGTGTTCTGTGACATGGTGACATCACAGGAAGTGCTGCTGAGCAGTGGGAGGAGGAAGTGGGCGTGCCGTGGGATTCTGACAGGTCCCCAGGTGTGCCGGCAGCCAGGAGGGGGGAAACAGCTGGTTCCCGCCATCTGCTGCTCTCTGTGGGGGTGGGGGGGCGATGGGGGCAGGGGGCGAGGGGGCTGACGGGGGCGAGGGGTTCAAAGCTAATTCCCTTTCTCTCTCCCCGAACCCCCCCACCCCAACAAAACCTCACTGACCCAACTCAAACCATCCCTCCAAAAACACAGTATTCAAATAAATGCATAAATAAATAAACAATTAGAAGCCAAATATGTGCGCTGTGTAAACACCTCACCAGGAGAACGAGCCCAGAGTAATATGATATCCAGCACTGGCATACCATTCCAGAGTCAGGTTTCATGCTATGACAGCGCATGCTGCATGTACTGAAGACTGCAGGTGTGCCGTCCACCCAATCACAGTTTCGCTTGGCGTGTGTACAGTCCCATCCTGTCCTCCTGCTGCAGGTCCTCCTCGTGCTCTACTCCAGTGTATAAGCATCAGTCTGGGGTCTGGAATTTCACACAGTCTGGCAGAGCAGTCCTGCGTCCCAGAACCTCACTATCAAACAGAGACTGATAGAGGCAGGCGTTAATTAGGGGGTATATCAGGGTATAGGAGAGAGAGATATATCGGCAGGCCTCATTGCAGGGTATATGAGAGAGAGATATATCGGCAGGCCTCATTGCAGGGTATATGAGAGTGGGAGAGAGGGAGAAAGAGAGGGAGGGAGGGAGAGGAGGAGGAGAGAGGGGTAAGGGTGGAGCAGGCGTGACTGAGGCGAGAAATGGAGAAATAGAGCGCAAGGGGGCTGGATGGAGGGGTAACCGGAATCGCCGGGGGGGGGGGGGGGGGCAGGGGGGGCGAGGTGGCCAGCTGATTCATTCTGCACAGGCCGGCTATGAGGCGTGCACAGAAAATTATACATCCTCAAGCGAAATATGAAAATGTGTTATCACCCCCCCTCCCCACACCCACACCACCGCCACCATATCCTTACACGCAAACATTCGCCCGGCACCAAGAGGGCTATCACTGGCTCCTCATCTTAAGTTTGTTTCCTGTCCCCCCTCCCTCCCCCTCCCTCCACAAAGCCCGCTCTCTATAAAGCAAAGACAGTAACAGATAAAACATATTTTCTGTAACGCTGACAAGCGCAATGACGATAATCACGAATAATGAAGGCAAATTACGCAATCTTCGTTACAATCACCTTCCTGATTTTTAATTGCCGCTTTTAATTAACGACTCATCACCCCAAAGTCACGTTTTTTTTAATTTGTATTTTTTATTTTTATTTTTTTTAAACTGTCTTTAGTAAGTGAAGCAAATGTTGGAACAGCCCAAGAAGTCTGCATTTCAGGCTACTTCTCAGAAGATCAACAAGCCTAACAAAAACAGGTGAAGGGGGCCTAAAACAAGTTCCCATCAGCTGAACAAGGAGAGGAAGAGGATGGAGAGGAGGAAGAAGCCCACAGGACTCTGGGTATTAGTGTTTTTTTAAATTTTATTTCCTGCTCCAGTGAGGCAAAAGGCACAGGAGAAAGGGCTTCTGCTTGGTCCGTTACTTCCTTTCTTTTTAAAGACGCCGGGATTTTTACATAAAAGTAAACAACGTTGCCTGCGGGCACAATTTTCCGGCAACACAATAAAATGTGCAGTGAATTTATGATGGTCATCCATTAGCTCTTACCAAGGAAACATCACCCATATCTGTCGTCCATCATTATAATAGAGGGTTAATGCACCAAATTTACATAAAAAAGTCATATTGTCTGCATGAATTATTTACATCCTCAGCTGTTTTTTTTTTTTTTTTTTTACGGCTGAGGTTTCAAGCTGGATTCTCATGGAAATTCTGACAGTAAATTCCGCTCCGATGGGCGGGGCTCTCTCCAGGCAGTCTTTTTTTTGTGGGGGGGCGGGGGGGGGGGGGGGGGGTTAAGGAGGAGGAGGGAGGAGGGGGATGGTGGGGCATAGGAGAAGGTGGGGGTTGGTATTGTGTGCAGTACTGCCCAGACTAGTCTGAGCTGGACCGAACCGACGCTGGATCCAACCTTGGGCAGCGCAGCCAGTCCTGGGGGGGGGGGGGGGCGGGGCACAGGAGAAGGTGGGGGTTGGGTATTATGCAGTACTGCCCAGGCTAGTCTGGGCTGGGCTGGGCTGGACTGAACCGATGCTGGACCCAAACCCAGGGGCAGTGCAGCCAGTCCTGCGGGTCTAGAATCCCATCTGAACTTTGACCCCTGCAATAACAATAAGACTGCAGTACTGCAGCCGTGGCCATCTCCCTTGGCTATAATGCAGTCCATTACGCAGCTACAGGCTGCTGGCCGAAAGCACCGCTCAGGAGAATACTAATGGTCCCTCCAATAAGCAGTAACTACATTCATGGGATATCCCAACTCACTCAAACATTATTTTTTTATAATAAGGATGCGGGTAAATGCTGAAATATTACACAGATTACATCAGCGATACAGGTGCTCATTGTGCATGACTGCGCTTAGCTACAGGTGAATGATCACAGAGAAATTGTGAATGAGCTCTGTTGTTTTCACTGGGCCCATTAACGGCCTCCTGACTCACGCCAGCCAATCAGAAAAGAGCCTTACATTTTTAATTAAAAGTGGAGCGCACCCCCACCCACAGGTTAAGACCAGAGATGTGTAGATCTAATGTAAAGCCCCCACCCCCCCCACCCCCCCTTAGGAGAACACTTTAATTGTCCTCCAATCACATGAACGAGCGGAGGAGGGAAAAAAAATAATGCAGTTTTGATCCATCGTGATATTTCTCGCTAATTAAAAATTACAAATGCCTGAGCCGTATTTTTACAATACGCAGATGGTCGTGTTACATGCCGAGGAATTATTTGGTAACATCTCAGCCTCGGTGATCAGTTATAATCTCATTAATGAATAAGCGTGTAATTACCTCCCTGTTTTATTAATTGTATTGAACTTTTAGTGTTATAATTGCCCCGCTGTTCCATTGTAACCGCCCAGCCAGTCTCAGAAATCAATTAGGGTAAAAAAAAAACGAAAAGAAAAAAACGCTAAGTTGCCGTTTATATTTCAGGATCATTACCGTGAAATCCCGCAGTTATTAAGCGGTTGTTAGGCGCTGAAGTGCGCTGGCGTGATTGGAGCCTTGGGTGAGGGCCCACGGAACGATCAGCCGCGCGCGGGACGCTACACAGCCGCTGCCGCCGCCGAGCCGCCGCCGTGCCGCCGCCAGCCCAGCACTGCGTCCCCATTCCGGGCGGCAAAGGAGCGATTACGGAGCGCGGCGCTATCTATCACTTTAGCGAACGGCGCGGGGCGGCGAGGGAACAGATTACACCGCGACAAACTTAGACGCCGGAGCCGTCAGTCAGTCAGCCTGGGCACCTTCTATTTTTTTTCTTTTTTCTTTTTTTTCTTTTTTTTTTTTTTAGCGGGTTGTCTCGGCGATTAATGTCTTCATTTTTATAATTTGGCCTGACAGCAAACCAGCGTTCTGCCGCACGGCGCTAATTTCTGACATGCCTGAGCAGTTAGGATCTCTATCAGATATCTGTCTGACACCCCACCGATGAGCTCTGGGGGGCGGGGGGATAGCGGATCCCCGTGTGTCAAAATAAAAGCCTCTGCGATCCAGCCAGTCTGCCATCGCTGCACGATGGGGAAAAAGCGAGAGAGGCAGTGGGATTGATCTCGGAGAAGTTAACATACCGTGGACGCTGCCGGGAATGGCACTGGGAATACCTGTCGGAACACCACTGGGAATACCACCCGGGAACACCACTGGGAATGTCACCCAGGAAAGCAGTGGGAATACCGTCTGGAACAGCATTGGGAATGCTAGTTGGAAAGGCACTGGGAATGCTTGTTAGAAAGGTAGTGGGAATGCTAATTGGAAAGGTAGTTGGAATGCTAGTTGACAAGGTGGTGGGAATGCTAGTTGGAAAGGTAGTGAGAATGGCATTTTGAAAGGTAGTTGGAATTCTAGTTGACAAGGTGATGGGAATGCTTGTTGGAGAGATAGTGAGAATGCTAGTTGAAAGGCACAGCCAGTTTTACCTACTGTTCTGGCCATTTTGGCTCAAGTCCATGGCTCCTCTGGCTCCAGGCCAATTGCCTTTGGATATTGACCAAGGGTTTAGCACACTGTTCTACTCTTCCACCGCAAGAGGTCCTGTGTGTGTATGTGTGTGTGTGTGTGGGTATGTGTGTGTGTTTGTGTGAGTATACCTGCGTGCATGCGTGGGTGTGTGCACGTGTATGTGCATGTACGTACGTGTGCATGAGTGAGTTAGGGCACGTATAAAAGCATGTAGAAGACAAGATACTTTTTTTTTGCAATTGCAAAGTGCTACAACACTGACCTCCCAGACCCAGTCTGTCCTCTCAGTCCCCAGGGCCATAGCACAGAATCTGACCTGAAGGAGGTCTTTCCTACCTCTGTCCTTCATTTTTTCATCTGTGAATCATACTTGTTTTTTGTTTATTTTTATTTATTTTTTTGTAATTCACCCGTTTCTTCCTCCTCCCCTCACAGACGGCCGCTCTGAATAGTTCCTGAAGCCCGCTGTCTTATTGCTGCGCATTTAGCACCTTTCGCAAAATTCAGATCAAAATGGTGAAAGAATAAAAAATGAAAAACAATAAAATTTAAAAAAATGAAAATCAATCAAAAATGATTTAGCTTTTACTGGTTTTAGAAAATATCTGCAGACAAAAGTACAAACCTTTACAAACATATACTTTATGGCACTAGAGGTTTGAGCGAGCTTTAAATAGTTTTGAAGAGGTTTGTCTAAAATGAACCTAGTAAATGTAATTTCTTAATAAAAAACACTCACCTATGATGTGTAAAATAATTTATCATTTCAGAATATTTTCCCCCAAAACTGTTTGTAAGTACGAAAAAAACGCATTACAGTCCAGTGGTAGGAATAAACCTTTTTTATAACTTTTAGAAACCTGAGAGTCAACAGTCACAAACCTGGATCTCCCGAGGGCTGATTTATATTCTCAGTCTGTGAAGAATGTGACTGCTAAACATTAATCATCCCGACAATAAGCCTAAGTTTTCTGACAGGCGGGTCAAAGTTCTTCTTTAATCCAACACGTAATTTCTGAAATTTTTGCTGACACTGCATATTTTAATATCTCTAAACACTGTCGTCACCCCCACCCCGTCACCCCCCCCAAAAAAAAAGAAAAAGAAAAAAAAGGAAACCTTAAATCAAGACACTTAAAGCAGGAAACATTGCAACCCTGTGATCTCAGTCCTGGCACGTTTTTTTTGTTTTTTTTTGTTTTTTTTTACAGCGTTGGAATGTGCGCATAGCTCAATGTCCTTGAACAAACCCACGCAATTATCATCCTCATTATTAACCCTCCGCCCTTACACCTCAAACATCCGTGATGTCATCGATGACCTCACAAGGCCCTGTAATAGCAAGCTCTCAACTTCCCCCATTCCCGTCATACCTGCATGTGCCACTGCCCAGATTCTCTCACGGTCTGCATGAAGAGACAGACACTCTGGGACAAGAGAGAGGGAGGCTTCTGAGACCTTGTAACCAGCTATCTGCATTTGCTTCTAAATAACCTTACTGTTATTTTACAACAATGTTGTAAAATGTTATAAATATTTAAAAATGTTATTTTTCCATTTTTATTCGTGCCGATTTATTTTTTCTCTGCTATTTTACACATTTTTTTATTCTCACATGCTATTTTATTTTATATCCAATTCACTGCACTATGCAAAGCACATTGAGCTGCATCTCTGTTTGAAAGGTGCTGTCCAAAAAGTATTATTTATTTATTTATTTATTATTAGTGGAGCTACATTGGCACTGAATGAAAAACATGATTACAAATGATTCACTGGTTTGAATCAACAATTTTTGGTGTCATGGCCTGCACGTCACCTTGCCATCTCTGCTTCCCCAGCACCAGACTCTCAGGTGGCCAGGCGATACCGGAGGTACAGGCGCACCTGTGTGCCATACTGAGCTGTGCCAATCTAAGAAAGACAGAAAGAGAGAGAGGGAGGAAAAAAGAACAATAGAGAAAAGAGACGAGAAGGAGACAGAAGAATGGGAGGGAGGGAGGGAGGGAGAGGGATGGTGACAAAGAGAGAGAGAGAGAGAGAGAGAATGTAAAAGAAAGGGGAGAGATGGACTAAGAGAGAGTGTGAGGGGAGGGAGAAGGAACAAGCAAGGGAGAGAGGGAGAAAGAAAGTAAGATCAGAACTGGCAAAGCCAAAGAGGCTACATGGTCACTGTGAGACTGGTTGCTGAGGAGGAGACAGAGATGCCCTTATCCATCCATCCACCATCTACACATTCCTGGTCAGGGGGTGCTGGAGCCTATCCCAGCATGCATTGGAGCGAGAGGCAGGAATACACCCCGGAGAGTTCGCCAGGCCATCGCAGGGCACAGAAGCACTTAGTGTATGAAGACAGCAGATTATAAAAACAAATGACTTAAAGCAGGAGATGTTTATATGAGATCGAAACCGAACTGGAAAACAAGTTATGTTTCATGCTGCTGGGGCGGCACCCACAGTGGCACTGGCAGTAACGATGTGTACCAACGTATCACCGCCTAGGGACACTAAGCTGGCACCTGCTGCCAGGGCTGATTCATACTTCCATTGTTACAGTGGCTGTCATCATTGTCATCATTCATATCTTTATTATAATTATGTTTCTCATTCATGTCGCTACTGAATGTGCCACAGTAATATTGTGTGTGGGATTTTTTTGTTTTTAGCAAGACCGACGCCTTGGATTTTATAATGCAGACAATACTTTGAACTTTGATTGAATTGACTGAGAGGGAGTTTTGAAAGTAAATTAAAGAAAAGGTGTGTGTGTGTGTGTTTGTGTGTAGGTGTGTGTGTGTGTGTGTGTGTGTGTCTGTGCGTGTGAGTGTGTGTGTACGTTAGTGAGAGATAAAAATATGCAAATACATAAAATCACCAATGTGCCTTCTAACAGGCACTATATTCCCTAAGCCTAATCCTAATCTTGTGAGATACTCACCTGTTCACATAATCCTCCCTGCTTTATCGTGAGGTACTGACAGAAAATAAACTAATTAAATAAAAATGTGAAATATTTACATGCCTTTTTTATTACATTGTCACATGATGTACTGTACTTAATTGCAAAGATTTGCTTGTATGATTTAATTTGTTCTTTCAATGAGCTTAATTTATTGTGTGAGACAAAGAGAGGGAGAGGTAGAGAGAGAGAGCCAGACTTTTATTGTATTGACTTTTAACATACCTTTGTGAACAATAAGAAAAAATGTACCCACACAGAATGTGCTTCACATGTGAGTGTGAAAGCTCAGAAGAGAGAGAGAGAGAGAGATTTAATAATTTAATAAAAACCTTTATTGGGACATTGTGTTAAAACACAGAAATATCGAAATATCACCTGCGTTAACTGGCTCACCAGCATTACGGAAGACCTGGCCATGTGGTCATGGCAACACAGGCCCCTCCCCTGTCTCTTCTGAGAGGCCATTTCAATTGGTTTGGAATTTTTTTTAAAGATTTTGAAAATATGAAGGTGTGACTGAAACACACGAGACCTTTAAAAAAACTTTTAAAAAACTTGCGTTTATGAGCCATTTTTTTGGGTTCTCTAACCTTAGGAGTGGGTTTTTAAGAAAGTGATAGAAGGTGTCATGGGCTGTGTTTCAAAATGCTAACAGTGCTTGGGTGCGGGTAGCTGCCAACAGAAATTAAATCCCAGCGTACAAATTCAGTCCCAGCATGCTTTGCCACGAAACAGTCACCCTGTCGTTGACTCAAAACATTTATAATGTTCCTTAACATTCATTTTTTTATTTTGTTTAAATTGAGCTGGATGAGATTAATCTTTCTGCGCATGCATGCCTGATTGGAAGCGTAAAATTAAATAAAAATAATTGGTTTTTCAACCCAATACAGTCTTTACCTAATTTAACTTAATCGGCATGTCCCACATGGTTTGAGTGCTTCTAATTTCCATATTACTGAGAAAATACTATTTGGAATTGGACATGGTTATTTCTTTTGTATCTTAAATATTAAAATAGACAGCATAATGCTGTATGTGCCTTTATGCATTTGCCCGCCCCTCACATATTAGATGTACAAATATGCACAAATTAATATACATGTAACCACACGTTGTTTCTGAACCCGATTATCAAATCAATCCTCCTTGCTTTGCAATGTGATAAGTGCTGGCTCTCTGATGCTGCCAGAGACACCTTTAGCGTTTGTATGGTCTGAATATGCTCTAGCTCAGAGAAATTAATGAGGCAAATTATGCACTAGGAGTGCACAGATTATAAAATTTAGAAGCACAAAAATATACTTCACTAGTACTTTGAAAAAAAAAACTGGCTGCTACTCTCAGAAATTAAATGATGATGCTGATCGATCCAAGGCATAACATTTTTAAACAGCTCTAGAATGATTATGTAAACGACAAGGTTTTCAGCTGAATAACAAAACAACTCCTTAGCACCGTTATTAGTAGTGACTTAAAAGGTTGTTGTACAGAAAGTTAGCTGCGGCTAGTGGAAACAGTTTTTAATGGATATTCTCAGCGAATTAAAACTGTAAAAGCATTTTCTGGTGGTAATACAACACTATAGAACAGGAAACACTTTCAAAATGCTGTATTATTCATTTCTATTAACGGGGAATGTGTTTTCCTAATACAAATATACATGTCTGTAGGAGGAACTATGTTGGACCATGTAAGGAATTAGATAATTCTGGAAAATATGTACATTTGGTCCACTTATGTAATTATTGCATTTTAAATAATAACGCGGTTGTACATGTCTCCACATGTAATTCATTCTGTTTAATAAATCCACATTGTTTCACTGTCTTTTGATTTAACATGTAAAAAAACTGCCGTTTAATTGCTTTTTTTATAGAAATTCTCAAATTTAGGGCATTTCTGTGAAACAGGCCAATTACGGACTCATCAGCCAGTTACTAATGCATTATAGACCAGGTGTACCGAGTCATCCACCAATAATTAATTTTGCGAACCATATGATACTGGCCTCACCACACCAAACATCAGCTCTCTAAATGTATTTGATTTATGTTTATGTTTTTGATACCTTTGCACACATTCCCTCTGTATGCTTGGCTTCCAGGCCTCAGGTTTTAGGAAACAGAAAATATTATTTTCATATTTTGTGTTTTTGTCCCACGCCTGACTCTCTCTCTCCCCAACTGACAGAAAAGTGTTCTGTGTCTGTTTGACTCTGCTGAAACTGACATGACATGTAACTGTACCCGTTACAATACATGCACACACACACACACATGCACACACACATGCATGCACACATACACACACACACATACACACACCCATGCAGATATACACAAACATACACACATGTGCACACACACACACACACACACAGGCAGATGTTGTCAAAAGAAACTGAGAAAAGCACTTTTGTTGAATTCTTTTTCATCTTTTTAATCATAATCTGGGAGCGTGTGAAAAAAGTGCAGGTGCCGGGCGAAACAGGATGTGGTGACGCGGAACAGGAAGTGCAGAGCAGGAAGTGTTACTGACACCTTCGCCATGGCAACAGTTACAAGCAACAAAAGAAAACTGGCAAAAAATGTCACAAATAAACAGCGAGCAGTGATGAAGATGGCAACGATGATGACGGCATCGTCAACGACAGCAGCACTGCGATAAGAATACGGGCAATGGCAGGAACAGTCCCCCCCCCCCCCAAAAAAAACAAAAACAAACAGTAACAATTAAGGGAAAAAAAGGAATGGTCAAGCACACCAAATAACCAAAGAACTAAAGTTTTGGTCGGCGAGCTGTTTGCCGCGTAGAGCTTCGCCTGATAAACACGGTGCCCACAGTTGATGACCCGTGCCAAACCAGGCCGGCCACCGGCACGCCTGCCGCCTCCCGTCGCCTCGACGACGACGGAGAGGCAGGAGACGTACGCGTGTAAAATAACAGTGATTAAAAGGACGGCGACGGAGAGATCGCGCGCGTGCCGCACTTCCCCCGGTGTTTAAATTCCACCTGTTTCCTGTCTTTCAGCGAGACGCGGGTGCGGGC
>CM077284.1:3776513-3786513 GCA_039654925.1 Anguilla pacifica
GGCGAGGCGCTGGTGCGGGCCGGGCGGAGCGCAGGATTTACTGCGTGTGGGATCTCGTCCGGATGCATAAAAAACCCCCCACACAGCATTCTTGAACATGATAAATTCTGTTGCCTGTTCAGCATGTGCGTTCTCTGAATATGCACAAACCTGTCTAAATATGAAATGCACCCTCCTCTCCCCCCTCCTCCTCCTCCCCTCCTCCCTTTCTTATTCTCCCTCTCTCTCTCTTTCTTTCCCCTCTCTATCTCTCTCTTTCTCTCTCTCCTCCCTCTCTCCCTCCCTCTCCCTCCCTCCTCCTCTCTCTCTGTCTCTCTCTCTCTCTCTCTCTCTCTCCCCCTCTCTCTCTCTCTCCCCCTCCCCCTCTCTCTCCCCCTCTCTCTCTCTCTCTCTCTCTCCCCCTCTCTCTCTCTCTCTCTCTCTCCCCCTCTCTCTCCTCTCTCCCTCCCTCTCCCTCCCTCCTCCTCTCTCTCTCTCTCTCTCTCTCTCCTCTCTCTCTCTCTTCTCTCCTTCTCGCTCCCTCATTCAGAGGCCGCCTCGCACGTCCATCTCCTCACGGCCCTGATTTGCAAGAGCCACCTGCTCCGTGGCGGTCGCCGCGGTGACCGATACTCAGGGCTGGCGGACGGGCGGTCGCCGCGGTGACCGATACTCAGGGCTGGCGGAGGGGCGGTCGCCGCGGTGACCGATACTCAGGGCTGGCGGAC
Source organism: Anguilla pacifica (assembly GCA_039654925.1). Lineage (NCBI taxonomy): Eukaryota > Metazoa > Chordata > Actinopteri > Anguilliformes > Anguillidae > Anguilla > Anguilla pacifica. Next base: position 3,777,221 of record CM077284.1, read on the forward strand.
GGGCGGTCGCCGCGGTGACCGATACTCAGGGCTGGCGGACGGGCGGTCGCCGCGGTGACCGATACTCAGGGCTGGCGGACGGGCGGTCGCGGCTGCCGTGTGACCGATTGCACACGTGTGACCCCCCCCCCCCACCCCCACCTCCAAAACCCTTTTGATCATGAAAAAGGTGGGCTTCAATCTCGTCCTTCTCCTAGTCAACAGTCGAAGGGGAGAGAGTTTGCGCGCGTGTGTGTTCGGGGTCGGGGGGCGGGGGGGGGGGGGGGGTCACCATGTTTACGGGGTTCGGCCAAAGACTCCAGCCTGTTGTGACTGCACATGTTAAACTGCTTGTTGTTCACAACTAACCCTTTCAGGCAAATGCACCCAGTGTCACCAGATTAATACACAAAAGAGCTTTTGCTTAAGAGAGGCGGATGCTGGGTCGGTTAGCAGCAGAAGTGTGAAGTCCAGGGGTTAGAAAGTAAAAGCCCTGCCATGGTTTTCTTCCACTCAGGAACTCAACCAGCAAATTCCAATAATTAGTTCTACCTCCTGGCTGAAGAACCATGCTAATTAGCAAATCCAGGTGACTGGAACAAAATACTGGGGAGGACCTGGATTTTCCACCTCTGGTTAGCAGTTCATCTTCCGGCTGGCTCCAGGTGAAACCACACCTGGGGGGGCCATCCTGGCGGGCCCCATACCGTACCTCCGTCACGTGTTGTGTAGGGCCAGAACAAGCGAGGAGAGACACAGGTGCACAGGTAAAGCAAAGGACACCGGCGAGGAGGAAATGGGCAGGTGAGCCTGTTGGGCGGGGGGGAGCTGGGGGGTTGGTGGAGGTGAAGCGGAGAGAACAAAAACCTTACACTCTGCAAGCAGTGCAAGCAGTGACAGTTACATAGCAGATATTAGCCGTGATTAGCGTCGTTATGGTATGATGTCAATCACCGTGAGATTTATTTCTTTTCTTTTTCCTGGCCACAGAATGTGTCTGCGGAAAAGGAAGACTGTAAAGTTCAATAAGTCTGAATATCTGTGTGTTTGCCTTGCAAAAGCTATTTATCACAATGTACATGAGCCTTCCAAGCTGCTCTAGATTAATAAATAGAGCAAATGAATTCATATAAATAAATTTAACCGAGTAATTAAATTGATATGATAATAGTTAAATTAACGGACGCTCACATACTCATTCTGCTTTTAAGAGTTCTTGGAACCACAATCAGCTTCTGATGATGAAATGAAACAGCCACCACAGGCATTAAATGCAGACCATAAAAATATTCAGTGTTAAATCAACTCCAACACATTTTATCTGTAAAGTTTATACGTATGTGTCCAAAAGGGATGCAAGTGTACTCAATGTAAAACGCTCTCTATCAGACTTGATTTAACACTAACCCCTTAGCCGTACAGCATCTTGTCCCGTTGGTACATTTTTAAAAATTTCACATGACTCTGTGTATGCTTTATGCAATAAACCATATTACAGATTCTAGACGCGTTACACGGCACCTACTCACTGTACATAGACCCATGTATACCGTGGATGTGGCTCCTGTACATCTTGCATCCCACATTAATTTTCTGAACATTAATCTACATATTCACCCCACATATTTTATTTAAAATCAACACGCTCAACGTATTTGCACGCTCAGAATTGTGAGCGTGCACACATCGCACACGCACTCGTCTGTTCGAAACGCAAGCCTCCCGCGCGAAGAAGCGCGTATTTAACGCCGACGCGACGCAGACTTTATTTTTAAAGACTCGCACGCGCGTGCATCACATCGCGCCCGACGCTGCATGTTTATTGGGAGAAACACGGAGTTCGCATTTTCACTTAGCACCGCCGCGGATTAGCGGGAGAGGCAGCGGCGGCGGCGTCGTCGTCCTCGAAGTTCTCCTTCCTGGTACCTGGATGCGCGGGTGCGGCACCTGCTGCAGGCCGCCTGATTGGGCGTGTTAAATAATGCATGGAGACCAGGCTAGGGACAGGCCCGTGATAAAGTGTGCCACTGAAACGCATGAATAAACAACCACAGCAGTATGCAGAGAGAACTGATGGGGAAGATAAACTGTGTGTGTGTGTGTGTGTGTGTGTGTGACTGTGTGTGTGTGTGTGTGTGTGTGTGTGTGTGTGTGGGTGTGTGTGTGTGTGTGGGTGTGTGTGTGTGTGTGTGAGTGTGTGTGTGTGTGTGTGTGTGTGTGTGTGTGTGGGTGTGTGACTGTGTGTGTGTGTGGGTGTGTGTGTGTGTGTGTGTGTGTGTGTGGGTGTGTGTGAGTGTGTGTGTGTGTGTGTGTGAGTGTGTGAGTGTGTGTGTGTGTGTGTGTGAGTGTGTGAGTGTGTGTGTGTGTGTGTGGGTGTGTGTGTTGGTATGTGAGTGTGTGTATGTGTGTATGTGCGTGTGTGTGTGTGTGTGTGTGTGTGTGAGTGGGTGTGTGTGTGTGTGTGTGTGTGTGTGTGGGTGGGTGTGTGAGTGTGTGAGTGTGTGTGTGTGTGAATGCATGTGTGTGTGTGAATATGTGTAAGTCCTTTGTGTGCGTAAACATGCTTGTGTGTGTGTATATACGTACGTGCTTGTGCATGTGTGTGTGAGACTGTGTGTGTATGTATTTAGCCGTGAGTGTGTTGTGTGTGTGTGTTTGCATCGTGTCTAACAGTGCTGTGTGTGATGGTATATGACTGAGGCAGAGTGAAGCGTGTACCGTGTGGGGTGTGCGGTGGCGTGTACCGTGTGGTGGTGTGCGGTGGCGTGTACCGTGTGGGGTGTGCGGTGGCGTGTGTTCTAGCGTGCACCGTGTGGGGTGTGCGGTGGCGTGTACTGTGGTCTGTGCGGTGGCGTGTACCGTGTGGGGTGTACCGTGTGGGGTGTGCGGTGGTGTGTACCGTGTGGGGTGTGCTGGCGTGTGTACCGTGTGGGGTGTGCGGTGGCGTGTACTGTGTGGGGTGTGCGGTGGCGTATGTACCGTGTGGGGTGTGCGGTGGCGTGTACTGTGTGGGGTGTGCGGTGGTGTGTACCGTGTGGGTGTGCGGTGGCGTGTACCGTGTGGGGTGTGTTCTGGCGTGTACCGTGTGGGGTGTGCGGTGGTGTGTACCGTGTGGGTGTGCGGTGGCGTGTACCGTGTGGGGTGTGTTCTGGCGTGTACCGTGTGGGGTGTGCGGTGGCATGTGTACCGTGTGGGGTGTGCGGTGGCATGTGTACCGTGTGGGGTGTGCGGTGGCGTGTACTGTGGTGTGTGCGGTGGCGTGTGTACCGTGTGGGGTGTGCGGTGGTGTGTGTACCGTGTGGGGTGTGTTCTGGCGTGTACCGTGTGGGGTGTGCGGTGGTGTGTACCGTGTGGGGTGTGCGGTGGCGTGTACCGTGTGGGGTGTGTTCTGGCGTGTACCGTGTGGGGTGTGCGGTGGCATGTGTACCGTGTGGGGTGTGCGGTGGCATGTGTACCGTGTGGGGTGTGCGGTGGCGTGTACTGTGGTGTGTGCGGTGGCGTGTGTACCGTGTGGGGGTGTGCGGTGGCGTGTACCGTGTGGGGTGTGCGGTGGTGTGTGTACCGTGTGGCGTGTGTTCTGGCGTGTACCGTGTGGGTGTGCGGTGGCGTGTGTACCGTGTGGGGTGTGCGGTGGCGTGCGTCTGCATGCGAGCGGGCTCTCTCTCTCCCTGCGAGCGTGACGGGGGTGTTTACGAGCAGCCCGGCCCGATGAGCTCCGCTTCACCTTGCGAAGGCAGCCGGTGGGGGTCGGAGGTCAGGGGTCAGGGGGCGGTGGAGTCCAAGGCCGCTGCTGCCGCTGGCGCACGGCGTAGCACTTCATCACCGCGGCGACGGTTGCCTGAGCGCCCATAAACAACCGAGCTGCGTATGCATGCGCATGCAAACAGCCTTGCACCACAACACACGACCGGGAACCTTGAGATTATTCTCCTTCTCCCTCTCCCTCCCTCCCTCCCTTCCTCCCTCTCTCTCTTCTTTAAAAATAATATTCAAATTCAAATGCCCTGGTAAAAGATTGGGGTTGTACATAATAAGAATATGAATAAGAATAAGAATGTAGTTATAAATAGCTATTCGGAGAATAAGCACTAATTACCGACTATATCTACACTATCTACTGCCTACTAACTACACTCACTTGCACACTAATCGAATACTGAAGCTATACTCATCTACACATTATACTCACATACTGAGTATACTCTTCTACTCATGATACTTACAGTACATACTCAATATACTCATCCCCTTACTGTCCTCAGCCACTCTCTATACTGATCTGTTCTCTCATTGGCTTCTCTCTGTCCTCTTTATACACCCTAGGCCTTGTTGCTGTGATTACTGTATTCTGGGAGTGGCCAGAATATGATGGGGAATTTGTGGGGAGGGCACCCCCCCCCCCCACACACACACACACACTCATGCCCTCTGCCCCATTCTCCATCACTCTGCTCCCAAAACGTACGTACGTTCCACAGTCAATGAATCTTTCAGCTTATTTAGAATTCCCAGTCTCTGCTCTCCTCTCTCGTTCTCTAGCTACCCTACAGACGTATGCACACACACGCACATCTTCACATCTTCACATCTTCACATCTTCACACACGTGCATGCATGGTCATTCACATATTCACACATACACAGACTTATGCACATACACAAACACATGCATGCTCACAAACATGCGCAAGCTCACACACACATACACATATTCACACACACGTTTGCTCATGCACTCATTCAGAGAAACACACACATACACACACACACACATATTCACACACACGTTTGCTAATGCGCTTATTCAGACGAACACACAACACACACACACACACACACACACACATTCACACACACACACACACCCACCCACACATACACACACACACACTCACATACACATAGACTCACACACACACACACACACACACACACACCCATATACACATAGACTCACACACACACACACACACACCATGCAAACACAGGGAAGGAGAGAAGGCGTTTTTGTTGTGGCTTTAATTTACTGGGCGCATTAATATTTCAGGCGTCTCCCCCAGCTCGGAGTGCGCGCTGGCTCAGGGTTCGAGGCAGCCGGGACCCCGCCACGGTGGTATAAATATTTCAGCCCTCTTTATTGGAGACCCCTGTTTCGCCTCCTCCAAAACCTCCCCGGTGCGGCCATGCGTGACACCTCCTCTCCTCCTTCCCTCTGTCCTTCACCCCGTCCATCCCTCCATCTTCCTCCGCGGAGGGTGCGAGACCCGACCTCTGTGCGCCATTCTCTTCCCCTTCTCCCGCCTCCGTTCCTGCTTTCCCCCTCTCCCTCTTTCCCCCTCTCTCCCTTTCTCCCTCTCCCTCTATCCTCCCCATCTCAACAGGCCTCTATAATGTGGAGCTCTGTCTTCCTTTCTTTCAAAACAGCTTACACACTTTGTGTTTGTGTGTGTATGAGTGTGTGTATGCATGCATGCGTGCATGTGTGTGTGCGTGTGCACGTGCATGCATATGTGTGTATGTGTGTGTGTGTGTGTGTGTGTGGGTTGCACCCCACCAGTGCAGTAGGCTTTAGTGTGTTATCTGTACTATATACATCAGCTGTTAAAGCAAACATTCCTCCTCCACAGACACACACACACGCACACACACACACACACACGCAAACACACACACACACACACACACACACGCAAACACACGCACACACAGACACACAGACACACACGCAAACACACGCACACACACACACACACGCACACACACATGCAAACATGCAAACACACACACACACACACACACACACACACACACACACACACAAGTAGAGGGCAGAACGGTAACGTGCGCTGTGAGGACCTGGAATTGGTTTTTGGGGGCGTGAGGCGGTGCCTTTATTACAGATCAGCTCATGCCTCAGCGCCCCCCCCCCACCCCCCCCCGCGGCGCGTCTCTCCTGCAATCAGCGCCCTGACGGGAGGGGGCATTCAAATGAGGCCCCAGCGGGGGGGGGGGGGGGCTCTGGGGCGCCCGGCCCCACCCTGAAATTCTTTTATAAATGCGGGGGGCCTGCTCCTCCTTCTCCGAACAGGCCCCTGATCTGCCTACACCCACCCCCCCTTCCCCCCGTCCCCCGTCCCTCCGTCCCAAACACCCCTTCGCTCTGTGCTCAGGATGCCCTGTCATTTGCCTATTCATTTAAAAGCACAAAGTGCCCACTGAGATCCAATCCGGGGCGGAGGCAGGGGGTTCCGCTGGACCGCGGTCGGGGGAGGGGGAGGGGGGGGGGTTTGGGGAGCGGTGGCGAACGGCCCCAGATATTCGGGAGACGCACGCTGGGGAGGCAGAGACCGTCTTAAAGCAGAAAATGAGGAACACAAACTTCTCCCTCTCCAATTCCTCCTCCTTCTCTCCCCCCCCCTCCCCCGTTGGCCAATAGAGCCTATTTGACTTCTTCTCCTTCAGAGGTGGGGAGGGGGAGAGGGAGAGATTTGGGGTCCATCTTTTTCTTGGTGGGTCACAGAATTATCGTCGTCATCCCTCTTACCAAAAAGTTGTAAGTTCCCACAGACAGTGGCGGGGGGTCAAAGGTCATTCCACTTTTAAGTAAAGTAGACTGAGGAGAATCTTGAGAAATGGCTGTCTAATCCTTCACTATCAGGAATATGAATGAATGCAAGAATGAACTAATGAATGAATGAATGAATGAACTAATGAATGAATGAATGAACTAATGAATGAATGAATTCCAAAACGTAAAGGTTCCAAAAGGTTCAAAACTGCTTGTTATTGCATGAGAGCCTTGGGGACAGTTGCCAATGTTGGTCTGAGTGCATGTGCTTCGTGTGAACATACACATTTATACATGACTGCACGCTTTGGTGTGTGCACATCAATATGTGCATGAATGCTTGTGTGTCTGCATACTTTGTGTGTGTGCATGCGTACATGCGTGCATGTGAGTGCTTGTATGTGTGTGTGTGTGTGTGTGCATGTGTGTGTGTGTGAACAAGTGCGAACGCATGTGTGTACATGTGTGTGATTGTGTATGTGTGTGTGAACATGTGCGTATGGCTGTGTGTGTATGTGTGTGTTGATATATCATTTCTGCAGCTCAGGGAGACATGCTGTTCAGTGTTGGTGTTGATGGGGGCAGTGGGACTCAGTCGCAGTGAATCTGAGGTAAAGGATTTAGGGCCTCTCCATCCACACGCGCGCTCGCTGCTCCGCGCTGGGGGTACAAGGTCGGGCTGAGTTTACTGCCTGTGGCTGCACACGCGAAGCAGGAATCGGTTTCCCCGGGGACCGGTTTACTGCACGCGCAGGCACCGGAGTTCTGCATATGCAGCCGGCCCCGGGTGCGACTCTGACGTCCTCAGGGGGGCCATACTGGGGGGTGAGCCTCCACGAGACCCACAATGCATCTTTCACATACTCCCCCCCCCCCCCCATCCCGTGAGTTCTCTGTTTTACTTTTTTACTTGCGTGTGCAACCTCTGGGTTCCGCATCTCAGCATCACCAAGACCCCGCCTACTGCCAGTGCAAGATGCCCTAGTTCACCTTTGACCCGGAAGCGCTCGCAATGTGTCGCTATGGAGGCTACCCGTGCTGTATGCTGCAGTGTTATCCAGATCACAGCGTTCTTTTTGCGCAGTAAATATTCTGTGAGCAAGCGGAGCGTGTGAACTGTTGTATTTGACACGTAGAAGTGATTTAACTGTATGAAATTATAATCCGGTTACTAATTCTAAATATCTAGTCAGACAGCTGGGCGTGTGAAATATGCTGTTTGATCTCAGACATTATTCCATCACGGCTTAATACCTAGAATACCTAACTAATTGGCTAATAATCCGTGCAATCAGAAGTGTATAATTAGTGGGTGTGTGTGTGTGTGTGTGAAGTGTTTCACAAAAAACCTTTGGCTTGGGTTATGAATAGGGGTAAACCAACGCTAGACCAGCATACCTACTCTAATGCTTTATTTATACAGCCCTTGGTTTACAGACAGTTTTTACCTTTCAGCTCAAAATGGATGAAGTTAAGATACAGATGGGGAAACATGATCTCCTGCTATAAGATGCTTTATGAATATAGGCCCTAATCCTACAAATTGTTTATTGATTTTTTGTAAAAGATGACAAACAAAAAGATAAAGAGCCTCAGCCCACCAAGACCACAACCATTGACCAGTTTTTCTTACCTCATCCCTAAACCGCCCAATCACGGAGCTCTGTCCCCGGCTTGTGGGCGTGGCCTCCCTTTAATTTACCAGCTGAGTAAAAAAGCAGGCCGCTTTCACGTGTTACAATTCCTTTTGTTGTCGATAGTGAGAAAACAAAAAAACACAACAGAAAAACGTGTTATTATGCAAATGACGATTATGCGAAAGAGGGACCGGTTTCCATGACAGAGGCTGCAGCTGTAACCGGGTAACCGGAGCCCTGACAACCAGGCCGCTAATCCTGGGAAGGAGCGGCGCAGTCTCTGATCCCGCCCGGGCCCATTCATCAGCCTAATTACCTGAAAGGGAGAAGTGTGCTCTCTCTCCTTCTCTCTCCCTCCCTCTCCCTCTCTCCCTCTCTCCCTCCCTCTCTCTCTCCCTCTCTCTCTCTCCAGCGCGCTAGCACGTTAGCTCAGAACGAGCGCTCTCGCGCACGCAGGTTATTAGAGCTAATTGAGGGGCCGACGCGGCTCCTCCTCAGCCGTATAAACACAATCAAAGGGCCTTTACTGCGCCGATTCCCGGGGTTCTTTCAGCCAGCCGTCTTTGAAAAGGTGCGTTTAAAATCCCTGAAATCTGTTTTACTCCTTAGTGAGACAACCCTGCCCCCCCCGCTCCCACCCCCCTCCTCTCTATCTCTCTCTCCCTCGCTGTTCCTCTCACCGTCCTTCTCCTTCTCTCTCTCCCTCCCTCCCTCCCTCTTCCTCTCTCTCTTCCTCTCTCAATTTTCAATTTTCAATTCAGTAAGCTTTATTGGCATGGTAAGGGTACACTTACACACTTACACTTACACTCTCTCTCTCTCTCTGTTCTTCTCCCCCTCCCTCCCCCTCTCTCCCTCCCTCTTCCTCTCTCTCTTGCTCTCTCTATCTCTCTCTCTCTCTCTCTCTGTTCTTCTCCCCCTCCCTCCCCCTCTCTCCCTCCCTCTTCCTCTCTCTCTTGCTCTCTCTATCTCTCTCTCTCTCTCTCTCTCTGTTCTTCTCCCCCCCCCCCCCTCTCTTCCTCTCTCCGTGCTGGACTGCCGATAGCGGAAACATTTCACAGACAGGTGAAGATGTGAGGTGATAAAGGACTCGAATGGCAGAGTGAAAA
>CM077284.1:3791513-3806134 GCA_039654925.1 Anguilla pacifica
GCCAGGTGGCAGGCTGGAAAATGTGTGGAAAAGGGGGGGGGGGGGGGGATTAACCAAAAAAAAAACAAAAAAAAAAACAGAAAAGTATCACTCGAGCAAACGAGGAGAGGAATCCTTGGGGCCAGACAGAGGGGGTTATGGGAGTGTGGGGGTCTCAAGGCTGAGAGCACAGCTGATCAACTGTATTGATCTCCCCCTCCCCCACCCATCAGATCAATACAGCAGCTGGCTGCTCACTCACGCGTGTAGCCCTTATCCCAACAAACACACACACACACACACACATACACACACACACACAGGAGCACACGCACACGCACACACATACACACACACACACGCACACACACACACACACACACACATACACACACACGCACACGCACACACACATACACACACACACAGGAGGACACGCACATGCACACACACACACACACGCACAGGAGCGCACGCACACACACACACGCACACATGCACACGCACACACACACGCACACACACACACACACACACATACACACACACGCACACACACATACACACACACACAGGAGGACACGCACATGCACACACACAGACACACACACAAACACACATACACACGCACAGGAGCACACGCGCACACACACACACATAAACACAGATACACACACAAAGATTTGCACAATTAATTCAGTTGGTCTCTGTGTCTTCAGTAAAGCCATTTGTTTGTTTTTTTTCCATCCAAGTTGGTTTCAATTCACATGTCCCTGCTGAGTCCACTAATCTGAATGCAAATAGAGATATCTTAAATATCACAGCAAATATCATTTTTTCAGCCTGTTTGTTGAAAGCACATATAAGTTCACGCTCTACAAAAAGAGTTTGCTGAGGGAACTGAGCAGATAAGAGGAAAAGTCATTCCTCTGTAGATTTCACCCCTTTTCACTCCCGAGACTCTCTCTCAGAGCCATGTGAATCTGACTAAATTTGCAGGAAAGAAACCTTTTCTGTGTCACCCCTGTGTCCTTCTGTTGGTCTGTCCATCAATGAAAGAATAAGACTGCAATTTGTGCTAAATGATGCAAGAATCCAGAATGGTATGGTCTCCAGGATCAGGGCTGCCCAGCTCTAGAGTCTGGATTCTAGATTAGGCCCTATTATGACATCATAAGAGAACTGTGAAAAAGCAATAGATCTAAAGAAAGAGGCTCCAGAGCCTCTGTAACTGAAGGAAACACATTGCAGTACATCTGGAGATGAGAGGCATATTTGCAATGTTATATATTGTCTCATGTTTAAAGTTTTTTGTGCATACTTTCAAGACATTACTTTGCAAATACGAAAGGCTGCTCTCTCTTCTATAAATAGCTTTAAATTCAGAAGTGGATTTTGACAGTTTCATCTGTCCAGTGATGAGACAGTGGAATCTCTCTCCCTCCCCTTTACTCTCTCTCTCTCTATCTCTATCTCTCTCTCTCTTTCTCACACACACACACACACACACACCCCACAGAGTATCGACCCGAGTGAAACTCACACACCAGCAGAGGGGGCGGTGACCACTCCCCAGCTCCGTGACCCCCAGCAGTGTTACCCCAAACCCCCCCCCCCCCCCCCCCCCGATCCCCGCTGTGTCCTGCCCCCTTCTCCACAGGCTCCAGCGCTCACTTTCTCTCTCCTCTTATCCTCTCTTTCAGACAAGAGTGAATCATTTTGTTATTGTCTCATCTGCCTGACCTCGGCTGACCCTCTCACTGCTCTCAATGGCACCATCTGTATCAGCCAACGGAGAGAGAGAGAGAGAGAGAGAGAGAGAGAGAGAGGGAAGGAGAGGGAGAGAGTGAGAGGGGGGAGAGAGAGAGAGAGGGAGGGAGAGAGGGTGAGAGAGTGAGAGGGGAGAGAGAGAGAGAGAGAGAGAGAGGGAGGGAGAGAGGGCGAGAAAAAGAGGCAGGGAGAGAGAGGCAGAGAGAGGGAAAGTGAGAGGGTGAGACAGAGAGAGGGGATGAGATGGAGAGAGAAAGAAAAGGAGTTAGAGTGAGAGAGGCAGGGAGAGAGAGAAAAAGTGTACAAATGCAGGAAAAATTGGGCGAGTTGCATATGTGCATATGTGTTTTCATGTCTGTGTAAAATTCACGCTAGTGTGCACATGCCTGGGCATGGGGGGGTGGGGTGTGGGGGGTGTGGGGTTTGGGTGGGGGGCGTGTGAACCTTTGCGTGTGAGCACGTGCACTGTGTCGCTGCCTCCAAGGCTCCAGAACGTTCCCCCCTCATCTGTGACAGAACCCCACCTCCGTGGCCTGGCTCCCTGTCTGTGTGCCGTGGGGGGCGAGGAGGAGCCATGGGGGGGCCGCGGGGGGCCATGGTGGGGGGGTGGGGGGGGGATTCCTGGCCTGTCCCCTCCTCTGCATCTGTGCGGAAGGGGGTTTTTCCCAGGGGGGCCTGCAGGTGAAAACTGGGACTCCAGACCTCCGAGGGATACCATCTGTCCCTGTCGCCTCTTTCACGGGAGGGAGTCCCGTCCTCTCTCTCTCTCTCTCTCGCTCTCTCTCTCTCTCGCTCTTTCCCCCCACCATGCACCCCCCCTCCCCCCTCATGGGTCCCCTGATGTCTGGTCCCAACAGGGGGGGATTTGCCCTGGAATGCACCCCTTCTCTGTAATCTATGATGCCCCCCCCCCCCCCCCATTGATGCCCCCTCCCCTAAACATCCCTCCATCATTTACCCTCTCCTTTGTTCCTCTGTTGCCACACAAACACACTCACACACACACACACATGCACACACACTTCTCCCCTATCTCGTTTTTATAACAATATTCTCTCCATGTGGAACCGAAGCAGAACACTCTTTCACTCATCTTAGAATCTGCCGTTAGCATCGCCATAGTGACCCCCTAACGACACACACACACACGCGCGCCAGTTCTCAGCTACATTATCCTTCTTCTTCTCTGCACGAGCATCCTCTCCAGAGCCGGCTCACGCAGTGTGTGTCCGACAGAATCTCCACTTACAGCGTGCTGCGGAAAATGCGCTGAAGTCATTCGGGTTCAGTTCCTCGGCTGCTACACCACCCTGACACACATTAATATGCTAATAATCTATGCTAACGACCGGCATTCTGATGGGCTGTACAGTTAACCAGGGTGCACACTTTTAAAAATTCAGTTTTCCAGGCTCTCTGTAATGTACTGTATGTTCTGTGTGTGCTGTAGGTCATAGTATATTTCTGTAATTGAATCAGAGTGTATATTTCACGTCATTGTATATTCCTATACAGTATGTAAATTAATGTTTATTGTAGGCCCTGGTATATTTTTATATTTGAATCAGTATATATTGTAGGTCATGGTATATCCCTCTGTAATATGTAAATCAGAGTCTATGTTGTAGAAAATGTTTGAGGAGGATTGTGGATTTATATTTGTGGAAAATAAGACTTTGTTGTCTGAGAGTTAAATTGTGAGTTAGATTGTACACTGCGCTCTGAAGACTTGTTCCTGATTGGTGGAAGATTGTAACATCCCCGTTCTTCACCAATAGACAGTGAACAGTCAGTGATGACAGCTACAACAATAAAAGTAATTTTGCATGCATCATGTTGACTGGTAAATTTTAAAATTATTTCAATCATTTATTGGACAGAACTCAAAAGTCTGAACCTGATATTACCCTGAGAAAAGACAGGTGTTGGGTGGAGGAAAAAAAGTTCATTTCAAGCTGAGGTTTTGCCAGACATAACCCATTAAGGTGTAAGATCACAAATATGTGATTAGAATGCTCTTAAATAAACATTCTAATGCTGATGGAACAATCACAGCAGGTAATTAAAATCAGAGTTCTAGAATGCTGATTTGAAATTTTGAAAAAAAAAAAAACCCAAATGCATTCTAAAAAGCTACTCTACTAAGTGCACTTTGTTGGACATGTTTATGAGGAAAGGTTTGAGGTTCCTGTCGAAATCCTGTGTTTCCTGGACTTAGCACTAGGCTTTAGATTTTTTAAAAAGTGCAAAGCAATCTCACTCTGTGGAAACACTTTCTCAGACCTCTCAGGTTTTATAGTGCTGTTATGGTACTCAGCAGCCAGTCAACTTCATATTCAACTTCACATTCAAATGTGGAATTATTTAGTTAATTCCCGGGACATGCGATGAAGCAAGCGCCGTCAAAGCGAAGAGACCCACAGCGGAACCAGCGATTCTGAAATGGAATTAATGCCGCGCACCGTGTTCCGTTCGCTAATGCTAGCAACCAAATCCTGCTTTTTAATTCACCGAAAGAAAGACTTTTATATTTTCATGTTCCTTTTTGCTTCCATGTTTTATTGGAGTTTTTTTTTTTTTTGGAGAGAGAGAGGAGGGGTTAGTTTTTTTTTAAATTTTTTTTTTTACTGGCAGACTAAGGATAAGCAAAAGCTGCAGTTTAACTGTTCGTGATCTGGTTTGATGCGATGAGTGGGAATGGTGGGTATGGGGTGGGGGGTGGACGGGGGGGGGCGGGGGGTGAAGCGCACAGTGCCCAGATGTTGGGATTGTCCCCCGGCTCAGCTGTGGCGGGGGTAACCGCTTTGGGTAACGGTCGCGGCCGTTCCCACACTTTTCACGTGGGAACCAGGGTCCCCCCCCACGCCGGCCGGGCCGAGCAGGCCGGGGCTTCCAAACCGTCACCGCGCTGGAGACAGGCCCCGCCCCCCAGCGCCGAAAAACCAAAACCCCCACAAACTCCCACAATCCCCCACAAAAGAGCCAGACACGCACGCCTGCACGCACACACTCGCTCACGCCACACACACACACACAGGACACATAGACGGGCCACTGTCACTCGTTCTCACACACATAGACACACACACACACACACGCACAGACACAGACACATAGACGGGCCACTGTCACTCATTCTCACACACACACACACACACACACACACACAAACACACACACAAACTCTCTCTCTCTCTCTCTCTCTCTCTCTCTCACACACACACACACACACACTATCCAGGAAAGAAAGACCCAAAAATAAATGGCCTGTCAGTCAACTGTTCTGCTGTACCGGCCCTCTCAGACTGTGGAATTAAGGAGAGCAAGAGAGAGAAAGAAAGAGGGAGGGAAAAGGAGAGAGAAAGACAGACAGAGAAAGAGAGAGAGGGAGAGAGAGAGAGAGAGGGGGCGAGCGGGATCTGGGGTAACTGAAGTGCCCCATTTTCTCACTGCCTGGGCAGAACAAAGCTGCAGACGGGGGTGTGAGTAGCGGTCTGCGAGCCCCCCCCGCCCCCCCTCCGTGGGGTCACCCTGGCGATGACCCCGTTGCGATTGTCCCCGGTCCCTCTGTCAGCTCCGATTGTTGCTGACCCGTTAAATGGCGGGATGGCGGGAGGTATAGAAATAAGGGGGAGTGAGAGTAAACCCCGGCCATTTCCCAGCTCTGCGCTGGAGATAGCTGACTGTTTGACCCAAAAAAACAATCGCCCCCCCCCCCCCCAAACCCCCCCCAGAAAAATCACCCGAACCCCCCCGAGCATGATGAGGTAATGGGGTGAGTGACAAAAGATGGCGGGGAATTTCGGGATCTCACTTGTTGAATGGTGCATGTTTTCTTTTCTTTTTTTTTCAAACTGAGATCGAAGACTCAAAATGGCGCAGAATTACTGAGTAGCTTTAAGAAACCCGGCACCTGTCAATCATGTCGCCTGTGAAAGGATTCTGTGGTGACAAAATCTTGAATGTTATTCTGTCTTTGATTCTGTCCAACATGCTCTGCAATCTGGCCTCAACCCAAACACTTAAGGCATTCCTATCCCTAACCATAATTCCAATTGAAAGCCTAATTCTAGCCCTAAAAGTAATCTCAAATATGTAATCTGTCTATTTAAATTGAAATACAACGCTAAAACCATAATTTCAACAAAATATATACAAGGAAATGTATTTCACACATTAAAAAAATAAAAAATAATTCAAAAGACATAAGTCAATAGTGTCCCAATAGTGAAAATATTTTGGCTGTCCCAGCTTTAGTTCTGATTATGGAGCCTAGCCTTAGGCCAGAGGTTGCAGGTTTCAATCCTAGGCTGCTGCTCTCCCCTGGGGCAAAGCACTTAACACAAAACTGCTTCAGTAAATATTAATAAGTAGAAATTGATGGCAGTTAAAAATATCACATTGCTCTGGATATTACCCTGTCCTACAGAATGTATTCACCATGCATAAAGGTGAAGAGGACATTTCTGTTCCCCCAGCACCCCCCCCCCCCCCACACTTTTGGCTTCGGCTATTGATTTGTTTGAAACGAGGTTAATCAGATGTTGAATTAGTTTGTTCTTTTTTTTTTGCCAAAGAACCACATCAAAGTCCCTGGACCACGAGAGGGTGTGGGGGTGGGGGGTGAGGGGGGGGGGGGGTCGGATCCATTTTATCAACCACCGCTTTTCATCGCCAACAATCCAAAGGGCCCCGGGATGCGACTTCCTGATCAATTATGCAAAGGCGTCGGTGGCCCCGGCCCCTCCAATGAAACGGCCGAGCGGGCGGTGCACCTGCCGGACCGGCGAATGGGCCGCTTAATTGATCATTGATTGGCGGTCAATAGCAGACATGTGTTCCCTGTCTCCGGGAGTCAGTGATTGAGGGGGAGCAATAAAACCATCGGGCTCATTCGATGGCCCGCAGACCCTCGTACGCCCGGCGCCTCGAAGCTGATTAGAGGCACGGAGATAGAGAGAGAGAGAGGGAGACAGAGAGAAAGAAACTTTTAAAAGACTCCTTTATTGCACAATACTTAAAAAATAAAATAATGGCCAACATATTCCTCCTGGGCCACAGTGGAGCACCTCTTTCTCTCTCTCTCTAACTCATTCTCTCTATCACTCCCCCTTCCTCTCATCCTGCCTCTCTCTCCTTCTCTCTCCCTTTCATTTTCTTTCTCTCTGTCCTTATCTCTCTTTCTCTCTCTTTCTATCTGCTCACTAGCCCTCCTGTGAAGTTCATGTCACCTGTTTAAATATGAAACACAAAGACAAAGAGGAAGCAATGAGAGAAAAACCACAACACTGTGCTTTTTGGGAAGGAGGAGCACTGTCCAGAAGAAGCCTCACACACACATGCATGCTCCTACACACACACACACACACTCTCTCTTACACACAGACACACACACACTCACACTCTCTCTTACACCCACACACATACATGCACACAATTAATCACCAGTCAGAAATAATAGACATATTGATGGATTGATTGAGTGATTGACAGATTGATTGACTGATTGATGAATTCTTCCACTGGGTGCAGACACCTGGGGTGAGACGCTGAATTTTTCTTTGCGGGGGGGGGGGGGGGGGGGGGGGGCATGGTAACACCCCTCCCCAATCAGGTAGGACCCCAGCGAGGAGGATAATACATACACATAAGGCCGGGACCGGCTCTGACAAAACCCAAAGAGACCAAAAAAAAAAGAAAAAAAAAAGAGAATTAAAAACGTTCCGCGGAGCTGCGGGGAGTTTGATGAGTGGGCTTCAGAGAAACAATCAGCAGTGCGCTCCGCCCTGACCTTTCATGATCCGCCGGTTTAATCTCCGTTTGAAGAGTATCGACTTCGCTTCCCCCCCCCCCCCATTTATAACGTGAGTCTGGGAGCGTCCCGAAGAGCGAGGGCCTGAACCTGAATTTTTGTCAAGGTGAGGCAAGCGTTTGGGTTCTTTTTGGGCTTTGGCTTCCTCTCTTTCCTCTCCATCACTCCCCCCTCCCACCATGCCCCCCCCCCCCCCCCACCCTGCCACACACTCTCATCACCGCA
The DNA here is from genome assembly GCA_039654925.1 of Anguilla pacifica. NCBI lineage: Eukaryota > Metazoa > Chordata > Actinopteri > Anguilliformes > Anguillidae > Anguilla > Anguilla pacifica. The sequence goes on from CM077284.1 coordinate 3,799,300, forward strand.
GGTCTCTTTTTTTTTTACAGATCAATGGACACATCCCCCCCCCCATCTATAGAAAAGCAATATTCAAATAGCCGAAGGAAATTTCCCCGCTCTTTGGGGAGAGCCCCCCCACATCAATCCGAACAGATTACCCATTTCATTTACATCTCTCGCCGTCATCCATCTTGCTCCTGGCGGGGCGGAGCTCCATTAGCCCGGGACGGGACGGGATGGGGGGGGGGGGGGCGGTTAACGCCCCGTTATCTGTTCCCTCGACTCAGCCCCGCCGTGGGGTGACTTCTGATCTTTCGGGGGGGAAAAAAAAGATGGAGAACGCCCCTGCCCCGAATTCTCTCTTTTTCTGTTTGCGAAAAGAGACGAGAAATACAAACATGTTAAAGTGTGCAGTCATGCAACCAAGGCTGCCTGGGCTCTCACATATATTGCTGACATTTAGGCGGGCGATTTCACCCAGCACAACTTACACGCCTTAGTCATATTTATACAGCTGGAAATAGAGTGTACTGAAGCAGTGCGGTAAGCACCTTGCTCAGCGTCACAACGCCAGTGTCCCTGTTTGGGAATCCAATCATTACCAGTCCAGTTCCCTAAGCGTTTTACTACACTGTCGATTGACAACCTGAATTACTGTACGCCTGAGAAAAACCCAGCTTCGTCTGACTGCTGGATCTCTCCCGTCTATTTTCTGCAGAAAAACCAGGAAGTGAAACGGATGAGATCATTTCCTTTTGAAACTTTGTGCCACTGAACTTTTAAACCTGCTCCGACCAGGGGAGTTTATTTCTTGTTGGGGGGGGGGGGGGGTGGGTGGGGGTGTCTCCCTGATGGCGGGACCAACAGCAACATTGGTCTTTTGAAATAAATTCTGATTTAAAAATTCTCCATAAAAAAGGCAGAAGGCTGGAACAGTTTCACTGCATCTGGAACATTCACAGCATTTGAATTTGGGCTTGTGATCACAGCTGGGCTTCAGGCTGAGAATGCTGACTTTTTTTAAACTGCCTTCAGTACGCTACCTTCAGTCACAGAACTGCATGACGGAGATTTCTTGAGAAGTCTTTATCTCAAAACTGCCTTTTAAAAATTTCAATAATCTGATGGCAGACTAAAGACAGGCCTCTCTCCCTGTTGGCACCGGAGGGAAATCCATCTGAATCAGCCAATTCCAGGAACAGAACCGAAAGTCAATAAATTAATTTAAGAAGTCATCACGGAACATCGTGGCCATTTCATTTGTTTTTTTTTTTTTAATTCATGAGGTCAGTTTCACTTCAGCTGACTGAATTGAAAGGGACTTGTTCCTCTTCCACAGCTGGTTCCCTTGCACACCCCGATTCTTTGGCATCAAAGAAGGGGCACCCGTGCGCCAAAAAAACCCCCAAAAAAACGTCTGACCTCTGTGCCGCAACAAGCCGGTGTTGAATCGGCATTCGCGCGGCACGACGACATCGTCAGCGCGAGGGAAAGACAAAGGGAGGGAAGGACAAAGTGCCATTGACTGCTTTTCCCCAGGGAGCTGCTCATTAGCGAATAAGACAATATACCTGTAATGTACCAATCCTGGCCCTCTCGTCACACGTAAAGCGCTTTGCATTAATTACATCACAGCAATCTATCGCTATCGGTAGCACAGGGGCACCATGGGCACGTTTATGCCCTTAATCCTCATCCCCTGAGTGCGTGTGTGTGTGTGTGTGTGTGTGTGTGCGTGCGGTGTGAGTGTGCAAGAGAGTGTGTGCTGTGTGTGCGTGTGCAGTGTGAATGTGTGTGTGTGTGTGTGTGTGTGCGCATGAGCTTGTGAGTGTGTGACAGAGTGAGCATGCCTGCCTGTGTACGTACATCTACATGTGTGTTCGTGCATGTAAGTGCATGTCTGCCTTGCATTTGTATCTGTTTGAGTGAGTCTGTGTGTAAGTGTGTGTGTGTGTTTGCATGTGCGAGTAATTTACCACCTCACACTCTGCTCTCAACGTAAGACAGACGCAGATGATACATCCGCGTGTGTGTGAGTGTGTGTGTGCGTGTGAGTGTGTGTGTGTGCGTGTGTGCGTGTGAGTGTGTGTGTGCGTGTGTGCGTGTGAGTGTGTGCGTGTGTATGAGTTCTTTTTAGACACGGGGGGGTAGGGGGGGGGGATCGCTGATGATATGTCCACGTGTGTGTGCAGGCTTGTGTCAGTGTGCATGTGTGTGTGTGAGCATGCGTGTATGTGCGCGCGCGTGTGTGAGCGTGTGTATGTGCACGCATGTGTGAGCATGCATGCGTGTGTGTGAGTGCACGTGTGCGTGTGTGTGTGCGTGTGTGTGTGAGCGTGGTGTGAGTGCACGTGTGCGTGTGTGTGAGCATGTATGTGAGTGCGCGCGTGCGTGTGTGTGTGCGTGTGTGTGAGCGTGTGTGTGAGTGCGCGTGTGCGTGTGTGTGTGAGCGTGTGTGTGGAGTGCGCGCGTGCATGTGTGTGTGAGCGTGTGTGTGAGTGCGCGTGTGCGTGTGTGTGAGCATGTGTGTGAGTGCGCGCGTGCGTGTGTGTGAGCGTGTGTGTGAGTGCGCGTGTGCGTGTGTGTGTGTGCGTGTGAGTGTGTGTGTGTGCGTGTGAGTGTGTGTGTGTGCGTGTGTGCGTGTGAGTGTGTGTGTGTGCGTGTGTGCTTGTGTGCGTGTGAGTGTGTGTGTGAGTGTGTGAGTGTGTGTGTGTGCATGTGTGTGAGTGTGTGTGTGAGTGTGTGAGTGTGTGTATGTGCGTGTGTGCGTGTGTGCGTGTGAGTGTGTGTGTGAGTGCGCGCGTGTGTGCGTGTGAGCGTGTTTCCGATGTGCAGTGCATCTTTTAGCCTCCTATAAACACACAGGGGGAGACAAACGCTTCCTCGCTTTAATGACTCATCCCAGAAGGGGCCCGTCGAATTCAATTAGCAGCCTGATAATTAATCGGGCCGGCCGGCGTGGCCCTGGACACTGCCCCCGGTGGCCGAGACGTGCAACTGCAGTGGTGCGCTGGGAATCCAGGAGAGATGGACTGGAGGGCTGGAGAGAATGATGGAGGGGGGAAAAAAAGATGGGGAGGGTGATATCCCTCCATTCATCCAGGAATGGAAGGATGTCACATGGAAGGACTGGCTCGTGGAAGAGATAAAGACTTGATAGTTTAACTGTGCACTTGTCCGGTGTGTTATGTTTGCTATTGTTGGTGCTGGAGCCGCCATTTTTTTTTGTTTTGCTGTGGTCACTGTTAAAATTAAGGTTTTGACTATAGAGTTGGCCAGAGGAGGAACGTGTGTGTGTGTGTGTGTGTGTGTGTGTGTGTGTGTGTGCGTGTGTGTGTGTGTGCGTGTGTGTGCGTGTGTGTGCGTGTGTTTGTGTGTGTGTGTGTGTGTGTGCAGATGGTCTCTTAGAGCAGAACCTGTTAGATGTTAGATGTTGGCTGGTGCGCAAAGCACCTGTAGTTTTTTGCACAGGGCCACTGGGCTGGACTGATATGGACTCACACTAGTGTCAGCAGCACTCTTGTCTGACAGTAACTATTTTACTACTTTTCTTTCACCCCCCCCACCCTCTCTCTTTCTCCTCTCTCTCTCTCTGTATATAGCTCATTATGTAGATTCCCCCCTCCCCCCTGCCCCCACCGGCCCCCCCACTGCACTGCACTCCCCAGGGGTAGTTGGGAAGGGCAAAAGAAAATGGAAATGAATTCAGCGATGTTGCAAGTGGCAACTCACTGCTGCATCGGTAATTACCCCCAGAAAGCAAGACACACGTTCATCCTACCCCCCCTTCTCTCTCTCTCTCTCTCTCTCTCTCTCTCTGTCTCTCTCTCTCTCTCTCCTACCCCCCTTTCTCTCTTTTTCAGTCTCCCCCCTTTTTCTATCTCTCTCTTCCTTTCCCTCCCCTCTCTCTCTTCCCCCCCCCCTCTCTCTCTTCCCCCCCCCCCCCCTCTCTGAAAGGCTCTTTTCGAAACGCTTGGTGGGCCAATTAAGGTGAGTGTGTGTACGCGCCATGTCCGAATGTGTTTGCATGTCCCGTGTGAGCTATGCAAGCGTGCATGCGTGTGCGTCTGTGTGTGTGTGTGTGTTTCTGTCTGTCTGTCTGTCTGTCTGTCAGAGTGGCATCTCTTTGTGTCTGGGATGTGATAGTGTGTGTGTGTGTGTGCATTTTTTTTGAGTGGGTGTGGGAATCTTGTGTGTGTGTGTGTGTGTGTGTGTTTATGTGTGTTCTGTGTGTGTGTGTTATGTGTGTTTATGTGTGTTCCTGTTTGTGTGTGTTTATGTGTGTTTATGTGTGTGTGTGTGTCTGTGTGTGTGTTTTATGTGTGTTTATGTGTGTGTGTGTGTCTGTGTGTGTGTTTATGTGTGTTTATGTGTGTGTGTATGTGTGTGTTTATGTGTGTTTATGTGTGTGTATGTGTGTGTTTATGTGTGTTTATGTGTGTGTGTGTGTGTGTCTGTGTGTGTGTTTATGTGTGTTTATGTGTGTGTGTGTATGTGTGTGTGTGTGTTTAGGTGTGTTTATGTGTGTGTGTGTGTGTGTGTGTGTTTATGTGTGTGTGTGTGTGTGTGTGTGTGTGTGTGTGTGTGTGGTTATGTATGTGTTTATGTGTGTGTGTATGTGTGTGTGTGTGTTTAGGTGTGTTTATGTGTGTGTGTGTGTGTGTGTGTTTATGTGTGTGTGTGTGTCTGTGTGTGTGTTTACTACACACATCTCTCAGTTTGTTCAGGCTCACTCTCTTACTGTTTCAGTCACTCAGTCCATTGGGTTATAATGGCCGTATAATGTCCATTGGGTTATAATGCCTGTATAATGTCCCATTGGGTTATAATGCCTGTATAATGTCCATTGGGTTATAATGCCTGTATAATGTCCATTGGGTTATAATGCCCGTATAATGTCCATTGGGTTATAATGCCTGTATAATGTCCATTGGGTTATAATGCCTGTATAATGTCCATTGGGTTATAACCCCTGTAACCCAGACACCATGATGACTGCCAGCAGATCCTGGGTCTCACAGACCCCTGAGTGTGTCCTCAACCTTAAAGCACACAAGATCAGCCAATACCTGTAAAGCCCCCCCCTGCCCCCCCCCATCCCCATCCTGTTTACCCTCAAACTGCCCCAGATTTAGCCTTCGTGTCACCTTGACCTTCTGGGACTAATGTGGGAGGCCTTGGAAACCGGGGGGTGGGGGTGTTAGGGGGAGTGGCTGTATGGGAGGCGGACGGTTCTGGAAACTTGAAGCTGAAGGCAGAGCATTCAATATTTCAAATTCACTTTTAATGGGGGGGGGGGGGGGGGGGGGCATGAAGGGCAACCCCCTAAGCGGAGTGGGGAGAGGAGGTGTGGGGGGGGGGGAGAGATGGGGAGGAAAGGGTAGAGGGGGCCACCCTATGACTCTGTAGAGGGGTACGCTGCGGTGGAGCCAATTAAGGACTGGCCTACACGCAGAGATGTGCAAACAAACCACATACCCCACCGCCGCGCGCTGCACCACCACAGTGAACCCACCCCCAAACACACCCCCCCCCACCCCTACCACCCCCGCCCCACACACACCACCCCACCCCCAAACACACCCCCACCCCCACCACCCCCGCCAACACAAAATCCCGTCATCTAACCCAGGCAACTGTAGAAATATTAACACACCACAGCCTGAGCCAAAATAATACTGAACAGACGTGTGTATCCCCCTCACTAATGCTGCTGTAGTGCTTTAGTGAAGTTTAGTAAAGACACGTCGATTAGCAGTGATAACACAGGGCCTGTGGAAGTGAAAAGCCAGCCCCTGTTACAGTAACTCTAATGGAGCTCTGTGTGAACAGAGCCATGATCACGTTTATTGTGTGTAACAAGGCCAGGTGTGTGCAATTAGAGCAAAAGTGCTACTTTATAATGACAATGGTAATTAGCAAGACCACGCATGCCGGATCTGCATAAGCCCGCAGTCACCCTTAAGAAGCATTCAGCCACATCTGTTTAACACCCAGCAGCTCGTATGGCACTGCAGGTGAGACTGTCTATTTTACACCCTACAGGCCACACAGTGCTACAGGAGAGCCAGTGTCTATTTTACACCCTACAGGCCACACAGTGCTACAGGTGAGACTGTCTATTTTACACCCTACAGGCCACACACTGCTACAGGAGAGACTGTCTATTTTACACCCTACAGGCACACAGTGCTACAGGTGAGACTGTCTATTTTACACCCTACAGGCCACACAGTGCTACAGGAGAGACTGTCTATTTTACACCCTACAGGCCACACAGTGCTACAGGGAGAGCCAGTGTCTATTTTACACCCTACAGGTCACACAGTGCTACAGGAGAGACTGTCTATTTTACACCCTACAGGCCACACAGTGCTACAGGAGAGCCAGTGTCTATTTTACACCCTACAGGCCACACAGTGCTACAGGTGAAATGGTCTATTTTACACCCTACAGGCCACCCAATGCTACAGGAGAGCCAGTGACTATTTTACACCCTACAAGCCACACAGTGCTACAGGAGAGCCAGTGTCTACTTCACACCCTACAGGCCACACAGTGCTACAGGAGAGCCAGTGACTATTTTACACCCTACAGGCCACATAGTGCTGCAGGAGAGCCAGTGTCTATTTTACACCCTACAGGCCACACAGTGCTACAGGAGAGCCAGTGTCTATTTACACCCTACAGGCCACACAGTGTTACTGGAGAGCCAGTGGACTATTTTACACCCTACAGGCCACACAGTACTACAGGAGAGACAGTGACGATTTTCATACCCTTTCCCATTTTTACAACCCAGAGCACAACAAAATTCTGTACCCAACTGACAATATCTGTCTAATAAATATCAATTCATATT
>CM077284.1:3806234-3818734 GCA_039654925.1 Anguilla pacifica
TCTCACTGCTCTCAATGGCACCATCTGTATCAGCCAACGAAGAGAGAGAGAGAGAGAGAGAGAGAGAGAGAGAGAGAGAGGGAAGGAGAGGGAGAGAGTGAGAGGGGGAGAGAGAGAGAGAGAGGGAAGGAGAGGGAGAGAGTGAGAGGGGAGAGAGAGAGAGAGAGAGAGGGAGGGAGAGAGGGCGAGAAAAAGAGGCAGGGAGAGAGAGAGGCAGAGAGAGGGAAAGTGAGAGGGTGAGACAGAGAGAGGGGATGAGATGGAGAGAGAAAGAAAAGGAGTTAGAGTGAGAGAGGCAGGGAGAGAGAGAAAAAGTGTACAAATGCAGGAAAAATTGGGCGAGTTGCATATGTGCATATGTGTTTTCATGTCTGTGTGAAACTCACGCTAGTGTGCACATGCCTGGCATGGGGGGTGGGTTGTGGGGGGTGGGGGGGTTGGGGGGGGGGGCGTGTGAACCTTTGCGTGTGAGCACGTGCACTGTGTCGCCGCCTCCAAAGCTCCAGAACATTCCCCCCTCATCTGTGACAGAACCCCACCTCCGTGGCCTGCCTCCCTGTCTGTGTGCCGTGGGGGGGGGGGCGAGGAGGAGCCATGGGGGGGCCGCGGGGGGCCATGGTGGGGGGGTGGGGGGGGATTCCTGGCCCGTCCCCTCCTCTGCATCTGTGCGGAAGGGAGTTTTTCCCAGGGGGGCCTGCAGGTGAAAACTGGGACTCCAGACCTCCGAGGGATACCATCTGTCCCTGTCGCCTCTTTCACGGGAGGGAGTCCCGTCTCTCTCTCTCTCTCTCTCTCTCTCTCTCTCTCTCGCTCTCCCACCATGCACCCCCCCTCCCCCCTCATGGGTCCCCTGATGTCTGGTCCCAACAGGGGGGGATTTGCCCTGGAATGCACCCCTTCTCTGTAATCTATGATGCCCCCCCCCCCCCCCCATTGATGCCCCCTCCCCTAAACATCCCTCCATCATTTACCCTCTCCTTTGTTCCTCTGTTGCCACACAAACACACACACACACACACACACATGCACACACACTTCTCCCCTGTCTCGTTTTTATAACAATATTCTCTCCATGAATATTCTCTCCCTGTGGAACCGAAGCAGAACACTCTTTCACTCATCTTGACCCGCTAACGACCACACACACACACACACGCGCCAGTTCTCAGCTACATTATCCTTCTTCTTCTCTGCCCGAGCATCCTCTCCAGAGCCGGCTCACGCAGTGTGTGTCCGACAGAATCTCCGATTACAGCGTGCTGCTGACAATGCGCTGAAGTCATTCGGTTCAGTTCCTCGACTGCTGCACCACCCTGACACACATTAATATGCTAATAATCTATGCTAACGACCGGCATTCTGATGGGCTGTACAGTTAACCAGGTGCACACTTTTAAAAATTCAGTTTTCCAGGCTCTCTGTAATGTACTGTATGTTCTGTGTGTGCTGTAGGTCATAGTATATTTCTGTAATTGAATCAGAGTGTATATTTCAAGTCATTGTATATTCCTATACAGTATGTAAATTAATGTTTATTGTAGGCCCTGGTATATTTTTATATTTGAATCAGTATATATTGTAGGTCATGGTATACCCTCCTGTAATATGTAAATCAGAGTCTATGTTGTAGAAAAATGTTTGAGGAGGATTGTGGATTTATATTTGTGGAAAATAAGACTTTGTTGTCTGAGAGTTAAATTGTGAGTTAGTACACTGCGCTCTGAAGACTTGTTCCTGATTGGTGGAAGATTGTAACATCCCCGTTCTTCACCAACAGACAGTGAACAGTCAGTGATGACAGCTACAACAATAAAAGTAATTTTGCATGCTTCATGTTGACTGGTAAATTTTAAAATTATTTCAATCATTTATTGGACAGAACTCAAAAGTCTGAACCTGATATTACCCTGAGAAAAGACAGGTGTTGGGTGGAGGAAAAACGTTCATTTCAAGCTGAGGTTTTGCCAGACATAACCCATTAAGGTGTGAGATCACAAATATGTGATTAGAATGCTCTTAAATAAACATTCTAATGCTGATGGAACAATCACAGCAGGTAATTAAAATCAGAGTTCTAGAATGCTGATTTGAAATTTTGAAAAAAAAAAACAAATGCATTCTAAAAAGGTACTCTACTAAGTGCACTTTGTTGGACATGTTTATGAGGAAAGGTTTGAGGTTCCTGTCGAAATCCTGTGTTTCCTGGACTTAGCACTAGGCTTTAGATTTTTTAAAAAGTGCAAAGCAATCTCACTCTGTGGAAACGCTTCCTCAGTCTCTCAGGTTTTATAGTGCTGTTCTGGTACTCAGCAGCCAGTCAACTTCATATTCAACTTCAGATTCAAATGTGGAATTATTTAGTACTTCCCGGGACATGCGATGAAGCAAGCGCCGTCAAAGCGAAGAGACCACAGCGGAACCAACGATTCTGAAATGGAATTATTGCCGCGCACCGTGTTCCGTTCGCTAATGCTAGCAACCAAATCCTGCTTTTTAATTCACCGAAAGAAAGACTTTTATATTTTCATGTTCCTTTTTGCTTCCATGTTTTATTGGAGTTTTTTTTTTTTTGGAGAGAGAGGAGGGGTTAGTTTTTATTTTTATTATTTTTTTTACTGCAAACTAAGGATAAGCAAAAGCTGCAGTTTAAATGTTCGTGATCTGGTTTGATGCGATGAGTGGGAATGGTGGGTATGGGGTGGGGGGCGGGCGGACGGGGGGGGGGGGTGAAGCGCACAGTGCCCAGATGTTGGGATTGTCCCCGGCTCAGCTTTGGCGGGGGTAACCGCTTTGGGTAACGGTCGCGGCTGTTCCCACACTTTTCACGTGGGAACCAGGGTCCCCCCACGCCGGCCGGGCCGAGCAGGCCGGGGCTTCCAAACCGTCACCGCGCTGGAGACAGCCCCGCCCCCCAGCGCCGAAAAACCAAAACCCCACAAACTCCCACAATCCCCCACAAAAGAGCCAGACACGCACGGCCTGCACGCACACACTCGCTCACGCCACACACACACACACACACACACACACACACACACAGACACATAGACGGGCCACTGTCACTCGTTCTCACACACATACACACACACACACACACACACACGCACAGACACAGACACATAGATGGGCCACTGTCACTCATTCTCACACACACACACACACACACACGCACAAACACACACACAACTCGCTCTCTCTCTCACACACACCACACACACACACACACACACAGACACATAGACGGGCCACTGTCACTCATTCTCACACACATACACACACAATCTATCTCTCTCTCTCTCTCACACACACACACACACAAACTCTCTCTCTCTCTCTCTCTCTCTCTCTCTCTCACACACACACACACTATCCAGGAAAGAAAGACCCAAAAATAAATGGCCTGTCAGTCAACTGTTCTGCTGTACCGGCCCTCTCAGACTGTGGAATTAAGGAGAGCAAGAGAGAAAAGAAAGAGGGAGGGAAAAGAAGAGAGAAAGACAGACAGAGAAAGAGAGAGAGGGAGAGAGAGAGAGAGAGAGAGGGGGCGAGCGGGATCTGGGGTAACTGAAGTGCCCCATTTTCTCACTGCCTGGGCAGAACAAAGCTGCAGACGGGGGTGTGAGTAGCGGTCTGCGAGCCCCCCCCCGCCCCCCTCCATGGGGTCACCCTGGCGATGACCCCGTTGCGATTGTCCCGGTCCCTCTGTCAGCTCCGATTGTTGCTGACCCGTTAAATGGCGGGAGGTATAGAAATAAGGGGGAGTGAGAGTAAACCCCGGCCATTTCCCAGCTCTGCGCTGGAGATAGCTGACTGTTTGACCCAAAAAACAATCGCCCCCCCCCCCAAACCCCCCCCAGAAAAATCACCCGAACCCCCCCGAGCATGATGAGGTAATGGGGTGAGTGACAAAGATGGCGGGAATTTCGGGATCTCACTTGTTGAATGGTGCATGTTTTCTTTTTTTTTTTTTCAAACTGAGATCGAAGACTCAAAATGGCGCAGAATTACTGAGTAGCTTTAAGAACCCCAGCACCTGTCAATCATGTCGCCTGTGAAAGGATTCTGTGGTGACAAAATCTTGAATGTTATTCTGTCTTTGATTCTGTCCAACATCCTCTGCAATCTGGCCTCAACCCAAACACTTAAGGCATTCCTATCCCTAACCATAATTCCAATTGAAAGCCTAATTCTAGCCTAAAGTAATCTCAAATATGTAATCTGTCTATTTAAATTGAAATACAACGCTAAAACCATAATTTCAACAAAATATATACAAGGAAGTGTATTTCACACGTTAAAAAAATAAAAATAATTAAAAAGACATAAGTCAATAGTGTCCCAATAGTGAAAATATTTTGGCTGTCCCAGCTTTAGTTCTGATTATGGAGCCTAGCCTTTAGGCCAGAGGTTGCAGGTTTCAATCCTAGGCTGCTGCTCTCCCCTGGGGCAAAGCACTTAACACAAACTGCTTCAGTAAATATTAATAAGTAGAAATTGATGGCAGTTAAAAATATCACATTGCTCTGGATATTACCCTGTGCTACACAACGTATTCACCATGCATATTGCTCTTAAAGGTGAAGAGACATTTCTGTTCCCCCAGCACCACCCCCCCCCCCCCCCCCCACTTTTGGCTTCGGCTATTGATTTGTTTGAAACGAGGTTAATCAGATGTTGAATTAGTTTGTTCTTTTTTTTTTGCCAAAGAACCACATCAAAGTCCTGGACCACGAGAGGGTGAGGGGGTGGGGGTGGGGGGTGGGGGGGGGGGTCGGATCCATTTTATCAACCACCGCTTTTCATCGCCAACAATCCAAAGGGCCCCGGGATGCGACTTCCTGATCAATTATGCAAAGGCGTCGGTGGCCCCGGCCCCTCCAATGAAACGGCCGAGCGGGCGGTGCACCTGCCGGACCGGCGAATGGGCCGCTTAATTGATCATTGATTGGCGGTCAATAGCAAACATGTGTTCCCTGTCTCCGGGAGTCAGTGATTGAGGGGGAGCAATAAAACCATCGGGCTCATTCGATGGCCCGCAGACCCTCGTACGCCCGGCGCCTCGAAGCTGATTAGAGAGAGAGAGAGAGAGAGAGAGAAAGGGAGAGAGAGAGAGAGAGAAAACTTTAAAAGACTCCTTTATTGCACAAAGACTCCTTTATTGCACAATACTTAAAAAATAAAATAATGGCCTACATGTTCGTCCTGGGCAGCAGTGGAGCACCTCTTTCTCTCTGTCTAACTCATTCTCTCTATCACTCCCCCTTCCTCTCATCCTGCCTCTCTCTCCTTCTCTCTCCCTTTCATTTTCTTTCTCTCTGTCTTATCTCTCTTTCTCTCTCTTTCTATCTGCTCACTAGCCCTCCTGTGAAGTTCATGTCACCTGTTTAAATATGAAACACAAAGACAAAGAGGAAGCAATGAGAGAAAAATCACAACACTTTTTGGGAAGGAGGAGCACTGTCCACAAGAAGCCTCACACACACATGCATGCTCCTACACACACACACACACACTCTCTCTTACACACAGACACACACAGACTCACACTCTCTCTTACACCCACACATATACACGCACACAATTAATCACCAGTCAGAAATAATAGACATATTGATGGATTGATTGAGTGATTGACAGATTGATTGACTGATTGATGAATTCTTCCACTGGGTGCAGACACCTGGGGTGAGACGCTGAATTTTTCTTTGGGGGGGGTGGGGGGTTGGGACACATGTCTGGTAACACCCCTCCCCAATCAGGTAGGACCCCAGCGAGGAGGATAATACATACACATAAGGCCGGGACAAAACCGAAAGAGACCAAAAAAAAAAAAAGAAAAAAAGAGAATTAAAAACGTTCCGCGGAGCTGCAGGGAGTTTGATGAGTGGGCTTCAGAGAAACAATCAGCAGCGCGCTCCGCCCTGACCTTTCAGATCTGCCGGTTTAATCTCCATTTGAAGAGTATCGACTTCGTTTCCCCGCCCCCCCCCCCAATTTATAACACGAGTCTGGGAGCGTCCCGAAGAGCGAGGGCCTGAACCTGAATTTTTGTCAAGGTGAGGCGAGCGTTTGGGTTCTTTTTGGGCTTTGGCTTCCTCTCTTTCCTCTCCATCACTCCCCCCTCCCACCATGCCCCCCCCCCCACCCTGCCACACACTCTCATCACCGCAGGTCTCTTTTTTTTTCCAGATCAATGGACACATCCCCCCCCCCATCTATAGAAAAGCAATATTCAAATAGCCGAAGGAAATTTCCCCGCTCTTTGGGGAGAGCCCCCCCACATCAATCCGAACAGATTACCCATTTCATTTACATCTCTCGCCGTCATCCATCTTGCTCCTGGCGGGGCGGAGCTCCATTAGCCCGGGACGGGACGGGAGGGGGGGGGGACGGGGGACGGGGGGGGGGCGGTAACGCCCCGTTATCTGCGTTTCCTGTTCCCTCGACTCAGCCCCGCCGTGGGGTGACTTCTGATCTTTCGGGGGGAAAAAAAGATGGAGAACGCCCCTGCCCCGAATTCTCTCTTTTCTGTTTGCGAAAAGAGACGAGAAATACAAACATGTTGAAGTGTTCAGTCATGCAACCAAGGCTGCCTGGGCTCTCGCATATATTGCTGACATTTAGCGGGCGATTTTACCCAGCACAACTTACACAACCTTAGTCATATTTATACAGCTGGAAATAGAGTGTACTGAAGCAGTGCGGTAAGCACCTTGCTCAACGTCGCAACGCCAGTGTCCCTGTTTGGGAATCCAATTCATTACCAGTCCAGTTCCCTAAGCGTTTTACTACACTGTCGATTGACAACCTGAATTACTGTACGCCTGAGAAAAACCCAGCTTCATCTGGACTGCTGGATCTCTCTCGTCTATTTTCCGCAGAAAACCAGGAAGTGAAAACGGATGAGATCATTTCCTTTTGAAACTTTGTGCCACTGAACTTTTAAACCTGCTCCGACCAGGGAGTTTATTTCTTGTTGGGGGGTGGGGTGGGGGTGTCTCCCTGATGGTGGGACCAACAGCAACATTGGTCTTTGAAATAAATTCTGATTTAAAAATTCTCCATAAAAAAGGCAGAAGGCTGGAACAGTTTCACTGCATCTGGAACATTCACAGCATTTGAATTTGGGCTTGTGATCACAGCTGGGCTTCAGGCTGAGAATGCTGACTTTTTTAAACAGCCTTCAGTACGCTACCTTCAGTCACAGAACTGCATGACGAGATTTCTTGAGAAGTCTTTAATCTCAAAACTGCCTTTTAAAAATTCCAATAATCTGATGGCAGACTAAAGACAGGCCTCTCTCCCTGTTGGCACCGGAGGGAAATCCATCTGAATCAGCCAATTCAGGAACAGAACCGAAAGTCAATAAATTAATTTAAGAAGTCATCACGGAACATCGTGGCCATTTAATTTATTATTTTTTTAAATTCATGAGGTCAATTTCACTTCAACTGACTGAATTGAAAGGGACTTGTTCCTCTTCCACAGCTGGTTCCCTTGCACACCCCGATTCTTTGGTATCAAAGAAGGGGCACCCGTGCGCCAAAAAAACTCCCCAAAAAACCGTCTGACCTCTGTGCCGCAACAAGCCGGTGTTGAATCGGCATTTGCGCGGCACGACGACGTCGTCAGCGCGAGGGAAAGACAAAGGGAGGGAAGGACAAAGTGCCATTGACTGCTTTACCCCAGGGAGCTGCTCATTAGCGAATAAGACAATATACCTTTAATGTACCAATCCTGGCCCTCTAGTCACACGTACAGCGCTTTGCATTAATTACATCACAGCAATCTACCGCTATCGGTAGCACAGGGGCACCATGGGCATGTTTATGCCCTTAATCCTCATCCCCTGAGTGCGTGTGTGTGTGTGTGTGTGTGTGTGCGTGCGGTGTGAGTGTGCAAGAGAGTGTGTGCCTGTGTGTGCGTGTGCAGTGTGAATGTGTGTGTGTGTGTGTGCGCGCGAGCTTGTGAGTGTGTGACAGAGTGAGCATGCCTGCCTGTGTACGTACATCTACATGTGTGTTCGTGCATGTAAGTGCATGTCTGCCTTGCATTTGTATCTGTTTGAGTGAGTCTGTGTGTAAGTGTGTGTGTGTGTGTTTGCATGTGCGAGTAATTTACCACCTCACACTCTGCTCTCAACGTAAGACAGACGCAGATGATACATCCGCGTGTGTGTGTGTGTGTGAGTGTGTGTGTGCGTGTGAGTGTGTGTGTGTGCGTGTGCGTGTGAGTGTGTGTGTGCGTGTGTGCGTGTGAGTGTGTGTGTGTGTGTGTGTGCGTGTGAGTGTGTGTGTGTGCGTGCGTGTGAGTGTGTGTGTGTGCGTGTGTGTGTGCGTGTGAGTGTGTGTGTGAGTGTGTGAGTGTGTGTGTGTGCATGTGTGTGAGTGTGTGTGTGAGTGTGTAAGTGTGTGTGTGTGCGTGTGTGCGTGTGTGTGTGTGTGAGCGTGTGTGTGAGTGTGTGTGTGTGAGCGTGTGTGTGAGTGCATGTTTGTGTGTGTGTGTGAGCATGTGTGTGAGTGCGCGCGTGCGTGTGTGTGCGTGTGTGTGAGTGTGTGTGAGTGCGCGTGTTCGTGCGTGTGTGTGAGCGTGTGTGTGAGTGCGTGCGTGCGTGTGTGTGCGTGTGTGTGAGTGTGTGTGTGAGTGCGCGTGTTCGTGCGTGTGTGTGAGCGTGTGTGTGTGTGTGTGTGTGCATGTGTGTGAGCGTGTGTGTGAGTGTGTGTGTGTGCGTGTGTGCGTGTGTGTGTGCGTGTGTGTGTGAGCGTGTGTGTGAGTGCGTGCGTGCGTGCGCGCGCGTGTGTGAGCGTGTTTCCGATGTGCAGTGCATCTTTTAGCCTCCTATAAACACACAGGGGGAGACAAACGCTGCCTCGCTTTAATGACTCATCCCAGAAGGGGCCCGTCGAATTCAATTAGCAGCCTGATAATTAATCGGGCTGGCCGGCGTGGCCCAGGACACTGCCCCCGGTGGCCGAGACGTGCAACTGCAGCGGTGCGCTGGGAATCCAGCAGAGATGGACTGGAGGGCTGGAGAGAATGATGGAGGGGGGAAAAAAAGATGGGGAGGGTGATATCCCTCCATTCATCCAGGAATGGAAGGATGTCACATGGAAGGACTGGCTCGTGGAAGAGATAAAGACTTGATAGTTTAACTGTGCACTTGTCCGGTGTGTTATGTTTGCTATTGTTGGTGCTGGAGCCGCCATTTTTTTTTTGTTTTGCTGTGGTCACTGTTAAAATTAAGGTTTTGACTATAGAGTTGGCCAGAGGAGGAACGTGTGTGTGTGTGTGTGTGTGTATGTGTGTGTGCGTGTGTGTGTGTGTGTGTGTGTGTGTGTGTGCAGATGGTCTCTTAGAGCAGAACCTGTTAGATGTTAGATGTTGGCTGGTGCGCAAAGCAGTTTTTTGCACAGGGCCACTGGGCTGGACTGATATGGACTCAACACTAGTGTCAGCAGCACTCTTGTCTGACAGTAACTATTTTACTACTTTTCTTTCACCCCCCCCCCCACCCCTCTCTCTTTCTCTCTCTCTCTCTCTCTGTATATAGCTCATTATGTAGATTCCCCCCCTCCCCCCTTGCCCCCACGGCCCCCCCACTGCACTGCACTCCCCAGGGGTAGTGGGAAGGGCAAAAGAAAATGGAAATGAATTCAGCGATGTTGCAAGTGGCAACTCACTGCTGCATCGGTAATTACCCCAGAAAAGGAAGACACACGTTCATCCTACCCCCCTTCTCTCTCTCTCTCTCTGTCTCTCTCTCTCTCTCTCCCTCCTACCCCCCTTTCTTTCCTTTTCACTCTCCCCCCTTTTTCTTCTCTCTCTCCCTCTCTCTTCCTTTCCCTCCCCCTCTCTCTCTTCCCCCCCCCCTCTCTGAAAGGCTCTTTTCGAAACGCTTGGTGGGCCAATTAAGGTGAGTGTGTGTACGCGCCATGTCCGAATGTGTTTGCATGTCCCGTGTGAGCTATGCAAGCGTGCATGCGTGTGCGTCTGTCTGTGTGTGTGTGTGTGCGTCTGTCTGTGTGTGTTTCTGTCTGTCTGTCTGTCTGTCTGTCTGTCTGTCAGAGTGGCATCTCTTTGTGTCTGGGATGTGATAGTGTGTGTGTGTGTGTGCATTTTTTTGAGTGGGTGTGGGAATCTTGTGTGTGTGTGTGTGTGTGTGTGTGTTTATGTGTGTTCATGTGTGTGTGTGTTTATGTGTGTTTATGTGTGTTCATGTGTGTGTGTGTGTGTTTATGTGTGTGTGTTTATGTGTGTTTATGTGTGTGTGTATGTGTGTGTGTGTGTTTATGTGTGTTTATGTGTGTGTGTGTGTGTGTGTGTTTATGTGTGTTTATGTGTGTGTGTGCGTGTGTGTTTATGTGTGTTTATGTGTGTGTGTATGTGTGTGTGTGTGTTTATGTGTTCAGGCTCACTCTCTTACTGTTTCAGTCACTCAGTCCATTGGGTTATAATGCCTGTATAATGTCCATTGGGTTATAATGCCTGTATAATGTCCATTGGGTTATAATGCCTGTATAATGTCCATTGGGTTATAACGCCTGTATAATGTCCATTGGGTTATAATGCCTGTAACCCAGACACCATGATGACTGCCAGCAGATCCTGGGTCTCACAGACCCCTGAGTGTGTCCTCAACCTTAAAGCACACAAGATCAGCCAATACCTGTAAAAGCCCCCCCCCCCCTCCCTCAAACTGCCCCAGATTTAGCCTTCGTGTCACCTTGACCTTCTGGGACTAATGTGGGAGGCCTTGGAAACCGGGGGGTGGGGGTGGGGGTGGGGGTGTTAGGGGGAGTGGCTGTATGGGAGGCGGACGGTTCTGGAAACTTGAAGCTGAAGGCAGAGCATTCAATATTTCAAATTCACTTTTAATGGGGGGGGGGGGGGCATGAAGGGCAACCCCCTAAGCGGAGCGGGGAGAGGAGGTGTGGGGGGGGGAAGAGATGGGGAGGAAAGGGTAGAGGGGGCCACCCTATGACTCTGTAGAGGGGTACCGCTGCGGTGGAGCCAATTAAGGACTGGCCTACACGCAGAGATGTGCAACAAACCACATACCCCACCGCCGCACGCTGCACCACACAGCGAACCCACCCCCAAACACACCCCCCACCCCCCACCACCCCCGCCAACACAAAATCCCGTCATCTAACCCAGGCAACTGTAGAAATATTAACACACCACAGCCTGAGCCAAAATAATACTGAACAGACGTGTGTGTCCCCCTCACTAATGCTGCTGTAGTGCTTTAGTGAAGTTTAGTAAAGACACGTCGATTAGCAGTGATAACACAGGGCCTGTGGAAGTGAAAAGCCAGCCCCTGTTACAGTAACTCTAATGGAGCTCTGTGTGAACAGAGCCAGGATCACGTTTATTGTGTGTAACAAGGCCAGGTGTGTGCAATTAGAGCAAAAGTGCTACTTTATAATGACAATGGCAATTAGCAAGACCACGCATGCCGGATCTGCATAAGCCCGCAGTCACCCTTAAGAAGCATTCAGCCACATCTGTTTAACACCCAGCAGCTCGTATGGCACTACAGGTGAGACTGTCTATTTTACACCCTACAGGCCACACAGTGCTACAGGAGAGCCAGTGTCTATTTTACACCCTACAGGCCACACAGTGCTACAGGTGAAATTGTCTATTTTACACCCTACAGGCCACCCAATGCTACAGGAGAGCCAGTGACTATTTTACACCCTACAAGCCACACAGTGCTACAGGAGAGCCAGTGTCTATTTTACACCCTACAGGCCACACAGTGCTACAGGAGAGCCAGTGACTATTTTACACCCTACAGGCCACATAGTGCTGCAGGAGAGCCAGTGTCTATTTTACACTCTACAGGCCACACAGTGCTACAGGAGAGCCAGTGTCTATTTTACACCCTACAGGCCACACAGTGCTACTGGAGAGCCAGTGACTATTTTACACCCTACAGGCCACACAGTGCTACAGGAGAGACAGTGACGATTTTATACCGTTTCCCATTTTTACACCCAGAGCACAACAAAATTCTGTACCCAACTGACAAATCTGTCTAATAAATATCAATTCATATTAGCGTTAGCGTATCGTATTTAATGTTTATGTAAAGCTTTGGCACTGCATTGTAATTTGTCATGCCAATAAAGCATTCTTAAATTAAAATGATTCATTATGCAGTTAGTATTGTTGCTGTTTGATTTAAATCTTATGCAAATGTTTGTTTTGGCAGTACTGTACATACTGTATGTAGGGCCATACCAATGAATCACGTCTGAATTCGGATGTGAATTTGAGAGCGACAAAGGAAGAGAGAGAGCGGATCTCGTGTTCCAATCACTCGCGATTACCTCACACATAGCTCTGTGAATGAATAATTAACAAAGAGGTAATTACAGCACTTAGTACTATTGGCATATTGGGGTGGGAACTCGAAACCTTCTCACACAGATGCACTCGCACATACACGCACACACACACACACACACACGCTTGCACGCAAGCACGTGTGG
>CM077284.1:3833734-3846234 GCA_039654925.1 Anguilla pacifica
AAAGAGTTTTGCATCAGCATAATAAAGAAAACACTGCCACAAATTATGCGCAAATGATAGTAGTATTAGATGCAGTGCTATCCTGCTGATTCAAGAGGATGAGTTTGTTAGATTTTTGTGAAAAATGTGAATAAAAAGTCGCTCTTCTTTATGACATGGATCTTTTTTTTTTAATTGCAGGGCTGTGGCCAGCAATTCTGCATTTCTGATAATATCTCTCTTAGGTTTTGCATATTTAACTGAATTTTATAAATACATTTATATATTTAGTTTTTTTTTTTTTTTTACAGATTTGTAAAGGAGATGAGTCCCTGCTCAGCCCCGTAGGCACTATTGGATGGGCCTCCCTGTCTCTCCTCTCCGAGAATTTTACAATCCCTGATGGGCTCATTTGTGACCCAGAGCAGTTGTAAACGGCGCAAGTGATCTAATGCCGTGTTATTTCAGATAAGGCAGCGGCGGTACCTGTGCGCCAGGGACTCGGGATTTACTGCGGGACGCCATAAATTCCAGTCCTGAAAGCCGGGGCCCGTTTCTGACAGACCCTCTCCAGCAGATCTGAGGCCGCGTCTGTAGCCCCCGGCAGAAGCTTTTTTATTTGAGAAGAAGATAAAATGAGGGCAAGAGGCCGTCGGGCCGCTCCGGCGCTGCTACCAGTTGGCGGATGTAGTTATTGAACCGATTCTGGACTCCGCAGCCCTCTGTGGCTCTGTGTCGCTCTGTGACGAGCTCAGCTGCTTTTTTTTTTAGAAACGACGGATCCTGTCGTATTTGGCTTACGTGATGTTTCTGTCTTTTCATGGAGTCTGTTGAGCTTTTATTGTAGTGTTTATGACTGCTTATCTTTGACAATTCCCGTACACCTTTTGACTCAGTAGGGTATCGAGTAATCTGGGTCCTGGTCAAATACCCGCAAAAAGTGTACCTCTGTATCAGTCTGCCTAATCACCCGCTACATCTGATTGGCTGATTAATCCCTTGTGTTCTCTATCTGGACTTATTGCCAAAGTCATCCCTGCCAATGATGACTGAGTTCTCAGTTGATCTACCAGGATAAATTAACTTTAAATAATTAAAAATATATAAATAAGCATAACAATACAAATTTTTCTGATGTGTTTTTCACAAATAAACTAGTCAAATACTTTGCTGTATTACCTGAAATATGTTTGTTGATTGGGGGGTGTGACTATGTCCCAGAATGTGTGGTTTTTAAAGACAGCCTGTGACTGTGTGTGTTGAGGAAGGCCAGAGCTTGGTCATTGGTTACACTGAGGAACACCCTCCGGAGAGTTCCACTCATGGCCAGGTCCCTGCTGTTACTGGTGTTGTCATAAACTCTACGGACCAGTCAGTCATTGCCCGTCTTCCACCATGGTCTGAAAATGCATCTCTCCAGACTGTTCCTGGGCTGACTAGCACTGCAAGGTCCTCCTTGGCTCTTGGATTGCTCTTATCGCTTGAGTCCTAATTTGTTCCTGTAGTGCTTTCATGTTGCACATATCTTCATCCAGCGCTTAGATTGCACTTGTATCGTTATTGTGATGCTGTCGCTTGTCGTCAGGCCTCCTAGTTTGACTAAGCACAACTTTCTGACCCTAGCTTATGCTTACCGTTTGAGCTGGACTTACTGTGTTCATAGCTATGGATAACTTTTGCATAAAATGAGTATTGTACTTTATCGGACCAGTGTTTTGTAGTTGTTCCAGAGACCTTCGGTATACACTTATTGTCTGTCACTCTGAATAAAAGTGTCTGCCAAATAAATGTAAGTCAATAAACAGCCGAGACAGCGCAATGAGAAAAGCGACACGGGGACAATGTAGGCGCTAGTTTCGCGCTCCGTCCGCGGGCGATAGCCGCAATGTAGCGTGGAGGCAGTTCGCCCATCGCGGCTAAGGAAACGATCCTACGCTCAGAAGTAAGAGAGTTATTTGTCAGAGATTAAAGGGAGTGCTTTTTGGCGCAATTTGCTCTCTTAGCAAAGTCTCTTGGCTTCAACGGGTTAGTATTTACCTTTTGTACCAGTGGCAGTTACCCAATTATGTGCTATTTGTACCGCATATTTACCTGGAAAATACCCAATACTTGAGTGACTGCAAAAGGAAGCGTTGCCCAGCGGGCTTCATGAAGGTACATGGGAGAAGAATTTAAAAGCTTGAAGAGTTTCAGAGATCATTTTGTGACTGTGTTTTGTTGTTTATTCAGTCTTGACCAATTTCCATTCTTGCTTTGTACATTACTACAAAGTCACCCAGTTGGGTTTTTGTTTTTTATTTTTTTAGTTTTCCTTAATGATCACAGAAAAGAAGCAAGTAACCTTTGTTAGAATAATAATTTCTGTCTGCTTATTATTGTTGTTAAGCAGTGCAAGGCCTAACAATAAATGCTTGTGTTGCAAAGCGCACCCTCTTACAAAGAGAGATGACAGGAAAGGTTACAAAAGCAACAAACACCGCAACGCAAGGACTGAGTTCAGCCGGGAACTCTGGGATACCTCACCTCCTCAGCACCACAGAAAGGCTTTTTACAAGTATCACAATGGACCCACGTCTCAATCTGAGCTTAAAAGGGAACTGTTGAGCACCTTATTTGTTTGTTTTTCTAGGGCCTATGGTGATAAACCAAACACTCTTTTTAAACACGGCCCTGTTCCAACTGCAGGAGGTTTTTTGGTGCAACGTGAAACAACGTGGTTTAGCATAATTTAGCGTAGGTAATGTATATTAGCACTGAATTATCATACACACTTGCTGGTGTGGGAATGCTGTTAGCCAGGCATGGTGCTGCTGCAAGGGTTGCCAGATGTCTGGTTTTCAAATTATTTGCACAGGTCCTATTTCTGGTCCCAACCGGACAATGTAATGCCTGGTCCGAGTAATAGACTTTTTAGAACTAGTGTTGGTTTGTAATGGATATGTGTCTCAACCAAACTGGGTCCTAGATCTGTCATTCCGTGATCTCCCACCCCCACCTGGTCCACTCTCTGTCCCAACATAACCGCCACCCCAAGCCCCAACCTCTCCCCCCCCCCCCCCCCCCAGCCCCCCCAGAATTGGCAAATTTGAAATCTGGCAACCCTAGCTACTTTTAATCTAACTCAGGTTTATCCACTCATGTTTTCTTGCGTTGTCATTTTCTCAGACGGAAGCTTCTGATAACGACAACAAAGCAAAGTTTTGCACTTTGATGCCAATTAATACGGCATCCGTTACTGTACATGGTTGCCATGGCAGCGGATCAGCATCCCGCTCGTGTTCTGACCGCGCGAGGATCGATTGAGCAGGGTTGCTCGCGGTGAGCGAAGGTGGGTGGTGGGGGCGGGCGGGTGAAAGGGGGAGGGAGTGCGCATTCTATTCCAACAAGCAGCTCATTGATTGACGCCGCGTCTCCTTGTCAGATAACAACAACAACAACAACAACAACAACCACAACAATAACAACGACAACAGCAGCAGCAGCAAAAGCGTGTTCCTCGTGACAGGACCCGGGAAGCTGCGAGCGGAGGACAGAAATAGCATCCATGCCTGGCTGGAGGTAAACCGCCCGAGTCAAATTCTCTGACATCACGGCGCAACCTCGGCGCGGAGTGCCGCCTGTCAGCGCATTTCAAACCGTTGACATCCGTGTGACATCCGTGCTCACGCTATTTTGGGTTTTTTTTTTTTTCTCCAGCATCAGTGGAGGAAGGTTCTCCATTCGACAACCTGCTGTCTGTGGGCCTCAGGCCATTTTGTTTTCCCTCTGCTAATCGATTCGGGGAAAGTGCCCAGACACGCGTGCGAATCTCCTCCAAAGCAGGATATGTCAGCCTCTGCTTCTCATCGCACCAGAGTTCGCAAGTCAGGGTCACACAGACATGAGTCGGAGAAGGAAACTTCATATGCAGCTCAACAGCTGGACTTGCAGGCCCTCGATTGACCAGTGGGGGCGTGCTGGTGTGCACTAAAATCCTGCCTTCCTGGTGGTTTAACACTATCAGAGTTAATTTAAAACTATCAGAGTTGATTTGACACTATCAGAGTTGATTTATTACTATCAGAGTTGATGTAACACTATCTTGGTTGATGTAACACTTTCAGAGTTGATTTAACACAACCAGAGTTGATGTAACACTATCTTGGTTGATGTAACACTTTCAGAGTTGATTTAACACTATCAGAGTTGATTTAACACTATCAGAACTGATTTAACACTATCAGAGTTGATTAACACTATCAGAGTTGATTTAACAGTATCAGAGTTGATTTAACACTATCAGAGTTGATTTAACACTAGCCATTTAGCCATACACCCTTTCTTCTCCTGGTTCCTTGTCACTCCCCAAAATGAGTCAGGTTATTAAAGTGAATAAATAAATGCATGAATAATTAAACAGTTAAGAAATGAAAGGGGGGTGGTGGAGACAGTCATACAGCACATCACCCTCCTCCCCAAATTAATATTTAATAATAATTGAAATATTCATACGTTATTGCCAGGGTGAGACCTTTTATCTGCCCTTTGAGGAGGGGGGGTCCTGGGGGGGTGTGTGGGAGGGGGACTGGGGGGGCAGGGGGAGTTTCGCGTTCCGCTGCGCTGGATTTTGACTTTAAAATGTCACCTTAATGTGAGGAGCGGTGGGATAACCGGGGGGGGGGGGGGGGGGGGAGGGGGCTCTAATGCAGAACTGCGTAACCCGCCGTTTCGTTCCGCGAGGGGGGGAGGGACTAAATAGCGTATAATTCGTCTATTTTTATTTTTATTTTTTTGTATTGGCTGCAAACTTTCAATTTTAAGTTTTTTTTTTAATGTTTTGTTACTGGTTTGTTGTTGTTGTTTTTTTTGGGTTTTTTTTCTCCAACGGCGCAGGCACCAGAGTTTCTACGTAGTAATTAAGGCCCTCCAGCGTTGGTGGTTGGTGGTTGGGGGGTGGGGGGGTGGGGGGGTGTGGGGTAACGGCAGTTCAAAGTCACGCGAAGTGACTCTCCTGGCAATGTCTCCGGCGCAATTTAAAAAAATTAAAAAAAACAATAAAATTTTTTTTTTTTTTGCTTCGTCATTAAAGAGGAGAATAAAACAAGCCGGCGTGACACATGCTGGCGCACGACGCTGCAATCCGCTTGTCTGGCGTGAGAGTGGCGACGGCCCCCTTATCGTTCTCTAACTGCGCGATCGCGCTGAAGTTGGAGCGGTAGCAAAGACAATTTATTAACAGGCAAGGCTGTCATTTCAGGTGTGCATGACGGGGGCGGGGGGGCGGGGGGTTGGGGCGGAGGGGCGGGGGGGCGGGGGGGGTGCGTGGGGCGGGGGGGCGGGAGGTGCCTTTCATCAGCTGTGCTAACTTGTATTTGCATACAAGGGTTTGCGTGTGACTGGATGGCAAACACGTTCAGTACGTGTGTTAGCGTACACAGTACAGCGCGTGCCACACCTTGCACACAATCAGAGGCCCGGGGTAGCTGCTCTACCCGGACGTCAAGGGAAGGTTTTCAGGCAAGTTCATTTCAGGGAAGGCACTCAGGGAAAGTACCAAAAAGCAACAAGCGGCGAACGGTGCTCAAAAGTAGTAAAAAAAAAAAAAAAAACTAACAACAAAAAAGAATGTTGGCAAGCAAGCCTTTATGAATGTATCTGTAAAAATATGAACAAACACAGAATGTTTACAGAACTTGACTAATACCTTTACACACCTGAGCCCAGGTGTGAGCCCAGGTCAACACACTGCGTGTCTCTGAGTGCTTGTGTTCAGGCTGCTTTGTGTGAGAGTGAAACATTCATTTACGTTCCCTTTCTACTTTTACAGAGGCACACGTTATACACGGAGCGCTCCCAGGCCGTTTTCCCAGTACTGTTAACACCATGCATTCAGGCTGAGGGGACTGGGCCTTGTGAGCACACCACTCACTCTCACGGTCACTCTTCGCTGACCGTGCGTCCTGTGTTCACTCTTGACCTCTCAATGACCCCTGGCCTTCACTTTCACCGAGTCACACAAACTCCCATGATGCCATGCGTTCGCCCTGCGAATAGGGATGACAGTTGAGCCCCCAGTCTGCTTAGCACTGACAAGCCATCTTCTCCTCTCTTTCTCTCTTCTCTCTCTCTCTCTCTCTCCCTCCCTCTCTCTCTCTCTCTGTCTATCTTGCTCTCTCTCTTCTGTCTGTCTGTCTGTCTGTCTCTCTCCATCTCCTTCCATGTCTCTCTCTTCATAGCTATTCTTCTATCTCTCTCGTTCCCTTTCTCCCTCTCTCTGTTTAGTGCTGGTGACAGACAGCCTGTACAGGCAGGTGATAAGCCTCATTAGTCTTACAGTCGGGCAGTGCAGAGACACCTACAGGGTCCTCTCTACTTTATATCGGCCTTCTATGCTCCTTTCATCTTTCATCTCTCTCTCTCTCTCTCTCTTTTCCACTCTTCCTTCTGGCTTTTGGCCTGTTTGTTTTACAGGAAATCGAAGGGTGCTTACTCTAGCAGAAACCTCTTTCTTTCTCCGTGGAAGCAGGAGCAGCCGTAAGCACACGTAAGAGAGACAAATCACAGATAATATCCCTACGAAAAAAAAGAATAAACACACAACAGCACTAACACTAACACACACTGCAGCATAAACAGCATAAACAAGCAGTATACCATTAGAACAGTGGAGTAATAGAACATTACAACATCAGAACAGTAGAGTGTAATAATAGAACATTAGAACATCAGAATAGCAGAATATAACAATAATAGAACATTAGAATATCAGAACAGCAGAATATTACAGTAATAGAACATTAGAACATCGGAACAGTAGAATGTTACAATAATAGAACATTAGAACATCAGAACAGCAGAATATTACAGTAATAGAACATTTGAACATCAGAAAAGTAGAATGTTACAATAAGAGTATGTAAAATCTTTTTTTTTTTGAAGACAGCTCTTCTTGGCTTGTCTGTCACCGTACATCCGACCACTAAATGTACAAATTATTAGACAGGAAGATGAAGGACACCCAGGTGAGGAAGAGGACGGGGACACACACACACAGTGGAGGAAGAGTAAGGTCACAAACCGGTGAGGAAGAACTGCACACACAGGTGAGGAAGATGAAGGGGCCCCACAGTTGAGGAAGAGGGGCGATCAGCGTCCGGAGCGGCACGCGTTCTCCCAGGTCCCATGGGTCCGCTGCATGAGGTAAACGCCGTACGTCTCAAAAATCAATTCCCCCCCATGCCCCCCTCACGACCTTCTCCTTAAGTGCTCAATATTTTCTGTTTCGCAGGCTGCCGTTGGTTAATTCAATGTAGCAATTAAACATAGCGTCATGTCTAATTCCGTCCCCAGGAGTAAGTGTTTGTGTTGTTACCTCATCCTATGTGGGGGGTGGGGGGGGGGTGTTTGATGGTGGGCGCTGATGGCTCTCAAATGACCCTTCTTAGGGTACCCCCAACCCCCCCCCCCAAACCGCCCCGCATCCCCGCCGCCCTCCCGCAAGTCAAGGACAGGCGTAATTGACGTTAAAAAAAAAACTTTCAAAAATTAATTTCTCCACGTGCCGCTCTTACGAAGGCCCTCCTCTCCGGTCCGGAGGGATCGTTTGTTACTCAGGTCTGAGTGGCCCTGACAAAACAATACCTTAAAAACTCACCAAAGTAAATTATGGGCCTGGTAAATGGCCAGAGGGAAGGGGGGGGCAGGCGGAGAGAGAGTGGGGGGGTGGGGGGTGCTGCGGACGGAGAGAGGGGGCTCCAGCGCTTTGGCCCGCGTCCAGACGAGAAACAAAGTAATGCGCTTTTGATATTAATAACAGAGATGATATTGATCCACGGGATGGCAGACCCACTCTGAGCTGCCGGGGAGCTGCTGGGGTCTGAGGGAGGGGCGGGCTGTAGAAGCGTCCCGCCCGCCCGCTCGCTTGCTCGCTCAAAACAAAAAAAAAAACCTTTTTCCAGGGCGGCCATTTTACCCCCGCGTCTTTAATTATGTGAAATGGATTCCGTGGGGCACAGGAATGAGGGCGCAGGTGGGGGGTGGGGGGGTGGGGGGGGGTGGGGGTTGAAGTGCTTTTGAATGGGGGGGTAGAGTAGGGGGATGTGTCTCATAGCCATGTCGGAAATGGTCCGCGGGCGTGCGTGGGGGGGGGGGGGGGGGGGGTCTGCGGGGGGGGGGCAGCTAGCGGATTCAGCACCCTGTCCACGGCCAGGTCCGTTTCTACCTCTACAGCTTTTCTTAGGACGCATCTTCTTCCTCCTCGCTCTTCCTCCTCTGCTCGTCCGGTAGTCTTCCTCTGCATGCCCAGCACAGAAGAACAGAAAAGGACAGCAGCGATAGGGGGAGGCACGTGGAAAACTGTAAAAGAGAGAGAGCGCTCTCTCTCTCCTCATCTCTTTCTCTTCCTCCCTTTTTCACTCTCTCGCCACTTCCTCTCTCTCTCTCCATCCCTTCTTCACTCTCTCTCCATCTCCTCCTCTCTCTATCCCTCTCTCCTTCTGTAATGTTATTACACATTACTGCATGAAGGTACCAGGAAAGCAGTAAACGGGTTGGTGATTTACTTCATTGCAAAGGGCCTGTAAAAAAAAAAAAATTAAAGTATGAAACAAAAGCTTTCCGAACCACATTGGTGAAATATAACTGAAGGGGAATTTTCATAGAAGGTGGAGAAACAGCCCTTAATGCCACACAGAAATGACTGTAAATGCAGTACAACTGAGAATAGGCATTGAAACCATACAGGGTTCCAGCAGAGAGGGTCATAATGACAGGCTAGTGGACCAATCACAGCTCACCTCTCTCATAAGGGAGTGTAAACTTAATCCCAAGCATTTATTATCGTTGTTGTTGTTGTTGTTGTTGTTGTTGTTGTTATTATTATTATTATTATTATTATTATTATTATTATTATTATTATTATTATTATTAGTATACTGTTTTTATTTCAGTTTTTCTTTTGCTGGAAAATTATGGTTGCATCTGTTTATCTAAAAAATCCTTATCCATTCATTTAAACATATTGTTACCTTCGTCATCATTGTAACCCCAGTCTGTATGTCACATGTTCATTTCGAAAACAAAAGACAAGTATACGATGTACTAGCATATAAAGTTCTGACCGTACTTGCTTCCGGGATTTCATGCCAATAAAGTTTTATTACCACTCTATGCTTTTTAAATTCTCGTCATATTTCACATCGCAGTACAGTGTGTACAGCAGGGTAACTCTAAAAAAATAAAATAAAAAAAAAGTAAAAATAAAAAAAGAGAGAGAGAAGGGTTTACCCCTCTAGCTGTGTCTCAGTAAGGGGTTAAATACAGGACGCAGAGACCCAGAATGCAACTGGTTAACTGCATCACAACATGGTGACTTACTGCACAGTGTGCGTCTGAGAGAGAGAGGGACAGGGAGAGAGAGAGAGGGGCAGGGAGAGAGAGAAAGAGAGAGAGACAGAGCGAGGGGTTCAGAGAGAGAGTGAGAGAGAAACAGAGAGAGGGATAGAGAGAGGGAGGGGGGGCAGAGAGAGAGAGAGAGAGACCTGTCTGCCAAGTGTTCACCCAAGGTGGGGTTAATTGCAGTTGGTGTGGCTGTGTTCCAGCGCCACAGAAGAACCTGCTGCTCAGGTGCTGCCATGCCCCGCGGGCGAGCCTTACCTTTAAACAAAATAAATCAATAAAACAAGAATGTGAGTACATATTAAAGGGCCAGGCAGAGCCTCTCCGAGCATTTATAATTATACACACACACACACACCTGCGCGTACACACAGATATGCACACACTCACACACACACACACACACGCACACACCTGCGCGTACACACAGATATGCACACACTCACACACACACACACACACACACACACGCACACACACACACCTGCATGTACACACAGACATGCACACATACACACACACACCTGCACATACACACACACACCTGCACGTACACACAGACATGCACACATACACACACACACCTGCACATACACACACATGTGCACACACACACACATAGACACACACACACACACATCCATACCCACACAGACACACACACTCACACAAATTCACACACGCACACACACAGACACACATTCACACACACACACACACCCAGACACACACACACACTTATACACACAGGCACACACACACACACACACTGGCACTCTCCCTTTCTGGATAATTACAGATTCATTACTTCAAATGAAAAGGCAATTGAAAACACGATAAATATTTGATGCAAAGTGCGTTATTGTTTGACTGCCGCCATAGTGTGCCGGTTGTTAAACTCTGGAACCCCGCGCCAGCCTTGCTCCATCTAAAATTCCGCCGTTGCGGCACGGTGTGGTGCCGAAATGAGTTTACCACCTCATCCACGTCTCCGTGCATCTCCACGCTTGCCATTAATTATCCGGTGTGTTCGCCCCGGGAGAGCGGGAGGACAGGGGCGGTGACGCTTGGTGGTTTTCGGTGTTCAGTGTTCTCCTTGGCACAGTCCCGCCCCGTACAGCACCGCTGCCGAAACTGGGTGGGGGAAAAGAAGAAGAAAAAAAAAACAAACAAAAAAAAAACAAACACAAAGAATATAAATGAATAAAATGTGCCAGGGAATCATCCCTTGCTATGAACTGCTGCCAGCCCAGCAACCCAGTCATCTGTCCCGGCTTCTTCTCCACATTTGACTGCAGCGCAGATCGGAAGGTCTCTTTCCCCTGTCCTGCTGACATCCTGCTGACGTTTCCTCCAAAAAAGTTACAGTGCCCTCCATACCAATTTGGGACAAAGATATTTTATTTAGTCTTGGTTTGAGTCTGCACTCTGCAATATTAGATTTGTAATCAAACAAAATTTACATTCAGTTAAAGTGCAAATTCTCAGCTTGTATTTTAAGAACTATTAAAATTTTTTATATATATGTTGGTTCCAACATGTAGAAATTGCAGCAGAGTTTATATACAGCAACTTATTTCAGTGAGGCACTGTAAATATGTGTGTGTGTGTGCGCGTGTGTGTGTGTGTGTGTGTCTGTGTACAGTGGAATATTGGGCCATTCTTCATGAAGGAAAGGTCTTGAAGGAGAGTTCTTGTTTTGCATCCATCAATCCATTATCTACACCTGCTTATCCTGGTCAGGGTTGCAGAGCCTATCGCCACACACACCATTCATATACTGTTCACACACACACACGCATACCCATGGACAATTTCAGCGTCTCCAATTAGCCTACCTGCATGTCTTTGGGCTGTGGGAGGAGACCGGAGCACCCGGAGGAAGCCCGCGCGGACACGGGGGGAACACGCAGACTCCACACAGGAAGGCCTCGGGCCTTCTGGCTGCGAGGCGACACTGCCACCGCACCGCGCCGCCGTGCCGCACCGTGTTTGGCATGTGCGGTCATTATTTCTGACACCGCTCTCCCGTCGCCGTGCAGTTTCTGTGACTGCCGTTCCCCTAAATTGAATGGCATCAGTCTTCCCACAATGCACCCTGCTCCTGACGAATGGTCGAAGCTGAGCAAGTGTGGTTCCTGGGTAGTACTTGGATGGGAGGCCTCCTGGGAAAACTAAGTCTCTGCTGGGAGTGGTGCTGGTGGGCCAGCAGGGGGCGATCTTTCCCTCTGGTCAAATAAAGCCCAACGCAGTGATGGGGACACTGTACTGTAGGAGGTGCTGTCTTTCTGATGAGACGTTAAACCAAGGTCCTGACTGTGGATAAAGGACCCTAAGACACTCATGGCAAAATTCTCAACCTGATACCTAATAAATCCCTGAGTTAATTGGTTAAAAGCTGGTCTCTGCCTCTCCACCTTGGCTGATGTGGGGTGAGTTTTCTGTTCCATTCATGTGTTGTTGGCGTAATTACTTATGATCCAGTAATAATGACAAGTAACACGACTAAAAAATGCAGTTCATGCAGAGTAGCAACATACACCCTTGGATTGCTCTGAAGGTGCAATCTGATCTGATTCTTTTTTTATTATTTAAATGTGCAACTACAATGCATGCATTCACTTCCTGCTAATCCTCTTTGGTAGGTGCACATGTACTGCTGTAATTTTCTTACTCAGAATGCAATCTAAACCGTTACAATCCAAGAAAAAAAAAACTTTTGAGCAATCCAAGAGAGTATGTTACTATTATTATGTGCTGCATTTTTTAGTAACATAACTTGTAATTATTACCGGATTACAAGTAATCCATCCTACACAAAATGATGGAAAGAACACATGAAAAAGGGCTTCAAATCACACACACATACACACACACACACACACACGAACACATAAAACAGCTGTTCACACAAACTCAGCCACTCTTACGGCCTGCACGCCAGTGCCTGGGATTTCATTAGGAAAAAAAAAAAAAAAAAAAATGTATTTTAATAATGAAATAAAAAAACAAATGAAGATTTTCAGTAATGGCAGCACATGAAACATTAAAAGAGAAACGGCCTGGAAGGTGTGTGTAAGCGATGAATTATAGAGGATGGCACACGTCTGGGCCCCACCCCGCCTCTAATACATTATTCACTCAGG
>CM077284.1:3861116-3883616 GCA_039654925.1 Anguilla pacifica
CTTTCACACACACACAAACTTATGCTCTATAAGATAGGAGTACTACTGGCAGCTCTTTTTCTTGTGCAATTTGACTCAGAGTAAAGCCTGCCTCAGTCTGCTAAAAAAACAACAAAAAGTTACCAGTTGCACTGCAGGTACTGAACTAAGCTGAACAAAACTGCAGGTGTTTAATTCAGCTTGGACCCTAAATCCTGTGCACTCTTTCGACCCCAATCTACCCCAATATGGTGACTTGTGAGCAAAAGTGCCATGTGAGCAAAATCTGTTTCCCTATTGGCTCACGCCTTCGGAAAAAAAATTAAAAATTTAAACCTGCAAAACTCCAACTGAAAAAGATTCTGCAGTTTCACACCTTCAGAACAAAACAAATCTGAAGGAATACTGACTGGAATCATTTCTCTATCACCCTCTTCTCTCTCTCACTTGCTCTCTTTCCCTCTCTCTCTCTCTCTCTCTCTCTCCCTCTCTCAGTCTCAGGGACGTTCACACACTGATACCCGTGCCGGTTTACTGACTGATAAAAATCGGTCGAGTTGAGCTCGGACCGCTTCGCTCAGACCCCGCTTGGCAGGGTAGCGGCCGGACGAGGCTCGCGCTCAGATCCGCCGCTCGGAGTCTCTGACAGAAACAGCGCACAGCGCAGCACTTCCACTCCCGCGTCTGGCAGGCTCCCGCTAAACAAAGCCTCTCGACGGAGACTTCCTGCTTCTCCCTCAGCCGCTGCGTGAGCCTGACGCGCAGCTACCTGCCTCAGAAACATGACAAAGCCAGGTGTTCAGACTGCAGGTAAAGCGCTGCGAACGTTCACCCGCACAGAGGCCACAGCGCATCAGAGAATGTTAATTAATGTCTTCTTCATCAGTGCTATCAAAAACGGATTTTTAACAGGTATGTTAAAAATGTGTAATCATATTTACAGATTTAATACAGAGGATGGAAAAGACACTATTTTTTCATACGGTTCTGTTTATCTCGTGTTGTGGAACCCCAGTTTAGTGTTAAAGTAAAGGAATTAGACTCATCACCCAGAGGCTGTGTTCGATTCCCAGGTAGAACCCTGTCATGGTGAAAATGTGCACTGCTGCAACTAAATGCCCAGCTGTATAAATGGATAATGGGAAAAACATATAACCTGTACAAATGCCCCCTGAACCTAGGCATCTAGTAAATTACAAAAATATATAATAAAAAGTAAAAGTAAAAAAAAAAAAAAAATACTAACAAGCCACAGGCACTCCACGACAGATAGTCTAGACGGCTGGCTGCTTCTTCCATTTCTACAGTAAATGCGGTCACTCTTGTTCCAAATGCCTCGGCGGTGTGTTTATATCTGGCTCCGGCCAGGGTTCAGCCAGGATCCAGACATTTTAACACAGCGCTGGAAATGGCTGCGATGCTCGTGCTAAACTAGCCATGCTAATTAGAGAGCCCGGTTTCACCCTTCCTGCTTCCCAGAGGGCTGTGCAGGTGAATGGCCGCCATGATCCAGTTATGCAAGGTTATAGCCCCGCGCAGTTAGCATCGAGCCTGGATTCTGCTCGGGCCTGAATTTTAAGGTGCTTTTCAGCTTTGTTGTGGAGAGACCGGAGGAACGAGGAAGAGAGGGAGAGACGTGCGGCAAAGGTCACGCGGTCGGATTCGAACGTCGCGGCTCGGAACGAGCATGTGGACAGTGCTCTACAGGCTACGCCACAAGACACACCCCTGAAGCATGCTTTAACCCAACCTGCACCCTCTGACGTTAGCCAATGCACAGAAAACGGGTTGGATCGAGAATCACACGTGTCACTGCTTGTCAAGGCAAGTCAGTGTCCTGAGCTGTCGATCTACTACAATGCTACTAATACAACACCAGCCATCAGTAATGAGGTAGGTAATTACAGAAATATATTATACATGTGTGCACTTTTATGGAAAATATGACAAATATATTTCACAAACCAGTGCATCCTATATCGCATAGTATTAAATGTATTACAACACAAATAAAAATAGATTTTTTTTAAAAAATGCATTAATATGTATTATCACAATATTGAAAAATTTCACAGTGCAAGGCCAACTGTTTGAGTAGTTCCCCCTCTACAGTGAAGTGTTGCAATATGATTATAATGTATATTATTTCAGTATAATTTCAGTATAATTTCAACGTATTCCATTTCAGTAAGGGCTGACAGACTCTGTTGTGAGCACTACTAAGCATTTAAGACAGATTTCAACTGGAGGAAGTCAAGAGCTGGACCACAATTCTGAACCGGAGTACATAAATCTGACCGCTACTCCATTTTTGAAAATCAGTTCACTTCCCCTGTGCCAGAGATTACAAGAACCACTTCCATCCTTTCAGCCATTTCTGGAAAAAACAAACAAAAAAAATTTTCACAAAGCCACAAGAGTAACAAAAGCAAGAGTAACAAGAGTAACAAAAATAGTCAAACACAAGTCAAACATAAATATGTGATTTTCAAAAAAATATTTCTGCATGCAAAAAATCTGACTTTAAATATTGTTATGCTGACAAATGCCTAGCCCTTAAAACTAGCCAGCACCCACTCATTATTGTGGACAAGAATTATTGACAACAATTATTGTTGGAATGGTTTATAATGCATTCCGTTTAACTGAATTAGTGCAGCTGATGTATTTTGGAAAAAAGCCTTTGGGCTTATTCAAATCTAATAATGACAAGTGAGCAGCGCCAGTCCGTGAAGCAGTAATAATCACTCGCTCTGTTTTTTAAAAATGGATCTTCAGGGCACTTAATCATAAGGCAGAAAAAAAAAAGATTCCTGAAGCTTTAAATCCAAAACCCCCACATCCCACCAAAAAAAGAAAGAAGAAAAAAAACTCAGTAACAAAGTGTTATGGGACAGGGAACATTTATTTTTAAGTTTGATTTTTTCTTTATTAAACACACCAAATTCTCCACTGTTAAGCAAAAAGGAGTGTTAAAAACTACATCACATGGGGAGAAGGGAGGAAGGGGAGGGAGAGAGAGAGAGAAAGGGAGAAAGGGAGAGAGAGAGAGAGGAAGGGAGAGAGAGACAGACAGACAGACGGACAGAGAGAGCATATGCATATTTCTATTATTAACAGTTTCTGTTCTCATTAGTGTCCTTCTTTGTGTTTGTCATTTATTTTTTGTATCTATTTATTAGTAAAGAAAATATATACTTTATTCCACTATATTCATTATATTACTATATGTCTTATGTGTAATTCTTAATAGTTTAATAGTGAATTGCTTTGGCAATATTGTTTATATGCAGTCATGCCAATAAAGCATTATTGAATTGAATTGATGAGAGAGGAAGAATGGAAATAAGTACACTAAAAGGTGAACTTCCAGCCAGTTACCTCCCATAGTCCCCTGCCTGTCAATGTTCAGCTCTTTTCCCCAGTAGTGGATAGAGGTTGAGCCAAAATGGACGCCCAATGTATATCGAGTCAAAAGCGGACAGTCACATCCCCATGTACTAGACAAGCCGGCAGTGGGAAACTACAGTACAGTGGAGGTAACCCGGCCGGGATGCCTCCACTGGAAAAGCCGCTCCCTGATTATGGCACTTTGGTGGATTAGAGACCTATTATCACAGTGTAACGCACAGACAGGAGTGGGGAATTATGGGCCGGCCGAGAGACTGGGGAGGAGGAGGCGGGGGGTGGGAGGGTCGGGGACGCCTCCTTAATTTAAACAATAACTCACGGGCGTGTGTTCTGAAACCCTGCGACGTGTGGCTGCTTGTTTAATGTTTTAATTTTGCATAGGGCAATTTGTAATTTTTATCATAAGGATTTACAAGGCAGAGAGAGAGAGAGGGGCAGAGTGTATGTGCGTGTGCGTGTGTGTGTGTGTGTGTGTAGCACAGAGGCGTGCGCTGCTGGGGGGGGTGGGGGGGGTGCTGGGTTGGAGTAGCTGGGGGTGACAGAACGTCTCAGAGGGTAATGCAGACGGAGGAAACAAAAGATCTCTCTCTCCCTCTCTCTCTCTCTCTCTCTCTCTCTCTCTCTCTCTCTCTCTCTCTCTCTCTCTCTCTCTCTCTCTCTCTTATAACCTTCGCCCGACTCGGCGAACGAGATGAAGGAAAAAGTGTTTCTGGGGCCTGGTTTACATGTTAAACTCGTGTTAAAGAGCCTTGCGTCTTCAGAGGGGAAAGATGGCTTTAAAACACGCGGCCCCTTTCTGTTTGACATTGCGCGGCTGCAGAATGTCTTCCTGCTCTCCTTCGCTTCTTCCCCTCTCACTCATATACATGCGCACACAAGTCACACACACACACGCACACACACACCACACACACACACACACAGGCACACACACAGGCACACACACACGCACACACACACACACACACACACACACACACACACACACACACACACACGCACACACACACACACGCACACACAGGCACACAC
Organism: Anguilla pacifica; assembly: GCA_039654925.1. NCBI lineage: Eukaryota > Metazoa > Chordata > Actinopteri > Anguilliformes > Anguillidae > Anguilla > Anguilla pacifica. The sequence continues at coordinate 3,865,539 of CM077284.1, forward strand.
ACAGGCACACACACACCGCACACACACACACACACACACACACACACACACACACACGCACACACACACGCACGCACACGCACAGGCACACACACAGGCACACACACACGCACACAACACACACACACACACACACCCGCAGGCCTTTTCATGCATTCCACGCAGTGTGTGTGATCCGTGCACATTTCACCGCGAGCGGCACGTCCGCGAGCGTTCACGGCACCGCATGCCAAACGGCACTGAACCGGCGGTGTCATGACACATATACGCAGCGGCGCACGGTCACAAATTACCAACCACCCCCCCCTCGTCCCCCTCGCCCCCCTCGCCCCCCTGCAATCCCCCTAGCACCCCACTCCCCTCCACCTCCACTCATGGGAGAAAGACACCCCTGAGCTTCCAGCCCCAAAAATTTAACGGAGTGCTTTATCAAATGACAGCAGGAAGGATCGGCACCAGTGCTCTCTCCCTCTCCTCTCTCTCTTCCTCTAGCTCTCTCTACCCCCCTTCTCTCCCCCTCTCCTTCTCTCTCTCTTCCCCTCTCTCTATCTCCCTCTCCCCCCCCCTCTCCCTCTCCCTCCCCCCCCCCCCCCCCCGCTCTTTGCATAAGCCCGTGGCTGAGTTCCCTCCAGCCCTGAGGAGTGGGGCGTGTGACAGCAGCCTGCCGGATCTGGCCCCGTCACCCATGCAGTGCGCCGTGTTAAACAAGCCCGCATTTATGATCCTTAAAAATAATTGGAGGCCGCCGCTGCAATATGCTGCCCCTCTGCGTCCACTTACTCAGCCGTGTCAGGTCCCATTAGAGCCGGGGCGCAGTGTGGAGCGCGTAGCATAGGGGCTATCCGCGCAGAGCGATGTGTAGCGCCATCCGTGCAGAACGCGTAGCACAGCGCCATCCGCGCAGAGCGCGTAGCGTAGCAGCATGCAGGCAGAGTGCGTAGCATAGCGCCTTCTGCGCAGAGCGCGTAGCGTAGCGCCATCCGCGCAGAACGCATAGCTTGCGACATCCGCGCACAGCTATAAGTGTAGCTCCATCCGTGCAGAGTGCGTAGCATAGCGCCTTCTGCGCAGAGCACGTAGCGTAGCGCCATTCGCGCAGAGTGCGTAGCATAGCGCCATCAGTACGGAGCGCGTAGCGTAGTGGCATCCACGCACAGTGCGTAGCATAGCGCCATCCGTGCACAGGAACATCCACTCCCTCACAGGCCTGGCACGTCTCGCTCCAGGGCCTGCGCGTGCACATGTGTGTGTGTGTGTGTGTGCGAGAGAGGGAGAGTGTGTGTGTGTGTGTGTGTGTGTGAGAGAGAGAGAAAGAGTGTGCATGCGTGTGTCTGTGTGTGTGTCTGCTGCTCATTGCCAGGAACATGACAGACTGAGCCTGGTAGCCCCACAGCACTGACCCGCCCCCCCCCCCCCCCGCCCCCCCCACACACACATAAAAACAACAACACCGGATCATAACCCCAAAGGCCCCGCAGGTCACTGTGACATGCTGCTGACACACAGTGATATTTGAGATGCTTTACACCCCTCCCTCTGACCCCAACATCGTACTCTCCCACTTTCACACACACACACACACTCTCATCTTATCACACACACACACACACACACACTCTCTCTCCCTGTCTCACACGCACACACACACTCTCTCTCTCACACACACTCACACACAAACGCACAGACACACCCGCACACACATACACACACACACACACACCCATTTTTCTCAACCTCATAATTCAACCTCTACCTCATCTCAGCTCTCAGAGTACATTTTACTCTGTTAAGAGTCCATTTTATCCCACAGCAGCACCAATTCTGTACAAACAACATAAACCTTTATTTGACTGAACTAACTGCGGACAGTTCACAGAGCACTGGGCACCAGGTTCTGGACCCCGAAGGTCGCAGGTTCGAGACCCGGGTGAGACCTCTGTGTCAGGCCCAAAGGGGCGGCAGTACTGCAGTGAGGGCGAGCCGTCCACAGCAGCTGAGCGAATTGGGGGGAAATGGAACGTGCCGCCAGCCTCCCTGGGCTGAGCTAGACTGCCTGCTCTACACTGCAATATAAATAATACAATGATGCTGAGCCCCCCCTCCATCCCCCACACTCCCCCCATCCCACACCCTCCCAATCAGTCGGGCAGGTTGCCCCTGGCAACCTTAAGGGGAACTAAAGGCGTTTTAAATGTTTTAAGAAAAGTGTCATAAATAAAAAACAAGATTTAAAACACTGACATGATGTAATGTGGTTAGGTGTTTGGGCAACCCTTTACCTATAGTGAGACTTTATGAAGCATTTATAACAGCTTAATAATAAGCGGGCATAATGAATAGTGACCTATACCTATAATAGTTACTTATAGTTATCTGTTTATTAGTAGTAACCTGTTTACGGGCATATATAGCAGAGAAGCTGTTGAACTAAGCAAATGTAAGCTCTACTAAATGTAGATTGTACAGTTAGGGAAAGCTTGAGGACCAACCTTTTATATACAGCACAAGCACATCTGTCCCAAAGAAATAAAATAATGATGATAATAAAAAAAAGGTTGAATACAATCATGGTTTTTCCCTTTAGGTCTAAGGTATAAGTTCACAGATATGTGATTATAATGTTCTTAACTGGAAAATTCTAATGCTGATGTCACAATCACTCCTGGTTACTGAAAGCAATGGAGTTCTAGAACTCTGACTTTGAACTTCCAGAAAAACCTCCTTTTCAAAGGGTTAATGAAGCTCGGCAGGCTCATGCTGAAAACTATCTTGCTGCTGAGCTGAGCCCGTGTGAGGAGGTCCCTGCAGTTTGCGCCCCAACCCCACCCCCAAAAACTCCATCTCCTCCTCAGAAACTTTTTCACCTTGCTGTGGAGCTGTCCTTCACAGTTCACAGGGATTAAAGACTGGGTTTCTGGGGAACCTCCTGCCTCAAGCCACCAACCCCTCCACTCCCCACCCCCCACCCAACCCCTCCCCGGTCGCAATGCCTCTTCGCCGCTCCGGTCCCATGCACATCTCTAATTGGGGAGCGGGCGCCATGGAGACCGGCGGGTTGTTCTGAGACCGGGCCCTTGCACCCCGAAGCCTTCCGCAGAGACAGCCCTGGGGTCCTGGCTCCGGCCATGGGCCCCGATTCCCCGAATCCCCAAAATCCCCGGATCCCCATCCCCTTTGAAGCCTCCGCACCCCAGCCCTCTTCGGGGTTCCGGCCTGCCCAATCACAATCAAACCACCCCCCCCCCCCCCCCAACCCCCCAGTCCCCAAAATCAATTCTCCCTCCTCACCGTTTTAATCACTCTCTCCAAGTTCTACAGCTTAGCTTCACTTCTTCACACTTTACATATGATGGGAACACAGTCGCCTTCTGACGGGGGCGCCAAGACCGTCACAGACGCAAGGCCGACACCCCAAGAGACGCTCCAGCTCCTCTCCCGCAAAAAAAGAACGAAACTCGCATTATTACTTGTCAAGATTTGTTACAAAAATAAGTGCAATATGGAGAAACCAAAAAAACAGGAGTGGAAACCTTATGTTTCACGAATGGGAAATAGAGAACGGCGACTCCGGTGGAAAGATGAGGCCACAGGAAACACGGCAGCCAGACTGTGTCAGAAGCGAGGTGTTCGGACCACTACATTACATTACATTTATTTGGCAGATGCTTTTATCCAAAATGACATACAATAAGTGCATAGCCAAGGTCATTGGAAAAACTACAAAAACACAGGTCCAGTAAGGCATAATACTCATTTTGTGACAGTTATTCATACCTATGAGCACATTTTAGTCCAGTTCACACAGTAAACAGCACTCTCTGACCTAACCTATGCCAAGTCAAACCAGGAGGCATGACAAGCAACAACATTAAGACAATGATACAGAGTGCAATATCAGTGCTGGATGGAGGTACACGTAGCATGAAAGTGACACAGGAGGTACATGTGTAGCATGAAAGAGGGGGATTTAAGTGATAAAAATGATCCCAGATTGGGAATACCCCGCAGAGTGGTGATAGTTAGTTAGTCCAGGAATAGTCTGATGAGACCAGTCTTCAGACCACAGCGAAAGATGGACCACAGACTTTATGCAGCACAAGTTGTAACAGAAATTTTCATCTGAAAACGAGTACTTTTACCCACAGAGCAGGTTAGAAAGAAGATATTAATAACTTCACTCCGTGTCTCTTCAATCTCCTCCAGCTTTGTAAAATGAGACTCAGGGGTGATTTTACAGAGGCTTTTAAGTTCATAAAGGAGATTAACAAAGTGAACTACAGGAGCTTCTTCAGGTTGAGTTCTTTTAGCAGAACGAGGGGACATAAATGGAAATTAGCAAAAGGTAAATTCCATATAGACATTAGCACACTAGAATTTTTTCACGCAGGGAGTAGTCAACGTGTGGAATAGCCTATCAGGTCACGTAGCAGAGGCAGAAGCTCTGGGGACTTTCAAGACTAGGCTTGATACGGTGCTAAGATACTATCTAGTCTGTAGGTAATCAGAGCACTAGGTACAATTTAATCTGGAAAATGGTGAGCATTATTAGGCTGAATGGCCTGTTCTTGTCATTATGTTATGTTATGTAATGTTATGCTATGTTATGCCATGTCGTGTTATGTCATGCTATGCTACACCTATGCTATGTCACGTCATGTCTTGTCCATAAAAGTCTAGTAAGACCCGGGTGCAGGATTCTCAGTTCAGTGCTGTAGGGTTGTCATCACGAGTCACCGTGACAACAAATAATCATGACAAAATTATGTAAACTATGGTAGTATTATATACAGCAGGGCTGCCCAACCCTGTTCTTTGAGATCTACCTCCCTGTAGGTTCTCATTTCAATGGTCATTTTGCACTCCTACTAATTAGCAGCTCAGCGAGATCTCCAAGTTATTGAGTGCGCTTTGTTAGGTTTGGAGTGAGAACCTGCAGGACGGTAAATTTCCAGGAACAGGGTTGGGCGGCCCTCTGGCTGTTGACTGAGATGAGCTGTGTTTGGGTTGGAGGGAAAGCCTACAGGATGGCAGATCTCCAGGAACAGGGTTGGGTAGCCCTGCTCCACTGCAGCAGTTGAATGAGGTGTAGCTTTGTTAGGGTTGGAGTGAAAACCTACAGGAACAGTAGAACTCCAGGAACAGGGTTGGAAAGCCCTGATATACAATTACGTAACACTGGAAAATGTATTTAAAAATTAAACTCCAAGAAAGCAGTCGGTCAAAAAGGGATCTAATAATGTCATTATTATTATCAAGCGTACTTTAGATAAAATTTATTCTGCCTGGACTGATTTCATATTTAAATATTTTGCTGCGTGTTGTTGCCGGTCATTGTGGCACAAAGTAAGCATGTATCCAAATAGATATTTAAATTATTCTGAATGAAATTACTAAAAAATCTACAGTAAAAAAAGGTTGAATCTACTGTTTTTTTTTATTATTAATAAAGTGAGAAAAGTGATGATGGGTCAGAAACACACAGTGTAAGTAACTGCTGATGATGTCGCACTCCAAGCGCGTGTCCTGTGGTAAGAACAGCGCCGGCGACGGTGTCACTAATTAGTGCGGCGTTTCGTTTCAGTCTTCGTGAAAAAGAGATTAATTCCACTCGTCAGCAGTGCTCAGACGATGACAGCAGGCAAGTGTTAAAAAATAGTGCTAAACGCTGTTATTCAAATAGCGTTTGCAAAAAAAAACAAAAAAAAAAAACAAAAAAAAAAATTGTTGATTGAGCGCCAGAGTTATTAAGAAGGTATCAGACGGATTCATTAGACTCGTTAAAATATCTCTTAAAAGCCGGCTGTTGAAGCCGCGCGCTCGGATTACGAGACGGAGATCAAAGGGAAAAAAACGACGAGGTTGGCGGGATCCACTGACGGCGGGCCACGGAACTGTGGGCGGGGACTACAACGGGCCCGCCCACGGCTGAGTGACAGTCGCCATGGAAGCGTCCGCCTTTATTCCGGATGCCGAATGAAGGGGTGGTTTTGGGGGGAAATTTGATCGATGGCAGGCCGTCCCGTAATTAGCCTCTGGTTAAAAATCCACGCAGACAACAAACGAGCCAGCTATCTCCAGACAGGAAATTCTGAATGGGACCGTCTGAGCTCAAACCCTATTGGCCAGTGTGGAGCTTAAACTCTATTGGCCAGTGGGAGCTTAAACCCTATTGGTCAGTGGGGATGATGTCAGCCAGTTGATAAACACCTGCACTGAACACAGGTGCACAGAGGTGGCTGAGGCGCAGTTTTTAACCGTGAATGAAATTATGGGTTGCTTGCTCTTTGCGGCACCAGGAACATCACACGCAAAGATTTAACACGTGAGTGCTGGGCCTTTCTGCAGTCTCAAGAGTTATACTCCCTCTCTCTACTGAACCACCAAGGACATTTTTTTTTTTTTATAAATGAAGCTAAATCAGCAGGTGAGCAGAATATCTCTCGATGATAGAAAGTGACAGCCTCTCCTGCATTGATGAGGTTCCGTGGTTTTCCACCGGGGTCAGACTGAGCGTGTGCGAACAGCCGCATCGGGGAATGACTGAAGTGCGCTTCTGATGCCTTTCAGGGGTGTGGTGGTGCAGACTGGGGGTGTCTCTGCTCACAGACTGAATGGCCAAGTGGAGCAGGGGGCATCAGCACAGGGGACACAGACAGCTGTGAACACGGCGTAGACCAGGGGTCCCCAACTCTAGGGCCTGGCCTGATTCCTGCCAATCAGCAGCCAGCTTTGGCCTGGGAAGCTAGGAAGTTAGCCAATCAGGGACTTACCACTTTAGGGGTTTAAGTCTAACCACTTTAGGACTTAAGCAGACAGAACACCAGCCTACGCTGCGGCCTTCCAGGACTGGAGTTTGAGATCTCTGCTGTAGTAGTTAACTCAGTATCGCCAGACCCCGGCTGTCACTGGGGAAGCCATTATTATAAGCTTTATGTCACTCTGAATATGACATAAAGAGCGTGATGTCACCCTTACACTCCCAGGCCTTGCTGGAGTAGACACTGGCTTGGCTGATGTCATAATCATGGAACTTCGGAATGTGGAACATGGAATAAAGAGGAGAGAAGGAGAGAGAGGGCGACCCAACACCTCACCGTGGAAATGGAACCAGGCGTACGTCTAGCAGCTGTGCAACAAAGGGGTAAAAAACATGCAGTCGAACTAAACAGTGGACAGCTTGCATGTGTGTGTGTGTGCATGTGTGCATGTGTGTGCGCATACGTGTGTGTGCATGCGTGTCTGTGTGTGCGTGCGTTTATGTGCGTGTGTGTGTGTGTTTGTGCACGTGTGTGTGTGTGTGTGTGCATGTGTGTGCGCATATGTGTGTGTGCATGCGTGTCTGTGTGTGCGTGCGTTTATGTGCATGTGTGTGTGTGTGTCTGTGTATGTGCATGTGCGCGCGCGTGTGTGTGTGTGTTCGTGCATGTGTGTGTGTGTGTGTGCGTGTTCTCGTGCCCCAGAGGACAGCAGGTTTGAGTATGCCACGGGTAAGACATTATCATCCGTGGGTGGAGAAGATTTGCTATAACCTTCGTCACCTCCCCCTCATTCGCCCCTACCAAAAAGCTGAACGGAAGGAACTAATTGCATGATGTAAACCCAGAGGCAAAGTAGAAAGTGAGAGAGAGAGAGAGAGAGAGAGAGAGAGAGGGAAGGAATCAAGGGAGCGAGATCAAGAAATAGAGAAGGGAAGTGATGGAGTGAAAGAGTTCAAGAAAGTGAAAGAAGGAGGGGAGAAAGAGAGGGGGATGAATGAAGAGAGAGTAGGGGAAAGAAGAGGGGAAGAGAGGAGAGGAGGAGAGGGGGGAGAAGAGGGGAGCAGGGGGGAGAATAGCAGGGGAGAGGAGGGGAGAAGAAAGGGGAGGAGAGTAGGAGAAAGGAGAGCAGTGGGGAGGAGGGAAGGAGAAAGGAGAGGAGAGGGAGGGAAGGAGAGTAGGGGAGGAGAGGAGGGGGGAGGAGAGGAGAGGTGAGGAGTGGAGGGGCAAGTAGGAGAAAGGAGAGAAGGAGAGAGGAAAGCAGGGGAGTGGAGAGCAGGATGAGTCCACAGAGAGAGCCTGTTTCATGGGCCCTCCCCTGGCCTGCATTAGCATGTGAAAGGTGCTCAGGTGTCTTTCTCATGCTAATGGAGGACTGGACCGCTGGAGCCGCCAAGCCACGCGGCGTTGGGCCCGTGAGGAGCGCCTCGCTTTCTGGATCTGTGTGAAGAGCCGCCAGCGCCCCCACGGGGGGGCGGGGGGGGGGGGGGGGGGGGAGGGGGAGGGGGCCCTCAAACGCTCAACATGTCCAGCTCACGCACATGCACGTGTGTCCAGTGTGAGTACAGTGCACATGTATCCAAAACTGCTTGTGCAGTTGCACCTGTGGAGTGAAATACCCAACTGCAGTTGGCGGTTGCTGGTTGCAACAGTGAGTGCGTATATATATATATATTCTGTTTCTGTAAAATGGCAAAACATATGCACATGTAAATACCATGAAAATAAACAAGCTAATGAAAATAAACACATTTCACTCTACTGTTCCCATACTTTAGGGAGCACTACATATGTTCATAAAAACATCCATATACTGTATATATACTGTACATATGTATATATATATATATATATATATATATATATAATATATATATATATATATACAGAAAGGGCAGTAAATGCTAAACACACATAAGGAGCAGAGGAAAACAGCTCAAACACAGGTGAAGCCTGGTGTGATTTGGGGGTTTTGAGTCCTATAGAAAGAGAGAGAGAGGAAAAAAAATATATAGTTTGTCTACCAAGGGATGCAGAACAGATACGGACCGGTACGGAAATAGCACAGTGAATAATAATCAGGCTTTGAGGGCAGGTAGAGGCTGTGTGATTCAGCACTTCCTGTTTTGTCTGTGGAGGCCGGGCCCCTTTAAGACCGGGAAGATAAATTCCTGGGAGACGTTATTACAGACCGCCTTAAAAAAAGAAGAAGAAGAAGAAGAAAAAGAAGAAGAAGAAGAGGAGTGGTTGGAGGGACTGGGGATGTGGGGAAAATACATCTGGAGGATTATGGGTAATGTCATGCAAATGGAAGTACGCTGAAAGAGCGCAGGGTGCAGAGGCTGGGCGTGAGCACATGCAGTGGAACTGTGCTTACCTGTGCGGTCCCCCGGGGGGGGGGGGGGGGGCGGGGGGGGGGGGATCGGCGACTATGTTTAAAGAGCGCATTTAAACGCTTTCACGCGTGTGTGTGTGTGTGTGTGTGTGCGTGTGTGTGTGTGTGTGTGCGTGTGTGTGTGTGTGTGTGTGTGTGCGTGTGTGTGTGTGTGTGTGCGTGTGTGTGTGTGTGTGCGTGTGTGTGTGTGTGTGTGCGTGTGTGCGTGTGTGTGTGCGCGTGTGTGCGTGTGTGCGTGTGTGTGTGTGTGTGTGTCCGTGTGCACGTGTGTGTGTGTGTCATTTGATTCACGGTAATGTGCACGTAGTTAAATATCGCCGTCCGTCACCCAGGGCTGAATGTAAGTGCTGTCATTGGGCGGTCTGCGCTAGTTAGGCTAGTTCTGCAGCGCAGGGGTACAGCCGAGGCAGAGGAACAGGCCGTATAAGGCGGACTCTGTCGGTGTCCTGCAGTGTAGATGAGTGACCAGGTAACAAGATTACAAGCTGGAGAGACAAAACACTTAGTTCCATCTGTTTTATTAAACATATTTTTTATCCTTTTTTCACCTGATTTGGAGTTACATCTGCAGGCCCATCCCATCTCTGCAATGTCTTTCATAAATTTGCAGGTGGGGGTGGGCTGGATGGGGGTGCAGTGGGAAAGCAGATTCAACTTTTAAGCTTTTCCAGCTGTCTCTTCCTGGAGCCAGATGCAGCCCATTCGCATGGTCGAAACTGTGCAGTCAGAAGGGTGCACTGTCAAAGGGGTGCACAGTCCACAGTCAGAGCTGCGCAGTCAGAGGGGTGCGCAGTCAGAGCTGCGCAGTCAGAGGGGTGCGCAGTCAGAGCTGCGCAGTCAGAGGGCTCATGCTGAGTGAGCAGATAGAGCAGGAAGACTGGTGGCACCTGATCACATGATGAGGTGAGAAAAATCTTGCCAACTGAAACCTACTAACTCCCTTCCCCCCTGGGAGACCCTACAGCCAATCACATTCAACTCTGTGGGCGTGGTCAGGACTCCCTGCCAGACTGAGTGACCAATCAATTCACTGGAATAGCAAGATAATTCATATCGGAGCCCCCTGCACAGCAAACCTGCTTGACACAAAACAACTCACATGATTCATAACATCTTATGAGTTCCCTAACTGCGTCTTAATTGTAGAGCGTGTATTCAGGTTTTTTATTTATTTTATAGCAATTAATCATTTAATCTATTCTCCATGATAACAGAAGTGAATTCAGCCGTGGTAATGATGCTCAGGACCGGTAGCTGGGCTGTCTGTGTGAACAGCGTGCTTCAGAAGCAGGGATTAAGGCTCTGCACACCTTGCTCCACATCTGAAGTGCTAGGAGTTCAGAGACTAGAGAACAAGAGTCATTTTTTCGAATACAAGACTACTTCCTTATATAACGCTTGTTTGCCTAACAAGGACAAAACAAAATCCAAAAACATCTCCGAGCAACACGTGGTGGCAGGCTGCTTGTGCTCATCATAAATTAATCTCTTTTTTTAAAAATGTGTTTAATTAATAAATTAATAAATGATCGGTCCCTGGTGCTTGTGACTGTCACCTTGCTTGTCCAGTGGGTCTTGTTAATGATCATTCCTTTGAAGAATTGTCTTGTAAGTGCGTTTAAATGTCGGACTCCAGAGCTCCTCCGACAGAAGCGTTGCCCCTGGTGTTATTTTCAGATGAGAGCTGCGCAATTTGGTGACTTCAACAAAGCCTCGTTTTTCTGCAGGCTGTTTTTGGCCTTCAAAGACCGGCGTTTCAGAAAAGGGCTTCGTTTCAGTCAACCACCGCTGAAGTTTAAAAAGAAACTAAAAAAGAAACAAACCCGCCCCCCCCCCCCCCCCATTCCCCTTCCCTTTCCCAGCTTTGAACATGAGATAAAATGCCCAGCTACTGATTCACATTCAAACAAAAAAAAAAAAAAGAAAGAAAAGAAATCAACATGTGCTTCTGCCTGTCAGCGGTGAATGTTGGCAATGAAGAAGCCGGATTCGGCACACGCCAGAGATAACCGTTCTCCGTTGCAGAGCAGCAGTCCGGTGTAATGATTAGGAAACTGAGCTTGTGACTCAGACAGACATTGAAGGTTTTGAACGGCACTGCCGCTGCACCGCTTCTGCAGGTACAGGCTCTCATTATCCGGCGCGTAATTGGATGACGTGTGAAAGCCACAGTGTGGAACAGAGCATGTGCAGTGAGATTCCGGAATGAGAATCTATCACCAGTGGTACTGTGATGTCACAAGGCTTGGAGGAGGAGGAGTCAAGATCGTTGCTCCGCCTCTTTGGCTGCTGTTGTGTTCAGCACCACGGACAGCAATAGCTTGATCTGCAGGTGAATGGGTAAATTCCCATTGTCTGATTATTCTCTTTTTAAAATTTTATATTTAATGGACAATAAAGTTTTCTATTCTATTCTATTCTTTGCTAAATCTGTTTACATACAATGATGCCTTTTTCCATAATGTTGACTGCTTCTGGACAACATCTTGAAACAGAACTGGATATGCACACACATGCACATGTCCACACACGCACACACACACACACACAAGCACACACACACACACACACCCACACATACACACACACATACACAGCCAGGGAGGGGTAGTTTAAATGCTAATTGATTTTATCAGTTGCCCGATTTCTCCGGGTCCCTCCTGTGGGTTTCATCAGCAGCCTGTCAATAAGGCTGGAAGGCCAACCTCAATCTGTTATCGCCACGGCAACGCCTCTATCACATTCCAATCTCTCACTCCGCAGTCCAACCAGCTCCACCCTCCCCCCCACCCGCCCTCCCCCCGCAATGCCCCGACCCCGCCCCGTCCCTCCGCCAGGTAAACACCGGGCCTTCCGACAAACAAACTCTGGGTTCGTTCCCTCGTCCAATCAATGATCACTGCTAATTACCTGTTCATTAGGGCCTGAGCTGAAAGAGATGGATCAGTGCGGGGCATCGATGGGAGACACAGGCCGCGGGACTGGGCAAGCTGATACCCTCTCACCTTATTTAAAACCTTAAAAAAGGGCCTCTCTCTACATCCAGGGTGGGACGGTAACTTCCGGGTTTTAAGGCTGGAATAGTTCAATCTATCCTTCGAAGAGCAGCTTTTTTTTGGAATTTTTTTTCTCTTTCAAAACTCTTAGTCAGTGTTCTAGAACTCCATTGCTTTCAGTCACCAGTAGTGATTGTTACATCATCATTAGAATGTTCAGTTAAGAACATTCTAATCACATACAGTATCTGTGATCTCACACCTTAAAGGGTTGAAACCTTTAGCCTCCAGTGTGGGACAGTTACACTTGCGTTTTAAAGCATTAAAAGTTCAAATGAAGGAGAGGAGCTAAAGCCACATTTAAAGCCAATGATAGCGTCCAGGTGGGTTGCACATTATGTTATCATTAATTCAGTGTTTCATTAGATCAAACTAATAGGCTTGGGGCAGCCTGGATGATAATACTAGGGTGCCTAAACTGCCCTGATTGGTCATTGCCATGCCACACAGACCGAGGCCTCACACGCCAACAGGTGCGGAAGGTCACATGACCCCTGTGCGCCTCGGTCAGGTGAGAGGTAGACTGCTGCTGTGACACTGAATCCCTTCCTTGTTACCTGGCGGTTAAAACAGTTTGTGTCAACAGCTACAAGGCCCCTGAAGTGGTGTATGGAGCGTGAGCACACACACAGTCACACACAGGCACGGCCAATCACCTTCAAGGGGGACCGGTTGTGTCATCATCACAGTTCTGCTGTTGGGGTCTGCTTCTTTAATAGCTCTCACCTGTGCGACAGAGACTGAGCCAGGGAAGAAAGCGTTAAATCTGCTTTCCACAAGTGCATGTGCGTGTGTGCACGTGTGTGTGTGTGTGCGTGTGTGTGTGTGTGTGTGCACAGAAAAGATCGAGAGTGCATGCCTGTGGGTGTGTGGATGTGACAGTGTCCGCGTGTGCCTGCATGTGTGTGTGCGTGTGTGAGTGTGAGCCTGTATGTGTGTGCCTGCGTGTGTGTGTGCGTGTGTGAGTGTGAGCCTGCGTGTGTGTGTGCGTGTGTGAGTGTGAGCCTGCATGTGTGAGTGTGCGCGTGTGTGCGTGTCTGCGTGTATGTCCGCGCCCCGTGCGGCGTGTGTGTGCGTGTCCCGACGCTCGCGCGCGTGTGTGCGTGTGTGTGTGTGTGTGTGTGTGTGTCCGTGCGGCGGCGGCGGCGGGGCCTGTGTATGTAAAGGAGAAATTTGCCTGTCCTTGCCTAAGTGAATGGCTGGGATTAAGCTGACAGCCCACCTTAGTGATGGCGAAATAATTGGTTGTTCAGCTCTGTCCTTGTCAGAGCGCTGACAGTTCCGCAGATGTCCTGCGCGGTTCTCCAAAGGTTAGACTCAGCTGGGGCCGCCATTCATTAATCATTGGGCTCTGACAGAGCTCGGAGCAGCCTGCAGCTGCCACCCCGTCCCCCTCAATTTCTGTCACCGCCTTCGCCCCCCCCCGCGTCCCACACACACACACCCCGCCACCACCCTGAGTCCTACTCACCCACCCACCCCTCTGAGTCCAAACCCACTGTGTACACACACACAAACAAACACTCATGTGTGTACACACACACACACACACACACACGTATACACATACACACACGCACACAAACATACGTACATACGTACGCAGGCACACACACACACCAAAATACACCCACACACACACACACGCAAGTGTTTACACACTCACTACATACAATCACGATCAGGCTTAAACCCAATCTGTCTAACTACATGACCACACACACACACACACACACACCAAAATACACCCACACACATACACATGTGTTTACACACTCACTACATGCAACCACAATCAGGCTTATACCCAGTCCACGTACCTACAGGCACACAAACACACACACACACACACACTCATGTTCACACACCTATACATAACCACAATCAGCCTTACACCCTGCCTGTGTACCCACATGACCACATATACATGCGCGTGCACGCACACACACACACACACACACACAAGGAGGTAGAGAGGTTGGAGGTAGAGGTCGTTGAAGCACCAGAGCTGCATCTTAAAGGAAAGGTTGCAGGGAAGTGCGAGCTGATAATATATGTAATAGCATACAGTAAAAATGACTTTACCCCTCCCCCTCTCACAATTTTTACTATTTATTTCCCTGTTTCTCTCTCTCTCACACACACACTCTCTCTCCCTCTCTCCCGCTCTCTCTCTCTCTCTCTGTCTCTCTCTCTTTCTCTCTCTCTCTCTCACACACACACACTCTCTTTCTCCCTCCCTCTCTCCTGCTCTCTCTCTCTCTCTGTCTCTCTCTCTCACACACACTCTCTCTCTCTCTCCCTCCCTCTCTCTCTCTCTCTCTCTCTCTGTCACATCCCTCACCGCCTCTCGCTTGTTCATTGAGTCACTTTTAGCACTTCATAAGAGCATCATTAAGCGAGCTGAGCAGCTCCTCGGAAATTAAACATGCTGATTTCACAGGGCTGGGAGCGAGACTGCAGGCAGCCGGGAGAATCCTCTCATTACAGCACAAAACAGCGCAAGACATCTCGCATTACAGCATTACAATCTGCCACATTACAGCATTACAGCACTGCAAACTGCCACATTACAGCATTACAGCACTGCAAACTGCCACATTACAGCACTGCAAACTGCCACATCACAGCATTACAGCACTGCAAACTGCCACATTACAGCACTGCAAACTGCCACATTACAGCATTACAGCACTGCAAACTGCCACATTACAGCATTACAGCACTGCAAACTGCCACATTACAGCACTGCAAACTGCCACATTACAGCATTACAGCACTGCAAACTGCCACATTACAGCATTACAGCACTGCAAACCGCCACATTACAGCATTACAGCACTGCAAACTACCACATTACAGCACTGCAAACTGCCACATTACAGCATTACAGCACTGCAAACTGCCACATTACAGCACTGCAAACTGCCACATTACAGCATTACAGCACTGCAAACTGCCACATTACAGCATTTCAGCACTGCAAACTGCCACATCACAGCATTACAGCACTGCAAACTGCCACATTACAGCATTACAGCACTGCAAACTGCCACATTACAGCACTGCAAACTGCCACATTACAGCATTACAGCACTGCGAACTACCACATTACAGCATTACAGCACTGCAAACTGCCACATTACAGCATTACAGCACTGCAAACTGCCACATTACAGCACTGCAAACTGCCACATTGCAGCATTACAGCACTGCAAACTGCCACATTACAGCACTGCAAACTGTCACATTACAGCATTGCAGCACTGCAAACTACCACATTACAGCATTACAGCACTACAAACTGCCACATTACAGCATTACAGCACTGCAAACTGTCACATTACAGCACTGCAAACTGCCACATCACAGCACTGCAAACTGCCACATTGTAGCATTACAGCACTGCAAACTGCCACATCACAGCATTACAGCACTGCAAACTGCCACATTACAGCATTACATCACTGCAAACTGCCACATTACAGCACTGCAAACCGCCACATTACAGCATTACAGCACTGCAAACTGCCACATTACAGCATTACAACACTGCAAACTGCCACATTACAGCATTACAGCACTGCAAACTGTCACATTACAGCACTGCAAACTGCCACATTTCAGCATTACAGCACTGCGAACTGCCACATTACAGCATTACAGCACTGCAAACTGCCACATTACAGCATTACAGCACTGCAAACTGCCACATTACAGCACTGCAGACTGCCACATTACAGCATTACAGCACTGCAAACTGCCACATTACAGCATTACAGCACTGCAAACTGCCACATCACAGCATTACAGCACTGCAAACTGCCACATTACAGCACTGCAAACTGCCACATCACAGCATTACAGCACTGCAAACTGCCACATTACAGCACTGCAAACTGCCACATTTCAGCATTACAGCACTGCAAACTGCCACATTACAGCATTACAGCACTGCAAAATGCCACATTACAGCACTGCAAACTGCCACATTACAGCACTGCAAACTGCCACATTACAGCATTACAGCACTGCAAACTGCCACATTACAGCACTGCAAACTGCCACATTACAGCATTACAGCACTGCAAACTACCACATTACAGCATTATAGCACTGCAAACTGCCACATTACAGCACTGCAAACTGCCACATTACAGCATTAGAGAATTTGCTTGAATGGAGAGGCAGCGGGAGAGTCTTGCAGTGGCTAATCTTCACTACGGCTAATAGTTTGAGTAATGCCAAAATGTCCTACGTCAAGATCTTCATCAATTTTAAACAAGAATTCTTGACATAAATTCAATTTGGGCACCAAGGTTTTTGTTTTTTTTACTAGTTAAATCTAATTCCTCAAAGATGTGTCATTTTTTCTTTTTATACCAAGTCAGCAAAATTTCCCTTATTCTCATATTTTTCTCCTCCCCTCTTCTCTCTTGTGCTCCTCCTCTCTCCTCCTTCTCCTCCCCCCCTCCATACTCTCACAGGTCTTGTCCATCACGGGGTGACAGTCTCTAATCTCTGAGTTGGGCCTGAGTGAGAGGTGGCCGAGGGGAAGGATGTCTAATTGGACGTTAAGCACTGCCAAATTTGGCGATAAATGCTCAGGTTCCACCAACACACTCGAGCTGTCGCGGCGGTGACATTCGGCCCGTGCGTCTGAAGGGGGGGGGGGGTCAAAGGTCACGATACCGGTCTCCCGGTTACAATGACTCTTCCTCCTAGCTAACAGGGACAGGAGCTGTGGTTTGTAAAGAGCGATAGGTACTGCGGAACATGTAGGTGTGTAGAGCTTTCCGGAACAAAATGGCTGCCATGCTGGTTACACAATGGTGGTCGTAAAAGTGAGCCCCGACCCCCAACCCCCCCCGCCCCCCCCGCCCACCCTCCACCCTCCACTTCATTGTAAAGTGCACTGTAGAGCTATATTGTACAGCTATATAAACACAATCTGTTTTTTATTTACACTACAGCTCCAGGAGACAAACACAAACACACACACACACACACACACACACACACACACACACGCGATGCAAACCCCAAGCCGACACTTGCACAGCTCAACCGTGGGGATACAGAAAGGATAGAGTAGGTTTCTCAAAAATAATTAGTATTTATTGTGTGAGCCCTGAAACAGAGTGGAGGCTAAGGAAGTGAGACCAAACAGTATATAATATAATATAATATAATATAATATAATATAATATAATATAATATAATATAATATAATATAATATAATATAATATAATATAATATAATATAATATTTTTCAACACAGTTTGCTTCTAACATGTCACCTCAACATACATCATTTGAGGAGTTCCAACACCTGACTTGTTTCTGATGGTGGGGGGGGTATTAAGATATATTATTTGGCTATAGTAACAGAGGGATGCGATGGTTTCTATGGCACCCGTAGGGGTGCGGGGTGCGGGGTGTGGGGGGGGGGGGGGCGCCAGGTGAATAAATCCCACCGTGGGGGGGGGGGGGGCGTGGACAGCACTTTGTTTTCGGCAGGCTGGCTTCGGCCTACGGATGGGGGGGTGGGGGGTGGGGGCTGGGGGGGGGGGGTGCGAGGGGGGGGGGGGTGGCGAGCTACCCGTACCCTATAAAATATAAATATGGTTATTAACGGGGGGAGTCTACACGTGGGGACACGGAGAGCCCGCACGCGTGCGGCGCGTGGAGGTTTAATTAATTCTCCTGTGAGCGCTGCTGGCTGAGGTGGACCACGAGGGGGGGGGGGCGGCGAGGGGGGGGCGGGGAGGGGGGGGGGGATATCCACAGCCGTTATTTCTGAAATAGATCCCCCGTCTTTTTAGCAGGAGCTGAGACAGGGTTGCCGCCCCCCAGCTCTGCCCCCCCCCC
>CM077284.1:3887287-3889787 GCA_039654925.1 Anguilla pacifica
ATTCCGATTGCACATCTGTGACATCAACCCACTCTGAAGGGTTAACCTGGGGGTTAATGCTGAGCCAGTGCACTGGCCCGCAGAGAAGACTCATATTTACTACTGGTCATTAGGAGGGGTAAGGGTTAAAACCCGGGGTTCGGGTGGCCTGGGGGGCCCCGTGCTGGCACGTTTTGGGGGCACGGTCCCCCCACCCCCCCATCTCCCCAGACAGGGCATGCTGATAGCTCAGTCGGCTGGGGGGCCACAGAGGATTCATCTGAGGGGTGATTTGTTCGGCCGCCGGGGAAGCTGTCCCCGGAACCCGCGCCGCCGAGCCGCCGCCGCTAGCTCGGTGATGAATGGCGGGAAGGATGCGCCGCAGCAGAGACTCTGCCACAATCAAGGTTACAGTAACCCGCGCCCGCGCCACCGCCGCCGCCGCCGTACCTGTCTCCAATTAGCCGGGGGGGGGGGGGTTGGGGGGTGGGGCGGCGGGGGGGGGACCGTCTCTACAGGCCGTTTAACGTGCTAAATCTGCATGCCAATTTCTGCTCCCCTGTTCACGTGCGCTGATTAACTCTCTCTCTCATTTCCAACCCCCCCTTCCCTCCGCCCTCCCCCCCCTCACTACCTCAGCCCTACTCCACCCCCCCCCCCCTTCCCCCAGTGTCATATGGTTCGCTGTTTCCTTGTGGTTCTACAGTCTGACTTAAGCCTTGGAAACACAGTGAGTGAAACTCTTTAGCTAGCCAGTGATTTACATGGGCACTGGAACACCGTAAACCATGCAGCTGGCACGGCCCTCTGGGATTTGGAGTTTCCTGGTGTATCTGTCACCACCTGTCACATGACAGGGAGATCCCGCCCCCCAGGCCCCTGTAGCTGTGATTACTGTGATTGGACTGCTGGGTGCGGGCTGAGGGAAGCGGCTGGATTGGCTCCTCTTGGGGGGGGGGGGGGGGGTCGAAATGGCGTAGGTACGGAAGGCTGAGTGGAGGGGGGGGGCGTTCTGAGAGAGGACAGAATGGGTTTATTAGCTGTAAATCTGCACACAATGAGCTTCCGAAATGGGGTGTCGGGCGGAGAAGAAGGAGAGCAGAGGGTGTTTTTGGTGGGGGGGGGGGGGTCTTCCCCAGACAATGAGCAGTTTGTTTTCCTCGCGTCTTTTGAGGTGGACCCCCCCTCCCCCACCACCCCCCCCTCCACCCTCCTGCCGTCAGTCGGTCGTTGGTCTGCCGAACACTCGACAGTGACCCCGACAGGAGCGTCAGGGAGACAGACAGTGCCCCCCCACCCCACCCCCCCCCCCAAAAAAAAATCCAGTCTAAAGCAGAGGGAGAGAGAGAGAGCGTGACGGTGGACAAAGGAGGACCCCATCCTATTCTGCCCATTTTTCATTTGGGGGGGGGTGGGTTGGGGATGTGAGAAAGGGGCAAATCATTTTGGTTCAGTTTGGTTCGGTTGGGTTAGGAGGGGCAGAGGCCCTCCTAACCCAAATGTTCTGAGGCCCATAGAGGCCGATGCTGGCAGAAAGAGAGGGATAGAGAGATAGAGAGAAAGAGAGAGAGAGAGAGAGAGAGGGAGGTAGGGAGCGAGAGCTAGAGAGACAGAGAGATAGAGAGATGGAGAGATAGGGGACACTTTCTCATGCACTCTCAGGATGGGACAGCTGGGAGAGGCGGGCGGGGGGTGAGAGTGGGGGGGGGGTGCAATTTTGGGGACACACACAACACCTCCCATCTCCCAGACGGGGTCAAGACTGCCAAGCTTCAGCCTCAGCTTTCTCACAGCCCCCCGGCCCGCTCGCCCGCCACAAGTGCGCACCCCCCCCCCCCCATAATAACACAGAAATATATAAATATATAACGGCCAATAATGATAATGGCTGAGGTCCCTCTGGGCCGCCACCCCCACAGTCTCACCTCCTCTCCATACTTCCCCCCCGCCCCCACCCCCCCCACCCCCCCCCCCCCCGGCACTTGGCGGGAAGCACTGCGCGTGGGGTGGGGGGGCGGCACTCTGACGCGGGGCACAGCGGGCGAGAGAGTGGGGGGGGGGGGGTTTGGGCGGGTATGGGAGGCGCGGGGTGACCGTTGTATTCAAGGGGGGGAGTGGGGCGGGGGGTGGGGGGGAGCAATCATCCATCTGAGGAGGAGCAGAACGAGAAAACAGCGGAAGGCGGGAACAGGAGGATGACCTCTGACCCCACAGCAGTGTACAGACACACAGACACAGAGACAGGAGAGACAAGACAGGACAGGACAGGACAGGACAGGACAGGACAGGACAGGACAGGACAGGACAGGACAGGACAGGACAGACAGACAGACAGACAGGACAGACACACAGACAGACAGACAGACAGACAGACAGGACAGACAAGACAGGACAGGACAGGACAGGACAGGACAGACACACAGACACAGAGACAGACCGACAGACAGGACAGACAAGACAGGACAGGACAGGACAGGACAGGACAGGACAGGACAGGACAGACAGACAGACAGGACAGACA
>CM077284.1:3894787-3914787 GCA_039654925.1 Anguilla pacifica
CTCACTATGAATGTCAGCTTACCAGTTTGAGGTAGAAACAATACGTCTATCTATCTCTCTATCTAATCTAATCTAATCTTTAAGTATTTGCCACAGGAGAGCTCGCACTTTTTCTGGCTGAAAGCCTTTTCCCCCCAGAGGATGGCACACCGGTGAGGGAAACAAGCCGAACCAGGTAAACAGTGCAGGTGCAGCTCTGTGTCACCATGGCAATGTCACAGATTCAGCGGGCCAATCAGATCCTCAGCTCCACGTTCTTCACATTGCGAGGTCTCCACACCGAAGCACTCTAGTTTGCTGCACCTTCTTTGACCCTTTAAAGTGTGAGGTCACAGACATGTGATGAGAATGTTCTCAGCTGAACATTCTAACGATGTCACAGTCACTGCAGTGGAGTTCTAGAACACGCCGCCGTTTGAGGGTTCCCTCCCCACAGGGAGGATTTTAAGCTCATGTCCTCTGGGGGTTCAGGCCTGGCGTTTGCTCTGTTTGCTGTTTTTACTCTGTTTCTTTCTGCTCTGTAAAGTGTCTGTGCGACAGTTCTTTGTAAAAAGCTCCATACAAATAAAATTGAATTGAACTGAACATTCAGTTAGAAAAAAACAACATTCCACAAACCTTCCCCCTCAAAGGGTTGAGGGGCGTGTAACAGAGCACTGGAAGCTCCTGTTGCTGAGCCAGAGGGCCCTGTGGGCACGGGGCAGAGGGGGCCGGATCAGGGTGCCGGGCGGATTCGTAGAGTCGCCTCCTCCTCCTCTCGCCCTCTCCCCGGGCCGAGGGCCGCAGCGCGCCACGCCCGTACGCCCGCGTCCTCGATCGTTTTGGGCGACGAGGGCCCCGAGCCAAGATGGGACAGAACCTCGCCCTCCCCCGTTCCTCTAATATAATTATGTCAGTTAGGGCCCCTTTAACCCTGCATAGGAAGCTGTCTCTGGGAGGGGTGGTGTGGGGGGCGAGGGGGGGCGGGGAGAGGAGGGCGGGGGGGTTTGGAGAGGGGGGGTTGTAGGGTGTCAGAAAACAGGCTCACCCCCCGACACTGGAATACATTATCAGCGGGGACGGCGGTGGCGGCGGTGGCGGCGGTTGGGCGGGGGGTGGCGGGGGGTGGCGGGGGGTGGCGGGGGGTTGGCGGGGGCCCTATCCCAGCCCGTGCTTCGCGGTTTCCGCGGCCAGCTCCGGCGCGTGGCGGTATTAAATTTCCCCGTGTGAATGTGATTATGGCCCCGCATTCATTTTTAATGGACTTTCGCCTGCTCTGTGTTTTAGCATACACATAGGCGGGCGGGTCCGGGGGGGGGGGGGGGGGGGGAGCTGAATCAGCGCCTTTTCCTGCTGAGCCCGCACTTCCTCCCGCATTATAACGCGCTTTGCTTATTTCTCCCTTTCTCTCTCTCCTCCTCCTCTTTCCTCTCCTCTCCTCTCCTCCTCTTTCTTCCCGCTTTTCCTTTGCACAAAAAAAAAAAAAACGGTGAAGAGGGAATATTTGTGAGATTTCGGATTTGGTGGGGGGGGTGGAGGGGGAGGTTTTTGAAGGGCGTGTGGGGGGAAACATTTGCCCCCCCCCTTCTTCTATGTCACATTTGCCCACCTACCCACCACGCCTAATTCCCCCATAACCCCCCACCCCCCACAATCTCACTACGAGCATCGCTAATCAGAGAGAGGAGGTCAAAAACTCATAAATCCCGCAGATGTTCACTGCTCAGGTACCTGTGGTGACCCTGGCTGATCTGCTGTGAAGGAAAGAAGGGGGAAAAATCTAAAAGCTTTGAAAAAATAAAGGTGTAAAATGCGAGTGGGGGTGGGGGGGGGGGGGGGCTCTGCTACTGGCATGCCGGGGAACCTCGGCCGCACCTGTGGTATTTTCATTTTTTACGATCGCGATGACAAATTAATCACACGCACAGAGTGCCTTTCATTGCTTTAAAGTGTTTGGAGTGAAGAGCTGTGTGTGTGTGTGTGTGTGTGTGTGCCTGTGGTTGTGGAATAAGGGGTGGAGGAGATTCATTTCAACCATAAACCAGGGCGTAGCCCCCAAATGGAACATTCTGAACGACTGCGCAAGACAGTCCACGACGCACAGGGGACGGAATACGAGACGCCAACCTGCCGCTAACAAAGGGAAGGGTTTTTCACACCTGAGAACAATCAGAGATCTCCAAAAGGACATCGAACAAAAGGGTCCTGAGCGGTGGAAGACTCAATATCCCCGGCAAATCTGAAAATACAAAAGGGGGGAAAAAAAAGAAAAGAAAGGAAGAAAGGAAAAAAAACGAGTGAAGCCCTGGCTTTGATTCTTAATGGAGGGTAATAACGCTGCGGAGCTAAAGGAGAGTTCACGTGAGACAAAAAATGCAAAAAAAAAAAAAGATAAGACTCTAAAAATTAATATAAATATACATGGGCCTGTATAGAAATCAATAATACATTATTAGCCATGGGGCTGGGGGGGTGTTGGGGTGGGGGGGGGGGGTGACAGAGATATGTGAAAGGATACGTATATGTATTCATAATAACAATACCAAAAAAATATATGAATAAAGGGAAGAGACATGGGCGAGCGAACGCAGGCATGGCTTTTATTAACTGCCAGTCTCTCTCTGCCAATATTTGACTTGACTCCGCTGCCCAGAACGGTAACTGTCCGACGTCGCATCAAATTACCGCGACTGACAGGCAATAAGCAGCTGGCGCAGTCAGACGCAGCTCCTCCGTGTCGCGGGAAGCGTCTGCGCTCCCTTTCAGCGTAAACCGGGACAGCCGGCCGCAGGAAGCGGTCCTGATAAAGTTTCATTAAAGCCGCGTGTATTTATCCCCACCCCCCCTCCCCCTGGCCCCCCGCGACAACATTCC
The DNA here is from genome assembly GCA_039654925.1 of Anguilla pacifica. Classification (NCBI taxonomy): domain Eukaryota; kingdom Metazoa; phylum Chordata; class Actinopteri; order Anguilliformes; family Anguillidae; genus Anguilla; species Anguilla pacifica. The sequence continues at coordinate 3,897,641 of CM077284.1, forward strand.
CAGATAAACCCGGACAACATTCCCAGATAAACCCGGACAACATTCCCGGCATTCGAGGACATCCCGGAATGGGAAGCTTTCGCTCCGCGGCCTCGCCTGGCGTTCCGATTCCAGACCCCCTCTCGGTTCCGTTCGACCGCCCCTGCATCGACTACTCCTGTCTGCTTCTCCTCCTATTCCTCTCATCTCTCTCTCTCTCTCTCTGCAATGTTCATTAAATTTTCCACCTTTTTCCTGATCATACCTCTCTCTCCCTCTCTCTCTCTTCCATCTCTTTCATTCAATTTTCCACCTCTTTCCCCTCTCTCTCTCCCTCTCCACCTCCCTCTCTCTCCATCTTCCCCCCCCCCTCTCTCTCTCTCTCTCGCTCTCTCTCTCTCAGGCCACACACACTGCTGCAGCTTTTCTCCGGCACAAAGTAAAAACTCTTCACTTCACTGCCGCATCCTGTTTGGCTGCCAACATCCAAGCGCACGTTTTGTTTCCTGATCAATTGCGAGAAACTTTCACAGCGTTTGTGAGGTAAGGATGTCTCTCTCTCTCTCTCCCACCCCCTCTCTCTCCCTCTCTCTCTCTCTCTCTCTCTCTCTCACTCTCTCTCTCTCTCTCTCTCACTCTCTCTCTCTCCCTCTCTCTCTCTCTCTCTCTCTCTCGCTCTCTCTCTCTCTCCCACCCCCTCTCTCTCTCTCTCTCTCTCTCTCTCTCTCTCTCTCGCGCAGGCCTTTGAACCGTGCGTGGGGGCCGGGTCATTGTGTTCTGCTGCTTTTCTGCAGCGTGGTGTTTTTTTGTTTCTGTGTTTGTACCCCGTCAGGGGACCAGCCCTTTGCACCCACTCTTTTGTGGCGCCCTAAACTTTTCTTTCTCTCTTTCTTTTTTTTTTTTTTTTTTTTACAAAAGCCTTGTTTTCCTGTTCTGGTACTCGTACCCCACACGACACCCCCACTCCCCGACCCCTCCGGGGGGGGGGAGAACGAGGGGGGAATACAAACTCGTGGCCCACCCGATCTCCCAGCATCCTTTGCTCCGGTTCTGCCGGAACACCGTTCTCCCGCTTCAGTGTGGCTATCCAATCAGAGAGCCCAGACAAGGGGTCTGAGCTCGCCTTCTGTTTTCACACAAACCCTTGGCCCTGGAGAGCCACAGTGCTCCCCAAACCTGGCCCTGTTCCCCGAACTCTGGTCCCAGGGAACAGCAGTGTTCCCCAAACCCTGGTCCTGAGGTGCTCCCCAAACCTGGCCCCAGAGAGCCTGCCGGGTTTCCATGTTACCCAGCACCTAATTTCAGAGTAACGATCATTCGCTGTAAGACCACATTTTGATCACTTGTGATGCTGCATATGCAGGTTGTGAGGGAAACCTCACTTCACCATAACCAACAACGGAACCTGCTGATTGACAGTTCCAAAACTATGCGGTCAAACAAAATAATTCACTTACTGTCACAACTGAAGTAACGAAAAGAGGGAAATTAATTACTTTTCAATTTGAATTACTTTCCCCTGGTTTGCCAGTTAAAGGCTTAAAGTGGTTAAGTCCCATCACCTGGTTTCTTGGGTCTAAATTGATTTAAAAAGCAAAAACAGGACACGGGCAGGTCCTGTGCCCTCTGGGTCCAGGGTTGGTCTCCACCATCATGATGCTTCAGTCCTACAGCCTTACGCTAACAACCTTGTGATCAGCCGTTCCAAACTTTTTTCGGTCAGCACCCCCCCCCCCCCTCCCCCTCCTTCTCCCCCTTTGGTAAATAGGATTTTTTAAGGCCCCCCAGGGGAACACGTCCCCTACTTTGGGAACCGCCGTGTTGGAGTAACCTGGATTGTGTGGTCTCGTCTGAATTTGGGTTCGAGACTCAAGCAGGATCCACACAGGGGAGACACAAGTGACACTCTAAACAGAGGATTTTTAATCACATTCTGTTATATTCAGATGTGTGTTTGTCCCAGCATTTTATTAACATCTCATTCACACGGTATGATATCTCCGCGCACAACTTCATTGTCACAGAAATGTATAATTATTGCTGAAGGGTGCAAAAAAATTCCCAGTGCCACCGTCGAGTGAATCTGTGTGCGGTAGGTTTACACACACAGGCTCAGTATGAGTTACTGATTGACTTTGCAAAAACAGGAATCTCCATTTAATTAATGCGTGGGATTCACCCCCAATACCTGTGAACCAGCAAGACTCCACTGTATAAATACAACAAGGATGCACTGTCCAGTACTGGGGACTCAATTCAGTCTTAACTCAGTCAATTTATGAAATTAACTGAGATTCAAATCAGGAATGTAAAAAAAAGAAAAAAAATCAATTTTGTTCTGTGGAGATTTTATTTATTTGTTTATTTTTTGGTAATTAAAGAGCTGAATTTCAGTTACCCTCCCTGAACGGGCCGAACCGAAGCGCTGGAGTAAGTGTGGGGCGGCCTAAATCCTTCAGACACCCGACGCTACCCCGCCGATGATGGAGGTTTCGGCGCCGAGCCGATGAGGTGTTCCAAATTAGGGAGACCCCCCCCCACCCGCCCACCACCCCCACGAGACGCGCGCGCCTCTCCCCAAGGGGCAGGAACAGCGGCCGGCTTCCCAGAATGCATCACCGGAGACACCCAGCCAGCGCCCGCGCCCGGCCCGCTTCTCCAAAGAATTGATCGCTCAGCGCTCCTAATTGGAAGGTAATTTCCCAAAATAAACGACTGGGGGAGGAGGCGGAGGAGAGGAGGAGGAGGTGCGGCACAGTGGGAGGTGGACAGCTAACCCCACCCCCCACCTCCCCCATAATGCTGTCACACTTTTTTTTTAAGTGCGTAAGTGGGCCTCCTCGTTAGAGTGACCCAGTAAAAAGGCGGGGAGGAGAGGCTCGCAGCCGCACGGGTCATTTCCCGCACCTGAGCCTGAGTCAGAGCGCGTTTCTCACGCCAGCTATTTCCTGTCTGTTTTTTTTGGGGGGGGTGAACCGCGGTGTCTTTGTGAAACTACGCGCTAACGGGCTCAACGGCGTCCGCGTCCGCTGACCCCCTCGGACAGAGCGTCAGCCTCCGTACCTTCGCCTCCTTCCTGTCCTTTCTACGCACACCTTTTGTTTTTTTTTATCTCTCGGAATTAACCAGATCGGCGAGGAGCCGATCCACATTTGCGCCGAACTGAGTCGGGGTCTTGTGTGAGTGTAAAAAAACTCCAGTGTGGCTTTTTTTTCTTCTTGGTGTGCTCTGTGGTTCAAACGTGTTTATAAAACCTCTGTTCTGTGAACAGAACCATATTTAGCAGGTCAAGGAAAGGCTCACAGGCACACAGGTCATGTGAGTCTGAATCACAGCGCTTTTGTCACCACTCTTTCTTTCTCTCTCTTTTTTTTGGCGGGGGAACTGCGGTGTCTTCACACGATGCAACATCCTTGGGTTTTGGCGGGAAAAAAAAACGAATCTAATTGCTTGGCGGGATGGTTGCAAGGTTTGGGGGGCGGGGCCTCCTTGCGGAGGCGGGGTCTCAGTCCGACGGCGAGGGAAACGAGCGGCGGCTGGCGAGCGATGACGCGGCCGACGGCGGTCAGGGGCGAGGCGGCTCCCGCGTGTCGCCATGGCAGCGGCGCGGGGCCTCATAAACGGCGGCGGCGGCGGCGGCGAGGATGTTCTCCGGCTCGTTTACTACGGGTCCTCAGGCCCCGCTTTGCTCTGATTGATGGGTGTGCGACATGAGAGTGACTCTGAGCCCCGCTCTCTCTCTCTCTCTGCCTCTCTCTATCTCTCTCTGTCTCTCTCTCTTTCTCTCTCTCTTTCTCCCTCTCTCTCTCTCTGCCTCTCCCTCTCTCTCTGTCTCTCTCTCTCGCTCTCTCCTCTCTCTGCCTCTCTCTCTTTCTCCCTCTCTCTCTACCTCTCTCTCTGTCTCTCTCTCTCTTTCTCCCTCTCTCTTTCTCTGTCTGTCTCTCTTTCACTCACAATTTTTTGTTCTTATCCGTCAAGCAAAGCGGCGAGTTTTAAGCGCTGGTTTTTGTTTTTCCCCTTTTTGTTCCGGTCTTCGCTCTTTCATACTGTTGTCGGATACGTTACAATGACTGTACAGTTACTGCATTCATCCGCGCGTCCGCCGTTAAATACAGAGAAACAGAAATCTGCCAGCCAAGCTAAAATAAAGCAGCATTAGCCTTGCAAATGTATCAGAAGACAAAGGGAGGACACACAAAGAGCAGAGATGGGAGGATTTGTTCACGATGCTTCACTAAAAAGACGGAACAACGTCATTGATGAAAAGACAAAATAGCGCTAGTCAAAAATACTGTAAGCGCACACACACACACACACAGACATGCACACACACACACACACGCACAAGCATGTGTACATACACACACACACAGACATGCACACACACACACACATGCACACACATGCACAAGCATGTGTACACACACACACACACAGACATGCACACACATGCACAAGCATGTGTACATACACACATGCACACACACAAGCACACGCACAGCCACACAGTCACACACACATACACACACACACACACAGACACACACACACACACACACACAGACACACACACTCACACATACACAGAATTTAAGCAAAGGAACCCAAAACACTGGACAGGTGTAAACAGGTCTCCTGAGACACAGAAGGGAAATGTGGGAGGGGGAGTAACCCCTCAGGCACCACCACCCCACACCGCCCCGCCCCGCCCCGCCCCCCTCTGTGTGTGAGCGGGGGACCTCGTCCCAAACCTGGCAGGGTCCCCGGCAGGGACAGCAGCCCACTCACGCCCAGGGTCGGGGGGGGGAGAGGGGGGCGCAGGGCGCCCGGCGCTGAACGCATGACGAGCGTCTGGTGCCCGTCACCGTGCCTGGCGAGGGGGCGGGGGAGGGGGGGGGGGCAGAGCGGTGCAGAGGGGGAGGGGGGGAGGCAGACCTGGCATCGGATGCTGTCAGCTGGCACTGAAATGCATTCTTCCACAGGCCTGTCCTGTTTTCACCCCGCACCTCCCCCCCTAGGCTGCCCCATACAGACACACACACACACACACACACGTGCACACACACGCGCACAAACATACACGCACATACACACGCATACACACATACACAGACACACACACACGCATGCACACACACATACACGCACACACACACACATACACGCATGCACACACACAGACAGACACACACGCATGCACACAAACATACACGCACACACACACACACATACACACATACACAGACACACACACACGCATGCACACACACATACACGCACACACACACGCACACGCACACACACACAGAAACACACACACATACACACAGACACAGAAATGCACACACACACACACACACACACACAGACGGACACACACAGAAATGCACACATGCAGACACACACACACACACACACACACAGAAATGCACACACGTACACAAAAACACACACACATAGACGCATACACACACAATTTACAATGCCATACTACCAAACCACAGCTTTGAGTCACAGATCTATGGGGATACCAAGCCAGGTCAGACTGGCACTTGCACTGTTCCAACTGCCACATGACATCACACAGCCACATGACATCACACATCACACTGCAGAAAACAGAGCAAAAACCCCAGCCTTGTGCTCTACGTGCCAAATGTAATAACAGAATATTAACCTGTCACCCCCACTCCACCCCCATGCCCCCCACTTTGCTGGATGTAAAGACGGAATATTAACCTGTTACCCCCACCCTGCTGCCCCCCACTTTTCTCTGACACGGCCAGACAGATACACAGACAGACAGACAGACAGACAGACAGGACTCCACGCCACACTGACGAATGTCACCTACCCCCCAAAACCCTTCCCATGAGGCCGTGCTGTTTCTAAAGGTGAGCGAAACCCTTCCCACGAGGCCGTGCTGTTTCTAAAGGTGAGCGAAACCCTTCCCATGAGGCCGTGCTGTTTCTAAAGGTGAGCGAAACCCTTCCCATGAGGCCGTGCTGTTTCTAAAGGTGAGCGCTCGTCGGTGTGGTCTGCTGGATAAAATAAATAAAGGGAAGGGGACTGACCCAGGCAGGGTGGGGGTTTGGGGGAGGGGGTGAGCGTGGCGTTGGGGGGGGCGCGGCGGTACAGAGATGGATCACCGGCGCTCCTCTCTCCGCCGCGGCCGTGGCGTCCCGTGCATCTGCGACCGCGGCATTTACATTTTGGAGATTTAAACTGTCTGAGGCGGCGCTGACACGTCAAGGTGTTCCCCTTTAATTACACCCAGCAAGGTCACCTCCTTCCCCTCCCTGCGTGAGAGAGGGAGAGAGAGGGAGAGAGAGAGAGAGAGAGAGAGAGAGAGAGAGAGAGAGAGAGGGATAGAGAGAGAGAGAGAGAGAGAGAGAGAGAGAGAGAGAGAGGGAGGGAGAGAGAGAGAGGGATAGAGAGAGTGGGAGGGAGAGGAAGAGAGAGATAGAGGGAGAGAGAGAGAGGGATAGAGAGAGAGAGAGAGAGAGAGGGATAGAGAGAGTGGGAGGGAGAGGAAGAGAGAGATAGAGGGAGAGAGAGAGAGAGAGGGATAGAGAGAGAGAGAGCGGGAGGGAGAGAGAGAGAGTGGGAGGGAGAGGAAGAGAGAGATAGAGGGAGGGAGAGAGAGAGAGGGATAGAGAGAGAGAGAGCGGGGGGGAGAGAAAGAGAGAGAGCAGGAGGGAGAGAGAGAGCAGGAGGGAGAGAAAGAGAGAGAGAAAGAGAGAGAGAGCGGGAGGGAGAGAGAGAGTGGGAGGGAGAGAAAGAGAGAGAGAGCGGGAGGGAGAGAAAGAGAGAGAGAGCGGGAGGGAGAGAAAGAGAGAGAGAGCGGGAGGGAGAGAAAGAGAGAGAGAAAGAGAGAGAGAGCGGGAGGGAGAGAGGGCATGCACGCACCGTGTGTTTACGCTCTCCGTTCTTGCACACCAGAGAGCCGGTGACATTACCGAACGCAAACACTCCCGTTTAACAGCGTTTAACAGGCCTCTCAATGACAAAACCACACGGCGGAGCGCACAGGACCACTGCTCTTAACTGTGCCACAGCATTAATCACCACGGTCGCATTAAACACTACGGTCGCATTAAACACTACGGTCGCATTAAACACCACGGTCGCATTACTCACCACGTTCGCATTAAACACTACGGTCGCATTAAACACTACGGTCGCATTAATCACCACGGTCGCATTTATCACCACGGTCGCACTAAACACCACGGTCGCATTAAACACTACGGTCGCATTAAACACTACGGTCGCATTTATCACCACGGTCGCACTAAACACCACGGTCGCATTAAACACTACGGTCGCATTAAACACTACGGTCGCATTAATCACCACGGTCGCACTAAACACCACGGTCGCATTAATCACCACGGTCGCACTAAACACCACGGTCGCACTAAACACCACGGTCGCATTAAACCACTACGGTCGCATTAAACACTACGGTCGCATTAATCACCACGGTCGCACTAAACACCACGGTCGCATTAAACACCACGGTCGCATTTATCACCACGGTCGCACTAAACACCACGGTCGCATTAATCACCACGGTCGCACTAAACACCACGGTCGCATTAAACACTACGGTCGCATTAAACACTACGGTCGCATTAATCACCACGGTCGCACTAAACACCACGGTCGCATTAAACACCACGGTCGCATTAAACACAGGTCGCATTAAACACCACGGTCGCATTAAACACAGGTCGCATTAAACACCACGGTCGCATTAAACACTACGGTCGCATTAAACACCACGGTCACATTAAACACCACGGTCGCATTAAACACAGGTTGCATTAATCACCACGGTCGCATTAAACACAGGTTGCATTAAACACCACGGTCGCTTAAACACAGGTTGCATTAATCACCACGGTCGCATTAAACACAGGTTGCATTAATCACCACGGTCGCATTAAACACAGGTCGCATTAAACACCACGGTCGCATTAAACACAGGTCGCATTAAACACCACGGTCGCATTAAACACTACGGTCGCATATACACCACGGTCGCATTAAACACCACGGTCGCATTAAACACTACGGTTACGTTAAATACTATGGTTACGTTAAATACTATGGTTACATTAAACGCTAAGGTTGCAATAAACACTACTGTTACGTTAAACACTGAGGTCGCATTAAACACTATATTCGCATTAAAGTACAGTTACGTTTGAAAATATTTATGTTGATAGTATATATATATATATATACTATTTTGATATCGAGAAAAAACATTCAATACTCATCAAATCCCTGAAAATTGGCAGAATATACCGTATATATATTTGTTTTGAGTAATCTACATGAATTTACTGGCACGCGACAGGGTTAAAGAATTCCACAGAAAGAGTGTGTGTGTGTGTCCCGGGTTCGATGCACACGTGCTAATGGCTCACGGTGACGCTAAGCACCCCGGACCCTCCTGATTCCTCAGCCTCTGCGGCTTCGCTGGGGAAAAACGTGGGCAAGCAAACAGGACGTGAGGAAGACAGAGCGAGGAGAGGGAAAAATGCCTCTGGGGGGAAGTTATTAAGGAAAAAATGAAAAGGGGGAGAGTAAAAAAGCACAAGTAGTCTTTGTTGGCAGCAGTTCAAAAAGGGGGTGGGTCCTGGAGCCGAAATGGCAGTTGCTGGAACGACTGCTAAACACACAATGCCTTTTGGCGAAACTGCTCGGCTCAGTGATAGATGGGGGTGGGTAAGGTTGGTATTCAGGGGGTGAGGGGGTGTGGAGGGAGGGGTGGTAAGGGGGGGGGGAGGGGGGGTAGGGGTGGTTGGTGTTAGCTCAGACCTCAATGCAGAGAGGCAGGAGGAAAAAAAAATAACAGCAGGAACCTGTTATTCGTTTATTTATTTAGACAAACTGAAAATAAAAATTTGAAGCTGAGCTAGTCTTCTTATCGCAGTTCTGTCAGCAGGCCAGAGAGACTCAGAATTGGGCGGAACTGAAGAGGAGGGCTTAGCCCAACACTTAAACTGCGCTCGAAATATCCACACGCCAATACGTCCCAACTTTTAATGACCAACGTATCGCTAAAGTAATGGGTCGTTTGATGCATTCATAATCCACTTTGATTAAACATGCGCATTTGTATTAGCAATGAGGGGCCAGTTTTAAGTGCTAAATTTTAACAGTGTAAAAAAAAAATTAGCATTCACAAGCATTCATAAATGGAGTTTCTTCCGCTTATGACATATTGTACGGGAGCTCGCTGAAATTCAGATGCGCTAGTGTGTGGTTTTGTTGTTTCTTGACATGTCATCGCATTGGTTTCTGTGTTGAGCGTGACAGTTGTTCATTACTGTTCATAACGTTGTTTCCCAGAGTTACATACAGTTCGGCTTTTAAAACTTTTTAAATTATTCACATCGCCATGTTTATTGGGACCTGTACTGTTTGGGTGACCTCTGTATTGGGATATGTATTGTATTTGTGACCCCCCTATCGGCATGTGTATACTGTTGGAACCCCCTATCAGGATATGTATTGTGTCACGATCCTCCTATTGCAATATGCTTTGCACTGCGATCCCCTGTCGGGATATGTACTATATCAGGATATGTATTGGGCGCTTTGAAATTTAAGTGGCATCCAAATAAGGACTAGACTGAAGCAATGCAAGCTGTAGCCCTGCAGCGAAGGTGGCAAACATCTTTTTGCCAGGCCATGTTCCTATCCTACAGTATATCTACAGTAACACATGAATCTGCATCTGCAGCAATAGTCATTGCCCTTGGATACCAACATGGAACCATAATATACTGCAATATAGATATGTGGACTTAACAAAAAAAATATGCTAAATATATTTCCCTGTAACATTGTTATTTTTATTTCGAAATATCTTAAAGGTGGCAACAATTTTCCATTTTCCATACAGTAGTAGTAGTGTTGCAACACCTTGATATTTCAATATATTTTCAAAATATATTGAAATAAAACATTTATCAAGAACATGACGACACGTCACTCTATATAGGCTCATATAGAAAATATTGATAAATATTTATAGTTCATTTTTTAAATATAGTGTTCTGATATTTAGCATACATTAAAAAGAAATGTGCACATACTTTCAAAGCACATATACTTACAATATATTGCAGCACATTCCATTTTTGTGGGAAAAATCTGGACAATAGAGGGAGGAAACAGAGGACAGATAGCAGAGCTCTCTGCTCTGCAAGGAAGAGCCCCCAACCCCCAAATGCACCACAGACATCCCTCCCCCCATCACTGTGCCCCCCCTTCCACCACACACACACACACACACACACACACACACATGCACACACACACACACACACACACCAGTTTCCTGCCTCCCTTCCCCATGCAAAGTGCACTCAGATTTATGCATACATATAAATTCATAACCCCACGGTAACCCTGACCCCCCGGGGGGGGGCTAATGCAAGGCCGAGCCAGCGGGATCCCGGAGCCGAGGACTCTGACCTATCAATTAGAGCCGTCCCATACGCCCGTCCCGTCCCGGGCCGAGCGGGGGGCAGGGTGGGCATGGGTGAGGCGGGGGGGGGGGGGGGGGGGAGGGGAGGGAGGGGGGGGAGTGCAGTGCGGATGTTTTCTGTCGGGTCCGTCCGTCAGTCTCTCTGCCTGCAGTAGGCGGGATTACGACTGCAGACCTGCTCCAGGGGTCAAACGCTTTATAATATAAAAAAATACCTCGGGTTTAACCCTTCAGCTGCTGGTCATATTCATATTCATATATGTACATACTGTGCATTTTGTAATGGTAAATAAAACATGTTCGGAGGGAAATGTTACCAGTATTGAAACAATTTTTAAGAGTGGGATTTGGGGAGTGTTTTTTTTTTTTTTTCCCCAAATTTTTCAAAATTTTCAAAAAGACAGTGTTCTAGAACGCTGTGACATCAGCATTAGAATGTTCAGTTAACAACATTCTAAACACATATTTGTGGTCTTACACTGTAAAAGGTTTAATGAAGTATTTTGAAATGCGCATTTGCAGCAGGTCTGACTGCGCAATGGACAGACAGGTGAAGGAGGGAGTCGGGTGGGGGGGGGGTCGGGGGTCTGCAGTGCATTTGGAGATGGGGGGGGAGGGGGGGGTGGCTCCTTAGAAAGAGATGCTGTTTGTGGGCTGTTACCTCCCTCTATTGTTCAGATCTGCCTCACTGAAATGGAAGACTGCTGGAAATTATACATACATGTGCTTTGAAACGTGTATAAAGTGTACTCTACACCCCCCCCCCCCCCCTTTGTTTTGGGCACGCCCTGCACACACAGCCCACACACACTTTGCAGGATGCCTTTTTTTTGGGGGGGGGGGGGGGTTAGGACAGTGTTGCACTGAAGCCTTGGGCACAAGGACTAGATGAATGACAGAAACAAAGAAAAACAAAAAATAAATAAACTGATTTTTTTTTTTAACTGATCTTGGTCACATAATAAAAATTGCCTTTGTTTCCGACACCTCAAGGGTGATTTTTGCTTTTTTTAAAAATATTTAATGGAATTTTATTTTTATGATCATGATTATTATACACAGTGCTCAGACTTTAAATCATGTCAAAGCAATCACCACAGAACCACATTAAAGGAGGCTGATTCTGAAACAGTGACGCTTAAAAATAAAGAATAAATAAATTATTGACGTGTGTCATTCCTTTGTGACAGGTCATTATCTTCAGCATTGTGTTCATAATTTTCTCATTTTGTTCCACCTGTATCATAATTTGTTATGAAGTAACATGCCTTTTTTCTTTTTATTTTTTTACCAGGCTTTTGTTGAACCTTTCAGTGAACTCGCCTTTTTGGAACTCGAACTCAGCTGCAACACCTTGGCACCTTTCCTGGAGTTCTACAGGTGCAGTACCTTTTTCCTCCGGGGCGCGAAACGCCCATCCCCACCCTCCTGCGTCTCTGTCATGGCATTCAGAGTCACTCGTCCTCCAGGCAATTGGACGGGGTTCGAGTGGAGCGGTTTTCGGCGAGCACAGTCAAATCAGGCACGGGCGAACTCGAAGATGGAGGCAGCGAAAAATCTCTTCGTTCTCTGAGACGAGGGAGCGGCAGCAACGAGCAGCTGGGGTTATTAAGGGGTCGCTCTCCCCGTGCGGGAATAGAGCCAGGTGGGACATGTAGTTCACTGTGGTGAACTAATACCATGTTGTAGTTCACTGTGGTGAACTAATCCCATGTTGTAGTTCACTGTGGTGAACTAACCCATGTTGTAGTTCACTGTGGTGAACTAACCCATGTTGTAGTTCACTGTGGTGAACTAATCCCATGTTGTAGTTCACTGCGGTGAACTAATCCCATGTTGTAGTTCACTGTGGTGAACTAACCCATGTTGTAGTTCACCGTGGTGAACTAATCCCATGTTGTAGTTCACTGTGGAGAACTAATCCCATGTTGTAGTTCACTGTGGTGAACTAATCCCATGTTGTAGTTCACTGTGGTAGACTAATCCCATGTTATAATTACTACGGTGAACTAATTCCATGTTGTTACTGTGGTGAACTACCCCCATGTCATAGTTACACAAGAGGGGTATTTTATGGAATTTTAGGGCACATAGGTGGGAGCAGATCTTTAAATTCAGTCCCAGCTTCCCGAAGTTTTAGGCAGCCAGGCCTAAACACTATCGGAACAACTCCCACGGAATCCAGCCGTAGCAGTCAGTCTGGTTGCCACGGCGGCGGTTGTGGCAGTTAGGATTTGAAATCTGTCCGGATTAACGGGCGCTCACACGACGCTCGCAGCCTTTTCGGTGGCGGACAAGGTCAACGACTGAGCAGCCCTTCGTTCATTTATTTATTTATTTATTTATTCGTTTGTTTATTTATTTATTTATTTATTTTTCCTTGATTAAAGCTTTTATTCGCTCCCTGGAACGTGGTGCTGGGCTAATAGCGTAATAGCGGGTGGAATGTCAGAGGGAAATGTAATGCAGCTAAGTCCTCCGCCCGCGTTTTTTAATGCCCCTCTAATTGGGGCCCACTTTTCGAACGCAGGCGACGGGGCTGGGAGCTCCGGCGGAGACAAAGCGCAAATGGCGGTAAATGCCCGCGAACGCCGGCGGAACTAATAGCCCGGCCCGCGTCTTAATGCAGCCTTTCTGCGCCGCGTAAATGCGCGCCTTTAATTGAGTTTGCTTTAAAAGACATTTTAAACTCATCATTTCATTTTACAACCTTTTTATGCCACATTTTGGAACAGGAAGAAAAAAAACATCATGGGGGGGGGGTGGGGGTGTTGGGGGGCGCGGGGGGGGGGGGAGGAAAAACATTAACGTGTCCATTTTGAGGTTAATGGTCAAGTTTTCAGCTTTTTAAACGCGGAGAATCTTGCTGAAAGGATTCCTGTTAATTAATTATGAGACATCATTTTCATTTAATTAATTTTTCTCTTTTTTTTTTTTTTTTAACAGCTCAAATACATTTCACATCTACAAACAGGCATGTGATTGACAAATGGAATAACAATAGCTCCAGGAAGTAGTGGTGTTTTGTCTTGTGTGATCCCCCCCCCCCCCCCCCCCATACACCTTTTGCTTTATCCGAATATAGACCACCCCCATTACGGTAAAACCACAGCGTGGCCTGAAAGCAGAAGTAAAACTAATTTAATTTGAGGCTTTATCTGGGCAGGGCCTAAGAAGTACACTAGCAGCTCTGCTGATACTCACCAGGGAAAGTTCCGGAATTCACACTCGATTCTCCTCTGAAGTGAAGTGTTCTTTTTCCCATCAGAGGCACAAGGAAGAGAGTAAACACGTTGTTCGTGTGTCGTGTGTTTCCCCCTGCTGGTTACAGACCCCCCCCCACCCCCAGCTCCTACCCCATCTTAACCCCCCCCGCCCCCCCCCAGCTCCCACCCCATCCTAACCTCCCCTTTCCCCAAGCTTCCAGCCCTCCCCATCCCGCTACCATCCACAGCCCCTCCCCACCCCACCACCATGCATAGCCCCCCCCCCCTTGCCCAGCTCCCACTCCATCCTAACCACCCCCACCCACCCCCCTTCCCTTCCCCCGGCACCCCCCCTCACCCACTATGCAACAGTGGGGCGAGACTCTCCTCATTTGTTTGCAGCGAGAGAAAAATTTTGAAAGGTGCGAGAACACCCCCCGCCCCCCACCCCCCACCCCCCACCCCATCAGCTACAGCGTCCGGTTCTGGGGGCCCCCTTTAATGAGTTCCGGTTGGTGGGTATTGGGGCTGGGCCGAGCCCTGGAGGATTTCGGGGCGGGCGAGGGGGGGGGGCGGGCAGAGTTGGGCGTGGGGGGTGTTGAGGTGAAGGAATGGTGCCGTCCCGGGTTGGACAGAGCAGGATATCAAACAGGCATTAGCGCACTGACCCCGGGGGTTATATTGTATCACTGTCATTTGGTAATAACACCTCTTTTATCTCGTGAAAATTCCCCCCCCGGCCCGAGCCGGCACCTCCAGAGCCTGACATATATCAGCGCAGCAACGCCAAAGCCCAAATCCATCTCTTTAGAGCACTCAGCTGTTGCAGCAAGACACGGCAAGTTATACAAATTAGTCAAAGGCCTGTTACTCAGGGATAAACTATGTCCTCAAACACGTTTTCTTTTTTTCTTCTCTCTCTCTCTCTCACTCCTGGCTCACTTTTTTCCTGTTTTTTTTTATTTTTTATTTTTTTGGACATATGGAGTGTTATGAAATACACCCTGAAGAAGAAGATTGGCGTAAAAGATTGCGAAGTGCCGCTAAACGTTCTTCTTTTTTTTTTTTTTTTTTTCTTTTCTTTTTTGGCTCTCCACATAAGGAGACAAGAGAGTGCCTCCCGGTGACAGACTCTGAATTGCCAGAATTAAGAAAAGCGTTTTTCTTTTATTTATTTACTTATTTATTTTTTGATCAAAATGGGGATGATGGCAGAACACGTCGTACGATGTATTTGTAAGTGGAGCTTCAGATCGCAGTAAAGGAGTGGAAATGCTTTTTTGTTCGTAAAGAAGACACACGGTCGGAGGTGCAAGCGAAACGCATTAATGGGGAACCCACTGTTCCCCACAGCTTGGAGAGCCACTTCACAAGAGCCGCGGTTTACATGAAACGGCCCAGACACATTACACATTTATAGCGCACTACGATACCAATTTTACCGCGCTACGAGCCACAGACAAAGAGAAGAGAAGAGAAGAGAAGAGAAGAGAAGAGAAGAGAAGAGAAGAGAAGAGAAGCAGGTGCACAAGCACAAGGATAGCAGGACATAGCCAACCATGCATGATGTTGGACTCCTAGAATCTACTAGAGTGACTCCTAGAAACTTTTACTTCAAAAAGAGTCGACTTTAAAAAGGTACAGCATCTTCTTTTGACTAATCAGTGAGTAACTACACCTGCAGCAGGGAAGAAAGGTAACCAATGAGAAGCGGGTTTGTTAAAGGGCGGTTAAGCAGTAAGTACCTGCCCCTGCAGCGGTGGAGCAGGACAGCCAATCAGGAGTGGGTTTAATACAGGGTGATTAAGCAGTGAGCTACCTATCCCTGCAGTGGTGAGGCAGGACAGCCAATCAGGAGCGGATTTGTAACAGGGTGACTATTCAGTGTGTTTCTGCCTCTGCAGTGGTGAAGCAGGACAGGCAAACCGGTTTGTTGGAGGGTGACTATGTCCCTGCTGCAGTGGAGCAGGACAGCCAATCAGGAGCGGGTATATTACAGGGTGATTGAGCAGTGAGTACCCATCCCTGCAGTGGTGAGGCAGGACAGCCAATCAGGAGCGGGTTTGTTGGAGGGTGACTATGCCCCTGCGGCGGTGAGGCGGACGCGATGGACGGCAGCCACGCCCGCGTCCAGAGCGCTTCCCACCTGGCCCACGCGCTAACTCAGCCAGAAACCCTTTCTTTTCAAAAGAGCGTTCGCATTCCGCGCTACCTTTACCCTGCCAAGCTCCCCTTTCAGGTCACACATGTCTTTTCTGGAGTGTGTGAGTGTGTGCGGGAATGTGTGTGTGTGTATGCTTGAATGTTTGCTTGAATGATTTTCCAGCCAAAGATTGATATCATTTTGGAACAACATCAACACTTGAATAGCTCTGTGGCGCTCCCTCTCTCCCTCTCTCTCTCCCTCTCTCTCTCTCTCTCCTTTTAAGCAGTGAAGTTTACGTGCTATTTTTTTTTGTTTTTTGTTTTTTTTTTTTGTTTTGGGGGGGGGGGGGGGTTTCTCGTTTTTTGGAAGCGGCGAGTTCTTTATGGCCACGGTCTGGCGGTCAGGAGGAGCGACGCGCGCGTCTGATTGGCTGCCGCTGACGGAGACGCGTTTCAGTTGTAAGCCGTCCCGCGTCCCGCGTCCCGTCGGCTCTGCGCCCGTGCCAGCTGTCCGTTCGCGGCGGCTGCCTGTTCCGCTACGCCGGCCCGGACCCGTCACGGAGCCGGCCCTGACCGGCCCGGGCCCCGGGGCCCGCAGATGCTAATCAGACGCTCGGCCCGCTGCCCCCAGACTGAGCACGCGTGAGCGAGAGATCACACCCCTCTCATCTCTCCCGCACACGGGGAACACGCGCTAGGAACACTTACTCTCAGGCGTTAAGCATGCTTTAAGACTCTGCAATCTGTTTATGTGCTTGTTTGAGCATGTGTCTGTGTGTGTGTACGTGTGTGCACGCGTCTGTGTGTGTGTACGTGTGTGCACGCATCTGTGTGTGTGTGTATCTGTGTGTGTGTGTGTGCACGTGTGTGCGCGTATGTGTGTGTGTACGTATGTGTGCTTGTGTGATTTTTGTATGACAGGCATATTTAAAAAATAATTCTGCTCCTCAGAACCACTCAGCTACGATATCAAACCGTCATCTCCCTGGTGATTCTCCCACAGGAACATGGAGGTTTTGTTTGTTCGCTGTCCTGGCCATGTCCCAGCAGGTTGCGTTTGTGTTTTAAAGTCTGGGACAATCAAGGCCTGCTTTGTTTTTAATTAGAGGCGATATTACATCAAAGGCTGCCGTGAATCTGCGGCCTGGTTCACATTTCCGTCCTTAAAGGGGACTTTAGAAGGGTGCAGTGCAGCTGCTTTGTCCTCTGCTTTTACGCGGAAAGACTTAACAACGCCCATTGTTATTTGTTCCGTGCACGTTTTACGTTTATTTCAGCAATAGCACCAATCGTAAGGAACGACACAG
>CM077284.1:3919787-3922287 GCA_039654925.1 Anguilla pacifica
CTGGACTCCAACAAATAAATTTTCAGCTACATTTTAGGCATTTAGCAGACGCTCTTATCCTGAGTGACTTACACAGATTGCATTCTTTAAAATACATCCCACAGACACAGAGGGATACTTGCTGTAGTAGTAGAGGTTAAGTATCTTGCTCAACAGCACAATGGTAGCACCCCACCAGGGATTTTGACCTTTGACCCCAGAGTTGCTATTGCAGCTTCCTGATCATTAAACTGCACTGCAGACACACAGACTAGTCCACAGCTCCATCGTTTTATCACTGAGTTCAAAGCATCATACAGGTAACGCAAAAGGGGATGAAGTGTACTTTAGAATTTGAAACAAGTTATAATTTTGCCATTATGACCCTGCGTGAGTTTACGGTGTCCAATTAGGCCCGGTACGGCCTCCCTGCTGTCGAACAAAAAAAAAAAGAAAAGAAAAAACAGGAATGCACTGTCAGACTCTGGTAGATGTAGGCAGCCAAAGTGGCACCAGTTTTTTTTACCGGTGTCCACACTCTCACTGCTGGTTTGAATCCAGTGGAGTATATTTGAGTTCCCGTGTGTTTCTGAAAGTCCCCGCAGTGACAAAACTGAACCCTTGGGACAGGCGAACAAACAGCCCCCCCACCGCCCCGCCCCCCCACCCCCCCCCGGCACCTGTAAACTGCTGCCTGCTACTGCCTGCTACAACTCCCCTTACAATCCATCAGAGGCCTGTCAGTACATGACCAGTCAGCGGAGGGCGGGGGGGAGACAGGCCTCACCTTTGATATTGCCTTGAATTAATAATGGAGTCTACGGAGTGCCACTATGGAGGACTGGGGTGGCCGGGGGTGTGGGGGGGAGCAAGGGTAAGGGTTAGGGGAGTTTAGAGGTGAGTGTGTGTGTGTGTGTGTGTGTGTGTGTGTGTGAGTGTGAGGGTGTTCCAAAGAACAGTGAGCATTCACGTCGAGTCGTCGACCGCAAGATAGAACAACAGATTTTGTTCCAGGTTTCCAAAGAACCTTAGGATATAGAACATGAACAGAACCCAGACGGAACCCAAAAGCTCTTATGACATCACAATCACGTCCGGAATTCACTTTGTGTTTTTTTGTTCCTGGACTCTTTTCACAGAGTTTCTCAGAACACCCAGGCGTGCTAACACAGTCACACTCGCTTGTGGATTCTGAACCTCTGAACCTCGGGTTCTGATGACAAACAAAAGAAAAAGCGTTTTAATTCTCATTCCCGAAAAAACAATACCTCAAGTCTAAAAAGCCTTGTGTTATTTACCGTCATCTATTTATGTGTAAAGAAAAAGAAAAAGAAAAAAGAAAAAAAAAGGAAAGTTGTTGGCCCGCATTGCGCTGGTGTAAATTGTCCTGTCATGTGCCGTATCCTTGTGTTCCCACAGCTGTTTCTAAATAAAGGCGGGACCCTCCGGTGGGACCGGCTTCCTGCCGCGTCTGACTGCCGTCCCCGGCCCCGGCGTCGACGCCGCACGCGCGCGCGCGTGTGTGTGTGTGTGTGTGTGTGTGTGCGCTCGTTTGTTTCTTTTCATTTTCTCGCGCTTGTAAAAATGAATTCCTTTTATTGTTTTTTTTTTGTTGTTGCTGTTGTTGGCGCACGCGTCACGTCCCTTTTGCGCGTGGAAACGGGCGAACGCGGCGGTGAGAGCAAAACGGAACGAGATTACACCGCGCTGACAGGAGAGCGCAATCCTGTCGCCACGGATACCGCGTCTGCGTCGCCGCCGCTAACGGGCTGCTGTGTGATTCACACCTACACCCCCCCCCCCTCCGCAACCCGCACCCCCCGTGCTACACCACACACTACCCCCCTCCCCCCCACCCCAACGGGGTTGGACAGAAAAACTGACGTGAGAAGGTCCCACCAGCACCCCGGCACGTTTACTGATGACACGCGCACTCATACTCACACAAACAGGAGACCAAACTTACCCCCCCCCCCTAAAAAACAACCGCATTTTAGGAGTCAGCGCAAGAGGGGGAGGCTGTAAAGGGCAGTGTGTCCCCTCCTGACCCCACCCCAAAAGAAAACAGGTTTCTACAGGCCAGGGCAGGAGAACTGGACTGTATACTAGCACCTGAAAAGTTACAATGGAAACACACGCACACATACACACATACTGTACATACACAGATGTATATACGCACACACACACACACACACACACACACATACACAGATGTACATACGCACACACATACACACACACACACATACACAGATGTACATACACACACACACACACACATGCAGGAGATGCATATCTTGCCTCCATATTCTCTGGGACTGGGTTACAGAGGTAATCAATCTCAACTGCCCCAGCTGCTGAAACCAACCCCCCTCGGAATCCCCCCTACCCCCACCAGTCCCCGGACCCCAGCCCCTCCTTTAGGGGGGGTTGTTGGGTCAAGTTGGGCAAGGGATGGGGGCAGAGGGGCAGTAAAATATTTACCCAAGCATAATTTCCACCCCTCATTGGACACGGC
>CM077284.1:3924787-3967526 GCA_039654925.1 Anguilla pacifica
ACCTGAGACCTGAAACTGCTTTAGGATAGCAGAACTAGAAACAGGAACAGGAACAAAAACAGAACCAGAACCAGAACCAGAACAAAAATGGAACCTGAACACACAGGCCCCAAATAACACCTCCCATTTATCTCGCTGAACCGCCTTTTCACCGCCAGCACTAAACACACAGAACACAGACATACAGAGGAGAAGAGAAGGAAGAGAAGGAAAAAAAAACGACAGGAGGGTGAGGGGGTGGGGGTGGAGTTCAAAAGTTTACACAAAGCATGAGCTGTGGGAGGAAGACTCCAGCCTCGCCTGCTGAGAGGAAGAGGAGGAGGAGGAGAGAGAGCAAAAAGAGGAGAAGAGCGGGAAGACGGGGCAGGGGGGTGGGGGGTGGGGGGTGGGTGAGCGGGGCCAGACGGTGCTGCATGGAGGGAAGATAAACGAAATTAACAAAAGAGGTTCACGATCCCTCCGATGGTCCACAATTTACGAGCTGAAGAGAGCAGAAGCTCGGCTGCGAGGGGGGGGGGGCAGTGGGGGGCGCACCTGACCTCTGCAGCAGCTGATGAAGTTTAAGTGTGTCTGCCAAAAAAAAAAAAAACATAAATAAAATAATAAATTTAAAAAAACACAGAAAGGAAAATGGTAATTTGACTTCCAAACAGACATCCCTTCTCTCCCCCCCCCCCCGCCCCCCCCCCGACACCCGCCCTGCTTCCAACTCCTCCTGCCACCCCTTTAAGATGAATTTTAATAAATCCACAGCAATTTGCATCTTCCACTTGCAACCAATTACCGCCGGCCTCAAAAAGAAGCATCAGACTTAGGGGAGGAAAAAACTCAAATTGTCAAAAAAAAAAAAAACTAAACAAAGCAGCCCCCCCACAATACCCCCACCCCAACGCATGACCAACATCCAACACCCCCTTGCCAAAAAAAAAAAAAAGAAAAAAACTGAGTGGGCCAGCGTACAGTTGATTGGTCTAAGACTTTTGAGATTTATTTATTTAATTTTAATTCACTTAGAAATTCACTTCAGGATAATTATTTTAAAGTGCTTTCAGGTTTCGCCTATGACAGAGAAACTAGCGTCTTTCCGTTCTAAATAATCGCAGCAGTCCGAGATCGAGTCGGGCACTGACAAACATGAGAGAGTCGCACATACAGTACACACACCAGTGTGTTACAGATCAACACAGCGCACGCGAGATATACTACATGTATTACAAAGAAGAGACACAGAAAGGGGTTAAAAAGTTCACTTTGGTTTTTAGTTAGCACAAAGATGCTTAAGAACTATGTGTGTGTGTGTGTGTGCGTGTGTGTGTGTGTTTGTGTGTGTGTGTGTGCGTGTGTGTGTGGTGTGTGCGCGTGTATGCGTGTGTGTGTATGAGTGTGAGTGTGTGTGTGCGTGTGTGTGTGTGTGTGTGTGTGTGTGCGTGTGTGTGTGGTGTGTGTGTGTGTGTGTGTGCGTGTATGCGCGTGTGTGTGTGAGTGTGAGTGCGTGTATGTGTGTGTGTGTGGTGTGTGTGTGTGCATGTATGCGTGTGTGTGGTGTGTGTGCGTGTGTGTTTGTGTGTGTGTGTGAGGTGAGTGTGTCTGTGTGTGCGCGTGTGTGTGTGTGTGTGTGTGTGCGTGTGTGTGTGCGGTGTGTGTGTGCGGTGTGTGTGTGGTGTGTGCGCGTGTGTGCGCGTGTGTGTGCGTGTGCGTGTGTGCGTGTGCGTGTGTGTGCATGTGTGTGTGTGTGCGTGTGTGTGTGTGTGTGTGTGAGGTGAGTGTGTCTGTGTGTGCGCGTGTGTGTGTGTGTGGTGTGTGTGTGCATGTATGCGTGTGTGTGTGTGTGTGTGTATTTAAATATGGCACACAGGGCACAGCAAACACCTCGTACCTGTTTGGCACGGAGCAGAGACACCTTCCCTCCGACGCGGATTTGTCGATTTCCTGCTAGCTAACAGCTTTCCGAATAGGAAACGTTTGCACAAACACTGCAACAAACAACCCCCTGAAACCATGCAAAAAAAAAAAAGAAAAAAAAAAGGAATCTTTATTTTATGAATATTCAACGCGAGAAAAACCTGAATTCCTCATTTTCACCTTCTCTCTCGTTCCCCTCATTGCGGCTTTTTCTCCTCCGCATAATTAATGAGCGAGAGCTGGGGTGTGAATCTGTTTGCGCGGCTAAATAAGAAACGACAGGGAAATGGGGGGGGCGGGGGGGGGGGGCGGGGGTACGTAAAAGAATACTTCTTTTACATCATACTTTATTTTTTTTTTTTTAAAAAGGAAACGAAAAGCAAGAGGATGGTGACTTCCGCAGACCCCGCGGGTGGGAACACTGACACGCGCACAAGCCACCGCTTTGCCAGCGGCAGACAGAACAAAATCAACAAAACAAAAACAAAAAATGAAATAAAATGGCCGCGCTACACGGTTTCAGTCTGTGAGAAAACTGTACACAAACGCACGTGCTTTAAATCCGCCGTCCGCCGAAGCATGGCGGGCATTCCGACACGCTACGAACAGGCCGAGCACGCCTCCGCCATGCTAAGGAAGACGACGGCAGAACTGCCGGAGAGTCACGCGGCACGCAGCCCGGAACGCTGGCCCACCAACCGACACCAACTGACAAACGGACACCAACTGACAAACAAATACCAACTGACAAACGATTACCAACTGGACAAAGGGACACCAACTGACAAACGAATACCAACTGACAAACGGACGTCAATTGACAAACGGATACCAACTGACAAACGGATACCAACTGACAAACAGACACTAACTGACAAACGGGCAGCCACCCAGACACATCTCAGCTAATAAAGGATAGCCATCTTGCGCTTACAATCTCCCATGCTAAACCATGGTCCCATCCCGTCCTGCCCCCACCCCCTCCCTGCCCCCCCGACCCCCCCGTTCCCCGGTCCCCCCTCACCGATTTGTTCTCCTTGACACCAATCGCCGATCCGGTAATTTTCCGGACCTTTCTGTCTCTCACGGGCACTCTTTTTTTTTCCCTCCCCCTTTCCTTTTTCTGCGTGATGCGCTTTTAAAATGCATCTGTGCCATTTGCCTGGGAGTAGACAATCGGGCATTAAGAAAAAACAGAGACAGAGAGAGGGAGAGAGAGAGGGAGAGAGGGAGAAAGATGGAAGCTGTGTGTTTGTGCGCTAAATGGATATTCTGTTTTTCTTTTCTCCTTTTTTTTTTTCTAAAGGTACACATATACCCCCAGGAATAGATTTGCTGGCCTAGAATCAGTTGTCAGAATTTGATATATTCAGAAGTTATGCAGAGAACAGTCTAGACAAATTCATGCCTTTATGATGCGCTCCCTCACCGGCGTAGAGAGCGGGTGGGGGCGGGGGGGGGGGGGGGGGCAGGCCGGCTGGAGGGGGGGGCGAGCAGCGGGTATGCATGAGACACAACAGCGTAATAAAGAGGCCAAAGGCACAGAGGTGCACTGCCCTGCAGCCCCCCCCCCCCCCCCCCCCCCCCCCCCGAAAGGTCTTCTTTTATAACCTCCCCCCACCCCCCTCCCGCTCACACACCCCACCCCAGCGCAGAAAACCCACCGCGCTGGACAGCCGCGATCTCGCCAGGATTCACATCGCCGTCGTCGAAACACGAGTGCTTCCCCTTTGCTCTGGAGCCCGGGACACGAGAACGCTTTTTAAAAAATGGAGGGGGGGGGGGGGGGGGGGGTTTACAAAAAAATCTTTATAGGCCAGAAAACAAAGATCTTCACAGAGTGTGGAGATAGAGGTTCGTATTCGTCACTTTATTCCGGGGGGGGGGGGGAAGAATGGCTTTCAATGGCCGACTACGTCATCTCGTTTCACCAACGCATCTCTCAAGCAAACCGCCAAACAGCACTCACTCAGAAATAAAGGGTTCTTTGGTCTTCATAGAGGAACCCTTTTTTGGTTCTTAATGCAGCCCTCTGTGGTCGGTGTGAGAAGTATGAAAGCTGCCAGGTTGAAGCATTTTTACCTGGCAAAGCACCCTTGAACTAGACAGCGCTGGAGACACAGAGGAGCCATTTTTCACCTCTTTCCTTTGAGAGTGTACTCAACCCCAGCCCAGAATCACACCCAAAATACGGACACTAGACACAGAAAATGAAAGATGGACATGATCCCTCACATTACTGACTTCTGTGCACTGCCAGCTCCTGGCTACTTCCAAAACACTGCGATATTTTCCACATGAACAGGGGTGGAAGGAAAGCCCTTGGTCCTATATTAGCTGGCACGCTTTGTACTGTATTTCAGCCAAAGAAATTATTTGTCCCACACAGGTAAATGGTAAATGGTAAATGGTAAATGAACTGCATTTATATAGCGCTTTTATCCAAAGCGCTTTACAATTGATGCCTCTCATTCGCCAGAGCAGTTAGGGGTTAGGTGTCTTGCTCAAGGACACTTCGACACGCCCAGGGCGGGGTTTGAACCGGCAACTCTCCAGGGAGTCCCTTAGTAGTAAGCCATATGAAAATATTAAATCCTGTACTATTCCCAACAAACTGTTTGAACAAAAAACCGGACGGCTAGCTAGCGTGCGCGCGAATAACCCAACACGTTCTGCCGGCAACATGGTTACCGTGGCAATAACCAGTACCTCCCCAACACGCTCGCAGGTCACAGGTACTCATCGTGTACGGGCGTCGCGTCCGAAAAATCTAGCAAAGGGAACGTCGGAAACTCACCACCCCCACACCCCCCACTCACCCCGCCCACCCCTCCTTCTCCCCCCCCCCCCCCGCCCTCGCCCCACATTCCTCTCCCCTACTTTTCCGCTGACCTGGGTTTCTCTGTAAATATTTCTGATAAGAATTTCGCTCATGCGTTTAGGCAAATATCAGCGCCGGCTCTCGGCGGCCATTAGGATGCAGGCGGCCGCGCCGCTCCCAGACGCCGCCTTCCGCGGGAAAAGGTCACCCCCCCCAAACCCCCCCCCCCCCCAATGATAAATACCGAGACGCGCACGCGGGGCGGTGTGGCGTGGGGCGCGGCCGAGGGGGAAATGACACGCCCAGTGCTGGCATTCCGCTCCCAGCACTCCGCTGCTTTCTACCCACAATCCATCTCTTTCTCTCTCGCTCTTTTTTTTTTTAAACGCTACTTTGCATTAACCACTGCACAGCGTTCCATTACAGCCTGATTTCTCACTCCGTCCCTCTCTGTCTCTCTCTCTCTCCCTTTCTCTATCCCTCCCTCGCTCTCTATCCCTCTCTCTTTCTCTCTCTTTGTCTCTCTCTCTTTCTCTATCCCTCCCTCGCTCTCTATCCCTCTCCCTGTCTCTCTCTCTCTCTCCCTCGCTCTATCTTTCTCTATCCATCTGTCTCTCTCTGTCTCTCTCCCCTCCTCATTCTCTCTCTCACACACTCTCTCCCTCACACTCACCCTCTTTCTCTCTCCACCTCCCTCTCCACCTCTAATCCTCATACTTTCCTCTTATCTCTCGCTCACCCCCCTCTTTCGCTCCCTAATTCTCTCTCTCCCCCGCCATCCTCCCTTCCCACCCCCCTCTCTCAGTCTATTGCTAAAACTAAAAAAGAGTGTGGGCAGATGTGTTAATGGTTAGTGGAACAGTAGGTCTGAACTGCATGTTAAAACGCTCCGCAAGGTCACCCAGGTTAAAAGCTCTCTATTCACCTGCTATCACAGAAGAGGAACTGTTCTGATGAGTTTGAACTTTAGTTCTGGTTGTTTGTTTGTTTTTTTTGTGTGTATTTATTATTCTCATATATTCCGCTCTGTAGAAGATAGTCACCCCCCCACCCCACAATCTGACAGTAATGGTGTTCATGGATGGGGGGGGGGGCGGGGGCATTCAGGAGATAAAAGTTACACAGGAGCCAGGGTCTCTACCAGCTCCTTCAAGAGTGGAGGGGGGGGGGAGCGCACCCACGGCATGGATGGGCCCCATGATTGGGGTGGAACAAGGTGTGGGGGAAGGGGGGGGGGGACAAGGTGTGGGGGAAGGGGGGGGGGGGGGGGGGGACAAGGTGTGGGGGAAGGGGGGAGCATAAAAAAATAAACATTTCAATAATAAAAGCTGGCTGACTGGATGCATCCATAATGAGCTTCGACAGCCCCTCGGTGGGCTTCACTTCATTTTCTGACTCACGACTGGTCTGAGTCAAGCCCCCCCAATCCCTAACCCCCTGCTGGGTCAACCCCCCCCCCCAAACCCTACTGCCCCCCCCCACCCCACAGGCCCTGGCAGGTATTCCTGCCTTCATGTCCTATCAAAGCCCAGGGACCTAACCTGCACTGACACACGGCTCTCTTGCCCCCCCTGCCCACATCAGTGCACCTCAGCTGGGGCACGCCTGCTACTCCAGCCCCAGGCTTCACTCAGGCCCCAGGGAACTAGGCCGAGGGTTCCGCAGAGCACCAGGGATGCTGGCTCACATTCCAGGAGGGCCTTGTTTGTTTCATTTTTTTTTTAAATCACCAAATGTGCGAACTACCGGCTACTCTCTCCTTCTTCTCCTCCACTCCACTGCCAATATCTCTCCTCCGCCTGCTTTTCTGCCCTTCCCTCCATTTTCTGCTTTCTCTGTCTCTTCCTCCCTTTCTCTCTCCCTCCTCTGTCTCACTCCTTCTCTATCACTCTACTTGTCCCTCCATTTCCCAAAGGTCCTCTTACTCAACCAGTATTCTAGACTTCGTGCCATCTTCCATCTCTCTTTCCCCTCTCTCTGTTCCTCGCTCTCTCTCTCCCTCTCTCTCCCCCCTCTCTCTCTCTCTCTCTCTCTCTCTCTCTCTCCCAGTGGAGGGTGTCATGCCCTGGCGTTCGTTCCCACCGGACGGTGGTGAACTCTTCCACGGCTGCGACGGCGTCTGTTCCTCCGCAGCGGGGTTCCCAGAGGAGCAACCACCACCCCCCCCCCCCCCCCAAGAGGAGGAACCCCCCCAACCCCCACCCACGGCCCCAGAAACAAGCGGCAACTTACCAAGGTAAACAAGGAACCCCTCCTGTGTGAGAGGAAGCGCGCAGGAGCGAAGACAAAGGAACGGTAAATACCCGCCGCGCTGGCGCTCTGGGGACGCTCACACACTCGCACACTCGCACGCTCACACACTCGTAGGCTCAAATGCTCGCACGCTCACACACTCACACGCTCGCACGCTCACACACTCACACACTAACGTGCTCACACACTAACATGCTCACACGCTCGCACGCACGCCAGCAGGCTGCACTTTCAGCAGATTCCACAGCAGCTACGAGACGAGCGTCTCCACAGAGCCCGCCCCCCCCAAATCCCCCCGCCCCCCCTGCCCCCCCCCGCCCACCCCAACCTCATTACTGCCCTGAGGTTTGATTAATTTCACTAATTATTGATTAATTTCATCCAATGTATCAATGTCATGCTTCATTTTTTTCTTTTTTCTTTTTTTTCACCCAAGATGTAGCAGATTCATTATTTATTGCCGACACATGCGCTGAGAAATCTGTCAAATCTGCAAAACGATGTGAGAGACCTTCCTGGGATATACAGTATCAGGGATTTTTGGAAAATTTTCTGAAAAAAAATATTTCAAAGCAATGCACATTTAATATCTCAAGATAATGATATGCAGTGATGTGTAGTAATTTGCTATTCTGAGCTTCATAATATATTTAATTTCAATGTATTGTAGTACGTTCCACCACAGCCCCCCTCTTGGTAATACTGTAATATTTGGACTCAAAGTCCCATGATCCATCAGTGTAGCATTGTGCTCTTTAGGTTAATGTGAGTCACGCTTTGTTTTTGTGGATTGCTTTTCAGGGAATGACATGTGCTGGGGTGGCCTTCTTTTGCTGGTACACCTCTGACCTGTGACTCGACAGCTCTACCCCCCCACCCCCCCACCCAGTCCACTCCCAGCTATTTGTCATTCTGTAAAAATAAAATAAAAATAAAAAAATGAACAATAAATGTTTACAGGTGAAAGGGGTGAAGAGGGACAAACTGACACTTCTTTTTGATTTTTGAATCACATTGTGTGTGTGTGTGTATCTATGTGAGTGTGTGTGTGTGTGTGTGTGTGTGCATATGTATATCTGTGTGTGTGGGTGTGGGTGTATCTGTGTGTGTGTGTGTGTTTGGAATTGCAAAAAAGCAGCGTCTTTTAAAGGTGCACCATTTTCCCTTGTCAAGATAACCTTGCCTACCAGAGTTATTAATGTAACCTGTCATTTCTCTCCTGCTCACACCCCAACCACACACACACACATACACACACAGCCACACACACATACACATTCACACAAACACACATACACGCACACACACACACACCCATACACACACACACGCTACACACACACACATACACAAGCACACACACTATACACACACCAACATAAAAGGTTTATGCCTGCCCCCCCCCCCGTTGGCATAGTGACTGTACAGTAATAAAACGTGGTTGTACGCAGCAAACAGCTCTAAGGATCCTGACACAGAAACAAAACAAAAAAGAAGAAAAAAAACAACCTGCCACCAGTACCCCCCCCCTCCCCCATGCCTTCACGCCCCCCCAGCCCCCCCGCGGAGGCGGGAGTCGGCCGGGGGTTAATTTTGCTCTTGGTCCTCTCGGCGAGCGGCGCAACCTTCTTGGAAGGAGGGAGGGAAAATGAGGGATGGATGAAACAAACAGGCGCGTCGGGAGCGACGGCGGCCTTGGCTTAAACAGAGCCATAATCAGAGCGCTGACACGCGCTGGAGCGGCGTGAGCCCCGCCCAGGCCCCCCCCTCCCCCCAGCGTCCCGCGTCCCCCCCCCGCGCCCCGCGTCCCGCTCGCTCTCACCCCCCCCCCCCTCGCTCTCAACCCCCACTCCCCTCCCTCTCAGCCTCCTCCCTCCCTCCCTCCCTCTCAACCTCCCTCTCTCTCTCTCAACCCCCCCCTCAACCTCCCTCCCTCCCTCCCTCTCTCTCTCTCTCACCCCCCTCCCTCCCCCCTCTTTCTCAGCCTCCCTCCCTCCCTCTCAACCCCCCTCCTCTCTCAACCCCCCTCCCTCCCTCTCACCCCCCTCTCTCTCTCAACCCCCCTCCCTCCCTCTCAACCCCTCCCTCCCTCTCTCTCAGCCTCCCTCCCTCCCTCTCTCGATCTCAACCCCCCTCCCTCTCAACCCCCCTCCCTCCCTCCCTCTCTCCCTCCCTCCCTCGCTCTCAACCCCCCCTCCCTCTCTCTCTCTCCATCCCTCTCTCTCTCTCAGCCTCCCTCCCTCCCTCGCTCTCAATCCCCCTCCCTCCCCTCCCTCTCTCCCTCCCTCCCTCGCTCTCAATCCCCCTCCCTCCCTCTCTCTCTCCCCCTCCCTCCCTCCCTCTCTCTCTCCCTCACACACACATACACTTTCTCCCCCCTCTTCCTCTCCCACCCTCCCTCACACACACTTTCACTTTCTCCCCCTCTATCCCTCACACACACTTTCACTTTCTTACCCTCCCTCCCTCACTCACACACACTTTCACTTTCTATCCCCCCCTCATACACACTTTCACTTTCTCCCCCTTTCTCTCTCTCCCTCTCTCTCACACACACACTTTCACTTTCTCCCTCTCTATCCCTCACCCACACTTTCACTCTCACACACACTTTCACTTTCTCCCCAACTCTCCCTCACACACTTTCGCTCTCTCTCTCATTCTCCCTCTCTCACAAACTTTCGCTTTCTCCCCCTCTATCCCTCATCCACACAACACACCTTCACTTTCTTACTCTCGCTCTCTCTCTCACACACAGCACACACTCGTTTCCTATTTCTCTCTGTCAATTTCTCACACTCATTCGCTATCTCTTTTCTTTCTCTACCTCAATTTCTCCCTCTCACACTCACTCTGACTTTCTCTGCTTCTGTCCATCTTTCTTTATATCCTTCCATCTCTCTAGCTCTCCCACTCTCTCATCTTTACTTTTTTCTACCTCTCTATCTCTACCTCTCTTTCTCCACCACTTTCTCTATCGCTCCCTCCCTCTCTCTTCACCTTACTCACCTCATCTCACCTTACCTTACTTCTCCTGCATTCATACCTCTCCCATTCTTTTTTCTTCTTCTCCTCTTCTCACCCTCTTTCTTGACTTCCCTTAAATCAACACATCTTCCTTGCTCTCCTTCACTATCCATCCCTTGGGTTAACCACTTATTTTGTAAAAAAAAACAAAGACTGTGAGCATTAAATACAAAGCTTCATTATTCAAGTTCAGACAATCCCACCACATCTGCATCTGCCTCCATATCCCTCTCTCTACACTTGTTTATTCTGTTCCCCTTGTTTAACAGCCTTTTTCTTTTTTTCTTGTTTCTTGCCTCTTCCCTTCTTTCTTACCTAGGCATTCCCCCTCTCCCTGTACCCCTTCAGGCATCTCCACAAACACTCCCATGGGCAACTGAGAAACAGCAGTGGCCATTTTGGCTCCGTGTGAATGCACAAATGCTGCCGTCATTTATACCGCGGCTGTTAGGCTTTCCAGTTTCCTCTATGATGCTGGGTAAAAAGGCACAGAGACACCGGCCGCCATCACACTACCTGTGCATGGAGTAAAGGGGAGTGGTCTACTCCTCGGGACCTGTGTGTGTGCCCGGTACCTGTGCGCGCACACCTGTGCATGCATATCTGTGTGTGCGTGTATGTCCGTGTTCACACACCTGTGCATGCGTATCTATGTGTGCGTTTGTGTGTATGTGTTACACACCTGTGCATGCGTATCTTTGAGTGTTTTGTACGTGTGTAAACCTGTTTACGTCCGCATACCTGTATGTGTGTGTTTCATTATTTGATGTTTTACATTCATATGATGTGAATTTAACAGCTGCTCTTTTTCAGTGCCTCTTATGAAACGATGTGGCACAATATGAGCAAACTGGCAATACGCAAACGCCTCAAGACTAGCATTATTTTATTTGTTCAAAAAAGAAAAAGAAATTCACCCTTAACAATAACACAACAGAACAAATAAATAAAATCACAAAAGGACACAAAAAAAAACGTCTTAGATTTTACAACAACAGGAAACAGGAAACAGGAAACAGGCAGACGTGACGGCGCTTTCTGTCCGATCGATATTCCAGACCATTCTGCCCCCCCCATCCCCTGCCCCCCCTTCCCCCCCCCTCCCACCTCCCCCCCTCCCATCCACCCCAAGGGAACACACAGAGGTCCAACCCCCTTCCCACCGGACCCCCCGGACACTCTTTTGCACTCCAACACCCTCCTGAATGATTACACTGGGCGGGCGCGGCAATATGATGATGATGATGATGATGATGGTGTACTGATGGTGGCGATGATGATGGTAATGATGATGGTGATGGGGGCGAGGTGGGGGGGGGGGGGGAAGGAAGCTTCTCGCAGCTCTGGAAGACGGGAGGGTGGGGCTGTGCCCCGGGGGGGGTACGGGGGGGTGCGGACGGGGGGGAGGGGGGGGGTCCGGCGGAGGATGTACTGTCGGAAAACGGCGGCGCACGCGCGGCTCGGTCGCCGCGGATACCGCGCGGCGCCCATTGTGGCGCGATCGTGTAGGACGAGCGCGGAGGGAGATTAGCTTCCTGTGGGGGCGTTCAGGCCTCGGAAGGATCGCGCGCCGGGGGGGCGAGAGGGAAAAAAATAAATAAATAAAAAAGGGAGGGGGGGGGAGAGGAAGGAGAGGAGGAGAAAGGAAGGGAGGAGGAGGAGGAGGAGGAGGAGGAGAGAAAGAGGTAGTGGAAGAAACCCCCGTGGCAGTGATTATGAAATGGTCTGTCACAGATTAAGGGGGAAACTCAGCCTCCCACAGACTGGGGGGGGGGGGGGGCAGCGCTTTACCTAGATTACCTGAGGTTATATTCACCCCCCCTCACAACCGCCACTCGCATACATATAAACACACACACACACACACACACACACACACACACACTCACACAGTCACTCACACACACATGCACACACACACACACACATGCACACACACACGCACACACACGCACACACACACACACACACACACACACACACACACGCACACCCACACACACAGTCACTCACACACACACATACACACACACACACACACACACACAGGGCTCTCCCTTTATCTTTACTGAGTGGAGCTTTCAGCAGATAAACCCCCGATTATCTGTTTATTTCATGTCTCTTTTCCTAGAGAGAGAGCCTCGTGGGCCCTGCCTGCGGGGGGGGGGGGGGGGGGGGGCGAGGGTGTGTGTGCTGGGGGGGGGGGGACATAGGAAGCCGAGAGGACTAATTACAGAGGTCCTCTCCTTCTTGCTCATCTCCGATGTTTCTTCACGCTCCGCGACTCTCTCAAAGATGGGTGCACCTTTGTGGGGTGGGGTGGGGGGGGGGGGGGGGGGGCTATTTCTGATATTTCTGGCATGTCCCGCCAATTGATTGACACGCGCAGACAGCTGACTTCTCCCAATCACACGCTCTCCTGTCAAGACTGCCTGTGACTGCATCTCCAGGTTTTTTTTTTTTTTACAGGGAGTTTGTTACAGGAGGAACTCTCTCTGGCTTTGATTGACTGCCGAAGGTAGGGGAGAATTTAGGGGAGGGCCGGAGGGGCGAGCTCGAGTTCCCCGCCCTTCGGAAGCGCCGCGTTCTGGTCTCGGCGCGATGCGACTCGGGACCGCCTGACCGAAGCGGCAGGACAGGAAGCTCGTGGCATTCGCCGCCCGAGAACGCGTCACAGGCTCAGGGTTCCAAACGCACGAATAGAGGAC
Source organism: Anguilla pacifica (assembly GCA_039654925.1). Taxonomy (NCBI): domain Eukaryota; kingdom Metazoa; phylum Chordata; class Actinopteri; order Anguilliformes; family Anguillidae; genus Anguilla; species Anguilla pacifica. Next base: position 3,937,499 of record CM077284.1, read on the forward strand.
CGTCACGGAGACACGAGACAGCCAGCTGCGTTCCCAAAAAGTGCACTCCCTCACATGTCCTGCACTCAAGCCGAACACCGGACCACCGGCCACCTCCGCTAATGTCCAGCACTGTTCTGGGTTTAGAGTTTTACATTAAATGCACGATGTGCTGGACAGTTAAGCCCAGCTCAAAGTTCAAGCCACAAGACTCACGATGCAACGATGAAACGGTTTTAGGATGCTGCAGAGAGGAGTTCTCATCTCAGGACGTCTGATGCAGTTGAAGGAGACTCCACCTGCCCAACCGCAGGTGGCGGAGGTTTAGAACTTTGCAGAGAGCCGCCAGTGGCAGTTCATGGTGTGGCGAGCCTTTGGTCTGAACTGGCTAATCACGGCATGCACATCACCCGGTCATGGCTGCGGCCAGAGCCACCCCTTGACTTCTGGAGGCCCTAGGCAACAAAGAAAATATTTGGGGGGCCTGTCTGAAACACTGACACCTTCTGATTCTTCTTCACCTTCTGAAGGCAAGGAGGGGTTTTCGGTCAGAAGGTGGGGCCCAGTGTGAGAAGGTGGGGCCCTGTGTGAGAAGGTGGGCCCAGTGTGAGAAGCCGGGCCCTGTGTGAGAAGGTGGGGCCCAGTGTGAGAAGGCCGGGCCCTGTGTGAGAAGGTGGGGCCCAGTGTGAGAAGGTGGGGCCCTGGGTGAGAAGGCCGCCTATCGGGCCACCTATCAAGCCTGGGAGATGTGCCTCCCCATTGGTCAAACCAGGGCGTCGGTCGCTACTCAAACACATCTGGACTGCGGCGCGCGATGCCGAACGATTCCTGTAGGGGGCGCACCCTGATCCGATTCCCCGGGGCCGCAGTTCGGGGCAATTAGCCCGGGAGGCGTGCGAGCCGGCCCAACGCACGGCTAACGGCGGGGAGCGTTTGGGTAATAAGCCGTGGCCCTGATGCGATAAGGTGCCTGTTCTCCATCAGACGAAACAAAAGCCTAATTTATTGCCAGGAGGAGAGAGGGGGAGGGGGAGGGACGAGAGAGCAACGCGGAGTGCGAAAAAGAGAAGTGGCGTAACGATGGAAAGAGGGGGGAAGAGGGCTGGGGCATTGGGGTGTGGCACGGCGGGGCACAGCTCTCAAAAACAAGTACCATCCCAAACCGGGCTGGTCTGTGTGTACATGTGTGTGTGTCCTCCCAGGTGTGAATGAAGATGAGGGGGGGGGCTGGCCGTTACAGGTGCAGTTACAGCGATGAGTGTAATACCGTGGCGATGATATTGATGCGGTGCGGTGGCAAAGCCTTCCTCCAGACCTTGGGGGGGGGCCAGGTGGGGTGGGGGTGGGGTGGGGGGGTGGGGGGCTATGACGGCAGTAGCTTTTTCCCACAAGACGTACTTCCGTGATTCCGCAAAAAAATAAAATAAAAAATGAAAAACCCACAGTGCACCGCCGCGTTGTGACTGATTCACTGGCCCACTGAAATCACTCACCGTGACAAACAGCCCAGTGACACTCCACCAGCGATGAGGGGCCTACTCTGCAACACATAACCCCCCACCCACCCCCCACCAGAGAGAGGGGGGGGGGAGAGCAAGAGGGGGAGAGAAAGAGAGAGAGAGAGATTGGAAGCAAGAGAGAGAGTGAGAGAGGAAGTAAGAGAGAGAATGAGAGAGGGGGAGAGTGAGAGAGAGAGAATGAGAGAGGGGGAGAGAGAGAGGGGAAGAGAGAGAACAAGGGAGAGAGAGAGAGGATGGACAGGTGCAGCTGGGTGGTTCCCTTGCATAAGCGTCAGGGCATCACTTGCTCGTTGGTCTGTTCGCCAAGGCCCATGGAGACAGGCTGTCCTGTGATGTCATCCGTCTCCCTGCCGACCGGGTGTGACTGTGCCAGTGCCTGATCGATCTCTCTCATGGCACCGCATCAGTGTCATTCATCGCCATGGTTATTACACCCATCGCTGTAACCACCCCCCCCCTCCCCCCACCACCAGATTCATTCACAACACAAACACACGCACATGCACATATATACACAAACACATACACACACACACACACATTTATACATATACGCAAACATGCAAACACATGCACGCACGCACATACACACGCGTGCACATATACACAAGCACCTGTATATCTACACAAATGCACTTAATTTGCTTTGATCAACTTCCAAATGCAACTACATGTATGCACTTTCATATGTACATACACACAAACACACACAAAGACACATGCATGCATACACACACACGCACACACATACACACACACACAAGAAAAACATGCACATGCACACGCCCATGCATACACACAAACACGCATGCTCTCTTTCTCACAGACACATGCATGCATGCACACACACACGCACATGCATACACACACACACACACACAGTTGTCTGGGATAAAGACCCCAGTGCAGGATAGTGCCAGTTGATCAAATTAGGCCTGATCGCGGCATGCCGGTGCAGCGCTGGCTGGCGCACGCGGGAGAGAAGCCGCCGTTGCCGGTAGCCAAGCGCCGGCTGACCTTGGGAGCAATTAACATGACCAGGGAAGCCACGAGCGGAATGAAGAAGTACAATAACAGCCAATCTGCATAGCCTGCGCTGGGGACGGGGGACGGGGGACGGGGCGGGGAGAGGCGGGGCCAGGAGTGAGACGAGCGCGGTCGCCCTAATCAGCATTCAGCGAGCGGAGAACTCAGAAGACCGCACGCGCAACATGCACAGGGCGTACGACGCGGAACACGCGCCTCTGGACGCGTTCGGGCAGGGTTAATGCTTTTACTGAATTGGCTCCAAAACGATCGGTTTGGGCATGTTAAAACCGGTACCTTTTTTGTGCGAGTGTATACGCACAAATTGTTGTCATATTTGAAAAAGGAGCAGTCAATATGTGATGCGGTAGAACACCTGCAAGGTACTTTGGCCCTTTCGATTTCTTTATTTGTATGAAGTTATGCGAATTTTTCAACACATGACACGTGAAAGAATGCGATATCGCCTTTTACGTTTACGTGTATACAGTAGCGTTTATGTTTCGTTTATTTTGTCCTGCGTGTTCTTAATGGGTGAACTCGAAATGCAGTCTAACCGAACTCGTGTTGTTAACCTGTAATCCAATTCAATTACGAGTGCACCGTTTATAAGTTAGCGGCCGTCACCGCCGGTCCTTAGCGCAGGGCACGGATCAGATTGTTTTCTATAAGTCACCTCTGCGGGGATTGTGTTTATCCCGCCGATTGATTTGTTACGTGGGTATTAAGTGGAGCTGAAACCAGAGATCAAGCCGGGAGGCGGCCTACGCCCCTCTCGGCTCGCGGTCTTCTCCCCGGAGAAACCCGCGACGCAGCGGTGAGCTGAAGATCAGCCACACACCTCTGTGAACCACATTTCCCGCCAGATCATGAAGAAGACATTACTATTATTTCGCTCACTCTCTCTATTTTTTTTTACACCATTCCCTCCCGCAACCAACTTCCCCACCGGCAGTAAACCTGTCTGATGCATACACGTTTAATAATGATCAAATATGTTTACATGCGCTAACAAACCTCTATATAATACCGTTCTCCGGTTTCACCTGCGCGCCTCTGTATAATTCTAAATACCCTGGCTGTATCTGCAGGAACCAGAGCGCATTTTTGTTTGCCGGTACAACTGAAAAATCCTTACAGGGAGTTTCATTATTTAATGTTTTTCCTTTCGCGAAATAAAACGAATTAAAATAATTTTAAAAAAGAACGCGCGAATCGCCCCGTGACTTGTCTGTTTCATTGCCACTCTTGAGCTTAATTACAAAAAGCATTTCCATTCAAGGCAGCGAAAAAAAAAATACAATCTATAGTTACTTTATTTTTATTAGAGGAATATTTTCTCGCGGAACATACTGTACATGGCGAGCGCCTGTCTGTGTGCCTTGGCATGTGCGATGAGAGCGCGCGCGCGCGTGCGTGCGTGCGTGTAGTCGAGCATGGGCGTGTGCGGTGGCCGGCTCAGAAGTGTCCTTATCTGCGTGCGCGCATGTACATCTGCGTGTTTTCCGTGGGAGTAAAGTTGAAATTCTAAAGTGACGCATTAAAAAAAGCCGGCGCTATATGGATTAGAGGAGGAAGGGAATCTATTCAAAGGCACGTGCCTTTCGTTCAGGTCTCCCACATAAATAGCCTCTGGGATGCCAGTTGCCGACGTCATCAGGCGCGTGCAGCCTAGCGTTCGCTGCCCCCTGGTATTGCGCTGCTCTCCACCTGCGCACATGAGCACTAACTCTTTACACCGCACACAAATGCACGCGCTCACAGCCCTAGTCAGCTGCCGTACACCGCTACCGTAAGGCAACTGCCACCTGATACCGAAACTAAAACGACAGGCTTTATTTATTTTATTCCAAAGCTATCAGGCACAAACACGTCTAATCTTGTCCTCCAAAAGCTACGGATAACATCTATACACCATGCGTGTCAGTTCCCTAATCCCTCTTCCTCACCTGTCTCCTCCTCACCTGTGTACAGCTGTGTACTCAGGTACTTCAGGTTGAGGGGATAGCGGCCAACAGCAAGCCGCAGAGAGCCAACCCAAGGCTCTGATCCAAGAACACTGAGTCTACCAACCTCCTGATCTCCACTATCTCCAGGGGCCCTATCCATGAAGAACCTCAGCGTATAAGACTGCTGACCTAGGATCAGTTTTCCACTTTAGCTCACAATTGGTGAAGTCAGAATTTGTGCAGTGGATACCTGATCCAAGATTAGCAGCCCTGAATCAGAGATGATTCAAGAATGCCACATTCATGCACCTCATTATTTACTAATGGCCATGACTACTCGTGTTTACAGTAAATGTCACTGTAAATAAGCGGGAAGCGTTTAGCTCTGGAGCGGCTAAATCGCCATTAGCACTCGAGCGTCTCGCTGCACGTACGGGGGAAAGCTGAAATTGGGGTTCGCCCACAGGAGCCCCCAAAAACGCTTCGTCCGCGCAGAGCCGAAGCCACGGACCGCGGCGTGGGGAAAGCGAGCGCGTTGCCCGCCGTGACTTCACCGAAACGAAGAGGAGGAGCGATCAGTCGCGGGGACTTTGCCGGTGACTCCAGCGCGGAGGGGTCGAGCCGAGGGTAAGGGCTCACGGGCGTGAATCGAAACGGGCGAAATCCTCGCGGCCAGGCCCGAGAGTCTCCATCGACCCAAGAGGCAGGAAGCGGCGTCATCAAGACACGCGTACATTTCTCCAAGAGGCGAGATTTCCTTTTGCGGAAAATGAACACTCCTCTGCGTGTGAATGCCGTGACACTGGAAATACACTGAACTGAACTTGGAACGGTGTCAAAATAAACAGGCCGCAGTTCGCCCTGAACTTTCCTCACTGGAGAAACCGGCAGCATGTGATTGGCTCTGCAGCTCAGCACAGGTACAGCTCTGGTGTGAGCTGGTGTGTGTGTGTGTGTGTGTGTGTGTGTGTGTGTGTATATGTGTGTATATGCATGCTCACACATGTCATTAGTGTTGGGTACACACAGTAGGGTGTGTGTGTGTGAGTGTGAGTGTGTGTGTGTGTGTGAGTGTGTGTGTGTGTGTGTGTGTGTGTGTGTGTGTGAGTGTGAGTGTGTGTGTGTGTGTGTGTGTGTGTGTGAGTGTGTGTGTGTGTGTGTGTGTGAGTGTGTGTGTGTGTGTGTGTGTGTGTGAGTGTGTGTGTGTGTGAGTGTGAGTGTGTGTGTGTGTGTGTGTGTGCGCTGTGCTCCTGGGCCGGCTCACCACCTGCAAACCCAACGCGTCCAAATTAGCGAGGGGAGGGAGCGAGCGCGGCCTTGAGCGGCGGAGCCCTGCCCTGCAGCTACATTATTGAGCCATGCTAATGTCCCTCGCCTTCCTCATTCGCCTCTTCGTCATCCTAATCTCCCAGCCAGCCTCAATTTGCCTCTCTCTCCCTCTCTCTCCTCTCTCTCTCTCTCTCTCTTTTTATATATTTTTGTTTTATTTTATTTTTTTTTTAAAAACTCCCTCGTTTTTATTTCTGAATTTGCAAAATAAAAAAATAAAAGACCCACAGCGAGGAGCGGTTTCCCGCCCAAGGTCTCCGGGCTCGGTAAAGAGACTCTCCCCCAGACTTAATAAGCCGCAGGGGGCGAGGAGTTTAGGCCGGTGAGCGGGTAACGAGATGCTCCCCGTCTCTCGTACTGTTTACTTTGGAAAATCCTCTTAGAGGCGCCCCCCCCCCCCCTCCTCGCCCCCCCCCCCTCACCTTGCCTGGCTCATAGAGCTTTATTCTTGTTAATTGGTCATTAAGCATAGTTGTTTGCGAGCCTCGCTAAATCTTTAAACAGGACGTTAAATAATGGAAAAGGTTTGTCACAGACATCGAGCCGATGGGTGGGGAGAAGGCAGCGGGCCTGTTTTTGTATTTTTTATTTTTTTTGATCGTTATCACATAAATTAGTATCTCTGATAACAACGGCTTCATTCATTTCGCAACTCGTGAAGTCTAGCGTAAAATATAAAAAAAAATTGTAAGGATTTGCCCCTTTTTGGTTTTTCCTTTTGCTGGTTTAATTCATTCCTCAACTGAGGAATAAGAATGAATCGTGGTGATGACTTAAAAAAAAAACAAAGGAGGTTTTTAAAATTGATTTAATTCTATTTATTAAATTTTTGGGGGGCTTCATCGGTTCTCTTCAGTCTCGGTGCCGTGGCAACAGCGTCCGGACAGACGGACACAAACAGAAACACAAAATGGACTCCCGAGGAGCGGGCGGAGGCCTCCGGACGAAGAAGGCTTACGAAATGAGACACACGGGGCACCGAACCCGGGCCAGGAGAGATTGCATTTTATACAGCCGCGCGTGCGATGGGTCTCCCTCTCCCTTCCAGCCAGCCTGTGGAGGTAGCGCACACCCCACCCCACCCCACCCCACCCCACCCCACCCCACCCCTGCTAAATTCAATTCCCTCGTCCCCTTAGGAATGGGGACCTGTTTAAGACTGACAGCAGGCAGAACACTGCAACAGGTGTCTCACACACACACACACACACACACACACCAGGATCAGTCCCCCCCCCCCACTCCCTCAAACAGCAGTGATTCTGTTATACTTGCATGACTTCTCATTTATTGATTTTAGTCATGTCTCACACACACAATCCCCCCCCCCCCCCCCCACCCACCCACCCAGAAACCCCCCCCCAACTAAAGACCCCTTTTATTTTCACTCCTCTGTTGTATGTGTGCATGTATGGAAAATGCCAGCAGTTGGTGTATTTAGGGTGGATGTGAGAGAAATTTTGGGGTGGAGGAGGGTGGGGGTGGGGCATCATGACATCTGTGTGAACACAAAGACCCCCCCCCCCCCCCCCCCCGTGTGGAGTATCACTTCTGCGTGTCAATAATGGTCCAGTCGAGTGTGATGGGACAGGCGTGACTGACCCCCCCACCCCACCCCCCCGAATCGCCACCCCGCCAGTCTGTGACCCCATTACCAGCCCCCCCCCCACACACCCCCCTTCCCTCTCACCTTCTGTCTGTCCCAAGCGCCCAGGCCTCTTGCCCCCCCCCCCTTCTCCCCCTCTCCCCCTCTCCCCCCTCCCTCCCTCCTATTGTTCCCTCTCCCGCGGCCCGGCTCGTGGTAAACAAGGCCGTCCCCCCCTCCGCCCCCCCCCCCCCAAAATAAAAGCTGTGATTCCCGCTGTGGTTCAGCGAGAAAGGTGATGCGGACCGGAGTAGGCCAAGTTCCTCACCCCCCCCTCCCCCCCCCCACTCTAACCCCAACCCCCAAAATCTAACCCTGTGACCACATTAGGACCACCAGCCGACTGTATCACAGGAATCAAATCCGCCATTCAATTAGGATTAGGGTTTTCAGTTGTACTGATAGCGTGCTTTATGTCTTTTTTAAAAATTGCTTTTAAGGAGTATTGTGAACACACACAAGAATTTCATTACACATTACATGTATACTTTATACACTTAATGCTGTTCACTTAGCAGGCCCTTGATTTTCCTCTAGATCCTCTAAAAAAAACGTTTTTTGACATCTTTTGCCCAAGAAATGACCTATTGTGCGAAAGGGAACAAGTTCGGAGGAAAATATCAATATGCATACGTTATTTATTTATTTACTTATTTATTTTGAGTGGTTCTTTGTTTTCTTTAATAATAAAATCGTGAAAAACAACAACTTTAAAGTAAGGAGTGAAAGGAAAATGACGGGGTCTAGAGACAAGTAAAATGTACCCCCTTTCTTTGACCTATGAAGTAAGTTTCTGACGATGAACAGCGAACCTCATCGTTTCTGCTCGCCAGTTCCTGACTGCCATCTGCAGGCTGTTTTTAGAATTGCACCACATTATAATTGTTATGCCCTTAAAGAATATGGTAATCATTGCCTCGTTAAAAAAGAAGACCTTAACACATTTCTTTTCTTTTTTTTACCTAAAACAATCGGAAGAATTGCTGACTTCTGTAATTTATTAATTGGGAGGCAAATGATTATTACACATTAAAAAATAATTGTTGTTAAAAAGACCTAAATTGCAGCTTGCAATGGTTTTGCCAAGAGAGAACAGAAGCGACGCGTTTTGTTTCCGTTATGATTTTTATCCTGAAGTTAGACAGACTGCCTGATAAAAAATGCACATTTTATTTAATTGTATTTCATTCAGCGCCAACATGTCACTGAGGCACTCCAGCAGCATCTTTACAAAGGTCAAACACCCCTTTTAACAAGTACTTAGCGACGGAAAACCAATTTGCAGATGTATTTAAGTCAGATTTGTCATGCAGAAGTACCTAAAATCGCTGGTTAAATCAGGGCAAAAAAAAAGACATGGTCGGTAGAAGAGCACGCGCTGTATTGCCGTCCTGTTGGGAGCGCGCGATCACACGGCGGTATTAAACGAGAATTAAACTATTAGTGGCGCGCGACCACATCAGTGTCAGTAGGACCTCTGAAAAGAAATAACGTATGTATTTGAATGGACCGTTTCCACTATCTGAGAGTCACTTGGTGGCACCGAGTGATTCGTTTAATAATGTATTACACTTCGTGTTTATTATTTACTGTTTGCATAGCAAAAAAAATAAATAAATTAATAAATAAATAAAAATTATGCTGTGCGAGGACGGCACTCACCCGGCGCCGTCTGAGGCGCGAACTAACGGGCGGCCGGGACCAGCCAGGGGGGAGAAGAACGCACAGCGCTTTTATTTTCTTTTTTTTATCCTTCTTAAGAGAGAGCCTCGCGCACCAGAGTGAAAAATAAAAGACTCGTCGGTTCATGTGTGCCGTTGTAAATGCATCCTAAGGTTGTCAAAGAGGAACCGGGTAGAAACGGAGAGGAGGAGGAGGAGGAGGCGGGGGTGAGCTTTTGAATATTAATATTAATATTAATGCGGACGGATAACTGGTGACCACTGAGCCGTTTGCCCGCCGTCTTTCTTTCTTTTTCAGGCACTTCTTAGGAGTCTCGTGCGTGGCGAGCGGGCGACAATGAGCCGACACCAGGAGGGCGAAGTGCGGCTCTCGAGCCCAGAACGCGTTGCGTCGCCAGGCGGAACACATTCTCATAATATAATAATAGAGAAAACTTTTCTGCACAGAATTATATATATATATATATATATCATAGACAAGCTTTATTTATGCTGTTTATTTCTCTTTTGTTGTTGTGTTTTCTTTAGTTTTATTCAAGAGCACTCTATTGGTCCCATCTCGTTATGAATACACTTCAGCACGCACCGTAGGAATACTGTCTCCAGATATGAGAATTCATTATACTGGGATCGTTTCTCTCGCCCCTCTTATTTAGTATTTTAATAATAAATGTGGAATACTCGGGAAAAGCAGTAACTGCGCAGCTTTCTAAATCTGAGATAGTTTATCTCCTTTGTTTTGAGTCAAAACGGTGGATGCGTGCGCAAGGACTCCAGCCTCCAGCAGAAAAAACGCGCGCGGACCCCGGCACGCTGTTTTTCCAAACCCATAAAGCGAGTGACTTCAAATGCGAGCTATTTGTTTGGGTCCGTTATCGTGGGAATAAGCAGAGCGACTGCGAGGGGATTCATTAGAATTCCTTTCAAGTTTTTTTTTTTTTCCGCGCGCGGCCTCCTTGTGTACGTCTCTCCCTCTCCGCATTCCCTGACCCTGCCACTGCCTCATCGTCTCTGTGGGGTAGGCAAAGAGGGCGGGGCAGTCAGGCGGGTACACCCCAAAAGCACTGCCACCCCTCACCCCACTCGCCTTGCTGCACCACCCACGTGGGGGTGGGGGTGGGGGGGGGGGGACTCCTGGAGCTCTGTGGGATTAGGTATAGTAGGCGTAGGAGTGGCTGTTTGGCAGAAGAGTATGCGATTAGGGGAAGGACGTGGATCTGATGGTTGGGGGATAAAGCAGCAGACACCTTTGTGTACAGCTGATTTTGTGTTCAGTAATATATGAGCATACCTGAACCGGTGCTGCTTTGAGGCACACCTGAACATGCGCATGAACTGGTCTCTGCCAGCTCAAATGACACTGAGCAGGTCCAAAGCTGGCTCAGCAGAAAGAGAGACTTTTTGAAACCTTTATATAGCGCCATCTGTATTAGTGAGCTTCATTCCTGCTCCTGGCAGCCCGGCCAGGAATGAAGATCTCAGCGCTACAGACTGTACGCAGTGCACTGGTGTCACCAGCCAGGTTTGTACCTAAAACCTAAGCCACCGATTTATTAATGGGCAGATTTAAGCTAATCCAAGCACATCTCTGTTCAACAGCTAGAGATCTCGCCGAGCTGCTAATCAGTAGAATCAGGTGTGCCACATTAGGGTTGCCAAGGAGCCCTGTGTTAGGAGAACAGGCCAAGGACACTAGCCATTTAGCGCTCCAGAGTGATCATATTCACGCCCGTGTGGAAGCCGTGCCCTGCCGCAGAGAGGGGTGTCGTTCTGAGACTGAAGCGGCCCTGTACGCTGAGCGTGAGTAATCGGCCGAGCGGCCCGCGGACCGTGACACCGTGGTGACGGATTATGTTCACGCCGCGGCCTCCTCAGTCACCGGGCCTGAGCACAAGCAGGCTTTTTACGGGCCACCCAGGAGCGCCGCCACAGACAGCTGTTCCCACCTCCATCAGCTGGGAACGAGCTGATTGGCTGTCGCAGGGAGGAAGAGCGGCGAGCGTTCTCCTTCCGTAGAATGCCAGACTGTGCCATGGTGTATAAAGGCCAGGCTGGCCCAACACTCTACCGACTCTTGTACAGTGTGAGGTCACAAATATGCGATTGGAACGTTCTTGACTGAATGTAACATCAGTTATGTTATGTAACAGCTGATGTAACAGACACTGCTGGTAATTGAAGGCAACGGAGTTCTAGAACACTGACTTTGTTTAAAAAGACAAAAAAAAAAAAACATTCCAGAGAACCTACTCTTCAAAGGGTTAAATAACTTTACATTGCTGGTCCCTGGTTTTACGTTTTAACAGGCACATGTGCATGCATATATATATATATATATAGCAACAGAGCAGCACAGTTCTGCACCCCCCCCCCCCACCCCCCACTCCTCCTGGAATTAAGTTTGATTTTAAAGTGAGATATCAGTTCCCTCCCAGATTAAATCGCTCACAGTATCAGACCCATTATCAAGATATGAAGGAAGGCCATTTTTATATAATAAAAGAGGATGGATTTATTGTCACTCAAAACGAATGGGGTTTGAGGAAGGGTGGGGGAATTCAATAAAGTAAAATTGAATACACAAAAATGGAATTATATTAGTTTTCTATAGAAAATCAAGGCAATCACTGACTTTCAATGCCTTTCAAAATCAGGCAAGACTGTGACCATGACGACCGTGACATTTACCCCCTGAAAGTAATGTGGCGGTGAGAAGAGGCATTATAACGCGGCAGGAACGCAGCCGGTTAGAGGAGTTAGTACTTGCCAGGAAATAAATGCAAACACAGCATGACTAAATCTTAAAGCCTGAACTGAATTAGGGGCCATCGCACACGCTCTCTGGAGTGTGATCTCCAGTTACTCGCCACTGCCGAATTCTACCTGCATTGGTTGGGCAGCGGGGGTCAATGTCAGGCCCTGACTCTTAAACAGAAATGGCTTTTTTTGAAAAGGTGAACTTTTAATTAAACTTGAGCTTGATGGAAGAACTTTAATGAGGATTAATGTTTAAGTATGCACAGCCGAAAGCTAAGCGGGGGGGGGGGGGGGGGGGGCATGGGGGGTGATCCAGTCTGGATGGATTCAGAATGTTGTAGACTCTGGTTTGGCATATCCAATCGCAAAAGGGAATTATTGATCAAACACTTCCACCTTGTTGGTTCCGTCCCGTCCCGTCCCGTCCCCCGTCCCCCCCGGGCACGGAGAGGGCTGGCATTTTGACCTTGACCTTGACCCCTGTGGGTAAATAGGCAGATCTTACCAATTATAAACACGCCCACGGGAGGAAATAAGCCATTCCGAGAGATAAGGCAAGGACAGACAATAACCATTACATATAAAAAATAAATAAATAATAAATAAAAAACAAGCTAGCATTGCATGCTGGGACCTTATCTCCTCCACTGTAATCACCATCATTTAGCACAAGTGCTGGAAAGGTAGGAGTCCCAGGGCCACTGAACAGGATTACTGATAAAGGAAGCCCCACGTTTAGGAAGGAGGGACGGGGGACTGTGGTGGAGGAGACGTTGTGAAGCGGGGCGGGGGAGGGGGGATTTTGGCAGTGTCAGCCCGGACAAGGGCCCCGATGGGTACCAGACTGCATGGGGGGGGGGGGGGGTCCGAGCTGCCCGTCACACCCCACTGCCCATATGCCTGTCTGGGTTTGGCAGATGCCCAGTGCTAAACGGAGGTGGAGTGAATGGAAAGGGGGGGGGGAGCAATGGGGTGCATGTCCCTGGGATTTGGGGAGGAAGCATCATACAGAGGCCCCCCCAACAGCGCATCAAATGCCAAGACCTCCAACACCAAGGGGGGAGGGAAACCAAAGTGGGGGGAGGCGGGGGGGGGGGGGTGCTTTTTCAGTACTGATGAAGGGGTAGGATCAGTGACTTCATTCACCCATTATAATTCAAATAAACACACTTGAAAACCCTCAGATAAGACAAGCCGATTGCTAGGATTGACTGCTGCCAGATTTCGAGAAGGTACAGAAATATTCCAGTTACGGAAGGGGGTTTGCAGGTTCAAATCTCAAAGAAAGGCACTGCCATTGTCCCGCTGACCAAATATTCAGCTGTGTAAATTGGTTGTATGATTTTAAATTTAAAATAAAAAAAAGTCAGCCTAGATAAAAGCTCTTCCTGAATGCCTACATGTAATGCTACATAACTCCCTCTCACTCTCTCCTCTTCCAATTAACATTCCTATATTTAAACTGAACACAAATGCAAGTGAACAGGCAGTTAGTATACTCTGCATGTTAAAAGCCAAAGCCTCTACTCCACAGAATCTTTTAAATAACGCAAACATTACTACTATTATTATTATTATTATTATTATTATTATTATTATTAGTAGTAGTAGTAGTAGTAGTAGTACTAGCAGTAGTTGTAGTAGTAGTAGTTGTAGTATTATCCATTACACATTTGCTGCAAGTTAAGAAAGAAAACTGGAACAGTTGGTGAATAGATGTTAAACGCACATCCTTACTGAATCCCGGCTCACTGGAAGCTCGGGACACTGAATTTACTGGGGGAATAAAAGCAGCTCCTTTAGCGTGTCTCTGCTGTGTGTGTGTGTGTGTGTGTGTGTTGCGCTCACAGAAGCCCAGCTTAATGAGAATCCGCCAGAGCAGGTCACAGCCGCACGAGATCACGCATCACAGGCCCCCAGAAAAGAGGCGGTGTATTAGAAAGGGTCCGTCGGACGGGTTCTACACCGCATTATAATACACGAGAAATGTATTCTTACAAATCTGCCCTGTTTCTGGCGGACGGGAGGGGAGAGGGAACAGGGCAGCGAGCGAGCGAGAGAGAGACCGGGCGGGTCTGTGAGCGTGTAGCGGGTCTGTCATACGGAGAGACCTTCACTCATAGCGTCCGTCAGGCGTGAACACCGGCGCCGTCAGTACGGCTGCGTGCACCGGAGACTGCCCGACAGCACACACACCGAGCGCACGCGCGCACACACACACTCAGACACACACACACACACACACACACACTCAGACACACACACACACACACACACACTCAGACACACACACACACCGAGCGCACATGCACACACACACACACTCAGACACACACACACACACTCACACACACACACACAGACACACACACACACACACACACACACACACTCAGACACACACACACACACACACACACACACGCACACACACCGAGCGCACGCGCACACACACACACACTCAGACACACACACACACACACACACACACACACCGAGCGCACGCGCACACACACACTCAAACACACACACACACTCACACACACACACACCGAGCGCACGCGCACACACACACACACACTCAGACACACACACACACACTCAGACATACACACAAACACTCACACACACACACACACACACACACTCAACCACACACACACACACATTCAGACATTAACACACGCACATGCACACACACACACACACCGAGCGCATACACACTCACACACTCAGCCACACACACACACACACACACACACGAGCATCGAGCGCATACACACACACGCACACTCAACGACAAGCACACACACACGCGCACGCACTCAGACACACACATAAACTTACACTCAGACATGCGCGCACACACAAACTTACACACTCAGACATAGACACACACACTCAACCACAAACACGCGCACACACACACACATTCAACCACAAACACACACACACACACGCACACATACACCGTGTGTACGCGCGCACACACGCAAACATACACACATGCACAGCGCATTCACACACTCAGACAGAAGCACAAAAACATATACACTCACACATACACACACACAGCAAGCACACACACACACACACGCCCAGACACACACACAGACACACACACGCCCAAGACACACACACACAGAGGCACACATACATGAAAGAAACTTGCCAATATGACTGATATCGTTTGCTTTCATCTGTATGCACCAGAATCATGTAAAAGCCAAAAAAAGGAAGAACAGTCAAATGCATTTAAACATGAGCACCATCTCTGCAGCCCAGCCCTCTGTGACAAGGAAAGGTCACTGAGTCTGATTTTACTACCCAGAGAGGCAAAGACAACACCAACTCTTCCAAAGTTTAGCCAAAGGTCAAAGGTCAAAGGTTAGGAGAGAGTTGTAAGGCACATGAAAAAAATGGCTCCACCGTAAATTCAAGCTGCACCTTCGGAATTAATATTGATATGCACAGCACCTGCGCATCATTGCATCACAACACCAAACGCCCAGAAACCCGGGCCCCGTTTACGAAACCAGAAAACAAGAGTAACCCTTGACTGGTCCGGACCAGGCTGGTTTGGGCCCCGGATCCGGCCCGGATCTGTGTCTGACAGGAGAGGTAAACATACAACACCTCCAGGGCGTGTGACTGACCGGACGAGCCACGCGTGTTTGCGCGTGTTTAGTGTGTTTGCGTGTGAACGCACACGCAGCGCGGGACCCAGGGACAGCCGTCAGTTCGGCCCACCGCCGTGAACAAAGCCGAAAAACCGTGCAGGAGGAGCTCTGATGCCCCCCCCCCCCACCCCCAGAGCACTGCCACCCACCCCCCCCGAGCACCGGAAGTCACAGATGTATGGGGGGGAGATGAGGCTTAAGGGGGGGGGGGGGGTTTAGGCAAGAAAGGCGAGCCGTCATCACCCCCCCCCCCCGAGCTCCAAGGGGATCCCCGCTACCCCCTCTTTAAAAACTAGGGGAAGGCAAAAAAAAAAAAAAAAAACACAAAAGGAAAACAAGAGGAATTTCTCCATTTAATCTCTCTGTCAGCTGCTCTTTATTGGTGTGTTACCCTCTTACTATGGGGGTAGATGCTGGGGGTGGGGGGGTGGAGGGGGCGGGTGGGGGGGGGGGGGGAGTCCCGCTAAATTCTTTAAAGCTCATCAAAGGGAGAAGAGACGAGGAGGAGGAGGAGGAGGAGGAGTGAGTCTGAGATTCGGGGGAATGGGGTGGGGTGCGGTGGGGGGGGCGTTTGGGGGGAGGGGCCCTGGGGGCCATTCTAATGAGCTATCTGTGTGCATTTCTACCCAGAACGCACTGCAGTGCCACTGCCGCTGTCATCGGGGGCCAGGCCTGACCTTGCTCACTCGCTACACTGTGTCGTTTGCTATATTTATAGCCACCAACACCTTGCGTGCGTGCGGAAGGAGGGAGAGAGGGAGGGAGAGGGAGAGAGAGAGAGAGGGAGGGAGAGAGAGTTGAATCAGGAATCAGGAAGCCAATACTGTGTATATCAGCATAATGAATCATGTCCAGGAGAAAAAGAGGGAGAGAGAGGGAGGGAGTGAGGGAGGGAGGGAGATGGAGAAAGCCATTTTTCCCTCTCTTGTCTGTTTTTTTTTTCTTTTCTTTTCTACCTTTCCTGGCAAGCAACCCCTGCGGTTTCTCTTTCTCCATCCTTCACTTGCTTTCTCCTGTTTTTCAGCCCCTCTCTCTCGCACACACCACGACCCAACCCTTTCTCATCTGTCATTACCAACACCCGCCCCCCCCCATTCTGGCCAGGCTGCCAGCTAGTCTTCCCTACTTACCATTAGCATCACGGCGCATTCTGGGTTTAAGACGCCTTTCCTTACTTGATATGTTGTCAGAAGGTGAATTTATATCCCCCCCCCCCCCCCCCCCCAAAATTTAATCCAAATCCCACCCGCCAAGTACCGCCAACCACGCCACTCACAGGACGGTAACATTGGCTGGCTTCAAACACAACCCCAAAACTCAGATCACACGACCCATGTGACCGGCCAATTAGCCCGTTAAGAGAAAACAAAAAAGAATACATTTGCTGGCACCGGTGTGTGTGTTATGTGGACTTGTGTTAAAAGAAGTGAAGAAGAAGAAAAAGAGAGAGGAGAGAGGGAAAGAGGGGAGAAAAAAACAAAAGAATGTGTTTCAGGCGCACGCTTAGATATGCAAAGCCTGGCGCAAGGTTAAGAGAGAGGGGAGCTGTTTGGAATACTCATACGAGGCCAGGAGGGAGCAGAGAGGTGCAGCACACACACACACACACACACACACACACACACACACTCACACACACACACTCACACACACACACACACACACACACTCACACACACACACACACACACTCACACACACACACACACACACACACGCACGCGCGCACACACACACACACATACACACACACACACACACACACGCACATGCGCGCACACACACGCGCACGCGCGCGCACACACACACGCATACATACACACACAGCATACAAACCCGCGCCTGAGTGTGTAACTCAGAGTTTACAGCACTGCGGGGACATGAGATTTTCAGCCAGTGTCTGAGTGTAAAGTTTCACACACCCAAAGGTAGAGTCTCAGTTTGTTCCAGGAGGAAGAAAATTACCTGGCTGTTTATTGAGCCTCTCTGAAAACCTGTCTGGCTGTTCCTCTCGTTCCTCAGCCTTCTCTGTCTTTTTAAACAGCCATCCAGCACATGACTACCACAGAATATTCTAAAAACATTGTGGAAGCCAACCTTCCCACTGTGGGGGAAAAATACTTCGACAACACAAGAGTCACTTTTTGGCAACAAGATAAGAGGCGATAAAAGAAAAAGTTTAGCCCCTCACCTCACAACACACACACACACACACACATCCTGCATGTATACGCACATGCGCACACACACACACACACACGCGCACGCACACACACACACACAAAAGTTCTTGAGGCCTCACCATCCTCCAAATATGTCTATCCAGCACGCCGTCATGAAAGAATATAGAGCATAAAACACTGCCTTAAGCCTTTCCACCACGGAGGAAAACTCATACCACACTGAATGTCAAAAAAAAGCAACTTTTCAACAACAGCAAGAGAGAGAAGAGAGGAGATGGGGAAGTGCAGCCTCACACCTGACAACCAAACACACGCGCGCACACACACACACACACGCCTCCTCCAAACTCCTCCGAACGCCCCCCCCCCCCCCCTTCCTCCCTAATAAAGTCGGCACAGAAAGAGTCGGGATAATTAGTTTACCCCGCGCCGCGCGGGGCGAGGAGTGGCCGCGCTGTTATTATTTCTCCTCCTCCTCCTCCCCCCCGATGCCTGTGACACCGGCGACGCCGGCGAAGTCCGGGGCTCCGCCCGCCCCTCCCCCCCCCCCCCCCCCCAACGAGGCGCGGCCCCAACCAGTGCGCCAGCTTGATATATTCGTAATGTTCCTTAATATTTTCATTTTGATGTCATTTGTGGCCTCGGCTTTTTAAATATCCGCTCTGTAATAATGTTTAATTTCAAGGGTCAGTCTGCCAAGGAGTATATTAAAGCTGATAAAACTCATTTCCAAAGCCCCGATATCACGCGGAGATCAGGTTAGGAGGCCAGCCCCCGTGAATACATCATCCTTTATCAGGCTGATAATGGGGAGATGACAGAGGCGCGTTATTACAATGAGAGACCTGCTCATTTTCCGCGCCGGGCCGGGGAGGAACCGTGGGGTCCGGGAGTGTTTGCGCGTTACTCAATAAAAAGCAATTCCTCCACGGGAGAGGAGGAGAGAAGTGGGGAGGGGGTGGGGGGAGTGAAAATGGGGGGATGGATGGAAGGAGGGGGGGGGAGGGAGTAGGGGAAATTGGGAGGGGGGGTGGGGAGTGAGGGGGCTGGGGGGGGGAAAGGCAACTTTCTCCAACCCGCCACACTTATTTGATTGCGATGAATAATAAATTGAGCTTTTGGCAGAGCGGAGCGGAGGGTAGTTACTGGGAAGGTGATAAGCTCTGATTTGCAAAAGGGCCGGTTCGGAATTAACCTATTTAATTGAGCCATTAGAAGAGGGAGGGGGGGGGGGGGAAATGTAAAAGAAGAAAAAAAAGGGGGGTGCGATGGAAAAAGTGAGAGAAAGGGAAGGAAAGGGAGAGAGAGAGGGAGGGAGGGAGGGAGGGAGGGAGAGGGGGAAAACAGCTCATCAGGGATGTGGAATCTAATCCGGGAATGTAATGACAAATCTGCGTGTCTCAGAGACTCTTGATATAATGAATGAGCCTAATCAATGGGCCTCCTCAGCCACCTGAGTCCTGATTGGACCAGAACCCAGCCTAATGACACTCTTATGAGGAGTCCAGAAGCTGAAATAACAATAATAACAATAATAATAATAATAATAATAATAATAATAATAATACTAACTTTATGAAGTATAAATAAATAACAATGATCACACTGGAACTGGCAGCCGGATAACCGTGACCGCTATGAGGAATTTCAGGAACACCGCCTCTGGAATTCTGGGACACAACGGAGCTGAGAGAGGCAGGTGCAGAACAGGTGAGTCACGGGATCGAATGGCAGGTGAGCACCACCGCTCAGGTGCACCGAAACACTGATTAGTTTTAAACCTGCGTGTGCATTCATGCATGTGTGCACGTGAATGCATGTGCGTGTGCATGTGTGCATGTAAATGCATGTGCGTGTGCATGTGTGCACGTAAATGCATGTGCGTGTGCATGTAAATGCGTGTGCGTGTGCATGTAAATGCGTGTGCATGCGTGCATGTAAATGCGTGTGCGTGTGCATGTAAATGTGTGTGCGTGTGCATGTAAATGCGTGTGCATGCGTTCATGTAAATGCGTGTGCATGCGTGCATGTAAATGCGTGTGTGTGTGCGTGTGCATGTAAATGCGTGTGTGTGTGCATGTGCATGTAAATGCGTGTGCGTGTGCATGTAAATGCGTGTGCATGCGTGCATGTAAATGCATGTGCACGCGTACGGTTTATGAATCGCGCACACGGCGGGATTATAACATGCACCGGGCACAGCGGGGTCCAGCGCAGCCGCATGTGCAGCGTGTGCTGGGTCAGTTTAATCAATTTCAGCTTTTCCCCGCGAAACGCCACCGGCCATCCGAGAGCCCCCCCCCCCCCCCCGCTTTGTCACGACCGCGCCGCCCGTACCGCCAAAACAGAAAGGGCCTTCGATCGCATCGATCCGCCCGTAGCGGCACCGCGGCTGCGGGACCCTGAACCTCAAAACCAGGTAAATCCGCCTCGCCGGCGGATTCCTGAAAACCTGCTGATTCAGGGGGGCCCGCGAGCGTCGCGTTACCGCCAAACGTTCGGCTTTAAAAAAATAAAATAAAACCATTCCGACGCACCACATACGGTCCCTGCTGGATTCATTAACACCAGCAGAGCCGACTTAACACGCGGAACACTGCAGCGATCAAATGAGCCCCCACCCCCCCCCCCCCACTCTCACACTTTTTTTCTTTTTTTCCTTTTTTTTTGTTTTTTTTGTTTTGCTTATTTAAACAAAAGGAACAGCGATCATCGACCGGCACTTTGAGGCCGTTCGCAAATAATCCGTCGACCTCCTCCTACATTCACATGAATACCGCACGGCAAAATGAGCAGCGTTAAAATGAAACTCTGATAGAGCACTTTTAACATCGCAATACTGGGATTTGGCAGGCGCTGGTGTTCAGAGTTATTTATATAGCAAACAAAAGTCCAAAGGGATCAAGGGATCGGTGCACAAATACATACCCTAATAGAGAACATGTTTTGTCCCTACCTGATCATATGAGCACTGTCAGAGTTGATTTAACATTTAAATTAACATTTTGCAGTGTACAATGGCACCATTAACTGGTGTAAAAATGTCTCCTGTCTGCCAAGATGATCCCGCTCCTTCACAGAAAAAATAGCAGGAAAACTAAAAGAGGGGTGAGGGGTGGAGAGAAGAGTAAAAGAAGCTTGTCAGTTCATTTTTCTTTTCTCCTTTTTCACATGTCTTTTCTCCACGAGAGGAGGAACAGGTGAAAAAAAGGGGGCAGACCCTAGCTTCCTGCCCCCAAGGTCGGCCCAGAGGTCAGAGGTTAAAGGTCGTGTTGCGGTGGGGAGCACGCGTGAGGTGGCTCCTTGCTTAACTCAATCCCAGCAGGTGACCCCCCCCCCCCCCCGCCCGCCCCTCCATTCAATACCCCAACTTCAGTCATTTAAAAGCCTTGTTTTTTTTCCTCGCTCTTTGAGAAGAGACTCGATATTCAAATGCTCCTGCGGTTGCCGTGGCGAGCGGCGCATGAGCGTCTGAATACTCGCCCGTCAGTCCGTCCGGCCGTCTGTCCGTCCGCAGGCCCTTCCGTTCCATTGAGGCAGATCAAACAGCCGTGATAACAAAGACAACAATGGCTGCTGGGGGGGGGGGGGCTAAGGGCAGTCTGTGACCCCCTCTGTATCGTCCCCGAGAGGGGAAGGTTACCAGGGACAACGGGAGGGGGCCAGTGAGCCTGATGAGTCCTGGGGGGGGCACGGGGAGATAGTGGGACACTGTCCCAATGCCAGATCTATAAGACATGTCAATAAACTAAGAGGACCAAAGACTCAGTGTGTGCTTGTGGGGTTGGGGGGGGGGGGGCAAATCCCAAACCTACCCTCCTACCCCCCCTCCCCAAAAAAAAAAAACACTGCAAGGAGGCTGGTGCCAGGCTGGGGGTGGGGTGGGGGGTCGTGGGGTGGGGGGGGGGGGGGGGGAGGGCGGGGGTCGTGTGCACCAGATCCCCAGCTACCACCACTGTTGTTCCCTCATTTGATTTTGATGAATAATACATACGGGGTGATGTGTGTGTGTGTGTGTGTGTGTGTGTGTGTGTGTGTGCGCGTGCGTGCGTGTGTGGGACGAGGACGAGGGACGGGGCGGGGAAGGGGGGGGGGGTGTTCTCAGCCTTAAAGGAGACTGGCACAGAGGGAGTCATTACTGAGCAAGACACACTGATGAGGGGGTGAGAGGACGGGGGAATGGGGGGGGGGGGGGGGGGTTGGGGTGGGTGAAAAACAAACAAGAGGTGCTGCAGAGAGAGAGAGAGAGAGAGAGAGAGAGAGAGAGAGAGAGAGGGGGAGCGAGAGAGAGAGGGGGAGCGAGAGAGAGAGAGAAATGGGGCCCTTTGAATTCACTTTAAATATTCTGGCTACAAGTCCTTCGTCATCATTTCTTTTTTAAGCACCCCCACCCCAATGGGCTTCCAAATCACAGATGATTTTATTTTATTCCATGTTAATTCACTCAACACCTAGCACTCATTTACAGTTTTAAACTGCCATGTCATTTCTGATAATGACGATGATGAAGACGATGATGACGAAAATGATTATTACTTTTATTATTATTATTATAATTATTATAATTATTATTATTATTATTATTATTATTATTATTATTATTATTATTTACAGCAATTACTACTTTGGAACAACAAAACAGCCAGTGGTATTCCTGTTTTTTTTTTTTTTTTGTTCCATTCTCTATTACAGCAAACTTATATTTTATTTAAAATCTTTGGAGCACGTCTGCCTTCCTCCAGCCTAGGCCTCGAATGGAATTATAAATCGCAGACGACTTGCAAAAAAGTAATTGCGTATATATTTTATGTTCATCAGCGATCCCACTGTGACAATTGTTTGAGCTACAGCACACGCAGAAGTACATACAGCATAAAAACAGAAAGAAAGAAAAAAATATTTGCACAGTGTGAATCCCAAAGAAGTCCGGTATTACCAAGTAGTAAAATATGGATTATTTTATTCTCTCCAAAATACTAAAACTATAGCCACGGCCCACGGGGCTGGATGGTGCACAAACTTGGCTAGAATGTTCAGCTGTGATTGGCGTGGGATACCTGCACCTTTGCAACAGGGTAACGGTTTTGACTCCTCGGTTTCCTGCTCTTGTTGGGTAAGGAAAACTCTACCGTGGGCAACTTCATTAATTCAAGAAGCACTTGGGCCATGCATAGAATAATGAATTATTATTATTATTATTATTATTATTATTATTATTATTATTATTAATAATAATAATAATTCTGTCGGGTTGAGTCAGCACTAGTGCGCGGATACCCAAACACACGCACACAAACGCACGCGCGCGAATCAACAGAGAGCAGAGAAGATAAAAAGCATTCGCATCGCCTCGCGGGGCCGCAAGACACTGGGGGAGGCAGCGCGAGAGAGCGAGCGCGAGAGGGCGAGCGAACGAACGTTATGTCCGTTATGGTCTCTCCTCCTCATCCGTGATGAGACCGGTGCAGAGAAACAGAACAAAACGAGGAGAGAGAGTGAGAGAGAGAGAGTGGGGAGGCGAGCCGAGCGGCGGCAGGCTCGGCGTTATCACTCATTCTGATTCCATATTACAGCATGACGAATGAGCCCCCGGGGGCTGAAGAGCGGCGCTCCGTCGCTTATTACCGCTCACTTAAGTGGGAGTTGATTTAGCTTAAATAGGTTGTTTCATAAGGAGAAGACACCGCGCTGTCACTGCCGCTCTGTTCCTCCGCACTGTAGCCCGCCACTTTAATTGAATAATGCCTACTCTACATACCTATTAGGGCGTTTAGCTACATATGATGCCCACATAATTGCTTATACAGCCAGCTAATTCTCATCCCGATGTGTAATATTTCATGCGGTTAATATTGAGAAAAAAAATGTGTCTCCGAGGGTATATCCCGTAAATTTCAAGATGGTCCGTTATTTTTATTCACCCCTCCCTCCCTGTTCAGTAGGCTAATTACGCTCCCTCGCAGTTTCATAATTTCTTTTTATTTCGGTCTCATTCATTTTTGACATTTGACGATGTTTGACAAAGAAATAAAAAGTAACAAATAAGTCTCCCCGGGCAAAACATTCACACCATTAAATTTTGTTTATTCGTATCTGATTAGTAGAGCCCAGAGAACTTCCAGTAATAACAATGCTCGCAAACGGCATAATATGAAGGTTCTAATTAAAATAAGCACAGCATATTTGGTGGACTGGAATAATAATAATAATAATAATAATAATAATAATAATAATAATAATAATAATCTGTGATTTTGTTCATTAGATAATATTTTGCATTAGTCGTTTGATGAAGCACGTTCGTTACGTTAGTGATGAAGCATGGCGCAAGAGAACTAGGACTGATCCTGCCAATCTCTTTTTTTGTTTCTCGCTTGACCCAGAGCACCAGGGTTCATAGTTAACCTACACTACAAAAAGCCAATTGAGCAAGAAGAGGCAGGGTGAGAACGCGACAGAATGAGTTTGATCTATCGCTTTCAGACCTGAACATAAATGTCGACCTCGCCTTCCATTAAAGAGAGCACAAATCCGGGCACCGGTAGCATATACAGGTTGGGGGGGAGGGGGGGGGGGGGGGGGGGGGGCAGCTGTTTCGGTTCACACCTGGGGCCAACTGCGTTTGGCCTTAGCGAGTGGATTGTGATAAATGGCCGAATGGATGTACGGCTTAATCTCTCTCTTGGTGTGTGCCTTTTACGCGTCTGCCGCCAGTAACTCATGCGCGTGAATTTCTTTGCTGAGCTTTCGTGTACGGCTGCTTGAGAGAGAGAGAGGATGCGGGATATTTGCAAAAGCGCGAAATAGCTCGAACTTGGAAAGCCTTGCCTTAGAATATTCCGTTCTGGAGTCGCCCTGCGCGACATCACCAGAGGCGTAAACATCTTCAAAGTGACGTGCTCAGCAGCCATAATAAAAAAAAATTGAATTCGTTGTAAAATAGTCATGCCGAACTTGCCGAAGTTACACTCTCAGGACAGATGTGTTAAAAACAACACGTTGCGTGTCATTTTTTTTTAAAAAACTGGTTAAGGACAACACATTTTGTGTTACTTTCAACACAGTCTGCGTTTAAAAAAAATCTCCCTTTGTAGCATATATATTGTATATTTGTACCACAAAAGTAGAAACTGACACAAAATGTGCTAGAAAAATAACACAAAAGTAGTAGCACAAAAAGTCTGTTGATATTAACACATCGTTTTTGAGAGTGTACGGTTTCATATCGAGAGAACTTAATGGTGGACAAACAACTTGAAAAACTGCGCCACTTCGCCCACACAGTTACCAACGTTTTTGTCACCGCATCTCGCGACACGGTCGCCGATTTAAATGGCCATCCATAATTTAGCGTTAGAACGCGCCAGACTACAACCTAAAAGGCTTGCGCTGCCGCAGCACTGCGCATGCCTCACGTTTTTAAACGCCGCGGAGTAATTAGGTTAACAGCCATGATGTCACCAGAACGTGTTAATTCCGTGTCTAATGAACCCAGATCAGCAGCGGGGTTTCGGTCCTTGAGGATCAGTGTTGCTGTGACATTAAAGCGCAATAAATGCTACTAAAGTGCAGCAGTGGGAACCAAACTGCTATAAATTCACCTTCACTCTGCCCAAGTTCCAAAAACTGACTTGGAAAAGTGCTAGATTTCTCACCTGGCACTTCAAGCAGGTGTGTGCTTTCTGCAAAGAAGAAAGAAAAAAAAAAAGAATTAATCCTGATTAATTAGGAAATACGAATTTTCAGATTGTGAATGTCTTCGGGGACCTAGTAGTATTTGGATTTCAATACTTATGATTCTCTCCTGTGATCAGCTGGTGTGTGTGCATGTTTGTGTGTGTGTGTATGTATGTGTCCATATGTGTGCTTATGTTTTTGAGTGTATATGTGTGTGTATGTCTGTCTGTGCATATGTATGTGTGCATATGTGTGTATGTGTGTGTGTGTGTGTGTGTGTGTGTGCGTACATGCGTGTGTGTGTGTGTAACATACCCAAGTCCTCTATCTGTATTCCAGGTCTGAAGATGAGTATTTCCTGATTAATCAGGTGAAATCCCATCCCTGCATTAAGGGAGAAACACAGGCTCTGATGAAGTGAAGAAAAGTTTAATTTAAGAAGCAAGTGTACAGGTTTCTCCGGCAGCTACCCCCCAACTGTGCACCTGGATATGCAAAAAAAACTCCACTTTTTGGGGAGGAAAAAAAAAGTATAAGATTAAGAACTGGCATTAGTTTGCTAAAACAGCACAACAACTGTGCAGGTCCTGTAAAGAATCACTAAAATATTGCTCCAGCAATGATGCACTAACACCCCCCACCCCACCCCCGTCCCACACCTTCACCCCCACCCCCACCCCCACCCCCACCCCCCCTTGACATTTTGTGGAAGCTTTCCAAAGACACCTTAGCGGTGGAATTTGGGCTGTCAATCACAACCCCCCCCCACCCCCCGCCCGTACATTAAAATGCTTATTCATCATAAAACGCCCCCCCCCCCAATCCACCTCATCCCGCCAATACAACACCCCCCCCCCCCTTTCCCGTGCCACCCCAACAGCCAACCGTAGGCGCCCGAGGTGCCTTCTCAATCAGAGTGATTGATGACGAGGATGGGGAAGCAGATCATTTGGGTGCCCTTATCTGCAGAGGACGTATATCAAATCAACACCGGCTAATGATTTCTCCCCTGCTTGCTTGGCAGAATTCGCAATAATCTATTCAACAATGCATGAGGAAAATAATTCCTAAAGTCAAATAATGATTGGGGCTTAGGCTGCTTCAAGGTAGCCAAAGGAAAAAGGGAAGGAGAGAGAGAGAGAGAGAGAGAGAGAGGGAGAGAGAGGGGGGTGGGGTGGGGGTATGGGGGGGGGGGGGTGGGAACTATGCCCAGAGAATATACAACAGATCCCTACGGTATGAAAAGTGTCGCTTTGTCATGGTGAAAAGAAAGGATCGCAGCTGCACAGGCTACGGGAGAGGGCATTAGCACGTCACTGACACAGAAGCGAGGAGAAGCATAAAAACTGTGATCTACGCGTCAGCTCTGTTTGCGTTTGTGTGGATTAGCGGCTACGGCTAGTAAGTGGCGAACAAGGCTGCCCTCAGTACGAAAGGCTTCGACGCCCAAACCTCCCAACCCACCCCCCCCCCCCCACCACCACCCCGCCCCCCCCAGGGTGGCCCATTATAACTCTGCATTAGAGCGTTCGGTCACGGGCCTCTCCGCCTTCCTTCGCCGATAATTTATGGCGCCATTACTGGGTTAATTAGCGCCTCGTGCTTCCTGGTACGTTTCCGTGGCGACCCGCACTGCCCAGCCCTGCCCTGCCCCGCCCCTCCTGACTCACTGCGCCTCAAGTTCCTCTCCTTTTTTATTTTATTAATCATCAATATTATGTTGTTTTTCATATAATAATTTATTTATGTATCATTTCGCTTTTCTTATGAAACTACTTTTTTTTTTTCATTGACCTCACCTGCGTCTGCTGACAGGTGTAAAGTTGTGCTGCCAAAGCCTGCTTTTCTTTAGAAACTTTTTTTTAAATTACTTTTTTGTTTTTTTTTCTGGGTGGGGGTTGTTATTAATGCAAGCTCTCTGGTCATATCTGAATTTGATAGGGAGAGAGAGAGAACAGAGTAGAGAGAGGGAGATTAGGGATATACTGTAGGAAAGAGGGAGGGAGGGGGGAGAGAGAGAGAGATGGAGAGAGTAGAGAGAGGGAGGATGAGGGATATAGGAAAGAGAGAGAGAGGAAGAGAGGGGGAGGTGCCATTTTCAGTTTGCAACTTCCCCACCTTTCCAGTTCTCACCACCAACCAAAAAAAAAGAAGTTGTTAAAAAAAAAACAACAACGGACCCCTGTTCCTGCATTGTAATAATCCCAGTAACAGAGAGCAACGACAGCCAAGATCACCCTGATAATAATCTCCTCTGCTCACAAACAGTAAAAAAATAAAAAAAAAACAGAATAAAAAAGAATAAAAAAAAACGACAGAAAAGGACAGCGCCTGACGACTGTCAGCCGGAACGGCGAAGCGTTTAAGGAGGGAGGCTTCGCCGGCACGGAGGCGGCCGTGCGTGAAAGTCAATTTAGCATGCGCGCGCGCGGCTAACTTATTCATTAACAACACGCGGCACGAGAGAGAGCAAGAGAGAAGGGAAGAGAGAGGGAGAGAGAGAGAGCAAGAGAGAAGGAAAGAGAGAAGGGAAGAGAGAGGGGGAGAGAGAGAGAGAGCAAGAGAGAAGGGAAAAGAGAGGGAAAGAGAGAAGGGAAGAGAGAGGGAAAGATAGAGCAAGACAGAAGGGAAGAGAGAAGGGAAGACAGAGGGAAAGATAGAGCAAGAGAGAAGGAAAGAGAGAAGGGAAGAGAGAGGGAGAGAGTGGGAGCAAGAGAGAAGGGAAAAGAGAGGGAAAGAGAGAAGGGAAGAGAGAGGGAAAGATAGAGCAAGACAGAAGGGAAGAGAGAAGGGAAGACAGAGGGAAAGATAGAGCAAGAGAGAAGGAAAGAGAGAAGGGAAGAGAGAGGGATAGAGAGAGAAGGGAAAAGAGAGGGAAAGAGAGCAAGGGAGAGATAGAGAGAAGGGAAGAGAGAGGGAGAGAGAGAGAGAACAAGAGAGAGACGGGGGAGAGGGGAGAGAGAGAGAGACCAACCACCCAATAAGAGTATAACCAATGTACAGATACACTATATGACCAAAAGTATCTGGACACCCCTTGGTCTGGGGCTGTTTTTCATAGTTTGGGCTAGGCCCCTTAGTTCCAGTGAAGGCAAATCTTAATGCGATGATATTCTAGGCTATCCTGTACTTCCCCCAACAGTTTGGGGAAGGGCCTTTCTTGTTTCAACAGACACACAGCGAGGTCCATATAGAAATGGTTGTGTCGAGATCAGTGTGGAAGAACTTGTCTAGCCCGCACAGAGCCTGACCTCAACCCCATCCAGCACCTTCAGAATCAGTTGGAAAGCCAACTGCGAGCCAGGCCTAATCGCCCAATCAGTGCCCAACCTCACTAATGCTCTTCTGGCTGAATGGAAGCAAATCCCAGCAGCAATACTCCACCATCTAGTATGAAACCTTCCCACAAGAGTGGAGGTTGTTATCATAGCAAAGTGTGGACCAGCTCCATATTAATGCCCATAATTGTGGATGAGATGTTGGATGTCAGGTATCCACATATATTTGGCTATATAGTCTATTTGGTGTATCAAGCATATTGAATTTAATTGGATTTAGATTCAAATAACCCCCCCCCCCACCCCCTTGAGGTGAGTGTATGTGGATGAGCATGAGGGGCTGGGGATGGGGGGGGGGGGGGGTTCATAGGGATTTATCCCCCCCCCCCCAAAGGGAAAACATCATTTTTTTCATCTGCATGAAATTACAACCATCATCACCCAAGTGCACATGGACAGGAGTGAGAGAGAGAGAGAGAGAGAGATAGAGAGAGATGAAGACAGAGACACACAGACAGAAAGACAGACAGAGAGACGGAGAGAGACAGACAGAGAGCACACACACAGAACCTCATGACAAAAAACCTCATCAACAGGAAGTGATTTAAAGTATAACTCCTCCCCCCCCTTCTCTCCCCCCCCCCCCACCCCTCACTTCTCCACTAACCCTCCCTCTTTCTAGCCTAGAAATGATAAATGTAAATAATCCAGAGTAATCCATTATGGGTAACTGACAGCTCGCGTGAGTGGGAGGGTGTGAGGAGGAAAAGGGTTGGGTGGTGGTGGGGTTTGGGGGGGTGGTGGTGGGGTTTGGGGGGGTGGTGGGGGGGCGGGGGGGTATCAGGAGCGTCGCCCCAATTATCATCTTATTATTGGTGCTAAGTGGCCCCCTATTAGGGCCGTTGACCTTAATTTCCGAGCGGGAAAAAAGAAAAACCGTTAACCTTTGCAACAGCGACACGGAAACCGTTTAACGCACCGCGGGAGCCAATCAATGGCGACGCTGACAAAAGAAGCCCCGCCCCCCTCGCGGTAGTCTCCAGGCCCGTCAGCAGAGGACATAGTCGCAGAAATGAAACAGGAAGCAAAGGCAGAGATGCAGGTAAGAGGTAAGAGCATCACGTGACCCAGGACAGCGCTCGAGACGAAAAGACCTGGATTCAAGCAACGCTAGACGCTTAACTACAAATTAAACGCAAGTCTGATTTGTTCTTCGCAGACTGGCTGGTTCGGAAATCGCTCAACATCAACTCACCAATCTCGTGTTTGTGAATAAAGATAATAATCATTTTAAATGTTTTCTTACACTTACTTTATCGGATT
>CM077284.1:3967626-3980126 GCA_039654925.1 Anguilla pacifica
GCGCTCACAGTCCTAGTCAGCTGCCGTGCACCGCTACCGTAAGGCATCTGCCACCTGATACCGAAACTTAAAACGACAGGCTTTATTATTTTATTCCAAAGCTATCAGGCACAAACACGTCTAATCTTGTCCTCCAAAAGCTACGGATAACATCTATACACACCTCCCCTGCTACCGTGCGTGTCAGTTCCCTAATCCCTCTTCCTCACCTATCTCCTCCTCACCTGTGTACAGCTGTGTACTCAGGTACTTCAGGTTGAGGGGATACTGGCCAACAGCAAGCCGCAGAGAGCCAACCCAAGGCTCTGATCCAAGAACACTGAGTCTACCAACCTCCTGATCTCCACTATCTCCAGGGGCCCTATCCATGAAGAACCTCAGCATGTAAGACTGCTGATCCTGGATCAGTTTTCACTTTAGCTCACAATTGGTGAAGTCAGAATTTGTGCAGTGGATACCTGATCCAAGATTAGCAGCCCCGAATCAGAGATGATTCCAGAATGCCACATTTATGCACCTCATATTTACTAATAGCCATTACTACACGTGTTTACAGTAAATGTCACTGTAAATAAGCGGGAAGCGTTTCGCTCTGGAGCGGCTAAATCGCCATTAGCACTCGAGCGTCTCGCTGCACGTACAGGGGAAAGCTGAAATTGGGGTTCGCCCACAGGAGCCCCCAAAAACGCTTCGTCCGCGCAGAGCCCAAGCCACGGACCGCGGCGTGGGAAAAGCGAGCGCGTTGCCCGCCGTGACTTCATCCAAACGAAGAGGAGGAGCGATCAGTCGCGGGGACTTTGCCGGTGACTCCGGCGCGGAGGGGTCGAGCCGAGGGTAAGGGCTCACGGGGCCGCGAATCGAAACGGGCGAAATCCTCGCGGCCAGGCCCGAGAGCCTCCATCGACCCAAGAGACAGGAAGCGGCGTCATCAAGACGCGCGTACGTTTCTCCAAGAGGCGAGATTTCCTTTTGCGGAAAATGAACACTTCTCTGCGTTTGAATGCCGTGACAATGGAAATCCACTGAACTGAACTTGGAACGGTGGCAAAATAAACAGGCCGCAGTTCGCCCTGAACTTTCCCCCTCTGGAGAAACCAGCAGCGTGTGATTGGCTCTGCAGCTCAGCACAGGTACAGCTCTGGTGTGAGCTGGTGTGTGTGTGTGTGTGTGTGTGTGTGTGTGTGGGTATGTGTGTCTGTGCATCTAAATGTGTGTGTGTGTGGTTGTGTTTGTTTATGTGTATTGTCTGTGCATGCGTTTGTGTGTGTGTGGGTATGTGTGTATGTATGTGCTTGTGTGTGCGTGACTGTTTGACTGTGTGTGTGCGTGTATATGTGCGTGTGTGCGCGTGTGTATATGTGCATGGGTGTGCACTTGTGTGTGTGTGAGTGTGTGTACTGTATGGGCTTGTGTGTGTGTATGGTGTGTGCATGGGTGCGCGCTTGTGTGTGTACTGTATGTGCTTTGTGTGTGTGTGTGTATATGTGTGTATATGCATGCTCACACATGTCATTAGTGTTGGGTACACACAGTAGGGGTGTGTGTGTGTGTGGTGTGCGTGTGTGAGTGTGTGTGTGTGTGTATATGGGTGTATATGCATGCTCACACATGTCATTAGTGTTGGGTACACACAGTAGGGTGTGTGTGTGTGTGTGAGTGTGAGTGTGTGTGTGTGTGTGAGTGTGTGTGTGTGTGTGTTGTGTGTGTGCGCTGTGTCTCCTGGGGCTCACCACCTGCAAACCCAACGCGTCCAAATTACGAGGGGGAAGGGAGCGAGCGCGGCCTTGAGCGGCGGAGCCCTGCCCTGCAGCTACATTATTGAGCCATGCTAATGTCCCTCGCCTTCCTCATTCGCCTCTTCGTCATCCTAATCTCCCAGCCAGCCTCAATTCGCCTCTCTCTCCCTCTCTCTCTCTCTCTCTCTCTTTTTATATATTTTTGTTTTATTTTTTTATTTTTTTAAAAACTCCCTCGTTTTTATTTCTGAATTTGCAAAATAAAAAAATAAAAGACCCACAGCGAGGAGCGGTTCCCGCCCAAGGTCTCCGGGCTCGGTAAAGAGACTCTCCCCCAGACTTAATAAGCCGCAGGGGGCGAGGAGTTTAGGCCGGTGAGCGGGTAACGAGATGCTCCCCCGTCTCTCGTACTGTTTACTTGGAAAATCCTCTTAGAGGCGCCCCCCCCCTCCTCGCCCCCCCCCCTCACCTTGCCTGGCTCATAGAGCTTTATTCTTGTTAATTGGTCATTAAGCATAGTTGTTTGCGAGCCTCGCTAAATCTTTAAACAGGACGTTAAATAATGGAAAAGGTTTGTCACAGACATCGAGCCGATGGGTGGGGAGAAGGCAGTGGGCCTGTTTTTGTATTTTTTATTTTTTTTGATCGTTATCACATAAATTAGTATCTCTGATAACAACGGCTTCATTCATTTCGCAACTCGTGAAAGTCTAGCGTAAAATATTTTTAAAAATTGTAAGGATTTGCCCCTTTTTGGTTTTTCCTTTTGCTGGTTTAATTCATTCCTCAAATGAGGAATAAGAATGAATTGTGGTGATGACTTAAAAAAAAACAAAGGAGGTTTTTAAAATTGATTTAATTCTATTTATTAAATTTTTGGGGGCTTCATCGGTTCTCTTCAGTGTCTCGGTGCCGTGGCAACAGCGTCCGGCCAGACGGACACTAAACAGAAACACAAAATGGACTCCCGAGGAGCGGGCGGAGGCCTCCGGACGGAGAAGGCTGACGAAATGAGAAACGCGGGGCGCCGAACTCGGGCCAGGAGAGATTGCATTTTATACAGCCGCGCGTGCGATGGGTCTCCCTCTCCCTTCCAGCCAGCCCCGTGGAGGTAGCGCACACCCCACCCCACCCCACCCCACCCCTGCTAAATTCAATTCCCTCGTCCCCTTAGGAATGGGGACCTGTTTAAGACTGACAGCAGGCAGAACACTGCAACAGGTGTCTCACACACACACACACACACACACACACACACACACACACCAGGATCAGTCCCCCCCCCCCCCACTCCCTCAAACAGCAGTGATTCTGTTATACTTGCATGACTTCTCAGTTAATGATTTTAGTCATGTCTCACACACACAATCCCCCCCCCCCACCCACCCACAAACCCCCCCCAACTAAAGACCCTTTTTATTTTCACTCCTCTGTTGTATGTGTGCATGTATGGAAAATGCCAGCAGTTGGTGTATTTAGGGTGCATGTGAGAGAAATTTTGGGGTGGAGGAGGGTGGGGTGGGGGCATCATGACATCTGTGTGAACACAAAGACCCCCCCCCCCCCCCCGTGTGGAGTATCACTTCTGCGTGTCAATAATGGTCCAGTCAAGTGTGATGGGACAGGCGTGACTGACCCCCCCACCCCACCCCCCCGAATCGCCACCCCGCCAGTCTGTGACCCCATTACCAGCCCCTCCCCCCCCCCCCCACACGCCCCCTTCCCTCTCACCTTCTGTCTGTCCCAATCGCCCAGGCCTCTTGCCCCCCCCCCCTTCTCCCCCTTCCCCTCTCCCCCTCCCTCCTCCTATTGTTCCCTCTCTCCGCGGCCCGGCTCGTGGTAAACAAGGCCGCCCCCCCCCCCCCAAAATAAAAGCTGTGATTCCCGCTGTGGTTCAGCGGGGAAAGGTGATGCAGACCGGAGTAGGCCAAGTTCCTCACCCCCCCCCTCCCCCCCCCCCACTCTAACCCCCAACCCCCAAAATCTAACCCTGTGCCCACATTAGGACCACCAGCCGACTGTATCACAGGAATCAAATCCGCCATTCAATTAGGATTTAGGGTTTTCAGTTGTACTGATAGCGTGCTTTATGTCTTTTTTAAAAATTGCTTTTAAGGAGTATTGTGAACACACACAAGAATTTCATTACACATTACATGTATACTTTATACACTTAATGCTGTTCACTTATCAGGCCCCTTGACTTTCATCTAGATCCTCTAAAAAAACATTTTTTGACATCTTTTGCCCAAGAAATTACCTATTTTGCGAAAGGGAACAAGTTCGGCCGGAAAATATCAATATGCATGCGTTATTTATTTATTTACTTATTTATTTTGAGTGGTTCTTTGTTTTCTTTAATAATAAAATCGTGAAAAACAACAACTTTAAAGTAAGGAGTGAAAGGAAAATGACGGGGTCTAGAGACAAGTAAAATGTACCCCCTTTCTGTGACCTATGAAGTAAGTTTCTGACGATGAACAGCGAACCTCATCGTTTCTGCTCGCCAGTTCCTGACTGCCATCTGCAGGCTGTTTTTAGATTGCACCACATTATAATTGTTATGCCCTTAAAGAATATGGTAATCATTGCCTCGTTAAAAAAAAGACCTTAACACATTTCTTTTCTTTTTTTACCTAAAACAATCGGAAGAATTGCTGATTCTGTAATTTATTAATTGGGAGGCAAATGATTATTACACATTAAAAATAATTGTTGTTAAAAAGACCTAAATTGCAGCTTGCAATGGTTTTGCCAAGAGAGAACAGAAGCGACGCGTTTGTTTCCGTTATGAAATTTATCCTGAAGTTAGACAGACTGCCTGATAAAAAATGCACATTTTATTTAATTGTATTTCATTCAGCGCCAACATGTCACTGAGGCACTCCAGCAGCATCTTTACAAAGGTCAAACACCCCATTTAACAAGTACTTAGCGACGGAAAACCAATTTGCAGATGTATTTAAGTCAGATTTGTCATGCAGATGTACCTAAAATCGCTGTTAAATCAGGGCAAAAAAAGACATGGTAGGTAGAAGAGCACGCGCTGTATTGCCGTCCTGTTGGGAGCGCGGCGATCACACGGCGGTATTAAACGAGAATTAAACTATTAGTGGCGCGCGGACCACATCAGTGTCAGTAGGACCCCGAAAAGAAATAACGTATGTATTGGATGGACCGTTTCCACTATCTGAGAGTCACTTGGTGGCACCGAGTGATTCGTTTAATAATGTATTACACTTCGTGTATTATTATTTACTGTTTACATAGCAAAATAAATAAATAAATAAATAAATAAAAATTATGCTGTGCGAGGACGGCATTCACCCGGCGCCGTCTGAGGCGCGAACTAACGGCGGCCGGGACCAGCCAGGGGAGAAGAACGCACAGCGCTTTTATTTTCTTTTTTTTATCCTTCTTAAGAGAGAGCCTCGCGCACCCAGGAGTGAAAAATAAAGAAAATAAAAGACGCGTTCATGTGCCGTTGTAAATGCATCCTAAGGTTGTCAAAGAGGAACGGGGTAGAAACGGAGAGGAGGAGGAGGCGGGGGTGAGCTTTTGAATATTAATATTAATTATTAATGCGGACGGATAACTGGTGTCCACTGAGCCGTTTGCCCGCCGTCTTTCTTCTTTTTCAGGCACTTCTTAGGAGTCTCGTGCGTGGCGAGCGGGCGACAATGAGCCGACACCAGGAGGGCGAAGTGCGGCTCTCGAGCCCAGATCGCGTTGCGTCGCCAGGCGGAACACATTCTCATAATATAATAATAGAAAACTTTTCGGCACAGAATTATATATATATATATATATATCATAGACAAGCTTTATTTATGCTGTTTATTTCTCTTTTGTTGTTGTGTTTTCTTTAGTTTTATTCAAGAGCACTCATTGGTCCCATCTCGTTATGAATACACTTCAGGCACGCACCGTAGGAATACTGTCTCCAGATATGAGAATTCATTATACGGGGATCGTTTCTCTCGCCCCTCTTATTTAGTATTTTAATAATAAATGTGGAATACTCGGGGAAAAGCAGTAACTGCGCAGCTTTCTAAATCTGAGATAGTTTATCTCCTTTGTTTTGATTCAAAACGTTGGATGCGTGCGCAAGACTCCAGCCTCCAGCAGAAAAAACGCGCGCGGACCCCGGCACGCTGTTTTTCCAAACCCATAAAGCGAGTGACTTCAAAATGCGAGCTATTTGTTTGGGTCCGTTATCGTGGGAATAAGCAGAGCGACTGCGAGGGGATTCATTAGAATTCCTTTCAAGTTTTTTTTTTTTTTTCCGCGCGCGGCCTCCTTGTGTACGTCTCTCCCTCTCCGCATTCCCCTACCTGCACTGGCTCATCGTCTCTGTGGGGTAGCAAAGAGGGCGGGGCAGTCAGGCGGGTAACACCACCAAAAGCACTGCCACCCCTCACCCCACTCGCCTTGCTGCACCACCCACGTGGAGGTGGGGAGGGGGGGGGGGACTCCTGGAGCTCTGTGGGATTAGGTATAGTAGGCGTAAGAGTGGCTGTTTTGCAGAAGAGTACGAGATTAGGGGAAGGACGTGGATCTGATGGTTGGGGGATAAAGCAGCAGACACCTTTGTGTACAGCTGATTTTGTGTTCAGTAATATATGAGCATACCTGAACCGGTGCTGCTTTGAGGCACACCTGAACATGCGCATGAACTGGTCTCTTCCAGCTCAGATGACCCTGAGCAGTCCAAAGCCGGCTCAGCAGAAAGAGAGACTTTTTGAAACCTTATATAGCGCCATCTGTATTAGTGAGCTTCATTCCTGCTCCTGGCAGCCCGGCCAGGAATGAAGACTCAGCACTACAGACTGTACGCAGTGCACTGGTTGTCACCAGCCAGGTTTGTACCTAAAACCTAAGCCACCGATTTATTAATGGGCAGATTTAAGCTAATCCAAGCACATCTCCGTTCAACAGCTAGAGATCTCGCCAAGCTGCTAATCAGTAGATCAGGTGTGCCACATTAGGGTTGCCAAGGAGCCCTGTGTTAGGAGAACAGGCCAAGGACACTAGCCATTTAGAGCTCCAGAGTGATCATGTTCACGCCCGTGTGGAAGCCGTGCCCTGCCGCAGAGAGGGTGTCGTTCTGAGACTGAAGCGGCCCTGTACGCTGAGCGTGAGTAATCGGCCGAGCGGCCCGCGGACCGTGACGCCGTGGTGACGGATTACGTTCACGCCGCGGCCTCCTCAGTCACCGGGGCTGAGCGCGAGCAGGCTTTTTACGGGCCACCCAGGAGCGCCGCCACAGACAGCTGTTCCCACCTCCATCAGCTGGGAACGAGCTGATTGGCTGTCGCAGGGAGGAAGAGCGGCGAGCGTTCTCCTTCCGCAGAATGCCAGACTGTGCCATGACGTGTATAAAGGCCAGGCTGGCCCAACACTCTACCGACTTTGTACAGTGTGAGGTCACAAATATGCGATTGGAATGTTCTTGACTGAACATTCTAACGCTGATGTCACAAATCACTGCTGGTAATTGAAGGCAACGGAGTTCTAGAACACTGACTTTGTTAAAAAGACAAAAAAAACATTCCAGAGAACCTACTCTTCAAAGGGTTAAATAACTTTACATTGCTGGTCCTGGTTTTTACGTTTAACATGCACATGTGCATGCATATATATATATATATATATATATATATATATATATATATATAGCAACAGAGCAGCACAGTTCTGCACCCCCCCACCCCCCACTCCTCCTGGAATTAAGTTGATTTTAAAGTGAGATATCAGTTCCCTCCCAGATTAAATCGCTCACAGTATCAGACCCATTATCAAGATATGAAGGAAGGCCATTTTTATATAATAAAAGAGGATGGATTTATTGTCACTCAGAACGAATGGGGTTTGAGGAAGGGTGGGGGAATACAATAAAGTAAAATTGAATACACAAAAATGGAATTATATTAGTTTTCTATAGAAATCAAGGCAATCACTGACTTTCAATGCCTTTCAAAATCAGGCAAGACTGTGACCATGACGACCGTGACATTTACCCCCTGAAAGTAATGTGGCGGTGAGAAGAGGCATTATAACGCGGCAGGAACGCAGCCGTTTAGAGGAGTTAGTACTCGCCGAGAAATAAATGCAAACACAGCAGGACTAAATCTTAAAGCCTGAAACTGAATTAGGGGCCATCGCACACGCTCTCTGGAGTGTGATCTCCAGTTCCTCGCCACTGCCGAATTCTACCTGCATTGGGTGGGCAGCGGGGGTCAATGTCAGGCCCTGACTTCTTAAACAGAAAAGGCTTTTTTTGAAAAGGTGAACTTTAATTAAACTTGAGCTTGATGGAAGAACTTTTAATGAGGATTAATGTTTAAGTATGCACAGCTGAAAGCTAAGCGGGGGGGGGGGGGGGGGGGGGGTAATCTGGATGGATTCAGAATGTTGTGGACTCTGGTTTGGCATATCCAATCGCAAAAGGGAATTATTGATCAAACACTTCCACCTTGTTGGTTCCGTCCTCCCCCCCCCACGGGCACGGAGAGGGCTGGCGTTTTGACCTTGACCTTGACCCCTGTGGGTAAATAGGCAGATCTTACCAATTATAAACACACCCACGGGAGGAAATAAGCCATTCCAAGAGATAAGGCAAGGACAGACAATAACCATTACATATAAAAAAAATAAATAAATAAAAATAAAATAAATAAAAAAACAAGCTAGCATTGCATGCTGGGACCTTATCTCCTCCACTGTAATCACCATCATTTAGCACAAGTGCTGGAAAGGTAGGAGTCCCAGGGCCGCTGAACAGGATTACTGATAAAGGAAGCCCCACGTTTAGGAAGGAGGGACAGGGGACTGTGGTGGAGGAGACGTTGTGAAGCGGGGCGGGGGAGGGGGGATTTTGGCAGTGTCAGCCCGGACAAGGGCCCCGATGGATACCAGACTGCATGGGGGTCTGGGAGGGGGCGGGGGGGGGTGGTGGTCCGAGCTGCCCGTCACACCCCACTGCCCATATGCCTGTCTGGGTTTGGCAGATGCCCAGTGCTAAACGGAGGTGGAGTGAATGGAAAGGGGGGGGGGGGGGGAGCGATGGGGTGCATGTCCCTGGGATTTGGGGAGGAAGCATCATACAGAGGCCCCCCCAACAGCGCATCAAATGCCAAGACCTCCAACACCAAGGGGGGAGGGAAACCAAAGTGGGGGGAGGCTTTTTCAGTACTGATGAAGGGGTAGGATCAGTGACTTCATTCACCCATTATAATTCAAATAAACACACTTGAAAACCCTCAGATAAGACAAGCCGATTGCTAGGATTGACTGCTGCCAGATTTCGAGAAGGTACAGAAATATTCCAGTTACAGAAGGGGGTTTGCAGGTTCAAATCTCAAAGAAAGGCACTGCCATTGTCCCGCTGACCAAATATTCAGCTGTGTAAATTGGTTGTATGATTTTAAATTTAAAATAAAAAAAGTCAGCCTAGATAAAAGCTCTTCCTGAATGCCTACATGTAATGCTACATAACTCCCTCTCACTCTCTCCTCTTCCAATTAACATTCCTATATTTAAACTGAACACAAATGCAAGTGAACAGACAGTTAGTATACTCTGCATGTTAAAAGCCAAAGCCTCTACTCCACAGAATCTTTTAAATAACGCAAACATTACTATTATTATTATTATTAGTAGTAGTAGTAGTAGTAGTAGTAGTAGTAGTTGTAGTAGTAGTAGTAGTAGTAGTAGTAGTAGTAGTAGTATTATCCATTACACATTTGCTGCAAGTTAAGAAAGAAAACTGGAACAGTTGGTGAATAGATGTTAAACGCACATCCTTACTGAATCCCGGCTCACTGGAAGCTCGGGACACTGAATTTACTGGGGGAATAAAAGCAGCTCCTTTAGCGTGTCTCTGCTGTGTGTGTGTGTGTGTGCGTGTGTGTGTGTGTGTGTGTGTTGCGCTCACAGAAGCCCAGCTTAATGAGAGCCCGCCAGAGCAGGTCACAGCCGCACGAGATCACGCATCACAGGCCCCCAGAAAAGAGGCGGTGTATTAGAAAGGGTCCGTCGGACGGGTTCTACACCGCATTATAATACACGAGAAATGTATTCTTACAAATCTGCCCTGTTTCTGGCGGACGGGAGGGGAGAGGGAACAGGGCAGCGAGCGAGCGAGAGAGAGAGCGGGCGGGTCTGTGAGCGTGTAGCGGGTCTGTCATACGGAGAGACCTTCACTCATAGCGTCCGTCAGGCGTGAACACCGGCGCCGTCTGTACGGCTGCGTGCACGGGAGACTGCCCGACAGCACACACACCGAGCGCACGCACGCACACACACACACACACTCACACGCACACACACGCACACACACACACTCACACACACACACACACTCAGACACACACACACACACTCACACACCGAGCGCACGCACGTACACACACTCACACACACACACACACACTCACACACACACACACACACACACACACACACACACACACACTCTCAGACATACACACACACACTCTCACACACACACACACACACACACACACCGAGCGCACGCGCACACACACACACACACTCACTCAAACACACACACACACACACACACACACACCGAGCGCACGCGCGCACACACACACACTCACACACACACACACACACTCACATACACACACTCAGACACACACACACACACACACACACACACACACACACCGAGCGCACGCGCGCACACACACACACTCACACACACACACACACACACACACACACACACACACACACACACACACACACCGAGCACACGCACGCACACACACACACACTCAGACACACACACACACACACACCGAGCGCACGCGCACACACACACACACACACACACTCACACACACACACACACACACACACACCGAGCGCATGCGCACACA
This sequence comes from Anguilla pacifica, assembly GCA_039654925.1. Lineage (NCBI taxonomy): Eukaryota > Metazoa > Chordata > Actinopteri > Anguilliformes > Anguillidae > Anguilla > Anguilla pacifica. The sequence goes on from CM077284.1 coordinate 3,978,272, forward strand.
CACACTCACTCACACACACACACACGCACACACACACACACACACATTCAGACATACACACGCACATGCACACACACACACACACCGAGCGCATACACACTCAGCCACACACACACACACTCAGACATAAACACGCACACACACACACATCGAGCGCATACACACACACGCACACTCAATGACAAGCACACACACACACACACGCACGCACACAGACACACACATAAACTTACACTTAGACATGCGCGCACACACAAACTTACACACTCAGACATAGACACACACACTCAACCACAAACACGCGCACACACACACACATTCAACCACAAACACACACACACACACGCACACATACACACACATACACCGTGTGTACGCGCGCACACACGCAAACATACACACACGCACAGCGCATTCACACACTCAGACACAAGCACAAAAACATATACACCCACACATACACACACACTGCAAGCGCACACACACACACACATGCCCAGACACATACACAGACACACACACGCCCAAGACACACACACACACAGAGGCACACATACATGAAAGAAACTTGCCAATATGACTGATATCGTTTGCTTTCATCTGTATGCACCAGAATCATGTAAAAGCCAAAAAAAGGAAGAACAGTTAAATGCATTTAAACATGAGCACCATCTCTGCAGCCCAGCCCTCTGTGACAAGGAAAGGTCACTGAGTCTGATTTTACTACCCAGAGAGGCAAAGACAACACCAACTCTTCCAAAGTTTAGCCAAAGGTCAAAGGTCAAAGGTTAGGAGAGAGTTGTAAGGCACATGAAAAAAATGGATCCACCGTAAATTCAAGCTGCACCTTCGGAATTAATATTGATATGCACAGCACCTGCGCATCATTGCATCACAACACCAAACGCCCAGAAACCCGGGCCCCGTTTACGAAACCCGAAAACAAGAGTAACCCTTGATTGGTCCGGACCAGGCTGGTTTGGGCCCGGATCCGGCCCGGATCTGTGTCTGACAGGAGCGGTAAACATACAACACCTCCAGGGCATGTGACCGACCGGACGAGCCACGCGTGTTTAGCGTGTTTAGTGTGTTTGCGTGTGAACGCACACGCAGCGCGGGACCCAGGGCGCTCCGCGGGACAGCCGTGAGTTCGGCCCGCCACCGTGAACAAAGCCGAAAAACCGTGCTCTGATGTCCCCCCCCCCCCCCAGAGCACTGCGACCCACCCCCCCCGAGCACCGGAAGTCACAGATGTATGGGGGGGGAGACGAGGCTTAAGGGGGGGGGGGGTTTAGGCAAGAAAGGCGAGCCGTCATCATCCCCCCCCCCCAGCTCCAAGGGGATCCCCGCTACCCCCTCTTTAAAAACTAGGGGAAGGCAAAAAAAAAAAAAAAACACAAAAGGAAAACAAGAGGAATTTCTCCATTTAATCTCTCTGTCAGCTGCTCTTTATTGGTGTGTTACCCTCTTACTATGGGGGTAGATGCTGGGGGTGGGAGGGGGTGGAGGGGGCGGGTGGGGGGGGGGGGGGGAAGTCCCGCTAAATTCTTTAAAGCTCATCAAAGGGAGAAGAGACGAGGAGGAGGAGGAGGAGGAGGAGGAGTGAGTCTGAGATTCGGGGGAATGGGGTGGGGTGCGGCGGGGGGGCCGTTTGGGGGGAGGGGCCCTGGGGGCCATTCTAATGAGCTATCTGTGTGCATTTCTACCCAGAACGCACTGCAGTGCCACTGCCGCTGTCATCGGGGGCCAGGCCTGACCTTGCTCACTCGCTACACTGTGTCGTTTGCTATATTTATAGCCACCAACACCTTGCGTGCGTGCGGAAGGAGGGAGAGAGGGAGGGAGAGGGAGAGAG
>CM077284.1:3990126-4015126 GCA_039654925.1 Anguilla pacifica
ACCTAAAAGGCTTGCGCTGCCGCAGCACTGCGCATGCCTCACGTTTTTAAACGCCGCGGAGTAATTAGGTTAACAGCCATGATGTCACCAGAACGTGTTAATTCCGTGTCTAATGAACCCAGATCAGCAGCGGGGTTTCGGTCCTTGAGGATCAGTGTTGCTGTGACATTAAAGCGCAATAAATGCTACTAAAGTGCAGCAGTGGGAACCAAACTGCTATAAATTCACCTTCACTCTGCCCAAGTTCCAAAAACTGACTTGGAAAAGTGCTAGATTTCTCACCTGGCACTTCAAGCAGGTGTGTGATTTCTGCAAAGAAGAAAGAAAAAAAAAAGAATTAATCCTGATTAATTAGAAAATACGAATTTTCAGATTGTGAATGTCTTCGGGGACCTAGTAGTATTTGGATTTCAATACTTATGATTCTCTCCTGTGATCAGCTGGTGTGTGTGCGTGTTTGTGTGTGCGTGTATGTATGTGTCCATATGTGTGCTTATGTTTTTGAGTGTATATGTGTGTGTATGTCTGTCTGTGCATATGTATGTGTGCATAAGTGTGTATGTGTGTGTATGTGTGTGTGTGTGTGTGTGTGCGTGTGTGTGTGTGCGCGCCTACATGCGTGTGCGTGTGTAACATACCCAAGTCCTCTATCTGTATTCCAGGTCTGAAGATGAGTATTTCCTGATTAATCAGGTGAAATCCCATCCCTGCATTAAGGGAGAAACACAGGCTCTGATGAAGTGAAGAAAAGTTTAATTTAAGAAGCAACTGTACAGGTTTCTCCGGCAGCTCCCCCCAAACTGTGCACCTGGATATGCAAAAAAAAAACTCCACTTTTTGGGGAGGAAAAAAAAAAGTATAAGATTAAGAACTGGCATTAGTTTGCTAAAACAGCACAACAACTGTGCAGGTCCTGTAAAGAATCACTAAAATATTGCTCCAGCAATGATGCACTAACACCCCCCTACCCCACCCCACCCTCGTCCCACACCTTCACCCCCACCCCCACCCCCACCCCCCTTGACATTTTGTGGAAGCTTTCCAAAGACACCTTAGCGGTGGAATTTGGGCTGTCAATCACAACCCCCCCCCCACCCCCGCCCGTACATTAAAATGCTTATTCATCATAAAACGCCCCCCCCCCCCCCCAATCCACCTCATCCCGCCAATACAACACCCCCCCCCCCCTTTCCCGTGCCACCCCAACAGCCAACCGTAGGCGCCCGAGGTGCCTTCTCAATCAGAGTGATTGATGACGAGGATGGGGAAGCAGATCATTTGGGTGCCCTTATCTGCAGAGGACGTATATCAAATCAACACCGGCTAATGATTTCTCCCCTGCTTGCTTGGCAGAATTCGCAATAATCTATTCAACAATGCATGAGGAAAATAATTCCTAAAGTCAAATAATGATTGGGGCTTAGGCTGCTTCAAGGTAGCCAAAGGAAAAAGGGAAGGAGAGAGAGAGAGAGAGAGGGAGAGAGAGGGGGGTGGGGTGGGGGTATGCGGGGGGGGGGGGGGTGGGAACTATGCCCAGAGAATATACAGCAGATCCCTACGGTATGAAAAGTGTCGCTTTGTCATGGTGAAAAGAAAGGATCCCAGCTGCACAGGCTACGGGAGAGGGCATTAGCACGTCACTGATACAGAAGCGAGGAGAAGCATGAAAACTGTGATCTACGCGTCAGCTCTGTTTGCGTTTGTGTGGATTAGCGGCTACGGCTAATAAGTGGAGAACGAGGCCGCCCTCAGTACGAAAGGCTTCGACGCCCAAACCTCCCAACCCGCCCCCCCCCCCCCACCACCCCGCCCCCCCCAGGGTGGCCCATTAGAGCGCCCAGTCACGGGCCTCTCCGCCTTCCTTCGCCGGTAATTTATGGCGCCATTACTGGGTTAATTAGCGCCTCGTGCTTCCTGGTATGTTTCCGTAGCGACCCGCACTGCCCAGCCCTGCCCTGCCCCGCCCCTCCAGACTCACTGCATCTCAAGTTCCTCTCCTTTTTTTTATTTTATTAATCATCAATATTATGTTGTTTTTCATATAATAATTTATTTATTTATTATTTCGCTTTTCTTATGAAACTACATTTTTTTTTCATTGACCTCACCTGCGTCTGCTGACAGGTGTAAAGCTGTGCTGCCAAAGCCTGCTTTTCTTTAGAAACTTTTTTTTTAAATTACTTTTTTGTTTTTTTTTTCTGGGTGGGGGTTGTTATTAATGTCATTGTGTATTTCAATGCTTTTACAATGCAAGCTCTCTGGTCATATCTGAATTTGATAGGGAGAGAGAGAGAACAGAGTAGAGAGAGGGAGATTAGGGATATACTGTAGGAAAGAGGGAGGGAGGGGGGAGAGAGAGAGGTGGAGAGAGTAGAGAGAGGGAGGATGAGGGATATAGGAAAGAGAGGAAGAGAGAGGGAGGTGCCATTTTCAGTTTGCAACTTCCCCACCTTTTCAGTTCTCACCACCAACCAAAAAAAAAAAGTTGTTAAAAAAAAACAACAACGGACCCCTGTTCCTGCATTGTAATAATCCCAGTAACAGAGAGCAACGACAGCCAAGATCACCCTGATAATAATCTCCTCTGCTCACAAACAGTAAAAAAAAAAAAAAAAAAAAAAAAAACAGAATAAAAAAGAATAAAAAAACGACAGAAAAGGACAGCGCCTGACGACTGTCAGCCGGAACGGCGAAGCGTTTAAGGAGGGGGGCTTCGCCGGCACGGAGGCGGCCGTGCGTGAAAGTCAATTTAGCATGCGCGCGCGCGGCTAACTTATTCATTAACAACACGCGGCACGAGAGAGAGCAAGAGAGAAGGGAAGAGAGAGGGAGAGAGAGAGAGCAAGAGAGAAGGGAAAAGAGAGCGAAAGAGAGAAGGAAAGAGAGAAGAGAAGAGAGAGAGAGGGAGAGAGAAGGGAAAAGAGAGGGAGAGAGAGAAGGGAAGAGAGAGGGAAAGATAGAGCAAGAGAGAAGGGAAGATGGAGGGAAAGATAGAGCAAGAGAGAAGGGAAGAGAGAAGGGAAGACAGAGGGAAAGATAGAGCAAGAGAGAAGGAAAGAGAGAAGGGAAGACAGAGGGAAAGATAGAGCAAGAGAGAAGGGAAGAGAGAAGGGAAGACAGAGGGAAAGATAGAGCAAGAGAGAAGGGAAGAGAGAAGGGAAGACAGAGGGAAAGATAGAGCAAGAGAGTAGGGAAGAGAGAAGGGAAGACAGAGGGAAAGATAGAGCAAGAGAGAAGGAAAGAGAGAAGGGAAGAGAGAGGGAAAGACAGAGCAAGAGAGAAGGAAAGAGAGAAGGGAAGAGAGAGGGATAGAGAGAGAAGGGAAAAGAGAGGGAAAGAGAGAAGGGAAGAGAGAGGGAAAGATAGAGCAAGACAGAAGGGAAGAGAGAAGGGAAGACAGAGGGAAAGATAGAGCAAGAGAGAAGGAAAGAGAGAAGGGAAGAGAGAGGGATAGAGAGAGAAGGGAAAAGAGAGGGAAAGAGAGCAAGAAAGAGATCGAGAGAAGGGAAGAGAGAGGGAGAGAGAGAGAACAAGAGAGAGACGGGGGAGAGGGGAGAGAGAGAGACCAACCACCCAATAAGAGTATAACCAATGTACAGATACACTATATGACCAAAAGTATCTGGACACCCCTTGGTCTGGGGCTGTTTTTCATAGTTTGGGCTAGGCCCCTTAGTTCCAGTGAAGGCAAATCTTAATGCGATGATATTCTAGGCTATTCTGTACTTCCCCAACAGTTTGGGGAAGGGCTTTTCTTGTTTCAACAGGCACACAGCGAGGTCCATATAGAAATGGTTGTGTCGAGATCAGTGTGGAAGAACTTGACTGGCCTGCACAGAGCCCTGACCTCAACACCATCCAGCATCTTTGGGACCAACTGGAAAGCCAAATGCGAGCCAGGCCTCATCGCCCGATCAGTGCCCGACCTCACTAATGCTCTTCTGGCTGAATGGAAGCAAATCCCTGCAGCGATGCTCCAACATCTAGTATAAAGCCATCCCAGAAGAGTGGAGATTGTTATCATAGCAAAGTGTGGACCAACTCCATATTAATGCCCATAATTGTGGATGAGATGTTGGATGTCAGGTATCCACATATATTTGGCCATATAGTCTATTTGGTGTATCAAGCATATTGAATTTAATTGGATTTAGATTCAAATAACCCCCCCCCCCCACCCCCTTGAGGTGAGTGTATGTGGATGAGCATGAAGGGGCTGGGGATGGGGGGGGGGTTCATAGGGATTTATTCCCCACCCCCCCCCCCCCCAAAGGGAAAACATCATTTTTTTCATCTGCATGAAATTACAACCATCATCACCCAAGTGCACATGGACAGGAGTGAGAGAGAGAGAGAGAGAGAGAGAGAGAGATGAAGACAGAGACACACAGACAGAAAGACAGACAGAGAGACGGAGAGAGACAGACAGAGAGCACACACACAGAACCTCATGACAAAAAACCTCATCAACAGGAAGTGATTTAAAGTATAACTCCTCCCCCCCCTTCTCTCCCCCCCCCACCCCTCCACTTCTCCACTAACCCTCCCTCTTTCTAGCCTAGAAATGATAAATGTAAATAATCCAGAGTAATCCATTATGGGTAACTGACAGCTCGCGTGAGTGGGAGGGTGTGAGGAGGAAAAGGGTGGTGGTGGTGGGGTTTGGGGGGGTGGTGGGGGGGCTAAGGGGGGGGGCGGGGGGGTATCAGGAGCGTCGCCCCAATTATCATCTTATTATTGGTGCTAAGTGGCCCCCTATTAGGGCCGTTGACCTTAATTTCCGAGCGGGAAAAAAAAGAAAAACCGTTAACCTTTGCAACAGCGACACGGAAACCGTTTAACGCACCGCGGGAGCCAATCAATGGCGACGCTGACAAAAGAAGCCCCGCCCCCCTCGCGGTAGTCTCCAGGCCCGTCAGCAGAGGACATAGTCGCGGAAATAAAACAGGAAGCAAAGGCAGAGATGCAGGTAAGAGCATCACGTGACCCAGGACAGCGCTCGAGACGAAAAGACCTGGATTCAAGCAACGCTTGACGCTTAACTACAAATTAAACGCAAGTCTGATTTGTTCTTCGCAGACTGGCTGGTTCGGAAATCGCTCAACATCAACTCACCAATCTCGTGTTTGTGAATAAAGATAATAATCATTTTAAATGTTTTCTTACACTTACTTTATCGGATTTTGGGACACCAGGGTGCTGCAGAAGCTAGATGAAATTAAACATTTTAAAAGGCTTACCTGGCCAGCAGCAGTTCGTTAAGAACTTCCCAGAATGCACTGCTCAGCCTTGCGTTGCTGTGAGGAGAAGTTTGGGAGACATTACATTTTTCCTCAATGGCAGCTGACAGGGCTCTGAAGCGGAGGGTCCCTGTGTCTTTAACGCAGAGACGGTCGCCATGCTCACCAGCTGAAAGCAGCGGCTGGGGAGGCTGGTGTCAAATCTCATACAACTACTTTCAAAAGCGCAATTTCTTCAGTACTAATACACATTTCCTTTTGAGTCAGGGAAAAAAGAAATAAAAACACACACACACCTGCACACACACACAGACACGCCCGCACACACACACACGCGCGTGCAGAATTATTCCTCAGTGATGCAAGGGATATCTGATAGAAGGAAATCATCATTCATGACTTTGCTCTTTATTTCCAAAAACTGATTTTCAATATTCTTTAGAAATCAGGTTTGATCTCCCAAGCAGGCTTTATTGTGCACAGGCTGGGTGGCCCTTGTTCATTTTAAAAGGGGGGGTTTGGGGGGGGGGGGGTGGTGGGGCGCTCCGGGGCCCGTGATTCCACCTGGTAGATATTGAAAGAGACACCGAGGCGGGGGCCGCACCCCGGGGGGGCTGGCGGCTGGGGACCCGCTAAGTGAGTTACGCGCCTTTGAGAACACCTCAGGAAAAATAAAGTGTCCGCTTGTCAATTTTATTAACCCCCCCCCCACCCTCCAACCCCCCAATCCCCCGTTCCCCTACTCCCATCTCACCCTCCTCTACCTCCACCCCCCCACCCCCACCCACCGCCCCCCCGTCACTTCTCCTCTTACCTCTACCTCCTGCCAACTCCAACCCCCCCCCCCCCCCCCCCAACCCCAACCTTAATAAACACCACTTTACATAATACACTTTTCAACTGATATGAAAGAAGCAGAGGGGGGTGGAGAGGGAGAGAGAGAGGGAGGGAAGTTAAAAGAAGAGGAGGAGAGGAGAGGAGAGTCCCCCCCCCCCCTCGGAGCTGAAAGCCGTGGATCCTTTTTAAACTGGGTCTCGGTTCCCGGGGAAGAGCCTGGGGGGACGTTGACCCGCCAAGTTTGACCTCGGAGACAGTCATTATTCGCGGTTTAGGGCTGACCCCCCGGTCCCACACGCGGGACCCAACCTGCCTACTAAACCTCCCGCGCCGTCTTCACCGAGTCCCCCCCCCCCCTTTTAAAGCAGGGAATTATCCCCCCTCCCCTCCCGCAGCACCACCCCCCCCCCCCCTTCGTGAAACTCGCCGCTCTTACCGCGGGGTTCCCGTGGAGACGAAGCTCAGAGACTCTCCTCTACGTGCCGCAACTGCGCAACACAGCCGCCATCCGCTATCCCGCCAAACCGCCACCCCGCCGTCCCGCCAGCCTAAAGCGCACCCCGCTGGCGTTCCCGTCTTTGGAGCGCGCCCTGTTTGAGCGGGATTCCGAGGGGCAAACGACGGCGTGACGCCTGAACACCGCCATTACCGCCAGAGAATCATCATCAGTGAATTTTTCAAAAAACGAATGTAAAAAAAAAAAAAAAAATAAATAAAAAAAAAATTATTAAAAGATCGACAATTTTAATCCCAAAACCTGGAAGTGAGTTTGCATCTTTGAGCCATGGGTTCCCTCGGCAGGTCTCCAAAGCCCTTTTTTTCCCTCAACGAGGGATTTCCATTTTCTGCAGAAAATAAAGTCTGTGGTTAACATGAGCTTAAGAGAGTTCCACGCATGGTTCTGCGACCCAAATTACACCCGTTAATATCTCAACCTTGAATTTCGAAGCGGTTATGTGATTTAAAATAGTGTGTTATGTAGCAAACAAGATGCTACACTGAAACTACAAAAGGCTGTCGCGTGCAGGCAGTCTAGTATGAAACTTCAGTGGTTGTTGGCGGAATGCGACCATTTTTGTAGTTTCAATAATGCAACTTGTTAGCAACTTACCGTTTTTAAGCATATAACACCTTTGAAATGCACAGTTGAGATACTGGTTTTGGTATTAACTCTTTATTGGCTTTGGTAACACACTATAACCTCACCAACAAAGAGGAGATTAGCAAATGGATGCTTGATTCAATGGAGGCACATCTCCATGGACATATAACACTCCTGACAAGACCGTTTCTGACAAGGAAATGGACGGAGACAGCTAAATATAAAAGAAAACTGCAGGAGGACCAAACAGCCAAACCCAGTTTTTAATTTAAAAAAAGGAGGGAAACAGACCTATCCAAAGTGCAGGGAAACAGACCTATCCATGCAAAGAAAACAAAAAACAAACTTCATCCATGTCTCAGGGTTGTGTTTTAGAATATTCTAATGGGGAAGAGGAAGTGGGGCGGACACAACACAAGCTCATGAATTTTGGGAGCCCCCTGCGGTGCTCCCCGGAATGTCAATGGCTCTCCTAACCCCACCGCTACCAATTTATATTTTCCATATGGGGCCCGAATCGGAGAGAGAGAGCAGTCACGCGCTGTTCCATGCCCCCCAGGTACACCCCACACCATCAACCGCCCCCCCCAGAGGAAACCGGCCAGTCAGAAGTCAAGGTAATTTTAATCCCCCCCCCCCCCCCCCGCTCCCCCACCGCTCACCTGGTGCCCCAAACACCAAACACACACCTCTGTGCATTCCCAGGGATACCAGCCCTCCCCCACCCCTACAGAGATGGCAAACTATTTTAAATGGTAATCACAAACCTGCACTATTGGGCCCATCCACCATGTGCACAGACAGGAGGGGGGAAAAAAGAAGAGAAAGAGAAAGAGAAAGATAGAGAATGAAAGAGAATGGAGAAACGGAGAAGAGAGAAAGGGAGAGAGAGGGGGAAGAGGGAATGAAAGAGGGACAGAGAGTGAGGGGAGGGAAAAAAAGAGACTGAGAGAACGCCAAGACAGACAGCGGAGGGGAAAAAAAAATTGTAGAATAAAAAACGGGGAAAAAAAGGAAATATGCAAAAGAGGAGCCAAGAAGTCAGGGAAAAACGGGGGAATAAGCCGGTGACCTGACCTACGGGGGGGGGGGGCGTTTTGGGGGCACGGTGGGCGGGGTGGTGGCGGGAGCGGGTGGGGGTGGGGGCGGCAGACAGGAGTGGCAGCATGATCTTTGTACTTATTATTTTCCAGAGGTCACAAGAGCGTGCAGAGAAAAGTTTGAAGTTCAGGAGTTTTGGGGTGGGAGGGGGGCATGGCCTGAGAGACAGTGAGGATTCTGTGGATGGGGGGGGAGGGGGGAGGGGGGAGAGAGGAGGTGCATCATTACTGACACCTGTGCCCAACTCTCTCACCTTGCTCCCCAGCAGCTCACCTGAGCCGATCCACCTGCTCCGGTCCTGGACTTCAGGACAACTTTTCTGATTGGGAATCTGACGGCGAACTTCGGCTCTTAATCATTTCATTGGCCCGATCATTTGCATTGCCTGATCATTCCCATCAGAGTCGTGCTATTTCATGTTAGCGAAATGTATTCATAAGCTCATGAATCACAGCTGAAAATCATGTCCCTATATGGAACATCTTACAGCGGCCTAATCTACGAGCGGAACAGCGTTGGCACTTACAGCTAATTAGCTAAATTGAGGCAGGGTAATTGGTGGAAACAAACCTGTGTACACACCAGCCCAATAGGAATGGAATCACCCATCACTGCGATGGTACTTCACCTGAGTCTCTCACCTGTGCTGTATACAGAACCTCACCTGAGTCTCTCACCTGTCCTGTCCACAGCAGCCCACCTGTGCATCTGACCTGTCCTGTCTACAGCATCTCACCTGTGCTTCTCACCTGTCCTGTCTACAGCACCTGACCAGTGCGTCTCACCTGTGCTGTCTACAGCAGCTCACCTGCGCCTCTCGCCTCCTCCCCTGACCACTGCTCAGTTTCATCACAATAACATAAATGTGTTTCCATCAGAGAGCACAACCCCTTTAATAACGCTGCTGCTGAGGAGCACACATTTTCAGAGGATTTCCAGAAGAGCCACTGGGCATGCTCACGTGGCAGCCAATGAGAAACAGCTGGTTTCCTACAAGACCTCAGCTATTCAGAGACACTGTTATCGCCGGCCAATGTTGGATACAAGTCTTCTGTCTCATGTCATTTTTTGGGTTCCTTTTTTCAATGAACAATTCTTCCCCCCATGGGACGCTCAAGCATTGATATTGTCACACCGTTCAATTCAACTACGAAGCCCAGTGAAATCTAAAAAGCGTATTCTTGCATGCAGTGCACTTCCTAGACTTCTGGCATCCCCCCAGGGGACAGGGGTGTGGCAGACAGACAGACAGACAGACGGACGGACAGACAGACAGACGGACGGACGGACGGACAGACAGACAGACGGACGGACGGACAGATCTCCGCAGGCCGTGCATAGCGGGCGCTGCACTGAGCGCGTGCGAGCTCCCCCGAGCGCACACACACGCACACACACGCGGCCTCACGCCTCGTCTCCGTTCACAAGAGCGCCGGACCAACAAAAGGCGTCGTTTCCACTCGAGGAGCGAGCAGCAGCGCCGCGCGGGCCACAAACAAACAACGTTAAAAAAAGAAAAGGATCCCGGCCCACGGTTCCCTGTCCCCCCCTGTCCCCACCCCCCCCCCCCCCCCCCGAATTCTTCCCCTCGCTGGCTCTCGTTCTTCCTGAAGACCCCCGGCCTCTTCATCAGCGCAATTACGCCACAAAAGCAGCGACTCATCGGCCGGGGGAGCGAGGCCGAGCGGAGCGCTCGTTTCCACGGCCACCTAATTAGCCATAAAGAGGCGAAACGCCGCAGAGAGGAAAAAAGAGAGAAAGAGAGAAAGAGAGAAAGAGAACGGGCCTATCATGAGCCGGGGACGCTCGCGTCCGCTTGCGTCCCACTCTCGATTGTGTGTGTGTGTGTGTGTGTGTGTTTTTTTCTTTTCCCCCCCCCCGCTTTGTTTTGTTGTTTTTTTTTGTGTTTGTCCACCCTACCTCCCTCTCGCCCACCCACCCACCCCAATCTCTCCCCTCTTTTCTCTCGTTTAAAAAGGAATGAAAGCCTTCAAAGGGGGCAGGGATTGCGTGCGTCGCCGGGCTGGAGTGGCCGGTCGGGCGAGCGGAGCGGACGCAAGGCGGACGGCACAACAAACATGGCCGCATCTCATCAGCGGCGGCCCAAACGTAAACAATGCGCTTTTTTTCCGCCCTTAATGAGCCAATTTTCCCCGGACGCGAGGGGCGAACAATTGGGGCCGCGCCTTTGATGTGCTCCATTTGAAGGCTTGTTTGTGATCGCCGGCACTTTCGTCAGCTGCGCGGCCCGCGGCCCTTTCATCTGCCTGAAAGGGGGGCGGTCACGTCTCACACGGGCACAAAAAAAGATGCCCCCCCCCCCCGCCCCCCCGCCCCCCCCTCCTCAGTTTTTAATTTTTTTCTATTAACAATCTCTCGCCAGCAAACCTTACTCCTCGCCCCCCCCCTACCCCCACCCCGCCATCGACACCCACCTGTACGTCCACCTCCACGGAGTACGGGAGAACGAGACAAACGCCACCCCCCCCCCGGCCCCCCCGTCCCCCCCCCCCCCCGGGCCGCGGGCCCATCATGATCAAATGGAGGTTCGTTAAAAGGACCTCCCGCACGATTCAGCCGCCATCGCGGGTTAATTAACACCGCCGCTACAACCACAAAGGGCCCGGCCAGGTGTGGACTCTACACACACACACACACACACACACACGCACACATACACATACACACACACACACACACACTCTCTCACACACACACACACACACACACACACACACACACACACACACACACACACACATACACACACACACACACACATACACACACACACACACACACACACATACACACACACACACACACACACACACACACACACACACACATACACACACACACACACACACACACACGCACACACACACACACACGTGTACACATACACACACACACACATACACATGCACACACACACACACACACACACACACACACACACACACACACACGTGTACACATACACACACACACACACATACACACACATACACACAAACACACACACACGCACGCACACGCACACACACGCACACGCACACACATACACACACATACACACACACACACACACACACACACACATACACGCACGCATACACACACACACACACACACACACATACACACACACGCGCGCACGTACACACACACACTCACTCATCCACTCACACACTCACACATACACACTCACACATACATACAAACACACACACTCACTCACACCCACACATACACACTCACACATACATACAAACACACACACTCACTCACTCACTCACTTATGCACGAGGACACACACACACACTCACTCATCCACTCACACACTCACTCACACACACACACACACACTCCACTCCTGATTCTACTACTTCCACTACTACTAGCAGCTCAGCAAGATCTCTAGCTGCTGAATGACACAGCACCGAGTCTGGACTCGAACCCTCTTCAGGACCTCTGCCTCGATACTAGAGTTCGGACGCCGCTCCACGTGAAACACGCAAGATTATAAAAATGAGTAAATGAGATCTGCTCCTGACACAGAGAGCCAGGAGAGGAGAGGGGAGGAGGAGACGGACAGGCAGGGGAGGAGGTGCGAGTACAGCCTGCCTGAGGAGGAGATGGACAGGCAGGGGAGGAGGTGCGAGTACAGCCTGCCTGAGGAGGAGGCGGACAGGCAGGGGAGGAGGTGCGAGTACAGCCTGCCTGAGGAGGAGACGGACAGGCAGGGGAGGAGGTGGGAGTACAGCCTGCCTGAGGAGGAGGCGGACAGGCAGGGGAGGAGGTGAGAGTACAGCCTGCCTGAGCAGGAGATGGACAGGCAGGGGAGGAGGTGGGAGTACAGCCTGCCTGAGGAGGAGGGGGACAGGCAGGGGAGGAGGTGGGAGAAATGATGAGCGAAAGGTGAACGCCGGTCCAGTGTTCCTGGCGTTCCAAGCCAATCTGACCCCCCCCCCCACCCCCGTGTGCCCGGCCCTGTTCCCGTCAATCAGAGCAGCGGCGGTGAAGTGGGGGGGCCAGCCGCACCCCAATCGCTGCACCCTCCCCCCCCCCCCCCCAACCGCCACCGCACCTCCGTGCCCATGAGTCAGGGGCCCCCAGGGGCCCGAAAAGCAGCACCTGTGGGGGCCCGTGGTGGACAGCTGTCAGCTTACTGTGTGCACTAGCCCTTGTTTACTTACGGGTGGGGGGGGGGGGGAGTGATGTGGGCGGGGGCACCTCCAACAGGAAAGAGGAGGAGGAGAGGATAAAGTAAGTTGTGTGAGCAGAGACCAGGAGAGGCTCAGCTGGTGAGACCATGTGTGTGTGTGTATGTTTGGCGGGGGGGGGGGGGCCTGGGGGTGCTGCCACCTCAAACCCCCCCACCCTTCACTGCCCCCCCCCCCCGAAGACGTCTTATTTTAGTTTCAGACGAGACCTCAGCAGTCACTTCCAATACTGCTCTGCTGAGGCCAGGGCTGCCAGGTGTGTGTGTGCGCGTGTGCTTTTTTGTGTATGTGTGCGCGTGCGTCCTCCTGAACACCACCAGCCACCCCCATCACCCCCCTGACCACCTCTGCTCTGAATAAAACTGTCTCAAGGGAAAAGACAGAGAAATCTTTCTCCACACCAGTCAGGCTCCCTTGCTGAAAGACTGGCCACCATAGCATAGTTTTATAGTACAAGGTCTCATTTCCACCACCCAGTAAAATAAGCCTGCTCAAAATTAGCCTCCATACCACACAACATGCATATATATAAATAAAACTAAGATTAGATAGATAGATAGATAGATAGATCGCTAGATAGATAAAGATTAGCAAATTTTCATAGTCATAAAAAAAGAGCAGTAATGTCTATAGACAGACAGATGTCTATAGACAGACAGACAGACAGACAGACAGACAGACAGACAGACAGATAGACAGACAGACAGATAGATAGATAGATAGATAGATAGATAGATAGATAGATAAAGATTAGCAAATATTCATAGTCATAAAAGAGTAAGAGCAGTAATGTCTTTTGATATGGACCTTCTACCAGCAGTAGAACCAGAGGAATCCATTTCCAAACCCCTTAGACACACTGCAGTACGGTGTTGATCTGAGCCTGGGAGTGTGTTGTCAAGGGCTACGGCGTGTTACTGTGCATTAGCGCGGTCCGTATCCAAATGACCCAAACCGGGGGTGGGGGGTTAAGGGGGGGGGGGGGGCGTTCTGAGACACCGCGCGACACGCGGCCCTCCCCCCGTTCCGTCGGCAGAGAGACGGAACCTTCCGGAAAAAGACGCTCTTATGAGCAGAGTGGAAAGAATCTGCCTCCATTTATAGCTGATCACGCATGAAAAGCAGACAGTAATGGTCACCCGAGCTTTAATCTCTCTCTCTCATGCTCTCCCTCTCTCTCTCTCTCTCTCTCTCTCTCTCTCCCTCTCTCTCTCTCATGCTCTCTCTCTCATGCTCTCCCTCTCTCTCTCATTCTTGGTTTACTTCCTGTTCCTACTCCTCACAGGGTGCTTGTTCATTCACAGAAATGAAAGAAAAGGATTCTTTTTTTTTTTCTTCCCCCCAAACCCATCTTTCAAATGAGATAATCTTACACTGACGGAACGCAGGTCAACACCCGGGAGACGAGCTGTGAGCCGACTGCCGTCCTGCCGTTTTTAGAAACGCTCGCACAGGGCCCTGAAATTTACGAGCGAAAAATTCAGAGGAAGGGAAATTTTTGATGTTGGGAATCACGAAAAAAAAATGAGATTAGTCGATCTCATCTGCCAATGACACCCTTTAAAAATCGACCCTGATTCTTTTTCCCGATTTGGATATCCATAATGGTACTAGTTTTGCTTGTCCTACCCTTTGAGGAGTAGTTTTTTTTTTCAAAATTCTAAGTCAGTGTTCCAGAACTCTATTTAGTTTTCAGTTACCAGTAGTGATAGCTTCATCAGCATTAGAATGTTCATTAAAGAACATTCTACTTGGATATTTGTTATGCCTTAAAGGGCTAAACTGCTGGCTAACTGCTGACTGGAGAAAAAAAAAGGCTGCTTCACGTTGCTTGTACCGCAGCCTTCTCCAGGAGTACCCCAAGGCTCCTATTTGAGGTTCCTCCCTTGTCCTCTCTCAACACCCGTCACTCCACTTGCTTGAACTCAGGGGTACCCAACAGGAAACAGTGTGTGGGAATCTGAATTTACAGACAACACTCACTGACTGACTGATTCATTGACTGACAGACTGACTGGTTCACTGACTGACTGATTAATTGACTGAGTGACTGAGTGACTGATTCATTGACTGACTGATTGACTGAGTGACTGATTCATTGACTGATTGACTGATTGACTGAGTGACTGATTCATTGACTGACTGACTGATTGACTGAGTGACTGATTCATTGACTGACTGACTGATTGACTGAGTGACTGATTCATTGACTGACTGACTGATTGTCTGAGTGACTGATTCATTGACTGGCTGGCTGAATTATCGAAATCTGTTCCTAATTCTTACCTCTGGTTTTGTTCCATTCCTGCCCCCGGCCTGTGGATCGGTCTGGGTGGGTATCTACCTTACTCAGCATGGTTCTATGTAGTCTCTGTAGTCTTGGGGCTTTTTTTTCTTATTTTAAATATTCATAGAATTCATATCTCTGTAGCAAAATGTTCTACAAATCTCCTTTTCCAGGGCTTTGGTCAATTCTTGTCATGATTACAGTAATTCTCTCACCCCCCCCCCCCCCCCCCCAACCCCACTCCCCCATCTCTCCTGCCCTTCCGGCAACAAATTCAGCGTCCTCTTGATCTAAAAGCGAAAGTCTGCAGCTTGTGTTATCTTTGGTCTCTCTCTCTCTCTCTCTCTCCCTCTCTCTCTCTCTCTCTCTCTCTCTCTCTGTCTTCCTCTCTCTCTCTCTCTCTCATCCCTCTTTCTGAAATTGCACTTTTTGCTGAGCCCACCACCGTTGCTCAAATCAGAGTCCCCTGTCCCGGTGCAGCCCGGCGCCATGGCGACCGTCGCCGCTCCCCTCGCCGAGGCGATGCGCTTTCCGGAATCTTCCGCCCTCGGCTGAGGCCATAGCCCACTGGCGCCGATTATAAACTTAAAAACGCGCCTTACGACGCTATCTAGGGCCAGAATATCCAAGACATTCCTAGCAAAAGGGTCCCAGGTGAACCTCTGTCGTCCTGTAGGAATCCTACTCTGAAAGTCACGAGAGTAAAATATGTAGAGGACTGAAAAAGCAAACGGCTGAGAGGGTTACAGACCAGTAATTTAAAGAGTAGATGGTCTGTAACTAAAGAAGGACGGTCAGGCGTACCACACCTTAAAAACAACACGGCAGGCGCAGGAAATATTAACAGATAATTCAAATGCATAAACTGTAAGTAAATAAAAAAAATAAATATATGCAAACATTTATATATATATATATATATATATATATTAAGACTATATGTAATATAAATAAACGGAAGTGGAAAAGCAGGCTCTGTGGATTGTGGCTGGAGAGAGAGAGGCAGGTGAGACTGGGGGGGAGAGACGGGTGGGGAGGCACACACACACACACACACTCACACACACACACACTCACACACGCACTCACACACACACTCACACACTCACACACACACACTCACACTCACGCACGCACGCACGCACGCACGCACGCACGCACGCACGCACGCACGCACGCACGCACACATTCACACACACGCATGCACGCACGCACGCACGCACGCACTCACACACACACACATTCACACACACGCATGCACGCACGCACGCACGCACGCACTCACACACACACACATTCACACACACGCATGCACGCACGCACGCACGCACGCACGCACACACACGCACATGCACACGCACACGCACACGCACACACACACACAGACACACACACGCACACACTCACACACACACTCACACTCGCACGCACACACGCACACACACACACACACGCACGCACACACACACACACACGCACACACACACACACACACGCACACACACACGCACACACGCACACACACTCACTCACACACACACACTCACACACACTCACACACACACGCACACACGCACACACACTCACTCACACACACACACACACGCACACACACACACACACACACTCACACACGCACACACACTCACTCACACACACGCACACACTCACACACACACTCACACTCGCACGCACACACGCACACACACACACACACGCACGCACACACACACACACACGCACACACACACACACACACGCACACACACACGCACACACGCACACACACTCACTCACACACACACACACACACGCACGCACACACACACACACACACACACACACACACACTCACACACACACACACACACACGCACACACACACACGCACACACACACACACTCACACACTCACACACACTCACACACACTCACACACCGCACCCGTAAACGCCCCCCTCCCCCCCCCCCCCCCCACCCCTTCCCGGGCTCCGTCCCTGTCCCTCCAGGAGGCAGTTGTCAATCAGCCGCGTGTCCCAGAATCCCGCTGGAGCTCATTGAGCCCGCGGTCGCTGGTGGAGGCTGCGCTCCCAGGCACCGGCGGCCACAGATGGAGTGCGGCTGTCAATCATTGTCACTAATTATTAATTTCTGTCACTCAGGCCCCATGGCAACTCTGAGCTCTCTCTCTCCCTCTTTCCCTTTCTCTCTCTCCCTCTCTCCCTCCCTCTCTGCCTCTCTCTTTCCCTGTCTCTCTCCCTTTCTCTCTCCCTGTCTCTCTCCCTCCCTCCTTCCTGCTCTGTACCTCCCTCTGTCTCCCTCTTTCCTTGTCTCTTCTTCCCCCTTTCTCTTTCTCCCTCCCTATTTCCCTGTCCCTCTCTCACTCTCTCCCACTGTCCCTCACTCTCTCCCTCTTTTTCTCCCTCTTTCCCTCACTCTCTCCCTCCATCTTTAGCTGTCGCTCTCTCCCTCTCTTTCTCCCTCTTTCCCTTTCTCTCCCTCTTTCCATCCCTCTCTCTCTCTCTCTCTGTCTGCTACAGTGATGTGATTTGTTAAGCCATTGTAACGGCAGTCCAGAGTTCATCCTTCATTTCCATCTCTCCTTCCTCTCTCTATCCCTCCATCACCACCCCCCCCCAAACCGTGTAGATGTTCCTCTGCTGTTAGGAGGTGGCGGGTGGGGGGGGGGTCGGTGATTAAAAGTGACGTGGCTCCAGTTTTCATTCCGTTTCCTCTGTATCTGTGTGTAAACCCAGTGGCCTCTCTGTCATCCGAAACCCGGTAATGAAGCAGCTGGCTCTCTCCTGTTAAACTTCACCCCCCAGCCCACCCTCCTGAGTTTGGGCTGCTCCCTGCCTCCTTCCTCATGCTCCTCACTCCTTCATTCCATAAACTGAACCCCCGCTCCCCCCCCCCTCCCCGCCACCCTCCCCCAGATTAATATTAATATTCGGGACAGACCCAGCTCTCTTCTAATGAGGTGCCGAAGTCCAGCCAGCTGGTCCGCTGGCCTACCCAGGACTCCGCGTCTTCTCCCCATCACCCACATTACCATACCTCCACCCCCCCAACCCCCGTTTGACTCTGCCTTCTACCCCCCCACCACCACCACCACCTTCCCCCCCCACCCCTCTGCTTCTCTCCATAATCCCCTTTCCTCTCTCCCGCTCTCTCCCCCCTTTCTTTCCCTCCTTCCATCTCCTCTCTTCCTGTCCTCCCTCTCTCTCACATCCTTTCTTTCCCCCGTCTCTCCTTCTTCTCCCTCTCCTTCTCTCTCTTCCTTCCTCTGTCTCTCTCTATCCCTCCATCATTCTTTCCCTCTCTCTCTCCCTCTCCCTTCATCTCTCTCTCTCACTCTCTCTGTCACATTAGGCAGGGAGCATTTTTATCAGTCCTCCTCTCCCATCTTCTTCCCCCACAGCTTCTGTGAGGAATGAACAGAGGATGCTTCCTGACACCTTGTTCAGAAAAGAGAGAGACGCACCTCTTTCATTAGCCCGCAGAAAGGCAGGGGTGGGACGCGGCTGTTCGGATTAAAAGTCAGTCAGGAAGTATCATCAACGACAACTTCCTGTGAAACAGGATGACACAAACAGAGGGAACCCAGTCACCACAGGTCACAGGTGAAGTGCACATAAACTAAAATATACTTTTCCACGAGGTGAACTGGAGAGTGGTGCCAACTGCACTTTTTTTTCATTCAAAATATTAACCATTTAGAAGCAGGGTAAAACCTTCAAACAATACTGCAGATATCCTGAGAAATTTTCGAGAGATGTGTCAATCAACTTCCACAATAACATTCCGTTTTGAAAATGAGTTAAAATTAGATCTTTGTCAGCAATCTGCGTCACCATAAAGCTGTTCAAAGAGTTACAAAACTGTGCACTCAGACCCAACGTCAGGCTTACTACACGTTTTAAATATTCAGTACAGTTAAAGCCTTGCATGAGGTACACAATGTGATTTTTGGCACATTCATAAAATCGCAATCTATTGTCTACCTACAGTCCAGCGAACCTCAAGTTTGCCACAGAGAGGACAAAATCCTGACTACGCACAAAGGCCCAAAGTCCCATCTCCTGAGACCTGGGCATTATAACGTTGTCGATGGGCGACCATTATCCAACCGCAAAGCTTTAACACACAAACACTAGTGCAAACCAAAGTGGAGGTCTACAAGGGGCTGTCGTTTGCCTCAAATAAAAATAAATAAACAAACTGCCAAAAGCACTGATGCTAGCAAAGTTCACCACACACGTCATTCAAAGGCACCTCAGGGAGGGGGGCAGTCGCTGAAGACGTTTAAAAAGTTCTCGCGCAGATTCTAAGTTTTTAAATCAGTTATCCAGGCGATGAATTTGACTGTTTTATTTTTTTTATTTTTTTTGGTAGCGGGGGGGGCGGGGAGGTTTTGAAAATAAACATTTTCCCACCTAAACTGCATTAGAATCGAGGGGTTGGGTGTATTCATCTTCTTCATAAAGTCTACTCAGGCCGATTGAGTATTTTCATAAAGGGCCCAAAGGGGAGGGGGGGGGGGCAGGGTATTGGGGGGCTAATTGAGTCTTCTGTCTGCAAGAAAACACATATCTATAGACTGAGAACAAAAGACTCCCCCGCCCCCGCCAAACCCACCACTCCCCACTCTACAACCGCTGGGCGGTGGGTAAGCCAAAAAAAATCCTCTACAGATGTGATAAAGGCTGTAAAAATCGAATGTCCTTAACAGGCTCTGCAACTTATTGCCACGTTTAAGCAATGCAATAAAGGGTCCTTCCAAAATCGCATAACCTCCGCCGCACCCCTCCTCCACATCCCCGCCCCCCCCACACACACACACCCCACCTCCACCCCTTCCCAGTGGATCAATCCCACCGTCGCGCACGGGCACAGAAGATTAAAAATGAAGAACAGGAGGAGAGAAACTGGATTTATTTACGGGAGATGGGACTTCATTGCGTTTAAAGAGGTTTGTATTGCTGATTCTGTTCCCCAGACAAAAAATAAATAAATAAACAAAAACAAAAAAAAAATAGGAGAAAAATATATTAAATTAAAAGGCAATTGCCAGGGGTTATTGTCCTGTCCAAAATCATTAGGATTTCAGGTTGTTTGTACGTCGTTAAAAAAAAAGAAAAAAGAATCCCACCCATCACAGGTGTTTCATTCACGCATCGCCTTGATTTCACTTGACTTTCACAGAGCAAAGAAAAAAAAAAAAGAAACAAAGAATAAAAAGAATCAGACATTATGAAGAACCAAAGTACCTAGACAGGGACAGAACAGATCCTGACAGATCAGACAAAGCTTCTTTCACCCTTTGAAAACCAAGTTTTTTTTTGAAGTTTTCTTTTTTTTCTTCAAAATTATAAGACAAAGAGTTCTGTAACTCCATTGCTTTCTATTACAAGACAAGTGATTGTTCCATCAGTGTTAGAATGTTCCCATTAAAAGCATTCTAATCACATGATCATCCACCTTAACAGGGTTAGTCACATGACTCCCTCCACTTCTTCGCACATCAGTGTTAAATTCACACCACACCTGTAATTTACGGTAATGTACTGTAAAATTCTGTTAATTTACAGTAATGTACTGTAAAATACTGTTAATTTACAGTAACGTACTGTTCCGGGTCAGTGTTACGTGGTTAGATCCGTAACAAGCTTCTGAAATCTGAAAAGGGCACCCCGAACTTAACTTTGGACTTTGAATAGCTGACCTGATGGTTCGTAACAGAACACGAGGACGCTTAAGCAGCACAGCTAGCCCACAGAACACAAGCATGTTGTGTACGTAGCAATCAACACACACAAAATGCAGGTCTCTTTCACACAGTTAACCAGGTACATTACATCACCTTAGACTTCAAAATGTATACATCATGGCTTGGTTTTCAAAGACGCGCACACAAACGTACGCACACACGCATACACACACACGCACACGCACGCACACACACGCACAAAAACACACGCACACACGCACACGCACACACACACACACGCACACACACGCACACAGTTGAGTGAGAGACGGGGACTCTAAATGGTGCAGCCTGCAGGGACCTCTGTAAGACTCAGAAACACTCTGAAGCCCAGCTATGATATAATGAGTTCGCGTGACACGTGCCCTGGCTAGTCTACACAGCCCCTATGAAGACACATTAGAAATCCAAAGAGCCTAATTACCTTCCACATCCTCATTTTTATGAATCAAACAACATTTTAGCAAACCAGCTAGCCAGAACAAGCCTAAACTTGTTTTTTTTTCTCCCTTACACACTGAAAGGAACACCACCGCTGAAGTCACCTGCCCAGCCTGCTAACAGCAAGTATGGAAATACAGTCTTAAAATACCGAGCAAAGAACAATTTCAGAGCTAAATCAATTCTGTTTAAATAAAAAGGATTTAAATTACTGCAACAGAGAGCAAATGTACCGTATTACAGCTCTTTATAAGCTTATCTTACACTGAATATTTTGCTATGACGTGTTGCTTAAGCACAGGGCCTAGTGCATGGACACTTCTATTATTATCATTATTACTATTATTACTATTCATCCTTTGTCAGATGCTTTGCATCTCCTCTCTGAAAGGTCCCGGCCTCAACCTGTTCCTAGAAGGCCGTGACCCTTGACCTCTGACCCTTCCCCCCCACCGCTAATGAACGGAAGCAGAAGCGGGGGCCCTCTCTCTCTCTCTCTCTGTCGACCTCCTCCTGGGGCCTGCCGTCTCCCCACCCCCCGTTTCCATCCCCGCCGCCCCCCCGCCCCCCCGCCCCCCCCGCGCGCGAAGTCGTCTATTTTTCTGCATGACAACGAGAGGCAGTCAAGGTTAAAGCTGTGCTTTATGTGGAAGCGAGCAGAAACGGATGCCAAAATAAAAGATGGAGATTTTAAATGAGGGTGAAACGGGGCCACTTCCTCCCCCCTCTGCCGAGACGCTTTGTTACCCATGATGCAGTTTTGCTGACCGGAGGGGTACCTTGGGCACCTCAACCTCTTTTTTTTTTTTTTTAAACTTATAAAAACTAATAAATTTAAATAATGCAATACTTTTTTTAAATGAGGCGTCAGGGTTTGCTGCACTCCTGATGCTCAGGCCAATCACGTCCACTCGTTTTGCCCGAGTCTGAACTTGTGTTTGTTTTGTCATTTATGTTTTTCTCCCCAACGTTACTTCACTTTTTTTTTTTTTTTTTACCAATTTATTTATTGTGTGCGCACTATATGCTTTCATGGGGTAGACAATGAGTCCAACCAATCTGAGGCCACTCTGTGCAGACAAACTCCATCATGGTCTTTCTGTGAGTTAAGAGGCATCCAGAGGGACATCTCAGATCTATCAAATGAACAAATTTAGAGGACAGACATATCTGTGACTCTAATCTTGATTAAAAAAAGCCACCTGCAGTACTGCATATGAACTGTTGGGAGGGCAATAGTCACAGGTTCTCCAGTAGTACCGTTTGGCCTGTAGAGAATAGAACATTCACTGGCTCTCCTGTAGTACTGTGTGAACTGTTGGGAGGGCAGTAGTCACAGGTTCTCCAGTAGTACCGTTTGGCCTGTAGAGAATAGAACATTCACTGGCTCTCCTGTAGTACTGTGTGAACTGTTGGGAGGGCAGTAGTCACAGGTTCTCCAGTAGTACCGTTTGGCCTGTAGAGAATAGAACATTCACTGGCTCTCCTGTAGTACTGTGTGAACTGTTGGGAGGGCAGTAGTCATCTGTTTCTCCTGTAGTACTGTATGGCCCGTAGAGTTTAAATTAGTCACTGGCCCTCTTGTCCGTACGGTGTGTGTACTACAGAGAGCAGAACAGTCACTGCCTCTCCTGTAAAAGCAAAAAATTCAAAACGTTCTCTCAAACTTGCCGACTAGACGTTTATTCCAAAGTAAATAGGATTTTTCGGATTCCAGCCAAGCCCCGTATTTTATGTCTGGTGCCATAATGCGATTACTAGAAGTGTGTTATCGCATAACCTAATTCCTTAAGCATGAACCTTAAACACTGCACCTCAGACACCGCGGCGTGAAGGTTTCCAACGCAAGCTCCTGCAGGCTCCGGAGTGCCTGCTCTTTAATATTAAACTTATGAAAGACATTCAGATAGATCTCATCAATCTACCCCGAGCGTGCAGGTGCAGCGCAAAAGTACTACAAATGATTTAGTAAATAATAAAAGTTGTGCTCCAGTCACCGGCTGCCAAATCAAAAGTATATTGCAAATTGAGTTTTTTTTTTTTTTTTTCCTTCTTCTTGTTTGTTTGTTTAATATAATTCCTGCCAGCTAAAATGTTTATAGCACAAGTTTGGTACTTGGGGGACTGTTTAACGGTATTGATTTGTCCAGATAAGAGTGGAATTTTAAGCCCCGCGACGGTTGAAAAGGAAACCCATGATTCTCTCTAAATTAGTAATAAAAGGAACTCAAAATGTTCCGTTTTAAAATGGCTGACAGAGTCTTCAGCCGTGAACTGCGCATGGAGAGCCATCGCAACCGGTCTTTGTTTTAAAAAAAAATAACAAAAAAAACGGCAGTCAATACGCTGAAGGAAAGAAAAGACGTTTTAGGATTTAGTTCCGAAAAGGAAAAAACATTTTCCTTTTGCAGGATAGCCTCTCCTACAGGACAGGCCTGCTGAAATGCCACAGACAAGGAACGCTGCTAGAAAAACCCTAAACCATATAAGATCTGAATAAAAAATATATACTTCCACTTATTGCAATTGGAGGTGAAACAATACAAGGGTGCAGAAATCCCTCACGCAACCTTTCAACACAAAAACGGCTTTTTTGGGGCAGAGGGCTGTGATTTGATTGGCAGCACGGGACCTGCAGGATGCGGTTTGTCAAACCGCACCGGCATTTAAAGAGTTAAGGCACTCCAGACACCCGTGTGGCCCGGGTCGGGTGCGTGCAGCAGGGCTTTTCGGAAACACACCTGCGCAGGTGAAGTGGAGAAGGGCGCCGAGCGTTCCAGGGGGCCGCGCACCTCCGCCAAACGGGGCGTGCCGGTCACCGCGGTGACAGGGGGCTGAGAGAGAGAGAGAGAGAGAGAGAGAGAGAGAGAGAGAGAGAGAGAGAGAGAGAGAGAGAGAGAGAGAGAGAGAGCGCTGGGCTGCCGTGGCGACCACGTTTTTCCTGTGCGCGCGCGCGCGTGTGTGTGTGTGTGTGTGTGTGTGTGTGTGTGTGTGTGTGAAATTAACGGAGGGCCTCCGCTGGGGTCCCGTGCTGCTCCGCACTTCCTGAGAAAGCGCTCGATCCAATTTGGGTCCTTTTCATTTTCATTACCGGCCCGCCTCCTCGCCCCACGCTGCTCAGCTAGCGACGACGGGAACACCGCTACCTCTCCTCCCCCCGCCGAACCAGGCTGTGTCCCCCCCCTCCAAAAACCCCTCCGCCTGCCCGTTAATTAACACCGATACCCATTTTAGAAACGGGGAAGCTCCATACGCTCCTCTTTCTCTCTCTCTCTCTCTCCCTCTCTCTCTCCCTTTCTCCCCTCTCTCTCTCTCCCTCTCTCTCTCTCTACACGCCGGCACGCTGGTTGCCAGATTCAGGGAGTCTATCCCCTTTTAATAGGCCCAATACCAGCATGTCCTGCAGTTTCCACGCAGATTATGTCCTGTCTGGCTGGCTTTTGCCTTTGGGCTGTGTTTGTTTGTTGCCTATGCAGTGGCATTTTTAGTATTCAGAATTTGTAGATGTGCAAGAGTGTGTGCGTGTGTGTGTGTGTGTGTGTGTGTGTATCTGAGTGTGTGCGTTGCAAGTGTGTCTGAGTGTGTGTGTGTGTGTGTGTGTGTGTGTGTGCTTTTTGAGTGTTTTTAATCAAGTGGCATGCTAGGTATATTCCCATGCTACCCACTGAACCCACAAACACTTTAAACCCAAATTATCGCCCCGCCCCTCCAGCGGCGGCCTTGCGTGTGCCGCTCGGGATTGTGGGACGGGGGCGAGCGCAGGACGGCTTTTGATGTTCCACATTTTTCCGCTCCCTGATGAGACAGACACGGGGGGGGGGGCGGGGGGGGGCGGGGGGGAGAGGGGGGGTCTGTGTCACCCTGATTAGTCTCACAGCGGCAGAGCTGGAGCTATCAGCTGCTCAGCGGGGGGGCCGTGGAGGGGGGGGGGGGGGCGGGCGGGCGGGGAGGCAGGTTGGGGCGGGGGGGGGGAAGCGTCGGAAGGCTCCGGAA
>CM077284.1:4017626-4052626 GCA_039654925.1 Anguilla pacifica
AAAGAGGTGTGTGTGTGCGTGTGTGTGAGCGTGTGTGTGGTGGGGGGTTCTAGCATGGGTTTGATAAAGCAAGGCAATTTTAGAAGCCGCTATACTGCAAAATTACAGTTGTACATCATGCTGATCTCTCTCTCATCGCGCAACTGTGTGATGTTAACATTTGATTTGCATGATCCCCACCACTGTGTGACAGAGTGTGTGTGAGAAAACAGCGTGCCGACGCAATTAAACATAAAAAAGGAGAACACTGGCGCCACCTGGGGGACATGCGCGGATTGCAGCACGCCGGGTTTCGGAATAAAACGCAAACCTCAAACCTGACATAAAAGACACCGTATTATTAAAGTTTAACCCGAGGCGAACGACGCAGTTTCGGTGACTGCAAGTGGTAAACATATATTCACATATTCAAACGAACGACTTTTAACTCTCAGGGACAATTGGTTCATGTGGATGAACAGGATTGTTTGGGGTGAGTGCAGTTCTCATTTCCTTCTCGGAAATAACGTTTCAATTGCGTTACGCGCGTCAAACGCCGTAAAACACTCTACATGCATGAAACACCGGCGCTACCCGATTTATTAATATTCTGAATTGATATTTTTAATTCTGACTGTGTATGAAAAAAAAATGCTAACGAATGACTTGCCCAACGCTGGATGAACTGATTCCACCATACCCCTGAAGCTGGGGGTATTAATAATTAATGTCCGCGGCAATTCCATAAAAGACCATCGCTCTAAGCCAAAGTAAGCCTGACCCAAAACATCTCTTTAGCTACTGTCGAGCGTGAGGGGTGAGTCGAACGGAACGCCAAGTGACTTGACCTTAACTTTTCAATTTGCAAATTTACACTGGCCCTACTACATTCACTTGCTTAATGGTTACATTTTATTAAACACATTTTTTGCTTTATTTCTGCTTGAATCGCCACCACGGATCCGTACGATTACAGTCTAAGTGGTTCTCTATGAATCCCTTGCCTTAGGCCGGTAATTCAGAGCCTCACTATTAAAACACAGCGCGTATTGATGTCTGAAAGAGATGTAAAAACGGCTAGCAAGCGAGACAAAGGTCACTGACAGTGACTGCGCCCAAAACGAACACTTGCATCCAGTGGCAAATTATCAACTTGTTTTGTTTGCATTCTGTAATTTTATCTAACGGTATTTTTTTTAATTATTATTCCATAATCATATAGGCCTATACATTTCTTCCTCCTTTTAGCAAGTATTAGTTGACTTTGAGCTCTTTTTAAAAAAAATTTTTTTAAAAAACCCAAGTCAGCACATTTATAATCATTTTTCTCGTACGTCTGTTTATGACGATTTCATTAAATTAGCTCCCATTCCATTCGAGTAACCATAGCAATTCGATATGATGCGGGTCCCTCAAATTCGTTCGAGAGCTGAAAATACGCGGAACCGCAGGGAAGCCATGGAGAGGATTAATGCGGGATTTTTACAAGAAATTAGTAGCCTAATGAAGTGGATAGAAATGCCGTGACAGTTTTATTGCATCTAAATTGCGTGGAAGTGGAGTTTAACTGCTTCGCGTATTCTCGCATAATGAGTCGTGACAGAGGCTGCGAGGCTTATTTGCCTTAACTGGCTGACAACTTGCATGGCGGTACTTACAGAATTGGGGTTGAACATCCCCGTCCCGCCCCCAGCTCGGCTCCGCCGTACACTCTGTTTACGTCTCTTCCTTCTGTCCGTATGTACCGCTTGGGCGCTTACACAGCTGCATTATTATTTGAATAGTTTACGCGCATTATTATTATTATTATTATTATTATTATTATTATTATTATTATTATTATTATTATCTTCACCCCACCACTGGAAAAATTCGCAGGCCTACATGATTTTAAAGTCTACAGCACGTGCCGTTAAGCTGTAACAAAGGATCACAATACAAAGTTGAAGTGAAGTAGCCAAATGATCACTTTGATTCTTTGATGGGGGCGACATAGCTCAGGAGCTAAGGGAGATTGTCTGGCAGTCGGAGGGCTGCCGGTTCGATCCCCCGCCCTGGGCGTGTCAAAGTGTCCCTGAGCAAGACACCTAACCCCTAACTGCTCTGGTGAATGCGAGGCATCAATTGTAAAGCGCTTTGGATAAAAGCGATATATAAATGCAGTCCATTTACCAGGTTTTAAATATCATAGTATAGCCGAAGACCATATGAAGATTCAATGTTTATCTGATTTATTTAGTTTGTTAAGAGTTTTTTTTATTGATTTATATACCACTGTGTATTTTCAGGGAAGTGATTTTGACGGCAAAATTACAGAATTTGATTATACGAGGTTATTTGAGTGGGGGGAACGTCGTTTAAATAAACGTTCATATGAAGGCTAAATGTGGAATAATTTTAGCCAGTCGGTCGCCTTCACTCCGAGCGGTACGTGGATACTATGTGAAATGATTTGGCGCCATCAAGCGACCGTTTTTTTTTTCATTGTAGGCTTAGTAGGTCTACTTGTTTTTAATAGACCTATAGACCTTAGATATGACCGCAAACGGTTAAAGAATCGGCGATGCGACTGTATCAGAACAGGGTCGTAACCGTTTTCAAGAACGGAGAAAGTTTTATTTGGTGGTCTTTTATAGAGGTTCGTTATTGAAAATGCGGATTAATATCTTACCTTTGCCGTGGTTTTAATATCGGGTGGAGAAAATGGGAGTGACCGGACAAGAGAGGACTCACCTTATTTTGATGCGTCCCGGCTCCTCGTCACCATGTGAAAATCATACCATTGCAAAAAAAAAAAAAAAAAAACTTAACGCTAATAATCAACGAACAATTTACGCTAATATTCCAGTGTAGATGTTAATTTAAAATGTCTATACTGGAAAACAATCCAAATTTTAAAATCCCGAATGAGAAATTATTTTCCTTTCTAATATAGCGGATTCAAACATAAACAAATAAGTAAAAACCACATTAAGAAAAGAGATCTCGCCTGTTTTGAAGTCACAGAGGTTCCTACCTTGAAAGTGCCATGTCATGTGTAAATACGCACTCACAGATCCTTGTGGCCCTTCATTTTCCCGATGGAAACCAGAAACTTGGCTCCTCTCCCGAACCCCTGTCCAGCTCCGAGCCTACAAGACGAAACAATCCATTAATCGAGTCACCAAAAGGTCATCATCGTGGCAATAAATCACTGCACTGTTAAAATTCAAATGCCCCGTGGTGGCCGTGCTACCTTAATGTATCTGTGAAACTAGGCAACGTTTGGATCTCTTTGGAAAGTGCAGGTAGGACTACATAAGTTGTTGCTGATGCTGCGAGCGGGTGTCATGATGACTGGCTTCTGGCTGGAGGTGTGGACAAAACACCAATCATGTTTCTAACAGTGTCAACATTCAAGGGGGACAAAACGCTAAATATATAAATACATCTACGCAGCCGAATACAAAGTTGACAGACAATCAACAAGGTCGCTCACTACAGATCTCTCAAACGGGCCAGTGTACTGTGACGTTCACTGCAGCGCGGTCTGAGCCTTATAGAGCAGACGCGCGTGACCGAGTCTGGCTTTGTGACGCAATTTGTACTTTTATTTATTGTAACTTTTATATATATACTTTTATATTATTGAGGGTCTAATTGGCCAGTGGTCTATTTGGTAATAGGTGAGTAACCCCGCCCATTATCCTGGCGTCTACAGGTTACAAGCTGCGGTCGACAGGTGCGGCTGTCCTGCAATCGGCACTGCCTATCGTATTGAAGATTTCTGGCGTGCAGAAAAAAATATTCCCACGGTCGAGTAAATAAATTGCATTTAGCATAACTGAATTATCTACACTTAATTACTCGACTTATTTATTTATTTATTTACAGTAGGTCATGGTCTTATCCAGGTTGTCAGCTTAACAAACGGCTATTTTCATGTTTTTGGCAATTATGTTCAGTTAACTGAGTAATTATTGAAGCAATTACTGTATCAATTTAATGACTGTCTATTTTATAGATACGCAAGAACTACTAATTGATAACCGACTGCAGTTGTTGGCTGTATTTGGGCGCACAACCGTGGTCCTAGAGTAGGCTACGAAAGGGAGTTTCTTGGTTTTTATTTTATCTTTATTTTCACAGCAATCTGCCGCCCACAGAGTTGCGAGCTGAGATTCAACTTCCCTCCAATGGGCGCAAGTTACGCTCGCAGCGATGAAGTCAATTACATTAAGAAGGCCTACGTCGAATTTTCTAAAAATGAGCTAGCCTTTTTACTTACAGTAGGTGGTGGTCTTATACCAGGTGTCAACTTAATTAAACGCCGCTATTTTTATGGGTTTGTTAAGCCACTGCAGCTACTTATGTG
The DNA here is from genome assembly GCA_039654925.1 of Anguilla pacifica. NCBI lineage: Eukaryota > Metazoa > Chordata > Actinopteri > Anguilliformes > Anguillidae > Anguilla > Anguilla pacifica. The sequence continues at coordinate 4,021,960 of CM077284.1, forward strand.
GGCTCAATTCTATAGCTACATGAGCTAAGAATTTATAGGGTTTGGCTTATCTCTGTAGACAGCATCGCTTTGAGACAATCGTGGTTTATGTAAAGCGCCAATCGGTTTAAACGTCGTGTTTGGTTCATTGGTTGATTTGTAAGCATAGCATAGCCAAAGCATTGTTAGAGCCCTAAATTTAAAGTAGGCCCGCATGCCGCGTTGTTTCTATAATGCAAGTCTATATTCCTTGTTGACGTGGAAGACGCGCTTCCGCTAGTGTCATGATGAAGCCACAAGAGAAAAGGTCACACAAAGATCAACCGGTTACCTGTTAAGTCCGCCTTGTGGACGAAGCTTCCCTGAAACGTGCCTGTAGCCGTCGTGGTCAGTCCTGGGCTACGCGGTGTAAACAATGCGAAAATAACGCTTTGCGAGTGTTTTAAATAATAATTTCAGCTCCTGTGACGTCAAACACGGATTGCGATTATGACCGCATAGTGTCGTCGCCATGGTAGCTACAAATGAGATCAAGATGTTTTCATATTAAAATTTTCGCATCCACTAATGGTCCATCTCCAACGGGATTGAGCAAATGCTCCATTTTAAGATATTATAGCCAACTATTGTCGCTTCGTTTTCACCAATGCATGAATGGTTCAAGAGCAACAACTTGTACTGAGAGATCCAGTCATATCTTGGAAAAGCATAATCCACCCAACTAATTACGTAGTATAAATCATAATACACAAGCAGAAACACCTGTTCCCTAATGTACAGTGTAGCCTATGGTAGAGACGCGCGTGCCTAGCCCTGGGGAGCTACAGGGTCTGCTAGCATTCAATTCACTTTAAAATCAGCAACCAACTCAGACCAAATAAATCAACTCAGTGGAGTTAACGGTGTAATCACCTGCATTAATTAATTAATCAATTAATCATTAACAAGCAGAACCAGCCAGCCCAGGACCATGTGTTGCAGACCACTGTATTACTGTAAGCGGTATAATTTACCTATTTAGCCTATTCTCATTTCAATCACAAGTAGGCCTATAATATATAATTTGTTCAAATGCCTGTTTTTTGTTTCATCTGTGCGGAGTTGCTACACATACATTACATTTACATTATAGGCATTTTAGCAGAAACTCCTATCCAGAGTGACTTAGACAAATTTTTGCATAGTGTTTACACAGCATCCATTTATACAGCTGGATGTATACAGGTGAAGTACCTTGTACAACAGCAGCGTCCTACCTGGGAATCGAACCCATGACCTTCAGGTTACAAGACCAGCTCCTTACACTGCCGCCCATAAAATGTCACTCACAAGATTTTTCTGTAAGTGGTCACATTCAGAGTAAATAAAACTGTGTTCACAGCAGAATCAATGTTAGTGGACACACTGTGCACAACAAAAAAAAAAACCAAAAAAAAAAACATATTTTTTTAAGAAACACAGCATAAGACAGTTTGGCAAGTTAATTTAGGTAAATTTCACCTAAATTAACTTGTCAAACTGTGCCTGTAAAAAAAAAAAAAAAAAAACTCAGACTTGCCTTTATATGCAAGCCAAAGTTAAGGTCAAATGTAAGTTAAAACTCTGTCAGTTAAGAGGAAACCTGAAAAGCAGGTAATTTCCTGTCCAAAATTTCAGTGACCCGGTCACATAATGGGGAAAAAAAAAAAAAAAAACTGTAATATTTCTCTGGAGTTCCCACTTCCAGAAGAGCGATGATCATTGTGACTGTGAACATGGCTCTGAAACACTTTGACCTTCGATGTGACAAAGACCCGGTTTAAATATAGAAAGCGAATGGGCAGGGAAAAGAAGCAGGAGGGGGAATAAAGTAATCGAATGCAAAAATAATTTTAATACGTCACAAAATCCACACACACACACACACACACAAAAAAAAAGCTGTGACAGAGGGCAGCTGCTTTGCCATTACCGACTTAGATCCAGTTTCCATTTCTTTTTTTTTCCCATTTGTTTTGGAGGTGGGTGGGGTGCAACACCTGCTTCTGCCACTTGAGTGCAGCATACTCTCACCCTGTGCCAATTAGCCATTACAACTCTACGAAATCAGAGGCACCATTACGGCTCAATGAAATTACAGATAAATATGAAAAAACCTGTGAACTGCGTGAGTTTCATTATGCCTCCAAGTAATCCCAGCTGCTATGGGGGGGGGGGGAGAGAACATACGCTGCAATGGATGCCATTATGGCTCCAAGTAATCTCGGCTGCTATGGAAAAACATAGGCTGACATGGGTGCCATTACGGCTCTAAGCAATCCCTGCTGCTACAGAACAACTTACAGGCCACAGAGGTGCCATTATGGCTCCAAGCCAACTTAGCTGCTATGGAAAAATGTACGCTGCAATGGATGCCATTATGGCTCCAAGCAATCTTAGCTGGTATGGAAAAATGTGTGCGCTGCAATGGACGCCATTATGGCTCCAAGTAGTCTCAGCTTTGCTAAAAAATGTAAGCAGCTTGAGTGGGCGGGGTCAGAGTGGATCACGGTTTAACAGACAGGAGGAACCAGTCACAGTGTCCTTCACCCTATCAGTCACTGGATTGGCCAATGGGCAGCATGCCAAATTCTAGAGAATTATTAGCTCGTAATCAGCAGGTCAAAGAACATCTGGTGACACCTGGTTAGGAGTGGAATCACAGGTGAACTGATAAAAGACCAAAAGGAGGCGGAGGTGGGGGTCAAAATTCAGGGGGAATTAGTGTAAAATCAAAACATCCCGGGATTTCTCCAGACGGAACAGAGAAGCCGTGAAGTTCGCCCCTGCTAGAAGTTTCCTTTCCTTCGGCCATCTTAGAACGCAGCCCTCGAGGTGAACCACAGCAAAACGACTGGCATTTCCATCACACCCCTGGGTCAGACCCCTGCAAGAGGCACTGCTCGGCCCCTCGGCCAATCAGTGGCTTTCACTCGAGCACTGAAACGCACCTGAAGACCAGCAGGCAGTGCGGCCCTCCAGGAAACGTTGGCGCGACACATCCCAGCCATACAGCACGTTAGCGCTTTCCACCACCTCCATTAAACTCCACGTACCTCCGCGGACGACTCCACAAACAGCCGCCAAACAGATACCCGCACACAGCGTCGGGCTCTGTGTCAGAGCAGGTCAACCCAGGTCCTGGACCTCCACACGGTCTGCTGGTTTCTGGTCTTTCTCTGCACTTAACTGATCAATTAAAGTGATTACATGGTTTACTCACCTCAACTTGTTTCTTGGGTCTTGTTGTGGTTGTTGTATTAAAGGGGAAAACAGAAACAAGCAGACCGTGAGGCTCTCCAGGACCTTGGAAGGCCACCTCAGCTCTATATCAACAGACCACACACACACACACACACACACACACAAGGGATGTCCAGTGGTCCAACTTCATGTGATTATGCCTGCAAATTTCCGATTTTAATCACAGGGTAAACCAAAAGAGAAATTCTTATTATTCAGCAATTAAAACCAACACACAGCACACACAGACACGCATACACACACAAAAAAATATATAATTATATTATTTGGACCCAAATATACTGAGACATTCCATTCATAACTTTTACAAGCTCACAAGCATACGGCATCACTGTCCCATAAAAACTTCTGTCCACGATGAATAAAGCAGGTTTTTTTCTGAGATATTGTTTAGTAGATGTGCAAGTGTTTTTTTTCTTTTTTTTTTCTTCCATTTATTATTATTTATTTGTTTTCCCCTGCAGGGAAAATCCTTCGGCAGAACCGAGTCACGCGGGAACAAAAGCGTCCTGCTTCTGCCGGAGATGCAGGAGACACAGTGAAAGTTCTAGAATGCTCCGGGAAACTACGCAGGCGAGTGAAATTTTAAAAGCTCATGGTGGCTACGGCAGCACTGTTTGGGCGTCTGTGTTTCTCACTTTTTTACTCCATTATGCTCACTCACCACCCCCCCCCCCAGTAGAATTACATACACTGGGCCGTGTTACTCCAATACAAAACACCTATAAGAAACCTTATTCACACACACACACACACACACACATGCATGGAATGAGTTTTTGATCATTTCTGATTGGCTGCTCGGGTTATCCGAGTCCCCTAATGATTTGCCGGTGATTAAACGCTGTCGCTCGTCACAGCTCCTCATTTGGCCAAAGTGACATCACACATTAAGTGGGGGTGGGGAGGTCAAAGGTCAACACGTTGATCAAAAAAGTTAACGTTCCATTATCCAACCTTCAGCACTCTACTGACCCCCCCCCCCCCTTTCCTGACACAGGTAAATAGGTCACAAGCAGAGAGATTTCCGTTATTTTTTGTTTGTTTTTTTTTTGGGTGGAGGGGTGGGGTACACATTTTTAAAAGGCAGGTGCGCGTGTATACGTGAGTTTGAGTGACAGCTGGCATTAGGCAGGATACTACTACATTTCCCAGAGGTGCATGAGATCCAGTGTGCAGGAGGTCACACACTTTACATATCCCCATTAGACACAGTGTGTGTGTGCGTGTGTGTGTGTTTCCCCCCCCCCCCCCCCATCTTCAATGAGGAGTAAATCAGTCGCACGTTTCTAAGGTGAACAGCCCATTGACTGCTCAGCTCTATCAGGCATTGGGGTGGGGGTGGGTGAGGGGGGCTTTTTAATGCCCTTGCCCCCCTTTTAGTAGCGCGGTGTGTCTGTGCCTCGCGCCAGTTTCGCAGTCTCCGAATCCCGCTACTTCCTCCCGCTCCCCGCCACCGTTTCCCTTCCGTTCGAAGCTCACTCCAAACCCCCCCTCCTTCCAACACATCTGTACATCAGTTTCAGGCCACAACATGGCCTGTGATACTATTTTTTTCCCCAGTTTCCTTTTTTTTTTCTTTTTCCTTTTTTTTTCTTTTTTTCTCTTTTTTTTTGTAGCTTGCAGCTTTTCTCTGCAGCCCAAGGCCGTGAGGCCGAGGAGTAAAGTCAGCACGATGGCACGAAGGTGCCCGCGTCCTTCTGTCTCTGTCCGCTTGTCTGTCCGTCTCTCCCCCCCTCTCTCTCTCTCTCGCTCGCTCGCTCACGGAGGCCTCTACACGGTGCTCCGGGGGGTTCCGTTGTGCGTGACCGCCTTCAGGCTGGGCGTGCTGGGCTGCAGGGTGCCCAACCGCTGCGTGGACACGCCCACCTCGAACACCTCGTGGATGGCTTTGCGGAAACAGTGGAAATTGTAGTCTATTAAACCTGGAGGACGAGAAGAAGGGAGAGGGGGTGCGGGGTTAAAGGAGGGGGGCAGTTATTCATTTGCACCAGATCGTTCTACTGCCCCACAAAGAACTCTACTCCATGCTCCTAACATCAATATCTCAGGCTCACTGCTGCCAACATTCCAAATTCTTTAAGGGGCGTCGCCAAGAACAATGCACAGTTCCATTGGATGTTTTGGAAACCACCTAAAACTTCGGTCCCAAAACAGGAACCTCCTGCAGTTGAGACACAGGTAAGACCAGCGGCGTAGGACCTCTCTGTCCCATTACACCGCTAACCAGGCTGCACAGAGTTTGCACCCGATGCAGTTAGGGACAGGGTGTAATCTTTCCACTTCAACCAGCACTAAATGAGCACAGAGTGCAAGAAAACTTTACCCTGCTTTCACAGACATCGCAAACCCACATTAAAAATACTTCCTGTGTGGTAACATTTTTCAGTCTCATCGAGCCATCTATGAAAACAATATCAAACAAGCTGTACATATTACTTATGAATCAACACACTCTCTTAAAAACACACCGTATAAAACTCAAACGGGTCACACAAGCACTCCAGCCAAGGTACAACGTGCCCCAATCTCCTCACGAAAAGAAAGCTTACATTTTACATTAATTCAATGGTGTCTTAAGGATAATTTATAAGCTGCAAGTGCTATTTATGGTTCTAAAATGTTCAAATCCCCTTGGAATCTGACTAGATTGGCTTTCATTTTACTATATTCACTTTCAGAACAGTAAGGATGGGGGGGGGGCGGGAAGACATTCTGAATATTTTGTTTGTGCAGATGCTCTCTACAGTACATAATAATCAGCAATGGCCTGCATGAGCCACATCATAACAGCAAATGGCATTATGGGACAGAGTACGAACATATTGATTGCTTTAAATGTGAAACTTTTTTTTTTATTTATTATTTTTTATTTTTTTAAATCTTTTCCAAGGACACTAATTTTTTACACCTATATTTAAACCAGATCAGTCAATTGAGAATTAAGTTTTATAGTGATGATGGAGGGAAATAAAGTGGAATGCAAGGCGTAGTGGAGCCAGTCTTATATAAGGAGACGACTGTGGAGTCAGTTTTGTGGAAGCATTCAACCATGTTCCACAACCATGTTCCACAAGCATGTTCTCCAAGCAGGTTCCACAGCAGGGGGCGCCGCTGACTCACCTTTCCGCTCAAAGCTCTCTTCTCTGAGGATGCAGACCAGCGCCAGGAACTTGGTGACCTCCTTCAGGTACAGGACAGTGGTGTTGTTCAGTTTGATGATGGCCATGGACTCCTTATCGTAGGCGCTGCCGCTGCCGTCTTCCTTCAGCCTGCCGTAAACCGCGACACGCGGACATCCATTATCACACCGGCGGCCATTACCATGATTAACAGGCAAATCATACACAGCATTATCATACAACCATCCATCATCAACCAAATCACAAATCCATTATCACACAGGCAGCCAATACTGCGCTCAACACACAAATCAATTATCATACAGCCATCCATTATCACCCAACACACAAATCCATTATCACATGGGCGGCCATTACCGTGATCAACAGGCAAATCATACACAGCATTATCATACAGCCATCCATTATCACCAAACACACAAATCCATCACCACACTCATCCACTGCCACTCTCACCACACAGATCCATTATCACCCAGCACTCAAATCCATCACCAGTCACCCACTATCACTCTCACACAAATCTATTATCACAAGGATGATCATGACCACTCTCAACACAGAACTCCATTATCACACAGGCATCCATTACCACCCAGTGAACAAATCCATTATCACAAGGGTGACAATTACCACTCAACACACACCCATAATGGCATAGGCATACATGACCAACAGGGTGTCCTTTATAATTTAAAAAAACATTATCACAGTCAACCATAACTACACAACACATATTCTTTAGCACACTGGCATTAAAACACACAAGCATAACCAATAAAGTATCAGTCATTACACTGGCATTCATAACCACTCTCCAGACATATTTCCAATTATAACCCAGGTGTTCATTAATGAAAATGATACGTATATATGTATTACAATCATCTTGAGAAGCACAAGCATAGATTACCTTTAAGAACACACATGAAATACTACCACTAGCCCATACACACACAGATGAGCAGATTTACAAGAAAAACACTCACCCATTACCACTATTACATACTAAAAAGGCCATAATACATTGAGCCATCCATCAGCACACACAACATCCATTCTCACAGTACATAAAGAGGCAGGGTCATTACCACTACTTACGAGCACACATTCATTATCACTTTAGAGAAAGCGCACGTTATCTCTCCCATATGAGTAGGTCATTTTTCGTGAGGCGAACATTAAAAGGATCAGCTCGTAAAACCGGAGCACAGATTATCGTTATCATTAGCATGCTACGGTAATGGGTAGCATAATGCAGTTAGCTTTCCCAAGGCAGTGCCCAGCTACAGCAGGGGAGAAATAAACTACGAGCCAGGTGGGGAAAAGGCAGTCAGGTCTACATACCAACAGACCAGTATTTTTTGTACTCAGAAATGGCTCAGAAATAGTCTTGAATGAATTGCTACACTACAATCATAAAATGATGAACAGATGTAAAATAAGCCATAAATAATGGTGCAGTGTTGCTGTGCCAGACAAACAGTGGCATTGACCATATAATCCAGGCCTTATTAAATTTTAACCAATCGCAGCTGAATGAGCTCGCATAAAATGTGATTAAGCAGCTTGGGATTGGACTGCGAGCATCCCGAAGGCATGACTTCAGGGAAGTGTGCATGACGATGGGAATTTAAACATTGCTACAGACCTTCCTAACGGCGAAAAAGCTGAAACCGTATCGCACGCAGACCGTCCGCGGCAACCGATCTGCCGTTGCCATGGAGCCGAGAGCATGCCGGCCTTCACAGCTCCACACAGGAAGTGCTTCTGCGGCCAAAACCATCACATGCCTGACATCCTCCCTACTGCTCAAGAGTTTCACAAATGAGACAAAGTGGAGCTCTGAACACATTTCCTAATCCGGTCCAATTCACCACTTCCCACAACGTCAATTACTGTACGTTCTGAGGGCGAAATGCAAGATTTTGGCAAATATTTACATTCAGGGGTGGAAAAAAACTGCACTGTTCTCAGCTCATTCTGGAGTTGCATTGCTTGCGAAATATTCTGTTTCTGCGCAAACACATTTACTGGTGTTCTAGCAGGAAATGGAAGTCACCAAGAAGCTCTGTTCACAGGGCTTAGAAGCAGGCAGGCCGGTGTAAGGACATCAAAGCTGGTGAATTTAGCAGGAATGTCTAAGGCATTTAGTCCACAGCCGGCAGAGTGTAAGAATTAGCCGCAGGTTTCTGCGGGCTTCACAGGGGCTGGGGGTGCGGGGGCGGTTTCCATGACCTTTTCCAGGAGCTTTCCGGGGATTAAAATGCCGGGGGGGGGATTTTTTCAGGGACGGCGGGACCTCCGAATCGGACTCACCCGTAGATGCAGGACACGTCGATGACCACGTCGATCATGTCACAGCACAGCTCGTACGACTGCATGTCCACGGGGGAGCTGTCGGTGGCGATGTAGATCTTGCTGACCACGTCGAACAGGAAGGCCTTCTCTATCCCTGAATTCTGTCGCCCGGGAAACAAGAGATCATGGGTGAGAATAAGGGAATCATAACCCACAGTTACGGTGCGTACTCTGAAGCTGAACTTTCAGCACTTCCGTATTCAAAATTTCGTTTGAATTTTTATAAAAATAAGCATTCAAACTTGCCTTCGTTATTTCGAATAAGATTTCACCTAAGACCACACAAAATGTTGTTTCTCTTATAATCCTTAAATATTACATTTATACCAGCATCAAATGCAAAAACACACACATGCACAGAAACACACACACACACACACACTCGCACGCACACACGCACTCACACACATACTTACACGCGCACACAATTACACACTCTCTCGCGCACACACACACACGCACAGAAACACACACACACTCTCTCGCACACACACACGCACAGAAACACACACACATACACTCGCACGCACTCACCCACACACACACCTCACTAGGAGGGGAGCGGGCATACATACGTACAGATATAAAGATGTTGAGCAGGTTCTCCAGAGTGGGCAGCTGTGGGATGAGTTTCTGCACCACTTTACTGAAGGCCTCGAATATGGAGTGATCGTAGATACTCGTCAAGTAGAAGCTGGAAAGAAGGGAAACAAGACCAGGTCAAAACCTAGTATATGGCTGGACCTAACACAGTTCATCCGGCCGACCAATGGTGTAACTTCATCACTCACTCACTCACTCAGTCACAGACATTTTTGGTTGCAGTCCAGCCAAAAAGAGGGAGGAGGGACGCATTAGAGGAGTCTACTCACAAAACAAGACAGACGACATACAGACCATACAAGGTGTGATCAGAAAACAAAGACTGCTGACAGATCACAGACTGCCTTCTCAACAGTCACATTTGGGCGCTCTTCGCTCGTATCCACGGCGACTGGCATAAATGCAATCATACTGGTTTGGGCAACAAACAGTGCTGATGCCAAGTCTGCAGGGTCAGAATCGATAAGTCAACACATGATCTCACCAAGTTAGAGGCCATATTAGATAGAAGAGGGAAACAACTGGGATAATAGCAGTACCTCTGTGAGTGTGTGTGTGAGTCGGTGTGTGTGACAGAGAGAGAATGAGTGAAAGAGTGTGTGTGTGTGTGTGTGTCTGTCTCTGTGTTTGGGGGCGGGGGTGGGGGGCTTACTTCAGTGTTATTTTTTTAATACCATTTCACACTTGCTATTTATCCAATTAATCACATTAGCACTGCACAGTAATCACACAGTCTCCCAGATTCAGTAGGTTATTCACAAAACTGTTACACAGGGAATGCTGGATGGGACAAACCCTTTCGGGCTGAAACTCGGGACGTCCCAGGTAATACAGCACAGCCCAACTGCCAAATTTTTCCCCACTGAGCCGGTGGAGCAAAGGAAGCCAAAATAAATTAACCAATGACCATCTGCGATTAGCACTGATGCGTCGATCGCTGATTCTTTACTACTTAAGTGTGAAGCGTAATAATACAACACTCTACATGTACATTACCATCCATACTGTGCACTCAATGAACAAAAAAATAAACACTCAAAACATCCTGTGACAGCTGAGCACCCATTACCTGTGCATTACCTTAATACTACCTGAACTCCCATTACCTGCACTTTACCTGAATACTACCTGAACTCCCATTACCTGCACTTTACCTGAACTCCCATTACCTGTGCATTACCCAAATACCACCTGACAATTCTCTCAGAATGGGCTGCATTACAGTTAGCCAACGTAGCATTGGTTTTGCAGACGTCCTTATCCAGAGTTCCAAATGCACACCGGTACGTTGACCAGATCGACCAGCAGTACCAACAGAAAAGTGAGCAGGAGCATCCTCAGTTTCACGACGCAGCCATTCTCTTCAGTAGTCAATTAGTGACATTGTATCTACGCACCATTTACTCCAGGCCAGAGTTTATTAGACCTTCCCCAGGCAACCCACCATCCATGTACCTTCTCCTACCAGCTCAGCAATCAATTCATTAGGCCCACCTTAGCCCTCAAATGAATCTTCATGGCCTCCCTACATTTAATCTCATGTAATTTCATTCAGTAAAGAAAAAAAAAAAAACGTGTCGCTGTGCTCGTGCTTTCGTGCTAAAAGAAAAGACGGAGTTGTTTACTCGGCCTGCTCCTGGCCCCTTAGCCAGCCGCATGCATCCATTTCAATTAAGCTTAAATGGTTGCTCGGGAAACCTCCGAATCGCTCAACACTTTTAATAAAGCGAAAAGCTCATTTTCGATACTCCTCTGCCAAAAGGGCTTAAATTAATACAAGTAGGTAAATGCCCTCTACAACAACGCAATCCCAGCAGGCCTTGTGTTTTATTAGCGAACCAGAAGCGATAAATGCCAAGTGGCATCAAATCAAGGGCACATTCAATAGCGTTAAAAACCACACAAACGGTTTAAATACATAAACAGGACTGAACTGAGCATCCGGATCTGGAATTCTGTAGGCATGGAAACTGAGAGGGCCACTGTGTGCTGCCGTCCTTGTGCTGTGGGTAATTACACACACTGGTAGCTCACCGCAATACCCCACCATCGGCTGAGCAGAACCAATGCGCCCGCCCCCAAAACATGACCACGGAACATCTCTCGAGGATGCCTACTAACAGGGCCGACTGTTCAGCGAACTTCCTGCTCAACAGGCGGAACACTCGAAACGCAAACAGAATGTTCTGCCTATCGAATAAACTCAAAAAACTACCAAAAATGAATTTCATTGAGAACTTGGCCCTCCAGGACTGGAGCTAAACCTGCAGACGCTGTGGCCCTCCAGGACTGGAGCTAAACCTGCAGACACTGTGGCCCTCCAGGACTGGAGCTAAACCTGCAGATACAGTGCCCCCTCCAGGACTGGAGCTAAACCTGCAGACGCTGTGGCCCTCCAGGACTGGAGCTAAACCTGCAGACGCTGTGGCCCTCCAGGACTGGAGCTAAACCTGCAGATACAGTGCCCCCTCCAGGACTGGAGTTAAACCTGCAGACACAGCGCCCCCTAGAGGACTGGAGTCTGACACCACCGGGATCATCTCCCAGAGTAAAGGGCCTCAGTGCTAATCCTTTCTTTCTCTGATGACCCAAGAATTTAGCAGCGCTGGTGAGAGAATGCTAACCATGTAGCGGCAGTCTGTAAAACTGCCCTTGTGATAGTCAGTCAGGCTGGAGTACACGAGCATCCGCGTCTCCCCCCTTGCGAAACACCCAAAACATCAAAACAATGCCACTTTCCCCACATCCTTTCGAAACCCGCCAAATATTTCCACCCGGTGTCGTGTCGCAACAACATGCCAGTCATCGCCGGAATGCTGAATCCCATACAGGGAAAAAAAATAAATATATGTACATAAATAAAGAGGAGGAAGAAACAGAGAAAGGTCTTCATCGGCTTTCACCCACTTCGCTCGTCACAAAAAGCCACCCTTGCCCTGGCAGAGCGGGAAATATACTGCACAGGAGCTGGCAGGGAACAGGGCCTTTTTCATTCCAAAACCTGATGATTCGTCACCAGCCGAAGGTTCAGAGGAGTCAGACTGACTCAGACCTGGGCCCTTAAACAGCTGGGCGGAGTCATTTCAACATCTAATCCAATAAACATGAGGCACATTCTTTATTTTTTAACGCTTTAACCCTTCAGATGCCAGTACAAATTTCTACATGTTGCTAAAAATTTTAAAGGGCAGATTTTCCATCAGTACATAGAATAAAATTCTTCTTTCACAGGTTCATACATTTTGGTCAGTGTTACACATTTTGTTAAATTCTCAGGAATCCACCGTATGGTTTTGAAATTTTATCAGCATGTAAAGAGTCGAAAATGCCTCCAGCACGCCAGCACAATTGGCCCAGGTTTGGATTCCAAAACAGACACTGAACAAAGAAATCGAAAGTGAAAGTAAATTCTCAGTTTATTTTTTTTCAAGGGTTTTTGGCATGCTGGGCACTACTGCACGACCACAGCAGTGTTCTGTGGAGAGCCTTCCCTGGGACTGGACTGGCAGCAGTGTGCTGGAGCAGTAGAGCTGTTAAAGTGGTATACCTGTAAGGTATACCTGTACACCTGTAAAGTTATGGGCAGGCCACTGCATGTGAACCACCTCCTAATGCATATACCTTCATTATGAAGAGCTGCATCTGTCACCACGGAGACATGTGCCAACTGTGAAAAATGTGATAATCACTAAATCCAGATTATTCCGGATAAACAAGGAATTACTTTTTTCCAGACCCTGAATGTCTCAACCAGACACAGAGGACTTGGGTAAGTCAGGGTCACAGGCACAGGCACAGGCACAGGCACAGGCACAGGCACAGGCACAGGCACAGGCACAGGCACAGGCACACACACACACACACACACACACACACACACACACACACACACACACACACACACACACACACACACACACACACACACACAAAGAGCTTGACAGCTGATAGGAGGAGAGAATGCTCAGCAATGAAAACAAAATATTAGTGGCCCAGAGACATTTAGGGTCTGAAAAAAATAGAAATCACCTCCCTGACTGTTATTAGCCAGCAGCAGCAGTAGCCGCGTGGGGAACAAACCTAAGGTGGAGCTTGTCGAGGCTGGCGTCTGCCAGGTCGTCGTTGGCTCTCTGGTGGATGTCTCTCTGGGTCTCTATCTTGTGGTCGTCGGAGAGACCGTCCACTTTGTGGATGAAGACCTCGAAGTTGATCTCGGGGTTCACCCTGTAGGCCCGGGACACCGTGAGGTGCAGCCTCCCCAGCGCCTCCACGTAATCGTCCTGCAAGGGGGACAGATGGACGGACGGACGGACGGAAAGACGGGCACACAAGTGTCAGAGACACAAACACAAAGACACGGTCACATCTCCCAGGCCCGGAACGCAAGAACCAGGAAACGGTGGAGAAAGCACACAAGGGGCCCACGCACCATTCCACAGACCCAACGCGCAGCACCAGCAGCACTTCCACAGGCCCTGCTGTGCGGCACTGTGCGCACGAGGATCGGAATTCAACTTCAACAGGCGCGCAGAGCTCAGACATCTCTCAACATGTTTGCACTTTCGGCTAAACAAATATCAAGGGGGGGGGGGGGGCTGAAATCATGCCAGAATTTAAGAGGGCACGTGAATCACATGCAAACAATGCACTTGTTGATCTTGGCAGACCTGAATGAAGATTTAGGTGGCCTTGGTTGGTTCAGCTCTTGTAAAATGATACAAATTGCCCAATCAAGATTTGCCACCAATTCCACCAATTTGCCACCTGGAATGTCTTGCCAGTGTTATGATATTGCCACACAATTACTGCAACATTGCGAGAATGCTTAATTAGCTGGTTGGCCCTGATGTAGATCATGATTACAATAATGCTATTTTTTGCCAATTAGCCTTGGGAAAGAAGTATTTGGGATTTCAACATTATCACCGTGACAAGCATTTCTGCAGAAAATGTGCAGAACCGATTTAAACAAACTTGCATGATTCCATTCTCAAATGGATTATTCTTTCCACTGCCATTGATAACACATGTCAATCTCCACATTTACCCAATCATAACTAATCTAGATTAATTTTAACCTAAATTAAATTAGCAGCTACAGCAGAGTAGTTTGCAAGAAAAAATAATCATGCAAAGTATGAAGCAAAAGTGGTCAAGGATTCATTGTGTCTAAGCGAGACTCTACATCTGAACCTTACTGTAGACTAAAAACAAACCCGCAGTCCGACATCAAATGTTTTTGGTTAACACCTTTTTTGACAAGTCCTTTTTCTCAAGTCCACAAAAGGAGCAATAGAAATTCTAAAGATACGCTCTTGGAAAAGACACAGAAACTCAGGACATCAGTACAGGATGTCCCGTTCCATCAAACACCAAACAAAATCTCCTATTCAGCAAATTCACTGCCAATTCAGAAGCAAAAAAAGATTTTTTTTTTTTTTTTTAATCTACCATCGCATTGCAGTTTAGTCTCAGCATGCAGACATTTAATGATGGCTGTATCCCGTTTCAGGAATAACAGTACGTTCAAATATTGCGACTGTCAGAATCTTTGACAACAAGCTCAGCCCTGACATTACATACATGAAGAGTGACATCTGGGAGGTACACTACATGGCCAAAAGTATGTGGACACCTGACATCCAACATCTCACCCAGAATTATGGGCATTAATACATTAAGGATTTGGTCCACCCTTTGCTGCTATAACAACCTCCACTCTTCTGGGAAGGCTCTTCTACTAGATGTTGGAGCATTGCTGCAGGGATTTGCTTCCATTCAGCCAGAAGAGCATTAGTGAGGTCGGGCACTGATAGGGCGATTCGGCCTGGCTCAAAGTAGGCGTTCCAATTCATCCCAAAGGTGTTGGATGGGGTTGAGGTCAGGGCTCAGGAAAAAAAAAAATCACATCCCTGGTGCATTAATTTTATTTTTGCATGGCTCATATTAAAATTTACAAAGTTCTTGCATATTGTAATTTCCAGTTCTACATATCAACAAGGGATGGGGCTTCTTTCAAAATCCATTTACACAAAGCATACACTGCAGTAGGTTTGGAAAATCTGGGAACCCCTGGCTTTAGGTAACGTGCACAAATAGGACCCCACACACCCCTCTCCATTCCGATCCAGGTTAGGTCACACTCACCTGTGCGTCAATGACAAATATCAAAGCCCCCGTACCCCTGAAAATCATCTCGTAGTCAAAGGTGGGGTCGAAGAAGTCGACCTGGCCAGGGAAGTCCCAGATCTGGAAGTTGACGAAGGAGCTGTTGGAGATGTCGTCCTTGTAGATCTTGTTGGTGCTCTCCAAGAAAAGAGTCTCGTTGGGCGACATCTTGTGGAACACCACCTGAACCCAGGCACCACAGAATATAGGGAAGATGAAGATTTGCCCTTAATAATTCCGTTTACAATACATCAAATGGCAAAATTTATGTAATACACAGAGCGTGACGAATTAAACGTGCTAAATATCTAGGCCCTCGTGGGGCCTCATGAGGTAGCCTCGATTTCCACCGTCCACCTTTGTCAGGTTCGAATCGGTTACATCACTGGAAGAACGAGCGCTTAGCGCACCGGCCGACAAGCAACGAAAGTGTTCAGGTAAAACTGTCGTCAACTGCCTCGCACTTTGCACTTGGTAAGGAAATACAGTAAACGCTTGAAGGCAAATAAAACAGAAAAACAAAGAAATTTAACCTTGAGCGGACAGAAGACGCTACCGAAATGAGACAAGGAAATCAGACTTTCTGAAAGGCATGCTCCTTGGTTGTAACCACTGCCAATTTTATATTCTGCATACGTTATTTCCTTCACACGTAGCACAATTTGACCTTTTCCCCTTTAATAAATGCCCGTCATTTATTAATAATGCTAAAATGTCTGCCACTGCAAACATAGATGCAGTTTTTATAATAAATTATTCACCTCGCTGTACCCAAGTCACACAGAAGGCTTAAAATAACACAAATAGCTACAACAATTAAGGTTAACATTAAAATACTGTGTGCAATGACCAAGTTTTCGCTGGACTGACTTATTTAAAAATACTAATGCATATACATGCGCACGTGAGCAGTTCGTAAAAATAAGCATGACTTGCAAATCGAGGTAAATGTTACTGGGTATGCGTGTGGCTAGGCTGCCGTGGACATTGCACTGGACAGCCTGCAAATCACCACCGACAATCAATTACATGTCGGTCCTGGCTAGGTAACGCTAGCCAGCGCACAAAATAACCACCTAGGTACCTAGTACAAGGTGCTAGGTGGGAATGTCGGTCGAGTGCCTCTCATTTCTGGCACATCGTATCTAAATAGGTCGTGCGTAAGGTTGAGCCGCAGCGTGCGCTCGTAATCCAGGCAATTGCTGTACACATGAACGCATACATACACATGCAGCTAAATCAAACAAATGCCTAGCTACATAGCGTGCTGTTGGGTCACGTGCCCACGTGTGTCAGTGTGTGGTCCCACTGGCAGCAAAAAGGAAGCAGCGGGCTAAGAAGCTAGCCAGCCCAAAACACCTGCATTCCACCTGGGAGCGTGGCTAGCTAGCCATCTTGCTAATTTCGCCGGGCCCCTTTCCGCATGTCATTCCTACAGCACGCAATCTGAACACTGTCAGGTGCCATGCCCTTAAGCTTCCCACGAAGTAAAACCCCCCAGTTATCGACAGTCAATATCCAGCCAGCTGGTTAATTTTAGCTTGATAGTTAGCTATGTGGTTGCTAACTACAACGCAGTGGCAGCTGACGCCTGAAGTGACCACAAACTACAGACAACGTCAGTTAAAAAAAAAAAAGTAACAAGCTAATTATCCAGCCTCCACGAACGTAGCAATACGCGCAAAGTCTGGGTAAGTTAAGTAAGATGCGTTGCGAAAAATAGCCAGCGAAGTGGCTGCTATCTATAACCTATGTAATGGTGTGCACGCAAGGAAACAGTTGCAGTCCATCGTATCAGCTGATGGTACATCTAGCTGAATGGCTAGCATTTAGCCAACACCAATAAGGCGTTATGTAAAAGACAACACTAGTGAATCACGTCTGCCGCCTCGCACGCAGTTTCTCTTCCCCACCTTCTGAATAGAAGACTTGCCACTCCGTCGTAATCCCATTAGCAGTATCCTTGGTTTGCTGTCTGAGGGTGCCGGGCTATCCTCGATGTCCCCCTCTTCCACCCCATAGCCAAAATCTTTTGGGAACGAGTCCACTACCCCGTAGCTACCCGCCAGCGGCTCCTCGAACTGAATAGACATTTTGACCCGACAATGCTAGCCTCCCCGATCCCCCCCTATTCCCTCGTTTTATTCACGAATGCCACCCTCCACCACAGACCGCCGACGAAAGAGAGCCTTGTAAGTATTTGTTTAATGCCTGTCCAACTAATCTACCCCAGAACAAGCTAGAGTTCTCTCTCTACTCCTTTAAATCTTTGCGTCCCCGTGTTTCCCTTTCAACGAAATCCACCGCGTGAACCCACCCTCGGCTGTTCTATTGGTTGACAGTCTGACAACGGGTATGTTCATTGGTCAGAAACGACGTCGCTCAGGGAAACCTGAACAAGCAGGGTGGTTCATCTCGTGTCATATGTTTTACAGTCACCTGACTCGGTGGACGGTGTGCGAGCTTGTTTTGTGTGACCTTTCACCTGAAGACAGGGTAAACGCTGTGTAGTTTAAAGTTCGTAAGAAAAAAGTTAAAAAGTTGACCATCTGACAACCCGTCACCAACTTAAGACCATTTTACTTTAAAAAGGAATCCTTAATAACTGCTAATATATATATATATATATATATAGTATTCGTATTTCATCGTTCCATCGACAGTAAGGTAGCCATGCTTCAATTTGTATGTAAGCATGTAAATTTAAACAACTAGAGTTACTTTACACTCCTTGTTTTCCCTAATGATAAGGCTTACCGCTTATGTCAGTGGTTGGCAAAGTAGGGGGTGTCCCTCCTTGGGGGGAGGGGGGTGGGGGGGGGGGGGGGGGGGGGGGGGGGGGGGGGGGGGGGGGGGATGAGGGCTGAAGGAACAAACAATTCCTGTAGAAACTAAAAAACAAAATCACATCCAAGCCGAACCAAAGTTGTCTGGGAGGCTTTAAAAAATGTGGGAACTACTGGTTATTATGTCACTGTATTTTGGCATGGTAATGTCTGC
Source organism: Anguilla pacifica (assembly GCA_039654925.1). Lineage (NCBI taxonomy): Eukaryota > Metazoa > Chordata > Actinopteri > Anguilliformes > Anguillidae > Anguilla > Anguilla pacifica. The sequence goes on from CM077284.1 coordinate 4,040,496, forward strand.
CTTGTTTCAGTCATGCGCGTCACTCATATGTAACTGTGTGATCACTTAAGGCAGCCCTGTCTGGTGATTTTTTCACGGCAATTTTTTATTGAATAACATGTTTCTGTGTGCCCCCACTGATAAAGTTGGTATTTTTTCCCCATCACATCAGAAGCTCAAAATTGTACTGTGCCGGCAATTCATCAATACAACAGACCGCTTGGCCAGTACAATTCCCCAGACCCATGGCACCATACTAGCCAAACTGGTCTCTCAATGCATGCTCGGAGTATGTCCCAGCATGCATTGAGAGCGAGGCTGAAAACACCCTGGACAGTTCCCCAATCTATCATACCTATGGGCAATTTTGTCTCTCCAGTTGACCTAACCTGCATGTCTTTGGACTGCGGGAGGAAACCAGAGTACATACTTGGAGGAAACCCACGTGGACGCCTAAAGAACATGCAGATTCCACACAGAAAGGCCCCGCCTTGGATTTGAACCCAATGTGTGCGGGAGCAGTGTTGCCATATTTCCCAATTGGGCTACTTAAAAGTTGTTATGCAGGAGGAAATAGCTTTTGGGCGTATTCACCATTTTCAAATCTGGCAACACTGGCTGTGAGGCGACAGTGCTGTCCACTGCACCACCGCGCCTGGTGCCAACAGATGAAGCAGAACAATGCTGCAGCCGAATGTTATTTGGACGTGAGACAGCTTGGAAATACACAGCGAGCTGCTAAACATGGTGGTGGCGGTAGTGGTCCACCAGGGGGCAGTCTTCGCCCTGGGTTATGGGCATTCACCACCATTTTCTGGGATGGCAGCAATGGAATCACCTGCCAGGCTGCAGCTTGTTGACAGGGCACCAGGAGTGTGCCACTTTTCTGGGTTCCCTGCAGAAATAGCCACAATGATTCATAGATTCGTTGAAGCCATTTATCTGTGGCTATAATGAGTACACAAGTTGTATACAACGTAGGCCTACTTACGCATTATATTGAGTAACATTTGTAGTAATATAGTCTGTCCACACGATGGCACAAAGGCTCACGCTCTCCACAGTTCTGTTTTAAATAAAATAAATTTATGCGTAGCGTTTACTATTACGCTTTATTTTTTCGCTTCTTTTTATCTTATTTATTTACGCCATCTGATTACTTTAGAGACATCGTACAACGTCTACTTGTGGGAAGTATTCCAATGGCAAATAAGCACAAAAACAAGATTACGGCCACCAGCAGACCGATGTCCAAAACAAAGCATCAGAATCCTATACATTAATTATTACTATAATAAAAAATATATATTATAATAATAACAGGCATATATATGAAATATAACACAGCCTATGAACTTAAGACCTCCCCGAAACGTTGCTAGTGGTTACCGTTTGTTGTGGTTTGCGCAGACTCCATGGAGCTTTCTGGCTTTTCCCGAGGAGAGCATGCTCACACCGACAGTTTCTAACTCCGCCAAGTTAGCCGTAGAGTCAGCCGTAGTGTTCCGAGAAACGAAACTTTGCGTTAGATAGTTAGCTGGCTAACGTAAACGCGCAGTCATGGCACATTACAGAGTAAGTGTTACTTTTGCATTATCTAGCCTGGTGCAGCTGACGTTAGCTAATTAGAACTTGTAATTTCTGTCATGGTCCGTCCCGCAAAGGTTTTATGTTGTCAAGGAAGTTGGTTTAGACAACGAGCTATTTATCAACTGTGAAGTTGGCTAGCTTGTTAGCCAGTCAGCTAACTTTGATCACTAATTAGTTAGATGGTTGGCAGTGGAGCAAATAGGACAAACTAACTGGAAAGCGAGTGCTTTTTGCTCCAGTGTTAATTCGCATTTTGAAATAGTAGCGACATTCCAAGTTTTTTGTTGCATTTAAGGTTTTCGAAAGCTAGCGAGCAATGGGTGGATACAAGCGTTCGCTAACATCAGCTAAAATTGCTGAAATAGTTCGTTATTTCCAGTTCTCCTGGGCGTCACATCACCTTGGCTAATAACACATTTTTGACACAACAGCTTGCTAATATCAGACGAATTCACAAAGTCATGCAAAGCTAGCCAGCTATGCCGCTTTATAGCTTTCCATGTTCGTAACATAGAATAATTAACATTATAAGTGAATATCCGGTCATAAGGCACAGTCGTCTTTCTTGACCAAAAGGAATTTTTTCTCTATCGTTCGAATCGATTACTGTCATTTTTTATGTCGTTCTGGCACTCAAACGCCGCTGGATTGATGACCCTTATTCGTGTGTGTTCTGGCTATTCTAATGGTTACTCTCTACACTTTTTTTCTGTGCCATATCACAGCACCGCATATTGCCAGCATAAGGTTGTAAAATAATACAATAAAGCTTGATATTGGCATGAAGTAAATTCTTCAAATTAAGTTGCGACTCTTTTCTTTCTATTCCCATGGCTTAGGCCTCTGAATCCAAGCGCGAGCAGTTTCGGAGGTACTTGGAAAAGGCCGGTGTTCTCGACAGTCTCACGAGTGGTAAGGTGCTTATTGGACATAAGTGCTAACTCAGGGAGCGGAAGTGTGGTATGTTTACCTGCTGTGAACATTTCAGGATGTCACAAAGTCCACCTTTTTTTCCACAGTGCTGATAGCTTTGTATGAAGAGAATGAAAAACCCAACAATGCTCTGGAGTATCCTTTTGTAAAATGATACAAAAACGTTTCCATTCAGTCAAGGAGCAAACGGTCAAAGTGCCGGAAAGTGTGCAGTTCAAAAGGTGTTCCAGTTGTTTTTAATCCACCGGCACACTATCAGTTTGACGCTATTTGGTAGCTTTCTGAGGCCATGTGATTGAACCTAAGTGGGGCTGGGTTTGGTCACTACAGTACATGGAAGGGAAATGACCAGGTTGCTATTGGAAACAGTGTCGGTGACCACAAGGGGGCGACCTTTAAACCATACTTTAATTGGTGGACAATATGTAATTGGCATTGTGAAACATTTGCTTACTTAAGTCTGTATGAAATCTCACAATGTATTGGTCCTTGTGTACCACTGTTTATTGAAAGTTTAGCCGGTTCCCCAAAGTTTGGAGTCGCCAGCCAAGTGAGAAAAGTGGCCAGGTAAGGGTGATTGTGGCAGGCAGGAAGATTGTTCTGATTACATTACAATTTTTACTACATTAATTAGCCAGCCTTAAATATAGGTCTGAAAGTTAGCCAGCCAAACAGAGGCCTGTAGTCAGCCGTTTAGTTGTTGGAAGGAAGGGGGAAGGGCAAGAGGCCTTAACACGTGCACCAGCTTCCTGAAACAGCACCTGGGCGTGGTCAGCCCTGAGCCTGCAGACGTGGAGACCCTGCGCCTGGAGCTGGCCGACCTGAACCAGAAGTACGAGCTCCTATTGGAGGAGAACAAAGAGCTGAAGAACAGGGTATAACAACAACGCGCCTAATTGGTCTTAATTGGTGTTCGTTTCCGATTGGCCCAGACAGTGTGTGATGAAGGACATTGTAGATTCACCTATCTATTAATGGGAAGCTTTTTTTTTTTTTACATATGTTTCCAATGACTTTCTGCCTCCTGAAAGTATCTGTGAGTATGAAAAATATCCTTCATTGTACATAAAATAAAAACCGTCTGTGCCAACTGAAAACATACACTGAAACGATACATGTTTTAAAAACGCAGGGAGTGAACTGGCACTTTCAGGAATTTAGAGATTGTATGCCGCCTCTTAAAAATAACGTTTGAAAACATTTGTGTTTTTACCTCCCTTGTCACCTTTTCCACAGCTTTCGCAATATGAACCTGCAAAAGAAGACGGAACAACAGAATGAATCTACCTCATGGGGACACAGCAATAGTTATTTTCTTTCTTTCTCTTTCTCTTTCTCTCTCTCTCTCTCTCTCTCTCTCTCTCTCTCTCTCTCTCACTGACGATCACTTGAAAGTAAGGCAACACTGGACATGTAAGGGATTTTCTCTGTTTCTGTAAATAGACAAAAGTTGTTGTTTTTTTTTCCTATTCTCTACTGAAGTTTCTATGTATGCTACATTATATTAGTTTGATTGTATTTTTTTCTGTATGGGGGAGGTTGGGGGGGTTAAATACATAGTTTTTGAGCACGAAAGGATTGCCCCGTGGTCTTTGCTGAAGCTAGCTGCCAGTTTGAGGACCGGTTGTCGTTTGACAACAGCGAGGGTGACCGGCTGTTGACGGGATTGTGGCTGGTTTGGAATTACATGGATTAGTCACGACCTTGATGTAGAAGGAGGCACATGTCTCACGGTATCTTTACAGGAAGTGCTTTCTGTTGTTGTGACGTGAAAATTGAATGTTCTTTTTTTTTTGTCTGTTTTTTTTTCATGAAGTTGGAGTTGCTTTGGCTTGAAACCTTCACACAGAGCTTTTGTGTGTTAACATGAATGGCAATATCTCACTGACGAATAAAACTGACAAAACAACATTGAAATGGATGCAGAAATCGTCATACGATGTAGTAACAGAAACGTTAAAAGAAAAACTTTGAAACAAAATCACAGTGACACCAACTAGATTCCAAAAGTAAAATTTATAAAAAAAGAAGAAAAAGAATTTCAGATGCTTTCTACAAGATAAATCAACATAAACCTTTTTTTTTTTTTTTTTTACACACCTTTGGTTTTACAAAAACATAATTTACATGTGTACCACTCAGTGGAAACTGTTCAGCAACCATTAGACCACTATTACAGTGATCTCTGTTTCAAGATGGAACACATCTGCCGATGTCAATCAGGTGATCTGACAGAAAAACAGAGCGAGCTGAACTTCGGTGTCTTTGGTGGGGTGGTGGGGGGGGGGGGGGGGGGTGTTGGTGGGGGTGTGTGCAATGACGTCATTTGGCTCCTGAACGTCTCCTCTGCCTGGGGCTCCTTTACGTTGCAGTTCTTGATTTCATATTATTCATAAAACATAATCCTGATGATATGAGGTGGCAGATTTTTGGGGGAAACTCTTTTATTGAGCTGAATGATTTTTTAAAAGGAGAGATGAGAAAAGAAATGGGGGGGGGGGGTGGGTGGCTAGGGGATGCTAATTTAAAGGAGTAATGGAACCTGTTCAGACATCCTCAGACCATAATGTCAGACATCACGACCCTACATGTATGAAATCGGTACTAAATGGTAACAGAAGAAACTAGCACCAGCTTGTAATTCAGTGCCACGTCTGGTTCTTGGGTCTCAAATATACAAAGCTTCTGCCCTCCCTGCTTATACAGTACATATTTCACGACACCAGATATCGCACAATCCAGTCCTGGAGTCTGGTTTAACTCCAGTTCTGGAGGGCCGCAGTGTCTGCAGGTTTAACTCCAGTCCTGGAGGGCCGCAGTGTCTGCAGGTTTAACTCCAGTCCTGGAGGGCCGCAGAGTCTGCAGGTTTAACTCCAGTCCTGGAGGGCCGCAGAGTCTGCAGGTTTAACTCCAGTCCTGGAGGGCCGCAGTGTCTGCAGGTTTAACTCCAGTCCTGGAGGGCCGCAGTGTCTGCAGGTTTAACTCCAGTCCTGGAGGGCCGCAGTGTCTGCAGGTTTAACTCCAGTCCTGGAGGGCCGCAGTGTCTGCAGGTTTAACTCCAGTCCTGGAGGGCCGCAGTGTCTGCAGGTTTAACTCCAGTCCTGGAGGGCCGCAGAGTCTGCAGGTTTAACTCCAGTCCTGGAGGGCCGCAGAGTCTGCAGGTTTAACTCCAGTCCTGGAGGGCCGCAGAGTCTGCAGGTTTAACTCCAGTCCTGGAGGGCCGCAGAGTCTGCAGGTTTAACTCCAGTCCTGGAGGGCCGCAGAGTCTGCAGGTTTAACTCCAGTCCTGGAGGGCCGCAGAGTCTGCAGGTTTAACTCCAGTCCTGGAGGGCCACCATGTCTGCAGGTTTTTATGGTTTCCATTCAATCAGCAACTCATTTTAGACCTTTAAAACAAGGTGCGGTCTCTGTAGCCAATCAGAGACATAAGCGCTGAGAAACACCAAAAACCAGCAGAGGGTGCAGTCGTCCAGGAAGAGAGCTTGAGACCTCTGCCCTGATAGGACGTTTCTGTCCAGCTCGCTAGCGACCTCCTGTGGCCTGGAGGTGTGGCCTGGAGGTGAGGGCGATAGCGGAGGTAAAGGTGTGTAAACGCTCAGATGCGCAGGTCAGTGGCGGCCCACCTGCTCCTAGCGCAGCTCACTAGCGACCTCCTGTGGCCTGGAGGTGAGGGCGATAGCGGAGGTAAAGGTGTGTAAACGCTCAGATGCGCAGGTCAGTGGCGGCCCACCTGCTCCTAGCGCAGCTCACTAGCGACCTCCTGTGGCCTGGAGGTGAGGGCGATAGCGGAGGTAAAGGTGTGTAAACGCTCAGATGCGCAGGTCAGTGGCAGCCCACCTGCTCCTAGCGCAGCTCACTAGCGACCTCCTGTGGCCTGGAGGTGAGGGTGATAGCGGAGGTAAAGGTGTGTAAACGCTCAGATGCGCAGGTCAGTGGCGGCCCACCTGCTGCTCGCGCAGCTCGCTAGCGACGTCCTGTGGGCCGGAAAGAGCCTCCGCGGGCTGTGCTGGGACTCGGAGCTCGACTCCTCCACCGATTCGGGGGTCCGCGACCGGCCCGGCCCCCTGGGGTCCGACCTGGAGACGGGCCGGGCTAGGCCGGGACCTAGCCGAGCCCTGGTGCCCCCCGGGCCACCGGCCAACGCCGCGGTGGCGGGTTTCCCCTCCACCAGGGTGGCGCAGCTCGATGGCGCGCTCACCCGTCGCGGCTTCCGCCCTCCGCCCGCCAACTGCAGGCTCCCGGGCGCCACCTCCTTGCCGTGGGGGGGCAGGTGGGCGGGGCCTTTCTCAGGCTCCGCCCCCTGCTTGGGCGAGGTAGCGGTAGCATCCTTGGCGGGCGGCGAGCGCGTGTCGCTGCCGCCGGCGCTTTTGGGCTTCCTGTCGCCCTTGGCGGGGCTGGGCGGGGCCTCCTTCGGCCCGCCTTTACCGTCGCCGTGGACGGGCGTGAAGGCCGAGGGGCGGTACCCCGGCGGGGGGGAGGTCCGCTTTTCGTCCCGCTCGTCCGGCGAGGGGCTGCGGGCGCCGGGCGGGGCAGCGGGGGGAACGGCGGTCTTGTGGCCCACGCACACCTGCGGCCGGCCCGCGTAGCAGTCGTCCAGCTCGTCGCGCAGCTGCGGGCAGTAGTCCAGGAGGCCCGTCCTCATGCGGCCGTAGGCCAGGTGCAGGATCTCCAGCAGGTTGAGGAGCAGCGAGACGCCGGCGATGCACTGCATGAACACCATGAAGAAGCTCTTCTCCGTGGGCCGGGACACGAAGCAGTCGACGGCGTTGGGGCAGGGCTCGCGCTCGCACTTGTAGAGCGGCTCCAGGCGGAAGCCGTAGAGCAGGTACTGGCCCAGCATGAAGCCCACCTCCACGGCGGAGCGGGTCAGGATGTGCGCCATGTACGAGCGCAGGAGCGAGCCGCGCAGCGGCGCCTTGTCGATCCGCCGCCGCTCCAGCGCGCGCAGCTCCCTCTCCAGCCGCCGCCGCCGCTCGCCCGCCGACGACGAGCCCGCGTCGCCGTCCGCCGCCAACCCCGCCGTCGCCACGCCGCCGGCCTCCTCCAGCTCCCGCCGCAGCTGTGCCTTCCGCCGCTGCCGCTCCTTCTCCAGCGCGCGCAGGCGGTACAGGGCGTGGCCCATGTAGGCCAGCGAGGGCGAGGACACGAAGATGACCTGCAGCACCCACAGGCGCACCAGCGACACCGGGAAGGCGCGGTCGTAGCACACGTTGTGGCAGCCCGGCTGCTCCGTGTTGCACACGAACTCGGACTGCTCGTCGTTCCACACGTCCTCCGCCGCCACGCCCAGCACCAGCATGCGGAAGACGAAGAGGATGGTCAGCCAGATCTTCCCCACCATGGTGGAATGGATGTGCACCTCCTCCAGGATCCCGCCCAGGAAGTTCCAGTCTCCCATTTTCACACGCGCAGTGCTGTGCCTGGTCCAGGAGCAGGACGACAGGTGAGGGGGAGCAGAGATTTAAACATGGGGTTCGGAGAGGGTCAGAACAGCGTTGTACTGAAAGAACAGTCTCAAAATATATTAAATGAGTCGTATTTGACTGCTTAGCTGACGCTTCATTAAACCACTATACATTAGATGTTTATTTATATCTCCATTAGGACAGTAGCTACTCTTCCGGGAGTCCGCCTAGATATATTAGAGATATTCATATAACCAAAAACCACATTAATTGAACCACTAGTTCTTAAATTCTCTGAGTCCAGAATCCACTTAAATTGGACTCTGCCCTTTATTAAAATGTTGCCCAACATTTTGGGCAACATTTTAATGTTCGAATATGAAATTAAAATGTTGTCAAACATGTCAAAACCACTGCTGGCGCAGGTAGCTGGTGCAGTTTCATTTGACTGTTTTAAGTGACTGAAGAGCATACATATCAGAATCACTGCACTGAAACTATAACCCCGGAGTTCAAACCAGGACTACACCTACATGCTTCGGTGCCTGTAAACACACGTTACTGAATTGCAAAAACGATCCAATACATCATGGTAAACCATCATGGGCAATCGGAAATGGATCCACAGAAGCTGAAAAATTAGTCAGGAAGGTTTTATTTTAATCGAGTAATAAAGTATTTTCTGCGTCGCAATTTTACGCACTTAAAATTCATTCACATTTACAAAGCTATTGGAACGTGCATTACCCATTATGATTAATACATGCATACATTCATTTATATAATTTGCTTGCAACAAATTCAAACATTATATCTCTTCTTTTAAAATTAAAAACACATACACAAGACACAGCAAGTTATACTAAATACATAAAAACAAAAACGCATTGGCAAGTATGCTACTGCTCATGGACTAGGCTAAGGGCGCTTCTGGAACATTCCGATTAAAGGAATTGTTGACCGCTTCGTGGTGGTCCAGCGAGCACATGATTACGTGCGTATTTTCCATTTGTCTACGGATACTCTGCGCAACAAGTTGAGTAAAAATAAAAGAATCGCAAAAAAACTTTTTTAAAGAATACTTTATCTGCATTCACACGCAAAGTCTGCTCAATTACGTCGTTGCGTTAACAACATTCGATTATTTTGACAATCCCTTGGGTAGCCTTTGATACGAAGGGCAGCGTCATCAGCATCACCTGCCGTTATCAGTACTCAAGAGAAGCTCTCTCGACTGCAACATTTAAAGGGTAAATTAGAGTAACTCCAAGAGGCTCGGTTGTGTTTTCAAACTGTCCATGAGTTCCCTATATAATTGACTTACCAGGATTTCAGCCATTTCCTAGAAAACTAGCCTTGAACAACTTTACAATTTTACCGCATGAATTAACAGAGGAACGGCAAGCTTACCTTTCGTGTATAAAACAGATGTTACATGTAAACACACTGTAAATTTGGACACTTCATTGTGTCGATTAGTCCAATTGGTGCATCACATAAACAAAACATGAAAAGCAAACCATACACCATGAAAATTAAACGCCAACACAAGTGGCACGGCACCTTCCAGAATTACAATTTAGTGGCTGAGTTTCTATGAAGTAATAACAATAATTAAACAGTGCTCTCTCTGTGGAAACGTATAGACAAGCAGGAGAAATCAATGGTGTCGGTCACCGCCATTTACCTTGCAGCAGTGTGGACAGACTGCCGGTGATTTAAATCCCCACGGGTCATTCAGGCTCAGCTGGGCCGCCAAAATATTCAAAATCGTTGTTGCTCTGTTAGCATCTGACCCCGTACTCGGGATAGTTGTTCACCTGAACTTGGGTGACCCTCTGTTTATCTCTCTTTCTCTCTTTCTGTCTGTCTCTCTGCAGCTCTACTGGTCTGCGCAAGGAGCGGGCTTGTGGAACACGGGCTTCGTTTATTGAGCCGCGCGTGGCTCAATGAACAGGAAACCGCTATATTGCGAATGAACGCCTTCGTCCTATGTGAAATCGATTTGGCGTCGCGTTCCCATTGCTGTATGCAAGCAGCACGGCGAATAACGGGACTGTTAAGCGGTGTCTGTAAACAGGTAGGGTCGCTCGCACGATGAGGTAGATGCGGGGTAACAATCATGCAATAGTATTTTCTGCTCGATATGTTACAGTTCAGGAATCGGCATCACTGACCTGATGTTAGGCAATTCTGGTTGTGCGCAGCGCCATTGAACTGGAGTCAGCGCGTTTCACATGAAGCGCAACCGAATTCAGTGCATTCCCTGATAAGTCTACATTGTGAGTAGAAAAAGTCAAATCATTGACATTTTTATTAACAGTTTGAGGTCGAGCTTTCTCCGGAGGAGCCAGAATATTATATATGTTACAATTTGTTTGCATGTTTGTTTTGTTGATACACAAGATTCTGTTGTTTTTTCTTTTCGATTAGGAATATTTGTATTAAAACTGATATTTCACTCCATTCTTTGGCCACTGATCCGTGTCTGTGTTGATGGAAATACTGCCCAAGCAAGAGGACCATAACCATAAACAGAAAGATAAGTGCGGTTAAACTGTGATTTGTAGCCGAAAGCCTGTGCATATTTGCATAAGTTGAGGGCTCCGTTCTCCTCATAAAACTTTACCAAGAGTAAAAAGACCGTGTTCCAAAATGTCCGCAGCTAATTTACGAGAAAAGGCGGTTGCGAGAGCTATATAACACCACCCTTAACTGATCATGTAGTATCGCTGCACTGTTCTTTACGCATCCACCAAAACATACGCGCACACTAGCTAGGCCTCGACGGTTCCACAGCAGTGTATGTGGAATGCTTTCCGATCAATACTCTTCCCTGCGAGTGATCAATCGGTCATGTCCGATTTCATCCTCGGTTGGTTCCCTCAGAATGTAATTAAGATATTCCTGGCAGCTGTAACCACGTTTTTATTCCATTTGCAAATAATCAATGGTGCCAACTTGTTAGTTTTTTTACTAACTATGCGGGTTAATTTATAACAGGAGGGGCTCCTGCAGTTAGTCGCCATTTTCTGACTGGAAATGGCCAAATGTATGGAGCAATGTCTATGGAAATACGTAGAAGTTTCTGTAGGTGCTAAATAAACTACAGATCTCCAGACCAAGACTACAGACCAATGACACATCAGAGATCACCCCATGACTGATCACATTGTGTTCATCTTTGATGACAAAGGCATCGCGTTAATTAGACCCAGAATGCCAGGGGCTGGTAAGGTGTTACAATGTGTCCAACCAAATGCTTTCCCTAGATTTTTTATTATTATTTATTTTTTGCACAATATACTGTGGAATTGTCTAAATCAAACTGTATTGGATGTGTGTGTTAAAGCAGAAATGCATTGATTTTTAGAGAAAGGGGCAGGAGTGTTTTTTAAATAATTTTTTAGGGTAACCCTGCCATTGGGTGCCCTTGACCCGATGAACCATACACCCCAAAAATTGCTTTTTAAGTGCTGCTCTGGTTACAGGGAACAGTGGCGTGCTTCAGAACAAACACTAAAGAATTGATCAGACTAAAAACGGGGAGGGTGGGGGGTTTGGGTGCGACCAGCCAGACCATAACACCCCCTTTACCCCCCAATAAATCACCCTGCTCTTATGGCTGTGGACATAATCCCTGAAACAGGCCCTAAGGACATGACTCGTATGGCTGGGCTTGAACGCGGTTCCTATGGCGATGAACGTGGCTCCTAAAATGGTTTCTAAGGGCACAGCTCCCTGTATGATTGTATGCAAGCAATGGTGTACATACCACATACTTTGTTCCCAAAACACGTTTATATTTTAGTTCTCTTTTCAGCAATGTCTCCGGTTTAAATTTTTTTTTTAAGTTTTTGGGGTTTTTTTTGTTGTTGTATGAAACATTATCAAACTCAAAATAAATTAGCAAAGCCTGCGCTTTAATTAGAAAAAAGAAATAAATAGAAAGAAACTGAAGAAGTAAACAGAGATTGTCGAGGCTGGATCGATGCGGCAGTTCCGGAAACAATGGAACGTTCCGTAAGTCCACCCCCGGAGGGGCGGACCTCGCTGAAGCACGATCGACGGTCTTTTTTTTTAAAAGCTGCTGTAATCTAATTAGTGTGTGTGTGTGTGTGTGTGTGTGTGTGTGTGGGTCCAGTACAGGCTGGGACAGGCCCAACGTCAGCCCGGATAACCGCACATGAAACCTGCCTGATTAATTAGCCCAGCCACGCCCAC
>CM077284.1:4057626-4067626 GCA_039654925.1 Anguilla pacifica
AGCAACGCCACAAGCCTACAGGAGTAGCTCAGGCTTAGCTGGCATGTGTTAACCATTCTGGCACAAAATGGCTGCCGCGCATCACCCTGGCAGATCTAACACATGGTCCAGGCAAGTTCCCCACACCCTCACTTTGAGATCATTAGATGAAAGGCACTGCATCAGCCCCAGGGCCTGCTGGCTTTTGTTTACACACTATAATGAACAACCGGTGAGGCATAATCAGCTGCTTTCACCCCTTAATGTGTGAGGTCACAAAAAATGTGATTAGAATGTTCTTAGCTGAATATTCTAATGCTGATGTCACAATCACTACTGGAGACTGAAAGCAACAGAGTTCTAGAACATAGAATTTTGAAAAAACAAAATCAATCAATTACAGCGTTACAACAACAAAAAAAAACAGGAAACGCTGTGCCTTCCCAGGAGCAGGGCAGCAGACCCCTACGTTATACACACAGCTGGGGTCAATGAAACCCAGCTGTGCCGAGAGTTAACTCAGACCCTGCAGGGTCTGAGTGAGGGAGGGAGCGAGAGAGACTGCCGTCTGCCAGCATCAATTAGCACAAACTCCTGTCGACTCGCCTGATCTTTCCCAGACATCTCTTTGGGGGCTGGGGTGAGGGGGTGGGGTGGGGTTGGGGGCTGAGTGCGGAGTCCCGTGGTTGAAACAGGGGCAGGAACAGGACCGTTCCCACAACTGGACCCCTCAGGGTTGGGCTGGATGGGGGTGTGTGGAGGTGGGGGGGGGGGGGGGGGCGGGGAGGGGGTTCTGTCTCATCTTGCCCATTAGCTGAGGGCATGACCCTTTTAAGAGCTGAATCACAATAGATAGACTCCCCTCCCCCCACACTATATAAAGCAAGGGCCTTCAGAGTGTGGGTGATTCAAATACAGTACTGCGGTACAGACTGGAAACTGGACCCACAAGCTGGCAGTCCTCTTCAAGCCCTTGCCTGCTGAAAAGCCACAGCAGCTGATGTATACAAAACAATCCCTGAACCTATTAAACTGGGAGATGATTAGGTTGCAGGTTGTGAAAGCCAGGTTGGGAATTTAACCAGGACACCTGGGACCCCCCCCCCCCCCTACTCTTCGCAAAGAGTGTCATGGGCTCTTTAATGACCACAGTCATTCCATCTAAATCTCCTACAGCACAGTGTCCCCATCACTGCACTGGGGCATTGGGGATTCCTAGACAAGAGGGAAGATCACCCCTACTGTGACCTTTGATCTGTAGTTGTTCCAGTGACCTTCGATATGCACTTATTGTACGTCACTTTTGATAAAAGTGTCTGATAAATAAAAGGTAATTTAATGTGACGTACTGGCCCACCAGCACCACTTCCAGTTGTTGCTGAACTTGGTAACCAAGCCAACGCTAGCATAGCTTCAGCCAATCGGCAGGAGCAGGGTACAAGGTGGGATACGTTCCATCACAGGGTGAGATTACAGCAGGTGTACCCTGGTATTTAAATGGCTTTGTCATTTGCATTATTTGCATGGGAACGTTGGCTTATCCAAAACGGCTTTCTCGCTCGCTCTCACAGTGTGGTGCAGCACTACAGAAACACTGAGAGACGAAAAGAACAGGCGCTCAAACGTAGTGTGAATCCACCTCTCGCGCGAGTCAGACAGACACACGGACACGCTCACCTTCAAACCGTTCTCGTGAGTCAGAAATCTTCTGTAGAGGGCAAAGCCCATATCCGTCAGCACTGAGGAGAGAGGGAACATTAAACATCAGCACCATGTTATCGGATTTGGTGGGCCAGACAGCCAGACAGCCAGACAGCCAGATAGCCAGATAGCCAGATAGCCAGATAGCCAGATAGCCAGATAGCCAGATAGCCAGATAGCCAGATAGCCAGATAGCCAGATAGCCAGATAGCCAGATAGCCAGATAGCCAGATAGCCAGACAGCCAGACAGCCAGACAGCCAGACAGCCAGACAGCCAGACAGCCAGACAGCCAGACAGCCAGACAGCCAGACAGCCACCAGGGACAATAAAACAGGGACAGGACATTCATGACAGCATCTTAACAGGAAAAAACAGAGACAAGCTCCACCAATCACAGAGTACTTTGGTACCAATAAATATAAGAACACAGATGGTGATTGGTGGAAACGCAGACAGTGCATGGCTTTGGGGACCTACCGATGACGACGATCAGTAGAATCCGGAAGATTCCGAGCAGAGGGATCATCTCACGGAAGTTCTGCAGGAGGGACGGGGGAAGGGGAAAGAGAGACAGAGAGAGAATGAGATAGTGTGTGTGTGAGAGAGAGAGAGACAGAGACAGTAAGACAAAGAAAGAAAGTAGGAAAGATGGAGAGTAGGAGAGATGGAGAGTGTGTAAGACAAAGAATGTGTGTAAGAGAGTGTACAAGAGAGACAGAGAGATTATAAGAAAAGGTGTATGAGTGAGAGTCCACTGAGTGATTTCAAATCCACCATTTTTACGTCAACCGACTGCACGGGGAGGCATGTTACTGTGGTGCTCCACACCCGAAATATACACCAACGCCCTCCGCTGTGGTCAAACAGACTTTCCAACAGGCTTGGCACAGAGGAAAAACAAATATAACCATTTCTTTCCAGTGCAGCTTGCTGCTTTCAGTGAAAATACACAATTTCATTTTGGGGTATTTTAGGAAAAACACTGGAGACTAAATACCAGCTATCCTTTTCAGTTATAAAAGTCAGAGAGAGAGAAAGAACAAGTGAGAGAAAAAGAGAGACAGAATGAGAGAGAGCGAGAGGGTACTCACCACGATGGCATTCATGAAGTACCCCCCCATCAGGGCGTAGACACCCCCAGAGGCCCCCACCAGGGCGTTCAGCGGGTCAAAGATGGAGCTGGCCAGAGAGCCTGGGGAGAGGACATTCAGAAGAACCCAGTTCACACACCTCGGGGGGGGACGCACGGGACAGTCACACCTGAGCACAGCTGAGCACCCCTGCACCCCCTTGCCCACTCCTAAACCATCCTGAGCACTTTCAGGGACCCAAAACTCAGACCCGTCCTAAAAACAAGATCACAGCACATCAGTGACAGGGGATTTCTTTTTACGGGATGGATGACTTCTACACAACGTAGGACATCCACAGATCCATCACTCTTTGCCAGCATTGCCTTGTATCCACTGATCTTCAGCTAATTCTGTGCTGCTGGTCCTGGTCCTATTTATTGCTGTTGCACCTGTTCTTTATTATACGTCTGCAGTACATTATACTGTTTTACTACAGACTTCTAATAGTTCTAATGGTTCAGAACAATATCATTAGGACACCATTATTCTGACTGTGTTACGCTACATATGGTTTGCATTTGTACTGGTGTTCAGTGAGCATGCAAATGCTCGTGCTGCCTCACAGTGACATTCAAAACAAGTCTTGGGTGGTGACAGGCTGTCAAGCACAGGCTTCTGGGGTGCGCGATGTGATGGGTGGACTGTGATGCACCATGGGAAATGTAGTGTGTTTGCAATGGGGGCGGGGGTAACCCACCTGCGAGGACTCCGGACAGGTAGACCATGCCAACTTCGAAGCCCTTGTGCACCAGCTCCAGGGGAATGCCCAGCACCAGCTGCATGATCAGGTTCCCCAGGACGTGCTCGACACTGGGGGGGGGGGGTGTGGAGAGAGGGAGGGGGGTGGGAGGGGTTTAACTCACGCTGCATGTTAAAGGGCCAGCGCTGGTTTTGATCTCTCTGCAGTAGCGGGATGAGGCTAACGCTAGCGGCGGCGCTTACCCAGCGTGCACAAACATGTAGGAGAGGAATCTCCAGGCCTCCTCCCGCCGCTCAGGCTTGTAGCTGAGCGGGCTGTTCCAGATGCCCTCCTCCAGCGTCACCCACTGCTTCTGCGGCTTCCACACCGCGTAGTAGATGAACACCGCCAACTGCGGGCGCACACATGCAGGTACACAAGCACACACGCATGCACACACACATGCACACACACAACCACACATGCACACACACACACACACACACACACACATACAACCACGCATGCACATACAACCGTGCACGCACGTGCATGCGCGCACAAACACACACACACACACACACACACACACACACACAGCGCCTTGTGAGACAGGATTACAGCTTCTCTCAACCACAATAGAAACACTGAACTAATGTTAAGGTGAGGACCAACTTATTAAATTATGATTTTTTTCTCTTTAGCATTTGTGTTTTTACCGGAGAGAATGCCAAACCCAAAATACGTATATCTCAGACTCAGAATCTATACAAATCACAGGTGCACACACACACACACACACACACACACACACACACACACACACACAGGTGCACATACACACACAGGTGCACAGACACACACAGGTACACACACACACACACACAGAAATGTCCCTCCCTTCACTGTAAAGGGCTTTTGAGCCAGTCAAAGACACTTTATCAATCCATTGTTTGCCCTGAACCGGTATTTACCTTCGATGAGTGTACAACCTATTTTGTTTTAATGTTTGTTCCAACCCTGCCAAAGCTTGGGCCTGGTACCTGAGGGAGTGCCAGTGGGGGAAAGAGGTGGTGGATTCGGCAAGGAGGGGTGGAAAGGAGATGATAAGAGAGACCGAATTAAACACAAGCCTTTCTCAGCAGTGACTAGGGTTGCCAGATTTAGAATTAGTGAAAAAGCCAGACAGGTAATTTTATTCAATCAGTTACTCAGACCGGACATTACATTGTCCGGTCAGGAGCACAAACCGGATGTGTAATTTGAAAACCGGACATCTGGTAGCACAAGTGGAGGCTCAAGGCTACATGCCAACTGCTTCTCACAAACAGCAGCCCAGCCAGTGGCGGAAGCTTGTCAGTTTGTAGCAGCGCAAAAGCGGACTGAAGATAAGTAAACAATGCAAACAGGGGGTGGCTCACTCACGCTCTCACACGGTTTCCTGGCCCTTGAATATGCCCTGGATATCTGATTTACGTCTTTAAAGCAGTCCTAATGGGACCTTCAGCCCTCTGTTTATCAGGGAACATTAAACAGGAAACGGGGTGGGGTGGGGTGGGGTGGGGTGGGGTGCGGACCAGGCCCTACCTCCCCGATGCTGATGAGGATGATGAAGATCGGGGGGGGACAGCAGTTGGCCCTCTCCAGGTACTTGTCGCGGGCATGTTCCGGAAGCATCCATCTGGAGATGTGGTAGTGGAGCCTCTCGCAGTACCCCATCTTGGCCTCTTCCTCCTTCGTCAGTTCCGGTTCCTCGGACAATGGGTCCTGCTCCTCGATATCCATGTTGTCCACCATGATTCAGCACCTGGAGACAGGGAATTGCCTCGGGGAATGAACACACCAGGCTGTACTACTCAGTCCTTAACTCTGACTCTTAACTCTGACTCTTTACAAATGAACACAAATGTCGCACTTTTCCCTCACAAAATCAGTTTGGAGAGTTGAAGTCATCGCAGAACTCACCAAACTGTTTATGAAGAAAATATTGGCAAAACAATATTTTTTTTTTTTTTTTTTTGCTGTTAAGTGTTGGTCAATGTTTCGGACAAAGGTTGATCGAATCCCAGCCACGGAGCTGGCTGAATTTCCACAGCAGTGCTCCTTCCCGGAGAGCGACTGTACTCCAGCTCTTGCAGATTTTTCTCAACCTTGACCAGGCCACAGCTGCATCTTCTCGGTGCTGCTCAAACGAGTGTTTTTGCCCCCCCCCCCCCCCCCCCCCCGGACCTCACTGGGCCAACAACCCTTTAAAGAGCTGTTTTTTGGAATGTTTTTTTTTTTTTTTTTTTTTTTTTTAATATAAGTCAGTGTTATACAACTGACTATTCTACGGTCAGTGCAATTCCTATTCAAACAATGCACTCCATCATTTCCCTTCTCTCCCTCCAACAGGTTAGCAACACTGTCTTCAGGTGAGAACTCTCCTACTCTGTGTCAGTGAATAAAATGCATCTGTGGGAATAAGACTATGGCCATGGCGCTACTATCATTTCAACGGAGTGTTCCAGAACGCTCACTCTCGCGTTTAGTTGTGAGCGAGCGATCGCCTGGAAACGCGGCACTGAGGAAGCAGTGATCTCTGGGTAAGCCGAGGCTTATGGGAGCGTCATCTGACTGCCGCCGTGACTTCAGCAGGAGACACACTGTGCCGCTGTTCCACAGCACTGAGGCAGCAGGGCCAAGCACGAGTCAGGCGCTGTGGACTACATTTTGGGCTGGCTCTGGACTACGTTTACCATCAGCACGCACCTCCATTTTTTTAAAAAAAGCAAGCAAAAAATAATAAATAATAACTTTCATTATATTCCACTGAGTGAACTCTAATGTGCATGTGCAGATCTACTTGCAAAGGATGCAGGTTCTATTTATATGTGGGTTACCATAGTGACCTCGTGTCACTACCACGTGATCAGGGTCAATAACAGGGTTGTCACAGGTAACAAAATACAGGCATCAGTTGCCATGACGTCATTGTGGAAGGGTCAACATGAGCTAGCATCAAGAAGGTTTTTGGCACCTTCATGGCTTCACTCTTTACTTCACTCTACTGTGTTTTTCTGCACCTCTGCACCTTGAACTAATGCACTTGTTGTACGTCGCTCTGGATAAGAGCATCTGCTAAATGCCTGTAATGTAATGTAATGTAATAATGGCTTGAACTGGACGGCCTGAATGTGGAAACGAAGTGACTGGATGCAGGCAGCAACTCTACCAACTCAAGAGGGCTGAACACCGGATTCTTGCCTGAAGCAACAGAGATCAAGCACCTGGCGCAAGACTTCCACCGCAGTGGCCCACCCAGGACTTGCGCTGGCAGCCTCTAAGCTACTACCCAGGAACCACAGTGACAGTTGCTTTATTCATGGCAGAGGAAACTTTGAGTGGAGGTTGCACCACCTTGAATTTGAGAGGAACTAGTCAGAAGCAGATAAATCCTCTATGACGGCAAAATTATCTCTTTAATGCCAAGGATGATAACTGCTAGTGTTTTCAGCGTCTGTCCTGGCCAGGTTACCAGGTTAAAATACCGCTCATAACTGCGGTGTCGATAAAGACTCGTCAATTAAAGACACTTAATGGTTAAAATCCGCACTCCCGCGAGACTTTTTGCCTGGTGTCTCTTCCTGCTACACAGTAAACAATGCGCTCATAAGTAGTCCATTCACGGGAAAGTTAAATAAATTAGTATGTATAAAGTTCCTTTAAAAAAAAGAGATACGTTAAAGTGAACTAATTCAATATATTAAGTAAACATCTTATCATATTATTTTAACCCGCAAACAACCAAATTACACAAACTGTGCAGGACAGAAGTTATTTTAAAGGCACTTTAAAATAAATGATATAAATAAAACACTTCTTTTGTAACAAATCGTTATTGAAAAATACATTTCCACTTACCTGCAAATTATTCGACTATGCTCCAAGCGTGAAGCGGTGTAAATATGCAACGTCGTGTTCAGTTTTTTTATTTATTAATTTTCTGTAGTAGACTGTTCCACAGCGCTCCTCTATGAAAAAACCGCACAGAAAATCTTCCCTGTATGACATATGTTCACTTTCGGGACTTTCAATAAAAGACCAGTAACGCACGCAAGAGTTAGATGTTGCTCTCCAAGTTCACGTCTTCTCTGATAAAATTTAGGCGCAAAAGGTAGAGCTTTCCTTCGGAAAACGACAGCGCGAGTCTCTTCCTGCGAAAACCATACGGTATAATTACAGACTTCGCCCTTTTTCCTGTCTACTCGCTTCCCCACTTAAACAAACAGCTCTGGTCTTCCTCTGTAAACATTATGATTTACTCTCTTTCGATTCTTATAATTTTGAGTCCTAAATATTCGATGCAATTATATGTTATTTTGTAGCGCCACTGCTCTTAGTTACGGCCCACTTACCTGTATTGCCACTCGGAGACACACCTGGGATCGATGACGTCACAAGCAAGAAGACTTTCCTCGATGGCGCGCTTTGGCACAAAGAACTACCGTGTTCTGGACACTCATCTCAAAAAATGTAAGACTCGGTGGTCAGTGATATTGCTTACAGAACCGACAACCATGCACGCATTTGATTGTGGATTTTTGTTTCGTATTTGGCCACATGTTCCTTAAACTGGAGATGAAGTTTCACAGTAGCTACAGAACTTCCCTCCCCATTCGACGGAGCACCCCCACCTAAAGCAAGGAAGATGACCCTTCAAAAAAAAAAAAAAAAAAGTACGCGTTTGAATGTGCTAGTTCACAAACTTGCGCGTTTGGCATCTAAAAAAATCTACATGATTTTGAATTATAGTGCGGGTTAATTAGCACTGTGTAAATACGGTTCAAATTAACTTTTATATGAACGAATAATACAACCCACGTGCTTGCTCCTGCAGGTAAAATTTATTTGGGTACAATTTATTTTGGGATGTTTAGGGAGGTCTAGTTTTTTGGCATGGCAGTTTAACGCAAAACCGACATTTATGACACGAATCCATGATAGAGAGAATATCTGTATCCCTCTTCAAATAATTTAACTGGATCTAGCCGATCCGAGTTCCATATCCAACTTGAGCACAGTTACAGCTCGGGTACGCGGAGTCTGGGTATCAAGAAGTGGAGTTCTGGATGCAGTTCAAGCAAGGTCTCCTCCTTTTAACTCAGAACAAACTTCCGCCATATTTGTATGCAGGAACTCTGGTTCACTGGGCGTATGCGGAACTCGCTCAGTGACCTGTCCCTGAATCGAGTTTTTCAAATACAGCGACGAACGCTCTCCATTGTGAGCAAAACCCGATCCACGATCGGCTGATTTGGTTTGAAAGCACCCAGAGGGGGTCATTACACGTCGTACCACCAGGGGGCGATAAAGACACCACCTCGATGCACAATGGACATTCGCTCGCATAACGCACGAGATAGTCCAGAACTGGAGACAGACGTCGCTTACCGGTTCCATGTATTTAACTACGGGAGCTACGCAATGACGCATGAAGCAGTCATGGAGGCTGCCATGTTTGGCTATGGGGCGTTGTTTGGCACCAGAGCATGACTAGATCCCTTAGCGTGAAGGGATAAATAGCAATGAAGATAATCTTATATCTATTTCTGTGTGGTTCAGGAAAAAAAATCGGTTCCGGGACAGTAATTAGTTGTGTGAATACATTTTAAAATTTTAAAATACTGTCCAAAATAATTTCTGGAACCATAGGCTAAATAAACTGCAATACCTCCCATAACCACTGGAGTGTGCGAACTTCAGGTTAAGTCAATTACTACCCCCGACAGTGTCATGTTTTGCATTAGCTGTAAAGCAAGTAAACACGAAACGCTTTTCTCCAATGTATTTATTCATTCAACTAAACCCATTAACACTACACAATGAACAAAATGAGGGGGAAACTGTACAGAGCCGAAAACAAACCAAAAAAACATAAAAATAAAAAATACAAGGTGCCCTTAAGAAACCCATTCCGCAGGTTTAAAAATCGCTTTCCGACCGAGAAAAGCGCATGAAAACGCGGCGACCACAGCCTCCTGAAGCCGAACACACCCAGCGGCATCTTCAGACACAGGACACCACGATTCAGATGTTCCGTGACGGAGAAACAATGGGGTGCGCGCTAACAAAACTAATATATTAAAAGAGAAATGAATGATGCATAAAGTATAACAATGCCTTTATCATACTTATAAAAAAAAAACTTTTTAACCTGGCCGTTGGAAAAATGTTATACTCCTGTTTCAGGTTGACGGTTTTATACTTGGTATAACGAACGCTGTGAAGCTGTGTGGATGTTTACTTGTGGAGACTGCACTGATGAAAGCGAGTTACATGACGCGTTTAATTGACTCTGAGAAAGGGGAAAGTGTGTCAGTACATTCCAAAAGCTGAAATTTGAAGGACATTCAAGAAAAGCACACACGCACCCGCACACAGAAAATCCCAACGGGTCCTTATCTATGTTATTTCTCGTCTCAGCAGTTCAGCATACAGATTCATTGGCATTAATTACGCAGATC
>CM077284.1:4070126-4162626 GCA_039654925.1 Anguilla pacifica
CGAGGGCTGGTCCTTCCTCACCGAGGAGGAGCCTGGAACAGAGGCGGGGGTTACCGCGGCGATCCCGGCCTGCGCACGCGCGGACAGACATGCACGCGCACACACACACGCATCATGGGCCCTAATTTACACCTGGACGGTAACGGGGTCCTCTGGGGGGGGGGGGGGGTCATTAGCACAGCAGTGGGACGTCCTGTGTGCAGTGGGGGCGTTACCCAGTCCAGCTGTGAGGGGTTATGAAGCTGCTCTTCCTGTCAGCATTTTAACGCACCTCCTCCGAACATTCTGAATTTACACCTGAGCATTTAGCATACGCTCTGAACCTGAACGCATTACAAACATTTCTCTTATTCATACTGCACACATCAGCCACTGTGAGCTCGAGCGGGACCACACAGGGAGGGGCGAGGAGGTCACGTCCTGTCAGACCAAACCCTCTAATGAGGGGAGACGCTACACAACTCCGAAAGGCCAAAGAAAACAGGGTGTGAGTGTGTGTGTGTGTGCATGTGCGTGTGTGCGAGTGTAGATTAGGGACCTCCGCTGTTCTCAGTTACCGGTATTGATTGTTACATCAGCATTAGAATGTTCAGTGACTGACCTGGTGGGGAGCTGGGGGCAGGGAGGGCGGGGCTCTGACTCTGGCTCTCGCTGGGGCCACACCCCTCGCTCTGGTTGAAGGCCCCCTCCAGCTGCCGTCGCCGCTGGTAACGGCTGTACTCCTGCTTGATGTTCTGAAAGATCTGCTCTGTGGAGGACAAAGAGAGACTGGGTCAGGACTGCAGCAACACCGGCAGCACAACACAGACAGAGAGACAGAGAGACAGACAGACAGACAGAGAGACAGAGAGACAGAGAGACAGAGAGACAGAGAGAGGGAGAGGGAGAGGGAGAGAGAGGTGAGATGACTATTCCAACATTACTAATGTGCTCACGGTCATTCTTTACCTTTAATTAAACAACAAACCCACTTCAGTCTGGCATCGCCCACCGCCACAGCGGCCAGACGTCATGTGTAATATTAAGAGCTGGGGGGGCTGGGGCAGCCGGACAGTGACACAGCTACACCAGGCAGGGCGGCCATTTTGAGAGCCCATCACTGGGGCATAGCAGGAGGCGAGCGCTGGTTTCTGCTGTGACTCTGTAACACCTGTCCTTCATGTGCTGCTGACTGACAGCAGTGACGCTCTCACAGGAAGCGCCTGGCTGAACCAAGAGCAGCAGTGACGCTCTCACAGGAAGCGCCTGGCTGAACTGACAGCAGCAGTGACGCTCTCACAGGAAGCGCCTGGCTGAACCAAGAGCAGCAGTGACGGCTCTGACCTCCATTCTGCTGCAGATGTTCAGCTGGGCGGGGTGGGGGGCTAACTGACTTTCACTTCTCCCCAAAGACATCATCCCAGTGCTCGGGTGATCACATGACCAGTGCCTTCCACAGCTGGCTCGACACAAACGCGAAGCAGCCGGCCTTTTCACAGGAGAACGCACAGCCGAGGCAGGAAGGCTGGGCTGCTCACTCAGGGGTTGCAGGTTCAGATCCCAGCAGGGAGGCACAGCTTTGAGGAAAAGTACTTAACCTGAACCGCTTCTGAAAATATGAAGCTGTAAAAATGTATAGTGTGTAAAATAAATAACCCAAGCGGCTAAGGAGCGTTCGCTGGACGTGTAAAAGTAAAGGCCACGGTAAAAATACAGGAACAAACACAAACGGCTGATTCCCTAAGGGCTGCATCAATCCAAAGGGGGCAAAGCAGCCTCAAAACTGCCCCCCCACACCAGAACACACTGCACTTCTGTCCTTTTTTGCTGGGCTACATTCCTCCCCCCCACCCCCGTGCCTCTCTATCTGGCCCTGCCTGGAAGGCCTTTATCTTGGGCGGAGAGCAGGCCCCACAGCCCCTCAGTCAGGGGGACACTTTCTGAGGGTAACTTATTTGTTATTAAACATTCACCGTTACATATTCACCTGAGCAAGCCTGAGCCATCTTGCTAACAAAACAGAGATAATTCCTGTGTTTGGTTGTAATATACCTTCACATGAACACAGTTCCCATCAGTTACACAAAAGCTTCGGAACATCAATTCTACAGACAGGATGCTGTACGGCATGGAGCACCACCTTGAGCGTCGATTCAGGAAATCTGGGCCAGTTAAACACGAGAAGATGGAGGGTCAGCCAGCTAACGGTGCTGCGTGGAGCAAACCTCCCCCAAAGCTCCCCCCCTTCATACCAAAGCTGAGCCGTGCCAAACCGACGCAAGTCCCAGGCCATGAGCAGGGCTGCAGACCAGAGTTACATCAGGAAGGCTGACCCTTTCACACCAAAGACAAACACTGGCTTTTACCCCGGTCACTGCCCAGTACTGACAGAGACCATGGGAGACGGGAGCGGGGAGTGGGGAGGGGGGGGGGGGGTAAAAGCCTTCCTGTATTTACAAAGCGGCTGCAGATACAGGGCACCCTGCTAGCCATGTTTACTCAGCAGCACACAGGCTTTTCACACTCAACAAAGCCACACTAATGGGACCCCCCCCCCACCACCCCCACCCCCACCCCTAACCCTCCGAGCTGCTGGGAAAGACAAATGCCAGGCCAGTTTCCGTTCCCCACCCCCCAAACCTACCCCCCAAATTTCAAGCTTCAATGTGCCACACTGGCCCCAGCGAACAAACCCATGCAACCCAAACAGCTACTGTCCGACATGTTCTACAGGGCACCCAATCGGAACACACCAACGTGTTTCAATTTTCAAAACCCAAAAAATCCCATTAGAAATGAAGGCAAGGCTTCCACGTGTTCCTTTATTATTGTTAAGATAACAAAAGAAAGGATTTGAAAATTCAGCCACTCTGGAGAATTTTATCATGGATCTTTTGTAATAACATTTACATGATTAGACGTCTGGCGTAGGTTCATAGCCCCTATGAAGCAATGATGAGTGACAAGAGTGAGGAAGGACACAAGAGAGAGGGTTTGTTTTTAGTTCTTTCACCTTTTTTCTTGCCATTTTATTTTTATTTTCGATCACTGTCATTTCTGCCATTATCACCATTACATTTTTCCATGTTACTTAGGGGGTGCGTTTCTTTGTAAGTGTGAGGTGGGGGGGGGGGGGGGGGTAGGCTGGACCTAGGGCCGGGAGGGGGACACCTGCATAAATGTTCAAAGATGCTCAGTGATTATGTCATAATAAAGTTGACCTCCTACATGGGGGCGTGATGGTGGACAAAAAAATAAAAATAAAAACATGAGACAAGTTAAGTCAATAGGGGAAGATCTCATACTGCAAGAGCCTGGCCAAGAGAGCAAAAGAGTGATAACACTGCTTTAAAAGGGATCCCACTGAAAAGGCATTCGTTTCAGAAGTCATGGACATTTGCTGTTGAGTTTGGCCACCGACACGCCAACATTTAAACTTCACTGTAAATGACATCAAGCCAGCGGGTCAGCAACACATACAGAAGCCAGTCCTCAGCCACAGCAGGAAATGGCCCCTATAAAAGACAGACTTCCAGGAGGCCGTGAGAACTTGCGCGCTTTAAAACCCAACCGAGACCCCCCCCCGTGGAGCAGGCCAGACCAGGTTCTCAGGAATAAAACACTCATTCCCCAACTGACAGTGCAGGGGAGGATGGTCAGTACTGCTGTAGAGCCCGGGACCAGAACCAGGGACACAAGGCGGTTCTGTTGCGGTCGAGGAGAGGAAGGAGCTGCAGCAGACCGAGCTTTGGTTCGGTCATGGTCGTCCTTGGAGACAGTGAAGGCTGATCCACTTTTCTGATCCAGTACCGTGAGGAGACCTGGCAGGCAGCTCGTTCACCCTACACCCTGCCAATCAGAGCAGCAGGCCACTGCAAGCTCAACTATCGACAGCCAATCAGAGGAGGAGGCCACTGCAAGCGCAACCAACCTCAGCCAATCAGCACACCAGGGCATGGCAAGCACAACCAACCGCTGCCAAAAACCCACCGTTGCCTAGCGACAGCGGTGACCCTCGGCACGACCGGACCAGTCCATCAATCACCCAGACTTCCGGATGAGAGAGGAGAGACAGAGACCGATAGTGTGTGAGAGGGAGGGGGAGGGGGGAGAGAGGGAGAGAGAGAGGATAGGGAGACAGAGAGAGAGAGGAGAGGGAGAGGGAGAGGGAGAGAGAGGGAGAGGGAGAGGGAGAGAGAGAGAGAGAGAGAGAGAGAGAGGATAGGGAGACAGAGAGAGAAGCAAAAGCTAGAAAGCTAAAGTGACTGGAACAGCATTAAAGCAAGCCAAAGACACAGGACACAGCCAAGATACAGCAGAGGGAGGGAGGGAGGGAGCGAGGGATGACCTGGGGAAGGGAGAAGGGGGGGGGGGGGGGAGAGAGAGAAATGTGACCCACTTTCTCCTCCAGGGCTAAAACATAAAGGTGGGAGTCTGAGGACTCCAGAGTGTCCAGGAAGCAGTCCAGGGCTGAAGTACACACACACACACACACAGGACCACATGCACACACGCGCGTGCACAGGAAAACACGCGCGCACGCACACACAGGAACACATGCACACACACGTGTGAAGAGGAACACACACACACACACACACACACACACACACACACACACACACACACACACACACACACGTGCGCACCTGCACGCATACACACAGCTGAATGTCCTGAAAGCCGCAGTCAGCAGTGAGAGGGAAAAGCGGGTGCGCTGCAGGCAGTTAAAGCTGGCCGCTGTGGTCCCGGTGGAGACGCGCCACGCCCCCAGAAGTGGTCTGCGGGCGCTGGTTATTCCTGGCAGGGTACGCGCCTGGAACCCCACGTTCCCCCCAGGGCACGGCGTGGGGGGGGGGGGGTTATGGGGACTCACTGCTTCAAGACAGCGACTTCAGAGTGTCACACTTCCTCATTCAGCCGTCACTCAAGCCTGTCAGTGTGGGGATGCCTTTGCAGAGAGGTCGGCCCCACGCATCAAACGCAGCTAAACCACAGGGCTGCTAGAAGCTGCTGCTGCTCCCTGCTCCCACACAGCCCCAGGTCCCGCACACAGAGGGGGGTGGGGCTAACGGTGACCCTACTGAGCTGCTGTACTCCGCACGGGCCAAACCCATCCCTGAGCACGCTGTCCATATTTCACACCACCTTCGCTCTGCTTTTCACCAGGACTGTCCAAATACAACTTCACACCAGGTTTATTTATTTATTAATCAGCAGTCATCTATCCCCACCACAGCCCCCTGACCTCCGACCCCACCTCCACCCTGAGAGAGAGAGAGAGAGAGAGGACACCTAACGACACACAGGAAGTCTGGCACAGCATCTTTCCACAGCTCACAACACAGGCACAGGCGCATCAGGCGACACCTGCGTGGCAGTTAAACGTGGCCGTCGTCACGGCAGCCCCCAGATCTTCCGTACAGGGGCGAAAGCGGGCGGCGGCAAACATTATGATGTCATCGCCCTCAGGGCCCCAGCACAAAGGGAAAAGCCAATCAGAGCTCCTGCTCCTCTAACATGCAGGTGGAAAGTTCCGGGCCCCGTCCAATTTCAGCATCAGGGGGAGCAGCCCTCTCTGACGGCACACAATGCTGCTGATCCCTTCATCCACTCTCCTTCTCTTTCCTGGGTGGGTTGGTTGTAACACAAGGCCTGCATGCCAGCTATGCGCGTGTTTCCTTTAAAAATCACAAGCCTGGGGAACCCCCTGGGGCACAAGCTGTCCCCTGTGCAGCGCCCCAGCAGTGTAAACAGAGCTACTTTCACATTTCACTTTCACTCCCCGAGTCCCAGCTCCATTACAGTTTATCACAAGCCCAGCACCATCAGGTTATCAGCAGCACACACTACAGCAGACTTAGCATCCTTATAACACACTGAATGCAGCACCATTGTGGTTAATCAGCTGCATGTATTACACCAAAGCGCTGGCTCATGGTTCATCATCTACATGCGTTACACCAAAAGCAAAGGCGCTATAGTTTATTAACCCACAACATTACATTCAATGCAGTGCCTTCACACTTCAGCAGCTTCACACGGTGCACCAAACCCTGCGCAATCAAGCAGCACCTCACTGTCCTCTCATGCAGTATGCGGTCCTAACAGGACCTAATCATACTGCACGCACACACACACACACACACACACACACACACACACACACACACACACACACACAATCCCCTTTCACATTTACAGAATACACAGCATCTCTTCACGGGGCAGCTCTCAGCTGTGATAGGCCCCTGCACCTCCACCTGATGAGTCTAACAGATGACCCTCAGTGCACTGCAGCAGTGGAGCATTCCTGGACAGAGGCCATGGTAAACAGCGTAACACTAATACAAAGACACAGTCAGCTTCACAGCCAGTCAAGGGAGTCCGTGCACAGTGGAGCTGAACCCGGAACAGGACTGAACAGAACCCGCAGAAGAACCTGCACCAGAACCCGCAACAGAACAGAACCCGAAACAGAACCAGCAACAAAACCGAGCAGAACCCGCAACAGAACAGAACCCGCAACAGAACCAGCAACAAAACCGAACAGAACCAGCAACAAAACCGAACAGAACCCGCAACAGAACCAGCAACAAAACCGAACAGAACCCGAAACAGAACCAGCAACAAAACCGAGCAGAACCCGCAACAGAACAGAACCCGCAACAGAACCAGCAACAAAACCGAACAGAACCAGCAACAAAACCGAACAGAACCCGCAACAGAAGCAGCAACAAAACCGAACAGAACCCAGAACAGAACCTGCAGCAGAACATGCCAAAGAACCCGCAACAGAACCAGCAACAAAACCGATCAGTACTCGCAGCACCACTTACACAAGCCTTCAGAGGAAACCCCAGGAAAGCAGCCCTCTCAGGCGGATGAGCTGCGCATTCTGAACTGCGGCTGCGCAGACGGAGGGGCTGAGACACATCAGTGACGTCCAGGCGGGATGTAACAGCAGGCTTAATGCTGTGTGGCCGGCATGCTTTTGGGGAGGGGTCGGAGAGAATCCAAATGAGGAGCAGCTGTAGCCACGAAGCGCGGGGGGGGAGGTGTTACCCGATGCCGATACAGGCTGTGGAGACCCCCCCCCTCCACCAGGAGCACAGGGGTTTGGCCATTTGACAGCAGAGGCACCAGCTACAAGGAGCGGGCCAGGGTAATGAGAGAGGGCAGCTTCAAAAACAAAAGCCTGCTTGTCCTTGGGAGTTGCCAACCTCATACAAAGCAGAAAGCCAGCCATACACGCTTATTAGCTCTCTTGAGCATGTGTGGGTGGGTGGGGGGTGGGGGTGTGTGTGTGTGTGTGTGTGCGCGTGTGTGTGTGTCTGTGCATGCTGTCATTGAAATTCCTCACACGCTGGATCAATGAGGAGGGTAGCTGCATTTAAACTGCAGCAGGAAACTAATTTGAATTATTTTTTAATTCAATGCCTGTTAAGACAAAAAGGATTACTGTGACGCACAGAAACGCCACAGTGAACAGTTCATTCGAAAGAATCAGCATGGGGGGGGGGGTCTGACTAAATGACCCGGCTTCAACCACTTGGATTTGCAAGTCTTGTAATCCAGAATCTGACATGCAGCATACATATCTCCACACAGAGATATGATTGAACTGAGCCAAACAGAAACAAGAGTTTAATTAGGACTTATACGTGCCTGGGGATTAGCCGCTGTCAAACTGGCCAGCCCACAGTGAGCTGCACACACACGCGTTTCAGCGGAGATATCCAGCTAATTATCTCTCCGGGCCCCGGTGGTCTCAGAACCATTCAATCCTCACAGGAGAGCGCTTTTTCAAACGAGTGTGGGCAGAAGTGCGAACGCAAAAAGGAAAGGAACAATGCCCTTACGCGAGGGAGGGGGCGACAAATGTGTAAAAAAAAAAAATGTATTTAAAAAAAACCCTGACGTTTCCCTCACCAAACAATACCACACTGGCTGTCATGGGGGGGAAATCTGAAACGTTTTTTCATTTCAGAAACCTGTAACAGCATAACATGGGATTGCTCTCGTTTACCTTCGGGTTTAATGTACACCGACCCTATAAAAATACTACTGGCATGTTATTAGAGCAACTTGGCCCAGAAAAATGCATTCACGTCAAACTGATAGCAAGATAATGAGCTACCTTTAATGGCCATTGTTTATGTGAAATTTCTCTAACTACCCGTAGCGTAGGGAAAGTAACGGCTAGTAATAGATCAAAACTATTAAACGATACAGTGGTTGCTAGGTAGACAAGTCGGTGAGCTACCTTACAGCTCAATGAACTACACCTGCGCCGGCTTTAACAGCTGTAAAACGCCTGTTTTGACTAAAAGGAGTGTCTATAATACACCTTAATACCGCTGAAGAACTTGAATTTATGAATTAGAATCACGCAGCTTTACAGACCGTAGTTCCCACCAGAGGCTATCCCATTTAAATCAACCTACGCATTTACCACCGACTTAAGTGCGAATTTAAAATGCGACATTCTTGTGCAAGACAAGGAAGAGCTCTACCCAACCCCCCAGCTCCCATCAGCAGGGAGTTGACATTCAGGGAAGAATGCTAGCCAGCTAACGTTAGCCACATTTTTACTTCAGGAAGCTAGCTAGCTGTGCGTGCTTATATTAGACTTAGGCAACGTGCTACTGCACAAGTAGAGTGGATCCAGCGAATATATCGTTAGCTGGTTTACTAAGTAGGTTAACATAATAAGATAACTACTCGCTTAACCCGGAAAGGGAGTGTGCGTGCAAGGTGCGATTAATTTTAGTCAGTAAACAAAATCGCATAGCTAGCAAGGGGCGAAACGTTAGGTCTGTTGGACAGAACGCATCCCTTCATCGACACACAAATTGTGCTAACTAACGATAGCTATCCTTCCATCTGACGACGTTATGAGCTAACGTTGGTTTGGCTGGATCCCGGGTGTCATCGAGTCTGCTAGCTAACTTAGTTTTATCTGAACTTTGAACCAAAGGAATTGTGTTGCTGACGACGGAGATTACATGAGAATATTGATATCCAATTACATCAAGTTAGCCATTTCAGACAAAGCACGATGTTATTTTGCCAACAAGCTGTACGGGGCTTGGACGGCCTGATATCTGTCCAACTGATTGGCCCACTTCCAATCAGTTTCATTACCGCTTCCGTCCCAGCATGTAATGTTATGTAGACCAAAAAAAATGAAAAAACTAAACAAAAGATCAAAAAATGGGACGACTCTAGCCTGCCGGCTAACTGGTAGCTAGCTATTTGGCATCTGTCGAGCATACCAAGCCCCTGAAGGACTCACTGGGTGCATTCTTTCAGCTCCATTTCAGGAGCTACCCACGTTAGCTAGCTCGCTTGCTGAAACAAAGCAATTAGCCGGCTAGCTCCACATTCACCCCCACCTTCATACGCAAGATAACTAGGTAGCTAGCTAACCAGCTGCTCGCATTGCAAGCCACAAACCCCACTAACTACTAAACTATGGCGACTATCAAGAGAAAAATGGCTAACTAGTCACCGACTAGCCGTTTCGCTTATTTAGTCGAGGGACGACCGTTGCCGCTCGAGACTAGACAATTTAACGTATAACGTCGGGCTAGCTACCAACCGTTAATTAGCCGTTACAGCCACATTTAATCAATCCTGGGTTATGAATCGTACCAAGAAACAAATCAAAAGAGCACATAAGGCTTTCGAAAAAAAGAAGTTGCGCTGACAACAAACTTCCTAAAATGGGGTAAAGATGTGGGGAATATCAATGTTGATAAAGGCTACTTGGCTAGCTAGCTAAATTAAATACATCTGCGTGTAATCTTACGACCCCCCTCTTTCTTCCAGTCGGCTCTCCCCATTCCATTCCACTCCACCCCAACCCCCTCCCCCTCTCAACCCCTCCTGATTTTAACAAATAAATCCCTTAAAACATATTTATTTTGTGTCTGTTGGTTAAACATTCCCTCGCCCCATATAAAACAAAGTATAAAAATAAAATATATTTCTTACCTGGAGTGAGCCTGTGTTCCCCTCCCATCGATTGAGGTGACATCGAGTGCGAAGGGCTGTCTGTTGGCGGCCGGAGGTTGCATCTTTGAGGGGACGGAGTGCCCGGGGTCCCCGGCAGCGGGTTGCACCTCCTCCGCTTTGGGGACTGTGGACTAAGGAGGGCCTCAAACTCCATCGAACGCTTTAACGTGGCTCCACACGCCATGATCGATAGCTTGGGCGTTACAAAGGAGAAATCGTTTTTTCAAAAAACGTGCCGCTAACTATAGGACTAAGACCTAAAAGCAAACAATTCACAATCCACCTATTTCCCCTTTCTCCACCACCCTTCACTATTTTACAATGGCGTCTCTAGCCGGGTTTGTGTGCTGACTGCCTAGCCTGTATCAAAATTCTACTACGTCACACGGGGGAGTGTACTATTTTCAAGAATAGGGGAACCGAAATTCAAACTGTATATACAACTGACTAAATTTATTATATTTATATCAAGTAAACGTACTGTTGTATTTATACATATTTATATCGTACACTTAATAGAGTTTATTGTTTAGATATGCTACAGGAATGTATTTAAGTGTTATGCAGAAAAGGGGATACCCCTATTACCAGGGCTGATTGTTTTTAGTCAAACTCAGACTGTAAACTCACGAGACGGAACAGTTAGGGGGCAGGGGTAGCTATGGCAGGCCGTCATTGCAAAATCACATAGCAAATTGTACCAGAAATCTATAACTGTTGTGTTTTCGCATGCAAAGTAGCGATCTTGGAGAATCTCTATGTTGAAATCTTAATATTTTGAATATTTCATCGTTAATGGTCACACATTTCAGCGCACACATCCACATCGATCTGGCACCTCAGAACAGTTCTACACTAGTTGTTAGGTAGCTAAAATAACAATCGCACCCACAGGAAGCGTCATGTCCGGGCCCCATTGTGCCGCACTCAATGTAAAGCGACATGGTTAAATTGATTAGAAAAATGATTGCCTTGAAATATTCTGCTCATAGAGGATAAAATGATTGGTTTCTTTCCCCAATTGAAAAATGTCCTTTCAGCCATTTGAAGAGAACACAATTTGACCGAACAGGGACTTAAGAAGCAGCGTCACTCCAGACCCATTCATGTCTTGACAACCTCTAAGAATTAATCAGTCCCTATCATTGTATCCACTATTGCTTGTTCCAGGTTATAAGGGAAGATCTGTGCTCCGGGCCAAATAAAAGGCTTTTAGTGCTTATTTTTCACTTTGATTTGTGTTCCCCACCCCCAACTGTTTTGTCTGTCTAAGTGCTGGAGGGGCCAAGGATTGGGTCAAATGGGGGACCATCCCATCCCGTCGCTTCTGGTGGGACGCTTCGAGTCCCGTTTCTGGGAGACGGGCCTGCGGATTTGTGATTCACATTTGTCAGCAGAAATCACTCGTAATCACACTGGTGTAATGTTGCAGGTAGCTAGGCATCGCACGCATTGCACAGATACAGCATCCCAACATGCTTGTTTTCTTTTTGCTTTCTGTTATCAGTTCAGTTCTGGATTGTATTTCAAGTAAGAGGGTCTACTTGAGCTGTGATTTGTTGTTATCATGAGACCTTGCTTCATTTTCAACTATAGTGCACTTTGGGGAGAAGGGTGCCAAAATAAGGGTTTTGAGTGTTTTTATTTTTATTTTCAATATTTACTTTGTCGTTCTGTCTTGTGTTTTGTGATCGCTTTATGTCCTGTTTGTGTGGCAATTGAATTGCTCTGTCAGCAATTTCTACTATCAGTGCATCTTTTGTCTGTAAGTGGTCTGTTTACTGTAAAGTCGACTGAGGCTATTTGCACATCCGCAGGTTATCATTACTGCACCAGTCTCTTTAAACTGCTCCTTCTCTTTTTTCCTTTCTCTTTTCCCCCTGCAGATTCCAGCTGTTACCTGAGCAGCCTCGCATGCCAGGGAGTCTTTTAACAAAGGGCAGCCCATGCTTTTCCTGGAGCCAGTAACTGCCAATCAATCTTTGGGCCCTGACATCTCAGTCAGTTTCTCCCGGGGAGTTAATAACAGGCCTCTTCACAGTTCTGCTTGACCTGTCCTCCCTGAACTATGCCCGCAGCTGGACCCGCCCACCCACACCCTCCTGCCCCCCCCCTCCCCCACCCCCCCTGGCCCTCAGTTCCCCTGTCTCAGCTCCCCCAACCCCCCCACCCCCCCGTGTCCCAAAGCCTTCTGCACAGAGGAAAAGGTCCCCACAGAAGAGACCATCCCCCAAAAGAAGCTCCAGGATGTCCCCCAAGGGCTGGGGAGGCAATTGTTCGCAGAGCAAATGGGGCTAAAGAGCACAATGCAGCAAGAACCACTCCTGTGTAATTCAGCATAAATGGCACATAACTGAGTTGTGATGTTAGTTTTCACTGACATTAACATTATATGTAAATTTATTCATTTTTAATAGCAGCTTCTCCAACTGTCACCAACTAGAGAGCAGAAGTGGGAGAGGTTGAAAACAAAGTTTAAATTGTTTGTCAACAAAAAGGTTTTTTTCCTCTCTAGAATTTTCTCCCCATTTTTTACGATGCGTGGAAATGCACACTAAAGCTACAGGAAGTACAAAGTGTGAAGCCACTTCCCTTTGCCTCTGTCCATACACACACAAAAGCCATTGTGAAACTCCTACTGTTACTGTGTGTTTTTTTTTCTTTCTTTTTGGAAGGGGGGGGGGGCCCACCTGTGTCCCATTTGTCTCTGCCTGCAGCTCGGTCACATGACACAGGCCATCACACAGTCCCACAGAACTGCTTTGTTCATCTGTGTGTGTGTGTGTGTGGGGGGGGGGGGTGGCTGTACACAGTGGGGTGACCTGAAGGTGCTTCAAAAGTGCACAAGCTGTATGACAATGACATGCAGGACTAATACACACACACACCTTCCTTTTGAACAGGTTATAGGTGGCTGTGTATGGGTGGCTTTCTCCTGAGAGCAAAGTGGTGCAGGTTGGTGACATTATTAATGAGTGGGGGTGAAGTTGAGCTGTGCTCATATTTTACGCAGCGGACAGAAGGCCCTTTTGTGAGGACAGAGAGGTCGGGAAAAGATGCAGTTCACTCTCTGGGAAGGTGTGGTGGAGCAGTGAGGACGAGGAGTGTAGGGTGATTCGAGGTCACTATGGTGACCCACATATAAATAGAATGTTCATCAATATAATGTTTAAGTAGATCTGGCATTAGAGTTCACTCACTGGAATGTACTGTAAATTTTTTGTTTCTTTTTTTTTTTTTAATGGAAGTTGGGTGCTGATGGTAAACGTAGTCCAGAGCCAGCCCAAAATGTAGTCCACAGCGCCTGACTCGTGCTTGGCCCTGCTGCCTCAGTGCTGTGGAACAGCGGCACAGTGTGTCTCCTGCTGAAGTCACGGCGGCAGTCAGATGACGCTCCCATAAGCCTCGGCTTACCCAGAGATCACTGCTTCCTCAGAGCCGCGTTTCCAGGCGATCGCTCGCTCAGAACTAAACGCGAGAGTGAGCGTTCTGGAACACTCCGTTAAAATGATAGTAGCGCCATGGCCATAGTCTTATTCCAACAAATGCATTTTATTCACTGACACAGAGTAGGAGAGTCTCACCTGAAGACAGTGTTGCTAATATGATGGAGAGAGAGAAGGGAAAAATGGAGTGCATTGTTTGAATATGGATCACCCTGACAGTAGAACATTTGCCCTTTAATGTGTTCTTAAATAACATTCTAATTCTGATGAAACAATCACCACTGGTCATTGAAAGCAATGGAAAATTGAGAAAACACCGACTTAAAATAAAATAAAAAATAACGAAATCATTCAATCAATCAACATATTCTTGAACGGTATAAAAACATTGCAAACATTATTATAACATCATAATAATGAGAACAGGTCATAGAGCTCATTCTGGCTCATCATGGCTATATTCTTACTATACACTTATATTTTTCTGATGAATAAATAACTTGGTACCTGAAAACCTTTTTTGGGTGATATATATTATTGCAGTGAGTAGACAATATAATCTTTTAGTTATGTAAATGGAGAAACATTCCACTGGGAGAAAGAACTTATAGTGATATTAAATGATTGATCAGTTAGAACTACCAATTAAAAAAGAGAGCTGGTTGTTAGAACTGCCAGCTATCTTTTGTCCTAACGTTACAGTGCTATTGGTCAGATTTACTGCTCTGATGTGAAACAGGTCTATCCACCTCCCTGGGATGTGCCTTGCTAATAGCCAGTCAGCTCTGATGAACTGAGATCTCATGTAAGTGGCAGTCAAATGGGAGGTGATGGTTCAAACCAGAAAATCCTGAGGTGGTGCTTCAGGAAACTGCCAATCTAGAGCTAGAGCCAATCAGAAGGATTAGGATCTGACTACTAATGAGATGGCGCATTCCTATGAGTGAATTTAAAGATAGTATTGCATATTTTCTAACTGGATATATAAGAACCATAGAGAATTGAGCAGGCTAATGGTTGTCTACAACTTAAAGCAAAGTGCATTGCTGTTCTGTACAACATTTATTTTCTAGGCAGACACCTTCAAACAAAGCAGCTAGCACAGTTTTCACATCATTTATAAAACAATATTTTGTTATACAGATTAATTTCCCGTCCATACAGCAGGATATTGAGTAACTCAGTAGTTTTTGTTATGCTGAGCTCAAAGGAAAAACAGCAGTGCCTTGTGGGGTTACATTTCATTTCTTCCCAATCTGTTGTTAGTGATTGTCTCCCAGGACTCTGCTGTGCCACCCACATCTGTCCAATCAGAATTGCAGGGAACAGTGGCCACGCCTCCTGCTCAGTCACCTGCAGTACCAATGACTGCTTCCCATTCTGGAGGGAGCACAGTACTACAGGAGAGCTGGCAGCAATGGCTATAGGGTTGCCAGATGCCTGCTTTTCAAACAGAATGTCCGGGTCCCGACTGGACAATATAATGTGTGGTCTGAATAATAGAATGAAGAAATTAACCGTTAGTTTGTAATGAATTTGCGTCTCAACCACCCCCGGGTTGTGATCCAATCCAACAGAAACAGGCTCGGTAACCTGTAGGAGGTGTCATTAGGAGGGGCTACTGGGCAACTAGACCCACCCTAGCCCCAGGACAGGAGGAAGCCGGGTGTCTCTCACTGTCTTAGCCTCCTGGTAATAGATTGCTAATGATGACAGAGAGGCCCGGACTAAAGACTAAACCTGAGGCTGGAACTGAAGCCTAAAACTCAGGCCTCGTACCGAAGGCCACAGTCCTGGAAAGCCGCAGTGTCTGCCGGTATCAGCATTTCAGCTCATGTGCTCAATGTAAGCCACTCGCAAGCACTGCACCCAAGCCTTAAATTGGCTGCTGATTTTGAAGGAAAAGGAAAAAAAAACCTGCAGGTGCTGCGGCACTCCAGGACTTGGGTTTGAGATCCCTGGTCTTGATAACTGGAGTTTGAGATCCCTGCTCTTGATGACTGGAGTTTGAGATCTCTGCTCTTGGTGACTGGAGTTTGAGATCTCTGCATAAAAAAGTATGTTTTTTTAACTTCTGCTTTCGTGAATGTGAGTGTGCTGGTGGTGAGTTTAGCACACACATCATTTCCTCTGTCATGACAGTAACGTGGAACAAGACGGAAGATGCAGCGCACATTCCTCTTCTCAGAGTTCAGAGTTTCAGGAGCTTTTCTTAAAAAAAAAAGTAGCAAAAAAAAAAAAACAATAATCAAATGTTCAGATTCCATCTGCACAGAGTATCATCTCCAAAGCTCACTGGTGAAATGGGCCATGGAGCACATGAGAGGGGTTGAAAGAGAAATGACATGCTGAGTGATACCAGTTTTTCTCTGGCTCTTTTGAGTCAACACATTACACAACCGCGTCTGGAGAGGGTGGATCTTTCTCAGAACTGCTCTGGTTTATCTCAGTTCAGCTGACAGCAACAGACGCAAGACCTGCTCAACCAAGCTCTCTCTTGCCCGTATCTTTTCAGCACCCAAAACATTCCCCTGATTTTTCAGAGAAAGCAGGCCAAAAGCAAAACGGCAACAAAATAAATAGATAACAAAAAAAACAGCAAAGCGCTGAACTCCACTTCCCACAATCCACTGCTCCTGATCTCACTTCCTGATCACGGCCAGCTGCTTGTTCTCCACCGCCTCGGATAAGGACGCCCCGAGCGCTTCCTCCTCGGACCCCGGGCTGCTGCCGTTCCCCTCTGTGATGGACTGCGACGGAGCCCCCGCCCCCTCCCTGCTGTTGCCCCGCCCCCGGCCCCCCCGGCACCGGCCCCGCCCCTGCCTCAGCAGGCGGGCCAGAGCCTGGCGCAGCTCGCGGCAGCGCAGGGCGTAGAGCAGCGGGTTGACGGCGGAGTTGACCAGGCAGAGCGTGCTGCAGAAGGCGAAGGCCCGCTGGTGGGCGCGGGTGAGCCGCTGAGAGACGTCCGCCAGCATGAAGGAGAGCACGGGCAGCCAGCACCCCGCCAGGATCAGCAGGATCAGCCCCAGCGTACGCGCCAGCCGGATGTCCATCCGCATGCGGGCTCCGCCCCCTCCGCAGGACCCGCCCCCCAGCCCCACCATGGAGGCCTCGTGCTGGTGGGCCCGCCACAGCACCAGGGCGTAGGCCGCCAGGATCAGCCCCAGCAGCGCCAGGATGAAACACGTCCAGCAGGCCTGGTAGCGGCTGTGGATGTAGGGGAAGAGGCGGGAGCAGGGCGGGACCAGCCCCGTGGGGCAGCTCCAGCCCAGGAGGGGCAGGAAGGAGACCAGGGCGGTGACGGCCCACAGCGCGGCCAGCCCGAGCAGCGCCCTGCGGCGGGTCAACACCGCCTTGTAGCTGGGCGCGTGGTGGATGCAGACGTAGCGGTCCAGCGCGGTCAGCAGCAGGCTGCCCACCGAGCCGGTGAAGGCCAGCGTGACCCCGCCCAGCTTGAACAGGTAGGCGTGGTGGTCGTCCCGCCGGCGGAACAGGTGGAAGTCCAGGAAGATGGAGGTGAAGAAGCAGCTGGCGAAGACGTCGGCCAGCGCCAGGCTGCCGATGAAGAGGTAGGAGGGGCGGCGGCGGAGGCGGCGGGAGGCGGCGATCACGCCCAGCACCAGCGCGTTCTCCAGGAAGGTGGCGGGCCCCGCCAGGAAGCAGATGGAGCCGATGGCGGTTTTCTCCGCGTCCGTCAGCACCATGTAGCAGCCCAGATCCGCGCACGACTCGTTAGCCGCCGCCACCGCAGCCGCCAACGACGGGGGGGCGGGAGGGGCGTGGCTGATGTTGCAAGGGGGAGTGGCCTCAGAGGGGTAGACCTGTCCAAGCTCCTCCATTCCTCTCCACAGGATGTGGAATGAGAAGCACTTCCTGGGTCGGCAGTAGCGCTAATGCAGGGGAGCCTGGGTTTGGGCTGGTGACCCCGCCACAGGTGTTATGGGGGGGACGGGGGGGAGGTGTGATTTCTCTCGGTTTGGGAATCCCACTTGTACAGATGAACTGGGGAAAACAAAGAAGAACAGTATTAAAGCTTTACTTCTTGTTTAATTCACTTAATTCATTAAAAAACAAATACATTTGTTCTCTAATTCTCTGAGCACCAAAGCAGTGCAGTGGTTCTTTTACTTTAAAAAAAAATCTAAATTAAAATGATCTTGACAGGGTCATGTGACTGAGACAGAAACTTTTCACACCCTGAAATGTTTACCTCCATACAAACTTCCATACATGAGGACCCATTCTGTACGTTTTACAGTGACCATAATTATGTGTCCATGTCAGCAATCACTTTGTCTGAACATTGTGAACCAACATAAACTGCACTGTTTCAGAGAATACAAATAAGCATCAACAATTACTTTGGAAACGTGTATTATGTCATCAAATGGAAACGAACTGACTGAAGAACAACAGGTTGTCTGGTCATTTATAACCACTAGATGTCGCCACAATCAGCAGA
Source organism: Anguilla pacifica (assembly GCA_039654925.1). Taxonomy (NCBI): domain Eukaryota; kingdom Metazoa; phylum Chordata; class Actinopteri; order Anguilliformes; family Anguillidae; genus Anguilla; species Anguilla pacifica. The sequence goes on from CM077284.1 coordinate 4,088,034, forward strand.
GCAACAACGCTGACATTTATGGTTGAGCATGAAAGACAACTGGAGACAGAAAGGGTCGCTGGTCGGCAGGCACAATTTCTTTTCATCGTTCAGCCAGGGCTACCCCACGACTGTAATGAGGAGGGGGGGGGGGGGGGGGGGGGGGGTTCCTGAAGCTCCATCCAGTCCCTACAGTGTAACAGCAAGAGAGCTTCCAAAAATACTGTCTCTCGTTTACCCCTTGACACAAAGACTTAACTGTCTCCATCCAATATCTGATCCTGGTCAGCTTCATATTGAAGTTCAAATTTATCCTTGCATAAACAGGACCAGAGTTTGACAATCTATGCACATGAACTTAGAAAGTCAACGGTTTTGTGTTAATTCAACTCAAGCTATTGATATGAAGCAAGTGGGGATCACGTCAACTCTTTCAGTGTAAAATGTACTGCCAGCAATTTTGCGATGAGCAGTTTTGTCCAGATCAAATCCATGCCATGTTGTGTACCAGTGCAGACAGACTTTGGCATGATCAACCACAGAGGCCATAGTGCTCAGGGTGGATTTCTGCCAAGGTTTTCACACCTCATTGCTACACAGCGCCCCCTCTGGTGGGATGTCTATGATCTGCCTGGGCCAGCTTCCCAGCTGAGCAGTTCTCCAGTGTGGTAATATGCCATCAATGGGGTGTTCATTTTAAAGTCGTTTTGCCATCAACGTTTGTTGACTAAATAGTGTTCAGAGTTTATATGGGCATCAGTCTTATCTTCTTACCTCGCTGATCAAACAAAATCTCTCTCACACCCCATCTCACCCCCGGCCCAAGACAATCTATCATTTTTAAAAGGAAAAAAAACAGACAACAGAAGCAGTTGTGCCCACGCAACCTGAGTTGAACAGCACAACTGGAAACGTAACAGGAATGGATTCTCTCTCTCTCTCTCTCTCTCTCTCTGGCTCTCTAACTCGCTGCCTGTCTAACTCACTTTTTCTCTTGCTCTTTCCTTCTGTTTCTCTGAAGTAGAAAAGTTGCACAAATGGAAGACCTACTCTTCACCTTTTTTTAAAGTACCTATTTCTACCCCCTTTCTTTCCCAAAAAAAAAAAAAAATACAATTGTAGCAGCCTCTACAGCCTCTTCGCTGGGGGGACAATAGGAATGAGCCACAGCAGCAGAGTGAAGTACACTCAGACTGGGGGGGCTTTTAGCATGGACTCTGCCCCCGCCACCTAACCACCCCCCCCCCCCCTTGCCCCGGCCCCCCCACTCTCGGCCCTCTCCATCCCTATGTCCCTGGCACATGGACTTAGCCGCTATCGTTGCTATTAAGAAGCATTGTGCAAATGCTAATAAAATGTTTAATGATGTTGCCTGTTACGAATGTCCTCGAAATAAACGCTTTGTTTTATTGTCCCATATTAGACTTCATTAACGATGCTAATATTGAGCAGCGCTGAAACGACTGCCACGTTTCCCCCGCAACAATAGAAGCAGCCTATAAATATTCCAGTCACTCGGTGTGAAGATAAGTTAGTGAGGACGGGCAATTAAGAGGAACAATAATGATTGAGTTAAATTGTACAATGGTGACACTTCATAGATTGATTGGGTTTATGACACTGAAATGAACCGATTTCTTACCGATGGAGCACTCATGTCTTAAGTACATGCCTTTCCGCGAACATTCTGAGCAATATTTGAGAAACGAGTCAAAAAACCTTTCGGTGAAAAGTCTCCAACCCTGGTCCCGGACAGTCACAGGGTTCTGCTAGTTTTTGATTTCACCTTAAAATCAGCAACCAGTTCAGGACCCAGGAACCAGATGGGGTATGTTAAACGTGTAATCGGGCGCTTTTAACGGATCAATTAAGTGATGAGTAACAACGGAAACCAGTGTGGCCTGCGGCCCACCAGGACCAGGGCACAGAATGTTCTAACAATGTTACCGGGACGTTCTGTGAATGTTATAGCATTGCCACCACATGATAGCAACATTGTGAGAATGTTTTGGGGTTGCTGGAGTTGTTGACCACCAGGTGCTCGGGTTCCACTTACGTGGTGCAACAGCTCCGATTTGTGTTTTTAAGACGTCAACAAAATGTCCGATCATTAGTGATTTCCTGTCTGAAACGTTTCAAGCTTTCAAGGTTCTTACAGGACATACAGTGAAGCCTCTTTTAGTTTAAAATCCCATTAAGATGCAGAATTATCCTCTTCAATACTGCTGCAGAGAGATACATTATTGTGTATAGAATGGTGGAAAAAAGAAGACTAAAGCCTGCCCCCTGTTGGAGTTATTTTGTAGTAGCTGGAAAAGGAAAATACTGGATGGCAAATGTACATAAATAGACATATAACCAGAGGTCGAAGGTCCAGGGGTCAGAAAGTAGAAGTCCTGCCATGTGTTTCTTCCACCTATGAACTAGGCCATCTGATTCCACTCATCAGTCCTACCTGCTGGCTGAAGAGTTGTGCTAATGAGCAAATCCAGGTGCTTGGAACAAAATACAGGAGGGGGGCTTTTATTTTCTGAACCTGGATTTTATTAAATAATTAAATATTCCAGAATACTATGAATGATCAGTTATTACATTATGATAGTATTTCTGACTCGTGTCATCATTGATAATGGTTTGCATTAGTCTGGTTCTTCCTTCAGTAATGAATGTTAAGGCATTTTCCCCTAACTCCTTAATGTGTGTATTTTTATTCTGTCTGGTTCTCATTACTTCGTATTCCACAGATGCACTCTGACCTGGCAAATGGTAAATGGATGGTAAATGGACTGCATTTATATAGCGCTTTTATCCAAAGCGCTTTACAATTGATGCCTCTCATTCACCAGAGCAGTTAGGGGTTAGGTGTCTTGCTCAGGGACACTTCGACAGGCCTCTATGTATGTACCCCAAATCTGACCTCAGATCTGCTAAAAAGTGAAATCTCTGATACAGCTGTTGCTCCATCCCTTCCAGGTTGTTGCACAACTGACCCCAGAACAGCTAAAAAGCTGTTATTTTTGCATCAGGTAAAAAAAAGAAAAAGAAATTAGCAAAGAACTTCTGAAATTCTTCTGAGATTGAGAGCACCCCACAAACACCAGTGGGGCATTGCTGCTTATTTCAGCCTGCCCAAAATTAATGAAATGACCAGCTTTCAGTAAAACTCCAGTACAAAACAGAAACAAAATTAAAAAATAAAATTGATTTTGTGTTGAGGTCCAGATGAACATGGGAATTTATGAAACACGCAACGATTCCATTCCAAACCACAAATCTGTGACCACTTGTTTCAAGACACGACTGTGGGTTGCATGTGATTCAGCAGGCAATCCCCTTTTCATTTTGAACATTTCCTTCTCTTTATGAAAAAACACCCAAGTCCATACAGCAGTTGCAGTGGGTAAGAATAGAAATGCCTGTTATTTATTTATTTATTTATTTATTTATTTATTTATTTTTGTCACAAGCTTTTTTGGTATTGCAGTAATACCACAGAGGGCTATCTTATTTGGGGGGGGAGGCATGGGGGGTGACTACTCTTTGAACTCAACCTGACTCGTCACGTATCTAGGTTTGCAGCTCCTGTCTTTCAGTCCTGGCATTCAGAGCTGCAGATGTGGGGGGGTGGGGGGTGGGGGTGGGGGCGGGGGTGGTTTTAGGAGAGGGAAACAAGGTGGTTACCCCTTGTCAAGTTTGGTCATTTGCAGGGTCATAATGGAACTCCCTGTGAAAATCATGTGAGGGTTCAAAAACAATAATACAAAAAACAAAAAGTCCAACGAGGGAGGGGAACTTCTGCTGCTCTAGACACTCTGCTTGAGCAACATTTTCCTCCTCGAGAGGGAAAACGAATCGCATGCTACAGACTAACCACACCAACTAGCTTCTCATCCATTAATATATCAAGTCCACAACCGCTTTCTACATTCATCAACTTCCTCTGTCTCAAAAACAGACACGGCCCTGATGAGCTCATCGAATGTCACGGTGGGAGGAAAGGGGACACTACTTTACATTGCATTTCGCAAAGGAAAGGCTCTAAACCCGAATTCTATCAATTTTGAAATCGTAAGATCGAAACCTTAACCCTTTAAGGCACTGGTTCTCAAACTCGGTCCGGGGGGCCGCCTGTGCGTGCTGGTTCTGGTTCCAACCACAATTGCGAATTTCGAGATGTTATTTATCCTTAAGTATACACTTTTCTTGTTTAGAGTGTTTTTTTTTTAAACCCTCTTTGGCCACATTGTGCCAGAAATAGTGATGCATGCCGTGAAGAATAACGCTCCCACGTTCATAAGGTGTGATATTGAGGTACGTTGCACACAATCACACAAGACAGGAAAGACTGAGATTAGTCAAGAGGTTTCTAATTAGGTTGTTTAAGTTCTTACATTTTTTCTTAGACCTAATAACACAGTGCAGGATTGGCGTGTAATCATTTGCTTTGTCTTTGAATTTTTCATTATCTTCCAGGTGGCTAGTGGTCAGGTGTCCACACTTTCACCAGCTAGGAACCCATTGATCCAACTCAGTCTTTAACTTGATCAATGAAAAACAACATACCTCTTTTTTTTGCAATTCTTTTTTCATGGCAACCATAGCTGACATAATGTGGCTTAAGATGGTAAATAATCCCTCTAAACATGAAAGGTACATAATTCAGAAAAAATTTACAGCTTATTAAAATGCTGGGGTCGCAATTGTGGTTGGAACGAAAACCAGCATACACAGGGGGGCCCCAGGACTCACTTTGACAAACCACTGCTGTAAGGTGACAGGTCAAAAATACGCAATTAGAATTTTCTTAGCTGAACATTCTAATGCTGAAGTCACAGTCAATCCTGGGAACTGAAAGAAAGAGTTCTATAGCAAACAATAAATTAAAATTCCAAAAAAACTGAAGCCTGTACTGACGCCTGATGTGCCATGCGTTTAAGTTTCTAGATATCAGAGAACTGACATTTGTTTCAAAGACCCCCTGAATGCACCTTACACCTTAATACAAGAAATTATCATTATGTTGACTCTTAAAAGCCTGCTGAATTTAGGGTCATCATTTTTATCAGACCCAAATTCACAGAGACTGAAAACACAATCAGAAATCGCCACTCAAGAAATACTTCAGCTGCATTATTAATACATATGTATTTTTAAATTTACAGTTGCCCTTGCCTCATCATACGAGTTGGAGCTGAGCCATTAGAAAAGACATCATAAATATCATGTACGCTAGTTTCCATACAGCCACATTAATAAAGCTTCATTTCTAATACAGCAAAAATTGGTGAACACGATTTCTTTTATTAATAGCATTCAGGACTACACAGTGCACTCTGCTCCAGTGAATCGTTGAAAAAAGGCTATGCCTTCTAATGAACTAAAACATCAGGAAAACAAAAGTGGTCAGAAACACAGATTTCTCAGACAAGAGTCTCCTACCTGAGCGGTCCAGCTGGAAGGAATGAAGAAACTGCAAGTGCTTACTTCGCTTGCCTCAGTGCTGCGAGAGAGCGCGCGTGTATGTGTGTGTGTGTGTGTGTGTTCGCGTGCTCTGTCACGGCGAGCCCCTATGTTCCTCTGTTCCCAACCACACAGACACACACACACACACACAGACGCACACACACACACACACAGACACACACACACAGACACACTGCTACATCACTCTTCTGATTGCCTCACACCAGAAAAGAGAGAGGGAAAGAGACAGAGACAGAGAGAGAGAGAGAGAGAGAGAGCAAAAACCAAAGCTCATCGCTCTCTCTCTTGCTCTCTCTCTCTGATGGGAAAATATGAAAAACTAATATGAATATGAAAATATAAAAATGTAAACTATTTTAAGATTAAATTTCAGTTTTCATTATTTGGCTCATATTTGTTTTGACAAAGCATACAGAATTAATACAAAAAGCATTGTACAATATCACATAAAAATTTATCTTTTTCTCCCCCCTCCTTTCTCTCCTGTCTCTCTCTTTCTACTTGAATCATAAATGCAAATATGCTTTATTTACATGGCAACAAAATTTGCTGCAAAAGCACTTGTACATATACGACAGAATTTTAACGATATAAATGAACCTATAAAATGCTCCAGGACCAACAGACTGCAGAAGTGCTATAGTTGTATTGTAGTTAGCTTGTACACATTCTCCAGTAATATCAGGCAAAGACATTCTGGCTGGCCAGCTCTGTTGCAATATTTTCTTCTTGGCTACGGGAAACTATTTGGAATTATACAGTCAAATACAAAAATATTATAAAACAAAGAAGAATAAATATAATTTAAGGGCTTGCCTACCAGCCTTACAAATGCGAGAGTCTTTCATTCCAGCTACCAAACTCCATTAGAAAATTAGGTGTACATGAATTAGCCTACCTAATTATCTCTTTGTTAAGCCATATTTGTGTATTATGAAGGACTATGGATGCGTTAGCTTGTTTGCTTGGCAGCCATACTTAATTCTACCTGAAAAGGCCTCCTATTGTCAATGTACGGCCAGCCTCGAGCACTGCACAGTGAAGAATGTCCTTCTTCACCGCAGTGCTGTGGAATATTGGCAGTACTTTGCTTGAATTACATGCCACAGTTCCTGCATACCACCTGTCATAAGATTGACATAACACCTGTCATAACAACAAAATATGACATACATACACAAAAACGTTTAACCAATGTCATAATACGGCATATTAATTCATACAGCTAAGTTTACTAAACACATGCAAAGTGATCTTTTTCAACATGGCTGCTGTATAGATTATGAGAGCAGGATGACATTAGTAATCAGTACTAATTTGTTGTTATAACCAGTTATGACTAATGTCATGCTAATGTCTTCCCTTATGAAAGGCTTATGGTGTATTAATGTGTATTGCGTTTACTAGAGGTGATGTATGAACTGCCTCTGAGTTGAACGATATTAAGTGATGCCAACAGAGAGGTTAGCAGCTCAGCGCTCTTCTGTCTGGGCCTGGGAAAAGTGAATGACACTAATGCAAATTGACCCATTGGCTAAACGCAGCCTGCATTAAACCCCAAATGCAGAAGTGGGTTTTGTGAGTGGGGAGGCAAGTGGAACAGTGTGCACCATGCTCTCTACACCTCCAGCTGTGTCTCTCCGAGGCGCCCCAATTCAAGCTGGGCTCCGATCGTTCGTTACCCCCCCCACCCACCCCCCCCATGTCCCCCCCCTGAGAACAGGATGCTGGCAGACTGTATTCCAACCCGGATGAAAATTTGGGTCACTCTCCTCATTTCCAAAATCAATTTATTTCCCCCCTCCCACTCTCCCTCCCTCCTCTCCCTTCACTGCCCCCTCTGTGTGGCACAAAAAATTGGGACCCGTGTGGCTCACCATACAGGCACCCCAAAACGCCTCCTGCACCCCTTGGAGGCGGGACCGAGGGCAGGTTGTGCACCTGCCGGCCTGCCTGCCCCACTGACGTTCAGCATGTGCTCAGATTTTGATGGATGGTGTGGATTTACCTCATATCACACCAGAGGGTTTATGAGCCACACAATGGAAAACTGGAGAGAAAAAAAATACACTTTCCAATCTCTTGAGCTTTTCTGCAGGAAGGAGGAGTTGGCCCATAATGCCACAGAAAAACTGGGCTGGTTGCCATGGCTAGAAACAGGGTCAGGCATCTTTTTTTTCTTTTTTTTTTCTTATTTATTGTTTACCAGACGCAACCACTATTTTAACACCTCCAAACTGTGAAGCAGAAAAAAAACCATATGCAATCTTTCTCTTTCTCTTTCTCTTCAGTAAACAGTGTCTGAAAACTGAAGACTACTCACTTCTATCCTGACAGAAAACACCATTTACCTGATCGAATGTGTGAAACTGCTCGCTGAACATCAGCTGTGGTTTCCTGAGCGATTGCATCAGGTGACAATGTCACAACTTGTCTGCCCAAGCAGAAGGTTTGCATGTAACAGGAAGTGAGGCAGGGAGGCAGACGACCACAGCGCAGAGTTGAAGGCAGTGCAAGCAGCAGTTGTTCAGATATCCTAATTTTCCCTGCCCTGCATGCAAAACACACCTGGCTTTAGTGATGAATTTATGTTTGGGTGAGTGGGGGGGGGGGGGGGCATGAGGACAGTGTTGTGAAGGATGTTTTCAAAATCAGTTACTACAATGTCAAACCAAAGCAGTATTTTTTAAATGATTTTTTTAAATAATTTTTTAAGCCTATGCCTGTTTACAAAAACGTCATAAATGATCATTTAAGACTCATTTTCTGTGACCAGATGGTGGAATTCATCATTTTTTTCCACTATTTTTTTTTTCCACTTGTGACCTTTTCACAGGGATTCCCACCATCCCTCGCTCCTGTGGCTGGAGCGGGATGAAACGTGGACCCCTCTCCCGTGCCCTGGGTGACGCAAGCGCCCGTTGTGCATCGCCCGGTGGCACCGCTGAGCCGGGCACAGCCAGCACTGGCACGGTCCAGACTGCATCTGAGACCGCGGGGGGCACGCCCTCGCACCGCGGCGTGGTGCCTCAGCCGAATGCGCCACCCGGCAACCATTACCACAGAGCTACACAAACACAAGACATCTCTAATTATCCAGAGAGCATGAAAAAAAATTTAAAAAATAAATGAACTTCCTCAGTCCTGACTGCAGTGCTCATCAACCTGCTGCTCTAGCTGAGACCTGGGCTTGTACTTAAGTTGTATTTGAGTTGTACTTAAATACTTATGTTTACATGTCACCTAAACCTGCTGCTGACTACATGTTTTTTAAAAATAAAGTGAGCCTATAATTTATCTAGTGAGTAAGTACTGCACCTTTGGTTCTATCTATACCCATTCTCACTTTACAGTAGATGCTAAAAGGAGGGATATTCCTCCCAAAAGTAAGAATACAAAGAGCTGTTTGATGTAGGGTAGTAATCAAATCACGAATCGGTGCAGCCTGCTTCTCTGGCTCTCGCCCACGGCCTCCCGTCTGCATGACGACCCGCTCATCGCCCTTCTGATGACCCTGGAGGGGGCGAGGGGAGAATTCGATTACGAAGGGGGGAAAAAAAGCACCCAGGGCCCTGGCCTGCAGCCGCGCAAATACACCGTCAGTCTGGCGCTAACGCAAGTAGCGTGGGGGGGGGGGGGGGGAAGGGGGGGTGGGGGAGGTCCGGCCCACGCATCCGCCAGAACCCCTAAACGAGGCCGCTGGTGCGCTGGCGGTCAGGGACCATCTGCCGAGCGCACGGCCTGTTTCCCGCCAAATCCGTCCTCAGGGAGAGCGGAGAGCGGAGAGCGGAGTCCCACGAGGAGACCTGCTCCGGGGGCCGCAGGCAAACGCGCCGCCTCTGCCTTTCAGAGGGGGCCACACACTTCAGGCTCGCCTCCGTCACTGAAGACCCCTTTTTCAGCAACGCACATCACGCTCTTACTAGCACGGTCCAGTCGCTTCCGCGAACGCTCGAGCGGCAGCCTGGAGAAGACGCAGCGCGGAGCCGGCCTCGTGGTCCGCTTTGTCTTACAGGGAGGAGAGCGCAAGGTGCCGCTGCTTTTTAAAAATTTATTATCGAGGCTCGACAGAGAGGCGAGGTCACGCTATGACGTCCTGTCTGGGTCACACAGAACCCTGAGAGTGAGGGGGAACTTCACCTCTTAGCTGTGAAAGGGCCAAAGGCGCTGCTCAGAATTTATTTCTCTCCACGTAGGAATATTCCCCTCATTAAGTTCTTTTTTTTAACCCTGTCAGTGCTGGGGCTGTGGCCTGCTGAAGCGCTGACTCAGGTGTCCCGGCAGAGATGCATTCTGAATGCTGCGTGCAGTATTTTTGCCCTGCGTCTACTTGAATATATGCTTTATTGGGCCAACTTTCGCCAGTGACGTTGTGTTGTGGAGCACGGCATTAACACTGTAGGTCCGTCCTCACGGGGGGCGAATTAGACGTAGTATTAATGTGTGAGCCCATTCATGGTAAAGGGTTGCCATGGGGTGAATTTATTTTTATCCTGGTCGCCGGGGGTGGCCTCGAAGGGTGGCGGTGTCTCGCACGCGCGCACTGAAGACTGGACGTGTGTGTGTGAGACAGAGTAAAAAAAAAGCCAAATGTGGAAATCTGACCTCCTCCTCACTTCTGCCTGACCCAGTACTCTCTCACACACCCCCTCTCCCTCACATACACACACCCCTACCCGCACCCCCGACCCACTTTCTAAACATAGTCGTAGTCTTCAGAGGCCTAGCCTTGCAAGGGCTTCCAGAGAAGAGAGCGTGTCTGTACGCGTTTAAGCCTAACATGGGAAACTTCAGGCCACGGTCTCGGACGTCTAAGACCACGTCTTTGACCGTTCCTGGTTCCTGGATCCGTTTCTCTTCCTCATCACGGTGTCCTTATTTACCGTTTGAGTGCACGCGCGCCAGCGAGAGACTTCCGAGAGAGAGTACGCCATTTATAGGACTCTATAGCTGTTTAAAAAAAGTACACAGGATATTATTACCTCATTCACCAGACCGGACGAGAGCATATGGTTATGGAAAAGGGAAAACGTAGCCAAACGTACACAGGAGGGAGGAGGAGGGGAAAGAAAAGGACATAAACTCATCATCACTGATTAACTTAATTAACTCGCCCAACAGTCAGGGTCTGGAAGTCACGACAATCTAAATATTGCGCCTGGTTCAGGTGTCGATGGTGTCAATGCAATGCCAAGTAGCACTATTCCCACTATCATACAGCCTAGAGCCTCATAACAGGGACGAGGATTATTTAAAAAATTGGAACAACCTACCAGCCAATTTTCTTATAAAACTGCAGGACAGTGTACCTAAGAGAATTGATGTAGTTTTAAAGGAGAAGGGTGGTCACACAAAACACTGATTTTATTTAGTTTTTTACTGCTCTTTATATTATTTTTTTCTGATATTTATAACCTTTATTTCATTATTTTTTAAAGCATCTTAGCTGTTCAGCATTTTTTTCCACTGGTGCCCATGACTTTTGCACAGTATTGTATATTTCCATTTTTAAAGTCAGACCAGTCTTCACAGGCCAATACCACATCCTGCTGAAACCCAGTAAATTTTTTTAAACATTTTTTTTTTAACATAACAGAAGAGACATGGATGACAAAAACATGTAGCAGTGGCAAAAATAAATAATAAAATAAATAATATATATATATTGTACTGTGCAAAAGTCTATATATATATATATATATATATATTTTTTTATTTTATTTTTTTTTTATTGAATGTCCCATTGTAATGTAGGTTTCAGCACTGCAAAACATATGGTTCTTGAGATTAAGACTAGAGACTTGTGGCCCCAGTAGGGGACAAAAATGAATTGCTGGTTCTTAGGAGGACGTCTTCCACATTCCAAATCAACTGCCCGGCGCAGTTCTCTTTGACCATGTAAAATTCAGTCAGTGTGAGCGAAACCTGGGGCTCATACAACAATGGCTGATTATCGCAGTCCACACCCTCCTGCAGCACAGTGACACCTAGTGGCCGTGCGCTGGGAAACACAAAGGCGATTAAACAGTGGAATTAAACGTGCTTCATGCACATTCTCCTCGCTATTTGCTCAAGTGTAAAAATAAATAAATAAATAAATAAATAAATAAATAAAAAAGACATAAAAATGAAAACGGAGAACTAATTTTATAAGCAAACAAGAGTGAATGTCAAAATAAGCCTTCTGAGCAAACAATTTGAGCAAACAGCCTTAAAACTTATAAATTCTGACAGTAGCCAAACGTGAAAAGTAAAAAATAAGTTCAGGATGTAAGTGCTTGGCGATCTACAAATATTATCAAAAAACTAAATGAAGCGTGAGTCAACAGCAGCAGGCTAACTAGCGCCACCATTCATTTTCATTTTATTACTTTCATTTATTGTGAGAAAATGTCTCTAAAGGCCAAAGGGAATCACAGGGTGACAGGAAATGGCTCCCCACAGTCCGGTTCCCACTTGGTGAGTCATAGAGTAATGCAATTTCCACAAGCGGCTCAATGCTAACACATTTTGAACACACGACTGAACCTAAGAATATATGTGCCCTTCTCCGCTGGATAAAAAGGGTTGGTTTCAACAGAAGGTGTAAATGTTGTGTAATGTGTCACTTTCTCTCGGGGAGATTTTTTTCTTCTTCTTCTTCTCTGTTTTTGAGTTACAGTGTGTTTCTTTCACTGAGTTCTCCCCTCTCTGCCACACAAAATTAATCTCAATCTGTCTGAAACAAAAAAAAAGAAAGAAAATTACAAAACATTCAATTTCCCTGTGGAATAGAGATGCAAAAAAAGCAATTATCTAAAAAAAGGGCATTTTACTCTTCCCCAAGGCATCTGATAAAGAACCCAGACTGCTCAAATAACACACATACAGAAAGGACACGTGATGGCTTTAAAAACAGAAAAAAAAAAGAACATGAACGTTGTTCTCAGGAGAAGGGAAGTTGTAGCTTTGGGGACTAGTTCTGCCGCATTCTGGAACAAGGCTACCAGAGGCCTCCTGCCCCAGTGCTGTGGTACACTAACGCACAACAGCTGTCCAAACTCCCTTGCACCCTCCTCTTTCGCTCAAAAGAGAGAGAGAGAGAGAGAGAGAGAGAGAGAGAGAGAGAGAAAGAGAGAGAGATATTCTGGCAGTTCCCTCCCTGTGAGGTGTGAAGAGGTGTCACTCTCTGAGGCTGTCTCCCCCATAAAATTTACGAATACCTGACCAAAGTGGACTCGCAAACACCTCCCCTCCCCCCATCTTCCTGTTTTTCCGGACTCCTCCCTTGCTTTTAATTACCTATACTTAGCCTATGCTTTTAACACTTAGGTAGGGCAATAGGGGGTATTGGTTCAGAGGTGCGGGGGTATCTGGGCGTGTGTGGTGAGTATTGTTACAAAATGGTTTTCGGGAAAATGGTCAAGCACCTCACAGCGGGGTTCATCAGCCGTTGAAATCTGCTTCCCTCGTTACAAACAGGAACACTCACCACATCGAAGCCTTCTGAGATTTACACTAATGCATAGAACACACTGACCTAAAAAAAATACATCTCTGTGGGCATAAAGAACAGGAACAAGCAATCAAATGATTAATTTTCTTCAACGAGTTGTTCATTTAAATTTAAGTTATAATTTTGAGAACAGAAAATATGACCTATATCAGAGTGAATTCTGAAAAGTTATTCAAATGAACAAATGGGGTATGGTAGCCTACTATTCGTACTTTTGTTCAGATGTAAACAACGCGGAGTGCAATGATACATTGAGTCGTCGTTATCACTCTTGGCAAGCAGTCAAGTACATTTACTTGTGAAATCTATCCGTTCAACAAGTGAAAGACGTGCATAAGCGAACGTTGTAGCCAGACGTTACATGCGTTTAGAACATAAACCTTAGGAGAAAAAAATATCCGTGTTATCACAACAAAGTGAGTTGTTCATGTGAAATACCTTAAAATCCACACTACTCGTCTCATTACTGTATTCTTTTCAGATAGCTTCACTTGAAATGATAAGTCTAATCGAAACAAGATGAACGTTCAAATGGATTGAAGCAAATGGACTGGCTATCAAAATACAGGACGGCTATTTTTGATTCTAGTGCATACTCGACGTCAGTACCCTCGCAACTTCAGTTTTCATATCGGTTAAATTAGCAAACCAGTTCTATTTCTTAATTTACATTTAGAAAAGCACGTAATGTCAATTTCGTCCGAGAAATATTAACATTGTTTTTGAATATAGACAATTGGGTATATTGACATTTTAATGTGTACCAGAATAACAACCCGCCCAGCCAAAGGCTGCTGCGCAGTCTGGAGAAAGGGTTTCTGTTTCCTGACGTCATGACTCCTGGTAACAGGAATATCGGTCTCTGTAATCGCTCATTCTTTTCTCCGATTGGCCTTCTGCTTCAAGGGTGTTCTGCGATTGGTCAATTCCGAGGCACTGCGAGCTACATTTCCCAGCTTGAGGTGCCATTTTGTTGCAAATACAGACTGAGTGAGAGAAGGGACAGGCGACTCATTTCACTGTACGAAGTTCGCGGGTTGCAAACTTGTTTACACATCGTGTATCTTTTATACATCCTGAGATACGGTCGATTCTTTATACCTGCGTTTGAAGGGGGGGTTTTCCAACATCTAAGCCAGAAGAAGTCGGTAAGATTGCACATTTCAGTTTTGAAACACTTCCCCCCTGAAGTTGATTCGTTGGGCGCCATGTTGAAGATCTCTTTGTTTTTGTTTCCTGCAAGAATGTGACCTAGATTCGTCGTTTTATTTTTTCTGATGTATACCAGAGGGAGAGGGTACTCTATTTTAGATTTCAGACCATCAACTGGCTATTTCTCGCTTTCAACGAATAGACTAAGTCGAGTTGTTGAAAGCCGCTGTCCATTTCCTGGTCGAACTGCGTTAGAGCTGGTTAGCTAGCGGCTAACTTGGCTGTTGATCAACATCAGAGCTATTGACTTGGCTGTCGATATATCTTCTAAGCGAATCCCACTCGTCATTTTTACGTCTATGTTTTTAAATCAGCTCATTGGTTAATATGACTATAACTGACTACAGTTGACTCACACTGGTTTCACTGGGCTATTTAGGGTTTATCCTATTCAAGACAAGTGGCTGTCTAATTCATTACGCACTAATCCTGATGCAAAGGCTTCTTTCAATGGCTGTGTAGCGTCGGGATCTCAATTATGTAATTTTTATATATGAAACCATAGCGACATTTTTACACCCCTTGATCCTCTGTTTTCAGATCCACGGCTTCTCTTGGAGCACCGTGCGCCGAGGTGAATTGATGTTCGGCTCGGCTTCACGGCAAAACTGCTCTTACTTTTGGCACATGAAAACCCCAAAACTTGCTGGACTTAGACGAACAGAGAGAAGTGGACCAACGCCTACTTCGAGGACCTGGAGCCCGATCGGAGAGGAGAAATTAAGAGTGAAAGAAGTCCGTACACGCTACTTTTTAACAACAAAGAGGTGGGCTTGCCGCTGCTGGTGGTGGGGGAGGGGGATGTCGGTGTTGGGCGAGACGGCTGGGTGCTGGTCTGTAGTCCTTTGTCTTGTTGAAAACATTCAGTTTACTTCGTGATTTAGGAAACGTTGGTACACTTTAGCACAATTATTCTGCAGCCCCGTCACCTTTTCAACTCTTGCTATCGGTAATCGCAGCCCTTGACTGTGACGTAGCGTACAAAGGTCGAACTTTTTGAGTGCGTGTCACTTTTAATTGTAAAGGTTAAGTTTATATCCTTATATTATGTCACTGTGAGCTGAAAGGAAGAATTTGACCCAAATCAACACTCCTGACTATATTTAAACATGTACTGGCATACACATTTATGCATGTTTTTTTTTTTTAAAACACATTTTTGTTTTTAAACCAATTATAAGATTGTTGTCCACCTTCCAAAAAAGGAATTTGGAATCTTAAACTGTTTTAAAAAGCATTTTCCTCCCCCCTGTCCCAGGTGACATCCAGTTTGAGGCGAGTATGGGAGGTGGCGAGAGGTACAACATTCCAGTATCGCACCCGGAGCGCGGCGTGTGCAAGAAGGGTCAGCACCACGGAGGCGGGGTCAGGCAGCGCGGCCGCGACCACAGCGGGCCAATGGCGGTGCGGGGGGGCGCGGGGGCCAACCCCCACCCCCACCGCAAGGGCGAGAAGGGCAGCAAGGGCGTGGGCTGCCCCTGGGCTCCGGAGGCGCGGCAGGCCGCGCCCGCGGAGAAGGGCGTCGTCCGCTTCGCCACCGTCGCCGCGGCGTACAACCAGAGCTGGGACCAGGCCGTGTCTCACCTGAACACCCTGCTGGCGTCCCAGTGCGGCGGCCAGGCCTACGCCGGCGCCAAGTTCAGCGAGCCCCCCTCCCCCAGCCTGCTCCCCCGACCCCCCAGCCACTGGGTGTCCCTCCCCCTGCCCACCACCAGCTGCGACCACCGGGAGGCCATGGCCTTCCAGCTCAAGAGCCTCCTGAAGGTCCAGGCCTGATGTGTGCATTTTCACCTAACCTTTAACTGAAAGCCAATGAATGGACTAGACCTTCCCCCCCCTCCCCCCCCCCCCACCGGGAGTGGCTTGCCTGGCAGCAACATGGCAGTGCTGTAATACGGATTTGATCTTAATTTTTTTTTTTTAAAACCCTAATAATTTTAAAGTCTTAGAGTGGAGAGGATGGAAGAGGGGCTCATGGTGGAGTTGTGTCTTCAGTATGTGCCTCACGTGCATCTGTCTCCTGTTTTATTTTAAGCTGCCTGTGTGCTATCGCGTTATTACAGCACTGTAGCCTTGCTGGAAGGGAAGTTCTGTCGAGGGGTTGGTTGTTTCTGTGATCGATTGATGAACTGGATTTCAATGCGTTTTACTCTCTTTCGGTGTTTTTTTTTCTTTTTTCTTTTCCCTCCTTTCTTTTTTTTTTTTTTTTTGCCGTTTGCGAACCTTATGCATTTTCTGCCTAATCAGGTTTGGTTTGGGGTTGGGAGTGCTGGGGTTTGGTTTTCTGAATGGTTCTATCCTTTTAGTGTCCACGGTAACTGCTTGTGGACTGTGCAGCTTCACACTCTTGAAAACTGGGAAGCTGGGAGTTAGTCTCCTTGCAAAAGCACAGTGACTTCGGTGTTTTTGTCTTGAACAGGGCTCAAAATGTAGATGATTATTGTATTTTGCTTTTGACTTCGCAGGGAAAGCGAAGCTATTTGACAATGCTAACCGAATGTGGATGAGCTAGCTGTAGTGAGCACAGGTTACACTTTAATCCTCAAATTTGTCTGAGATCAGACGAGCCGCGGCCCATGGACCTCGTACCTCCAACTCTTGTAAATTTAAAAAAAAAAAAAAGAAAAGTTTTTTTTCCAAACTGCGCTGTGCGCACTGCACTATGGGAGTTTAGCACGTACCAGGTCCATAAGCTTTTCTGTAGGAGCACGTTCAAAAGTCCATTTTCATTCAGGTTGTTGTGATCAGAGTTGTATGCATTAGTAAGCGTGTTTACCAAAGCTTTTTTTTTTTTTTTTTTTTTTTTTTTCCTTTAAAAAGATTTGTTTTTTTGTTTTGGGCCATCAGACTCGGCAGGAAGTGCCATAGGAGCCGTGTCGGTGGAGCGTTGCGGTGAATCCGGTCCTTTGTGAAGCATGTTGAACGCACACAATCGTATTTGTGCTAGCGCTCGGTTTCTCTCGCCCCCTCACACCCTTTTCCTCTCTCTCTCTCTCTCTCTCGTTCTCCGAGAAACCGAAAGGGCAGGCAGCGGGCGACGCGGAAGAGGGCTGCGTACGTGCCTCACGTGGGGGGCAGAGGGCCCTGATATTTTTAATCTTCGCCCTCTGTCCCAGCACGGGGGCGGGTGGATGTAGCCCTGCTCGCTGTCTGGTCATTTTCGGGAAAGGAGGGGGATGGGGAGGAGGAGTGGGAGGGGGGCGGAGTCCGGAGCTGCACAACTTTAAACAAAGGACTTGACGTTGGGCGTGAGCCCATAGCTGACTTGTTTACATATTTTTAAAAAAAGGCACCTATCACAAGGTTGGCCTGCCAACACGCTCTTGTTACTGCCTTCGAGCACCTGTCTCCCTTGCACTGCTGTTGGGATTTATGATTGATAACCTCGCCTACAGGCCGCCCTGCCCCCCCCCCCCCCCGCCCCTCCTTGGTTCAACAAGTTGCGCAATCATTTTCCACTCCCGACTGACCTACTTCTGAGCCTTGCACAGTGGGGACGAGTGGGAGGCGTTCTCGCTCTCTCTCTCTCCCTCTGTGAAAATCCTAAGCAATTGTGGCCGTGTTTTATTTTTAAAGAAAGAAGGAAGAAAAAAAAACAACTGAAGAGAAGAATGCAAGCCTGTTTAAGGAAAAAGAGTAAAGAGCCATGTAAATAATGAATTGTAAAACTTGTAGCATATGTATATTTTGCAGGGCTGTTTTAAACCTGCATCGATAAAGTATTTTTAGTAAGAACACTGAATGTAAAAGCCATGCTGAGGACGTGGCTTGATTTCAAATGCTGAAGATTATTTTTGTTAAGAAAAAAAAGAAAAAAGATTGCAGAAAGTGTCTCAAAATGCCATGCACTGTGTAATGGTACCAGTGATCTTGCACATAATGTTTTTTTTTATTGTTTTGAGACATGTTTTGTATTGCGTCCAGCGTGACGCGCCCTTTAAGAACTTGTTAACGGAAAACGAAATCGAATTTTGAAAAGGGATTTTTGCATGTACAAACAGTGTTGAAATGTCTTTTTTTAGCCGTTTCCTTTTATGAATTGCACATCCTTTAGTTGCTGCCTCCACAGTTTAAAACAGTTGGAAAGTGGTTGTTTTCTGCCTTGCTAGTTTTGAAAGGTTTATTGTAATTATTCAATGAGTAACCGCTTACGCCAAAAACTTTTTTCAAAGATGGGCTGTACTTCCGCCAGCCCATAAATGGAATTGGTTTTTGGTGTTTTTTTTTGTTTTGTTTTTTGCTACAACTGTCATGTTCTAGTTTTTCCTCATCTGTTCAGTTATGCCTTTTGTTGTTCAGGTTAAGTGTTTGGTCTATCATTTGGATATTGTTTCTGATGACTGTTTGTACATGTAAAAGTAGTCCTTTTCCCAAATTTGAAACTCCCTTGAGTTTCCCTTCTAATTGGCTGCCAATTTGTCCCCCTTTTATCTTTTGTCACTATGAATAAGCTGATAATGTGCCCATGAAAAAAGAAATTGCCATTGGAGAAAAAAAAAAGAAAAGAAAACAATTTTAACCTCAAAGCACTAATTTTAATTGGCTGTTAAAAATAATAAACTTCCCTTTCCTTTCCCCCCAAACTGTGTTCTCATTTCTGGCGTTTGTGCTTCTTATTCTGTCTGCAAATGACACATTGAGGACGTTCATGTGGAGAATTGGGGTAAGTGTTTTTTTTTATGTTGAGCAGCGAAGCGGTGGCATTTCTTCGCTGGCCCTGTTCTTAGTTTCGTTACCATTTTAGCGGTTTTGACCTGTTACGTTTGACGGGCGAATTCACGGATCGTGCCCATGTGCACGATTCACTATCCGTGTCTCCATGGTATCGCATTTTGCGCGCGAGTACGTGATAAGAGACTGCTGCGTCAATGGCGGTATCGCCATCTGTGCGCGAGCGCTTGATAAGACGCGGCTGTGCCGTGTAGATGGCGGTTGCTGCTCACTCGCATTTTGGTCGCAAGCCAAGACATTACATGATCTTCTGCGTCTGTTCCAGTACCGAGCATTACTAAGCAACACAGTTAAGAGCCTAATCTGTTTACGAATGTAGGCACGTACAGTTGCATGTGTGTTAAGACGATCAGTGCGATTCAGAATTCGTTCTGTGCCGTCAAACCAGCTCGCCCATACCAGAAATAGCCTGCAAAACGGGCACGCGGCCTCGGTTATGGGAGGATCTTCATCATGGGTATTGTTTTCATTGAGCTTTTCTCGGAAACTGGTGTGTAGAGAGCCACACCTGGAACGTTCTAGATCTGGTGATGTAAAGGAATTTGTATTTTTAATGAGAGTTTATGCCTATAGCTCATTAGGAGAGCTGATTGAGCAACAGTTGGTTACACCTGGTGAATCGTGCTTTATTAGTATCTCACGTTTTCAAAAGTGCTTTAAAGTAAATGGTGGAAGGTTTGGTGGTTACAGCCATTTTAAAGCAAAGTGCCCACTCCACCTAAACCGGGATTTGCTCACATCTCTTCCCAGTTTGGTCCCAGGGTTGCTGGGCAGTAATTGGAGGAAATTGTTGTGGAAATTAACCTTAAAAATACGGGCATCTGCTGGAGGGAATGGTTGGTTCCACCTGTTCCCATTTATAGAAATGTTTTAAAGTATTATTTTTTTTGTCTCAGTCCGTAGATGGTCTGTCATGTGGACACGCCTAAACAACACATTACCTCATTCTGTACAGGTACTGTGCTACACAACCACACCCTGTCCTGTTGCCAGACAGACCAGCGGATGACTTCCTTTTAGGAGCCGAGCCGTGTGAGGACCTCTGCGCTGGCCTGAATGAAATGGATCGGACCTCACATTGCGTGATGACCTAAACTAGTGGATTGAATGCCATGAGATGTAACATACGAATGAATCTTAACATGCTTTCATAACCATATTACAGCTTAAAGGTTGCCATTTGAAGCCATTTACTCGTATAATGTAATTTGAAATCATCTTGCAAAAACTAACCCTGCTTGTATCTGTTGAGCCTCATCTTTTAAGCCCAGTAAGGGTAATTGTTGATTTTTACTTTCGTTCATCTTCACATGGTTGACTTAGGGAAGTGCTGATTAATGTTTTTTTTCTTCCTCTTTTACAATGTTTAAGCGAAAGATTAAATTAACCTCAGTGTGCTTCCTTCTGCTCTCCGATTGGCTGAGAGCTGTTTGAGATTCTAACATACAGAGCCGAGGGAGAGATGGGTCCACCGTACTCCTGTCCGCAGCCAACTGTCACACATTCCATCTCCTGTGATTGGCTACTTGTGTCCCAGGCCTGTGATGCCCATTCCCACGGTGACCAGCTCACTGCTTGCAGGCGTGATGTTGGGGTTTGAAGGAAGTCAGTTTAGCACTGCCGTCAGAGCTGCATTGCATAAGGACTAAAGAGGGTTAGCCCAGTCTGTACTGTGACTTTCTCCCTCCCAGTTCTATTTTTATTTATTTTTTTCAGTTCAGGTCATGTTAAATCTTATGACGCAATGGAGAGTTCCTGAGACAACACCTTGAAAATAAAGGGCAAGAAAATAAAACCGCAGGGTGTTACATCGGGACACCCCTGTGCACAAGTGACGTAATTTGGCGAGATTATTTTAACGCTACCGCTCGAAGCGATTTGCTCTCTATTGTCATGGCACAGTCGCTGCCTCTTTGTGTTGTACGTGTTGCGACGTGTTGCCCCCCCCCCGAAGGCACTTTCTGAAGAAAAGGGCACCATATTGTGAGTCTGATAAATGCATGCACTCACAGGGCTGATGAAGTACTCTTCAAGCTATTCACTCACCCCTTTGTGTCGATGGGCAGTTGTTTTAAACTGCCAGTAAGTGCTCCCTACGCCCCAGGATTTCATACCAGGCCGTGACCAAATAAGACAGTGAGGTGCCTGTTATTCTCTTCTCTTAATTTGTCATAAATTGCTCTCTCTTTACTTCCTTTTCGGTTTTACTGTACCCTGGCACCAGTGCAAACGCGGGTCCCGCTCTAAATGTGACACCGAGAATGTTAAACAGGGTCAAGATGCATCAAAGGTTTTGTCCAGGCCTAGAACTTAAAGATTTAAGTTCATCCTTGGCTTGACACTGTCCATTTGAAATGGAACTGTGCGTCCAAGGCAGTGGTTCTGAAACTTTTCTGGTCAGGCCTCCCCCCCCCAGCCCCTCGAGTACGTAAGTGTGTTATTGTCTCTGGTGTGATCATTGGGTGAGGAAAGACTGCCAATTTATTGTCATTATTATTATTTTTTTTTACCTCATTTCCAACTTGTTCAATCCCTGCGATTCACTCTGAGCAAAACAATTTCAACAGACTTGTAGAGGCGATTATGTCATGCTTATGTATTCCAAACGCATTGCCGCATGTATCAGCTGCTGAGTTACAAAATTTGGAGTTGCTCAAAGTCACCAACGGACATTTATTCCAAATGTATATTAAAACTCCTTGTTTCAAAGAAAACTGATCCAGTGAATTGTCAGGCAAACCTTTACTCAAAGTAGTAACACACAGCCATTACAGTTTGTTTATAAGTAATAAAGTGTATACAAGATTAATAAACCATTGAAGAAGAGGCGAAACCAGGACTGAAACACATACCAAAATTAGTTGCTGTTTTTTGAGGAACAAAGTCAGTGACCACATTCTTGACAATAGAGATGGGCTTTTACCTCAGATATCACAGTAAAACCACACATTTATCTCTGAGGGTTACTATTATAATTTAAGGGGGAAGTCAATATGCATTAAAAAAAGCAATCTGTAAACTTTTTACATGGTACTGCATATTCTTTAAAAATGGAACAAAATGTTCTCAACAAAATGTCCTGCTCTCAAGTGTGATGTTTTCACAAAATGTCAGAACAGCACAGCTCACCTGGTTTCCTCTTCCCATTGCTTTCAACGCAACCTTTTGTGGGAAAGACAACAATACTATAGTGTACATGGGTCGAAGCAAATACCTGTCATACCTTAGAAAAATACAAGCGAACTGTCTGAGTGGAAGACTGGCTCTCAACTGACAAGTAGCCAAAAAAAAAAAAAAATGGAGTTTGTTAGTAATCACAGAAAAAGTTTCATTTTTTATACATTAGCGGAGAAAAAAAAACCCCACCCAGAAACCTCAAGTAGCAGAATATAGTTAATGTTTATACACAGAAGTCCCCTAGATCCCTAGATGAAGTGGATGTTCTTAGGTTATACAACAAAAAACAAAAACAAAAAAAAAAGGGGGACAATATTGTGACCGGTTCAAATATCCTGCCATTTAGTCTAACTTACAGTATGCAAGACAGATTCAAGACCCCCCCCCCCCCTCCCGAAATGTTTGCATTAATACTTTAACCGGACATGTCCCTTCAGCCCATCGATTTACACAGAACCCACTTCTGAAACTTATTTAATCCAATCAGAAGCAGGACATCCAAAGAATACAGAGACCACTAACAATATTATAATACAACTTAAAAAAAAAAAAAATTAAAAAATGCTGCCAAATTTTCTGAGCAGAGGCCAATTGAATGTACTTGAATTTGTATTTTTGTTGCTTTTCACATCTTTGATAAGGAAGAAGAAAAGGAGAGAAGGGGGGGGGGCTTTAGCTGCACAAGTCGTGAGGGTCATTCTTCCAAAGCAGCCAGGCCACGGATTCAAATGAGCTTACCACTTCAGTGCCCACCCTGCTTCTGACTAACAAAATGATGCTGTATAAATACTGTACACAAATTGTCATTTTCACCGATTCACAGAGTCCAGTCACATCTGACACACCTGGAAAAACAACGTTACTGTTCAACATCCCACCATCGCAAAGCGAACATCCCAACGGTAACGTGAAATGAAACCCCACACTCTCCCACCGCTGCTGACTGCACTGTAAACTCAACTCTCTCGGCTGCACTGGCGGCTGATTTTAAAGTGAAACTGAAAACTAACAGAGCCTGTGGCCGTCAGGGACCAGGCCTGGGGGGGGGGGGGTGTTATTAAGGGGGTTGTTTTAGTGCCCCCCTGACTTACGCCCGGCCCAGGACCGAGAGCGGGACCGGGACCGCGAGAGGGACCGGGATCGAGAGCGGGAGGGCGAGTGCAGCCGGGAGTCTTTCTGGGACCCATGGGACACGGACGCCAGGTGGAAGTCCTCCAGCGGAGGACTCAGGGACTTGGACGGGGTGCGGGACTTGGCTTTGGCCTCCTTCTTGCCCCGGGACGATCTGGAGCGGGAGGGGGAGGGGGTGTTGGATCGGCTGCGGGATGGCGGCCCGTGATGCGGGCGGTGGTGATCACGCTGGGGGGGTCTGTACCTGTGGTGGGGGGGGGGGGGGGGACACTAAGTTACAAGGGCTGCAAAAGCCTGGCATTTCATTTCACATTACAGAGCACTGCTAAATCAGAGCCTCAGAGCTTATAGCCCAATATGTCAGCTACTGAAATGATGTCCTTGTGCAAAACAACCTGAAGCAAAATCTGATCTTAATTGGCTAAACCCAGATTCTGTTAAATTCAACTCCAAGTAAAAATCACAGACGTAATAAATATGCTTCTATTGATCTGAATGGATCAAGAGAGGTCAGAACAAATTTTTGTGTAGAGGCCCAGGAAAGTACCATTATAGCTGAAATAAGGAAGTACCCACCTGAAACACATCAAACTGTCAGAGGACACACCGAGTTCTATAAATTATGCAAACAAAACAACCTGAAGTGCCCTGTAATGTATATCCCTGTCTATCCCAGGGGTCGACCAGAAGAGGAAAACATCGCAAATCTTATTACAAAACACAAACACAGCTCAAAAAAAACACTTGTAAGACTGAACAGACTGCCACCTCGTTCAGAGAAGCACACCTGTTCAGAGCAAGATCGAGTTTGTGAGGGATTATCCTCAAAGCACTTGCAGCTGCTTTCTGCAGATACAAACTGTGCATGATGCTAGAGAACTGGAGCTCGCACAAGCTCACCCAGGCCTCGCTGAGCCGGTGTTCTGTTCCAGGGGGCCTGTGGGGTTTGATCCGACAGGCGTCAGTGTCACGCTCCGCACAGGAAGTGGCGTCGCGCATAATCTCAGCTCTGCGGCGGATTTTTTAAAAACGCGCCACCGCGCGCGAGAGCCCTACCTGACGTTCTCGTGGCTTCGGCTCCTTCGGTGTCTGGCGTACGAACGGGAGCTGCAGAACATACCGGAAAAACAAAACAAAAAATAAAATAAAAAATAAAACCAGACCGGGCATCAGATCACTTCTGAGAATCAGTAACGAGGTCATACTGACTGACACCCCCAGATCAGCACGCTCTTCCATGGAACAGTAATAATGTCGTAGCCAACAATCCCCCTCCCGCTCACCCCCCCATCCCCAAGTTGCCATTTGTTAATCCTTAATTAAATTTTGTCATTATTTGAAATGAGATTTTAACCATGCCAGTGGTTTGTTAATTTAAGGAGACTTTCGGGAACAATTCGGGTAATGAGATGTCCAAAACCATCTTGCGTCTTACAGAAAGCAGCCAAAATACAATTCTGCATTGGTGTCAGCAGTCACAATTTAGACACCTGTTGACTGAACCCTAAAGTCAACGAATGTAAAACATTTTAGGGGAATAAAAAAACAATAAAAGCGCATTTGCAGATAAGCAAATGTTTCAAATGCAACAAAGCCCGCTACAGCTCTTCTGAGCTGACGGCCAGGACACACAACTCTGCTCTCATAGTGGCTAAACCAGTAGGGTTTACCCGAAAGACCAGCAGATTTAAACAGGAAATGCTGATCGCCAGACCCCGAAAGTCTCCCGCCAGAGGCACACGCACAGGAAGCTCGGAGATGAAGATCAGCAATAAAACTAGCCAGTCATAAAAATAAACAAGGAAGCAATAATAGGGAAAAAAAAAAAACCAAAAAAAAAAAAACGAACAAAAACAAAAAGTCCCCCCCCGTTTCGGCGCGGGGCGTTTCGGTGCGGGGCGTTGCCGTGGCGACGGGCCCTTACTCTCGGGGGCTCTCGGGGGACCGGCGGGGGCGGCGCTCGTAGGAGGGGCTCCGGGACCGGCGCCGCTCGTAGCTCCGGCTGCGGGAGCGCCGGCGACGCCCGTCCCGCTCGTAGTCGTCGTAGCGTGAGAAGCTGCGGGGCGAGCGCCTCTCCTTGCCCTTCATCTGATTGGGCGCTGCAGGAAACAAGAGGAGGGGGACAGGGGGCGGGGTTAGGGTTAGGGTTAGGGTGGGGGGGGGGGGGGTTCTGATTGGATAAAGCATCGCCGTGGCGCCAGAGTAAGGTGCTGTGAGCACCTGGAGGCCGAATGACTGCGTGTACGCTGAGAGGAGGAGCTGTGGATCACAGCTGAAAACTACCCTCAGCCAAGTTAGGAGCTGTGAAGTTCTGCCCTTAATCAGGAAACGGGTCCAAACAAAGTGGGAAGGATAAGTATACATTTGTGTGTATCTGTGCGCTTGTGTGTGTGTGTGTGTGTGTGTGTGTGTGTGAGTGAGTGTGCTTGTGAGAGAGAGAGAGAGAGAGTGTGTCACTGTAGGTCCAGATGTGCTCATCTGAATGCGTAGGCTTGTGCGTGTGCGATTATGTTTCAGACGCACATGCGTGTGTCTGCTTGTGCACAGTTTCTTCTGCATGTGCGCACGATGCATCTGGTCACAAACCCTAAACAGACAGCTACAGGAAGTTCCTTACAGGTTCCTTACTTTTTCGGTCTCCCTGCGCGAACTGGATCTCGATCTGTCGGCCGCAGACCCACTTCCTGTCCAGGTTGTGGAGGGCGTCTTCGGCATCACGGACGTCCTCAAACGTGCTGAGCTGTTAAGGCTTTCCATTTCAACGTTCAGGTTTCACGGGGGAGGGGGGAGGGGGATCGTACACTTCCACGCACACACAGACACACACGCCAGTACCTGGGGGCTCAGTTTTACTTTAGATGCGCTTACTTGGGAGCCATTTGCTTAGTTTGTGGCCCAATGCCACTGAATCACAAATATAATAAAATTTAAAGATGACAGTAACCAACAGAGATCGGTTCTTCTGGAGATCAAAGATAAGGCAGAGTGTAAATGTGATTCAATAAACATACATCAGGAGTTTTATTTTACTTTTCAATTACTTTCAAAATCGGTTGAACTTACAAAAAAACAAAACTAAAAAATATAAAAACGGATACAAGAATTTATCATTACAAAATGTATGATTTGAGGTTTCATGAACAGGCTGCAATTGATTGGCTTTTGCGGAGGCGAGGGAGGGGGGGGAGGAGCAAAGTAAAATATACACTACGTGTAAAGTTTTGGTAGGATACAAAAATTAAATGTTACCTTTTTAACATGCTTGACTTTGACCTTGATCTTGACCTTTACTCTCTTTAACCGCTTTTTCCCAGAAGAACTTTCCGGAAGTTTCCCGCTTGTCTTTGCCCCATTATCTTTCTCTTTCTCCTCTCTTTCTCCGCGGCGCCCACTTTGGTCTCTTTTCTTTCTCTCCGCCTCTTTGGCTCTTCGAGCTTTAAAATTCTCTGCTTTTTTTTTTTTTTTTTCCTCTTTTCAACCTTTCCCTCTCTCTTTTTTCTTGCGGCCTGATATCCTTACGGTCTCTTTGGCTTGGACATAACTCCTGGAATCTACTCTACACCAGCCTTTATAGTCTGTGAGGGCGGGTCTCCAACCTTTCCGTTGTCTGGGGCAACAACAGAAGAAATGTTGCGTTAGGAGACAGATTAATTTTTTTTGGAAGTCTTAAAACTGTTTTTTTTTTCTTACCCCCCCCCCCCCCTTTTTTAACCTTTGTGAAGAAACAGAAGCTACAATCAGAATTATAACCATTTGAGCATCCCAACCCACCCAAAATCAAATAATTTTTTTTTTTTTTTTTTAAAGCAACCCACACCCACAGATTGTTGTCACCGTGTTAATTTCCAAGACTGGTTTTTTCCAAATGGCACCCACGCCCAAACTTTAAACATGTGCAGATTAAAGAGAGGGGAAACAAAAACACTCAATTCTCACATTTGGGAATAAAGGATATTGTATGTATGCAAATCCTCTTGGTCGGCGTGTATAGAAGTCAACGGGAATGTAGACATCTACTATAGGCCCGTAACGACCAAACTCACGACGCATATCCTCGGGCCTAAATCACCGGTGAAACAGCACACTCATTCCACCGGCCCAGAAGAAATTCAATTTCAGCTAGTGTCAAACTCACTACTGGAACCCTATTCAATCAACACTCTTATAATTCATATAAAACCATATGCCCAATATTCTTCCACAAAGCTGTACTCCTAAATGAGGTTAAACCTTTAGTTACCTATCATGTGTAAGACCAGTTTTACTCAATTAACTGCCCCCCCCCCCCCCCTCAACAAAACAATACTTGATTAAAAATATATTTGGTGGTCAATGATTTAAGTGTATCTCGCAGGTAAGAAAAATATAATTTCACCACATTTACAGAGTTCAAATTTCAGTGAAGTTAAAGGCATTTCTGATCACACCATGGTATCTTTATTAAATATGTGGGTCATAAAGATCTCGATGTAGCAGGCCAAGACCGATTCAAAAGCCCAAACACTGAGTAGAAATGAAGGGAAACCAATTTCTTTTCAAGTTGCTTGTGCAATTACGCAAGATACACTTAATCTTTGACTTGAGGACTCTCAAATGGCGCCATGCACCACACCCAACCCGACATTTAAGTCAGGAGAGAGTACCAGTGCCAGCACTGAGGCCATTCAAAATCCATTCAGTCCACCAATACATTTTTAACACATCATTTCATTTTTTCCCTAGAACGTGATTAGGTGTCAGTGTTCCCATTTTAGCAGCATTTGCTCCTGAAAATCTGTGTGTGATGTTAAAAAGTAAGGGTGCAGGCCTAATGATCATATCGTATGCACTATGCTATAAAAAAAGCGCTAAAACACACAAGCCCACTAAATTAAGTGCCAAGTTTTCGTCTTATGCAGTGCAACGTTGTAAACTGACGAATGGTTTTGACACTACTGTAACGAAAAGGTTTGCACGCGATTACGAACTGCGTTTTTGGCAGGCTTGAAAACTACTGAAACGGAAATACGGACGTAGTTAAGTATGACACTGGAACACCCTTAAAATGCTTTTGGCTAATGGCAGGGGAAAAAAATAACATGATTAAGTGGACATGTTTGAGTTCTTACCATTCGCCCACGACTTGCAAGATTATCACTAAAACTAGTTTCAATTAACTAGCTTGCTAATACCCAAGTTGATTCTACTCAGTTTTCTCGGGAGTAAGGTCAGATCCCATTGTATCCATCATTAACGAGGCCAGTGACTTATGCATAAGCACAGACCAGCTGCGCAAAACGCATTGTCTTGACAACACATCGTCTCCACTTTCAGGATGTTAATGACCCTGCTAATTATAGGCAAGGATGTCCACTCTGTAATGCAAACCAAATACAGAAATATCAAGACTACCGATTAGATATGGCGGGGGCGTGTAGAGCCAGTGGCATTTCATTCTTTGAACACGTTGGCTAGCTAACAGCTAACGTTATCTAGCTACCAATGCATTTAACACGAACTTAACCCAGTTAACATATTTTTGGAAGTAACGTTAAACTGGTTCTAGAATGAACGGCACGAGGAACCTCTCACGCCGTGACGGAGCGAAGTGGCTCATTGGCACATTATTTTACAGGGACGTTAACTGGCTAACTCAGCTAACTTAGCTGACGCCACTTTACCAAAGAAGCTTGCTGGCCTAATACTTTAGCTAATTAATTAGCTAGCCTAGCGAACAAAGTTCATAAAATCACAATTCTACTATGCCGGCTTCACAAAACAAGCTAAACACGGCATCAGCTAAATGCAAAAAACAGTTGATGGACTCAGACAATTTGTATTGTTGCAACCGTCTAGCTAAATAGTTGGCAGCTAACGTTACAAGTAGGCTAATGGTTTAGCTAACACTAGCGAGCTAAGTCGTGCTATACTAGCGTACAAAGTCGTGCTATGACATAGGTGGTCGAATACAGTTAGGCTAGTCTAGCTACCGTTAGGCTATAGCAAATCTTGGTCCGTGCCATGCAGCAACGCTAACAAGCTAACTATCATATTAAAGGTAACGTTTGCAAACCAGCTACCCTGCTGGATTAGCTAGCTAGCTAGATGATGTTTGTCGTTTTAAAATAGTGAAACGTCAGCGAGCCATTTAGCGACCATCACGACAATCGCAAACCCCGACTTACCTCGTCTCGTCGGAGATATTCCTGATGAAGAGGGAGGTGTTTGGAGGCCGCAGGTACCTGGCCATTGTGTAGTTATTCGCTCGCAATTTAATTTGGCTGACTAAATAGCGACACAGACCGCGAAGCCTGCCTGTGCGGAGGCAAGGGCTGCTTTTGGAACAACAGTCGCACCAAAACGCGGGTATCTACGAAGCAAAGCGACGACGCGCAGTCGCAGAAAGCGCACGCTGATCCCTGCCAAAACGGGTTAAAAAAGGAAGTACAGGCATTCATGTAACGTCTTTGTATGAGCGCTAGCTGATTCTCAGCTGCAACAAAATTGTCAGTTAGATACTTCTGGCAGTTTATCTGCGTGACCTGTACGCCATCTGCCAATTAGCACAATAGGTAATTAGCTAAAATTATATGTTACAGCCTTTTTAATGTATGTCGTCGGGGTCGCTACTGTTAACTATAAATGTTTGTTCCAGCTGCAATATCATGCTTTGAAGCTGCAGAGTCAAATTAACTAAATACATTTTTGAGGC
Organism: Anguilla pacifica; assembly: GCA_039654925.1. Taxonomy (NCBI): domain Eukaryota; kingdom Metazoa; phylum Chordata; class Actinopteri; order Anguilliformes; family Anguillidae; genus Anguilla; species Anguilla pacifica. The sequence continues at coordinate 4,117,934 of CM077284.1, forward strand.
ATAACATGCTGAGATTGACAGGCAAAAATCTACGATCATTTGTGAATAATTGAAACGTATTGGCACTGGCCTTGACCGAGTCAATGAGACTTTGCTAAGAGAAAAATAGAGACACTGGGCCTCATTCACAAAACGTGTAAGATCATATTTGATCATTAAAGAACCTTTACACAAACATTTCGGCATTCATATTTTTTTCATATCTGTATTTGTTCATGGCTGTTTCATTGTTCTAATCACATGAACAGCACTGCGCATAAAATTTACAGTCAACATTCATCATCTCACACACCAGGGATATGCGCAAAAACACAGGTCTGCACGTGTCATGAATCCCATATTGGTTTTCCATAGGTACAGAAGAAAGAATAATTTAAGGAAAGTTTTGTGAATGAGGACCACTGTCCATCACTGCCCTGATTTAAAAACAAATCACATGGAGACTTATCCGCAATGACCTGAAAATATGTATACATTTATATTTATATGTATACATTTATATTTACATTTATATGTGTTGATTAACTGTTGTTCTGTCTCTGTTCTGGCACTGTTGCTGTTCTTTAGTGCAAATTATTTTCTACATAATTGAATTTAGAGGGAAAGTGACGGACCAGCTAGTACCCAAAGATTGATAGGTTTTTATTGCCTCAATGAGCTATGAGATAGATAGGTCTGCACTGAAGAATGTTGTTGTTGTCTATAATATTGTGTTATTCAGGCTCCTTACAAGAATAACAGTTTCCCAGTGTGGCTTAATTTTTTGTCACTGGCTATCCCAAGGAGAGTATTTAAAATCAATATGAATCAGTTTACACCAAATATTATAATCTTTCCGAGCAAACGGCACATTTATCTGCCAGTGTGGGTTTCTGGAGACACAGTTATTTGTATATGGTATATTGCGTTCTTGTCACTGACAGGTAGGAACTAACTGTAACCTATTTAAAACATAGTTCTGCTCAGGTTGGACCACAGCAAATGGAATTTGTTAAAGGAAAACTAAACCCTAATTCAATGTTGTTATATTTTATTGATCCCGCCATTGTTGTAAGGTAAAAAAAAAAAAAATATTGGGTGTGGCTGCTTAAATATCACACTCGTGTGTTGTGCATACGATACATGCCTCACTGACGTGGTAGTGTAAGGGTACTTCAATCTCAAACTGCTACACGTTGGGGAAAACAGCCTGTGCATTTTTAAAATGATTGTGCAACTGCCGCAGGAGAATTGCTGCACAAATAATGAGTCACAAATTATATTAACAAAGTAGGTGTGTGAAGCCACAGACGTACTGGAGACGTGCAGTCTGCACTCTATGAAGACAAAATGGAAGCCACAGGTCTTTGTCCTTTTTCAGTCTACAAGTCACACATGCTTTTGATGTTGAGGCATAAAGTAGATCACTTTTTTGAACGCGTGCTCAAAATACAAGTGAGGTTTGCAGCCAGCACGTGTATTTTAAGCCGTTCTTGTTCCAGAAAAAAAAGTCAAAACAAACAAGATGAAGTGTACTTTACTCTCAGCAAGGTATTTAAGCCTTTGATATTTGCTTGTATTGAGACAGATGTTAAAGCCTTTTTTGCGGCTTTGCTTGCTGTGTTGAACAGGGCTCTTGAACCCCTCATCGTGCATCCACATGCCCATGCTAATCTCAAAATAATTGCTGTTTCACTCTGCTGTAGTTTTGCTGTGGCACTATATTTTTGGTTAAAAAAAAGAAACAAAAAAAAAAGGAACACACTGTCATTATTTCCTGTCAGTCAAATGACAGGGGTTTATTTAAATAGCCAATGCCATCTCCCTGGCAGCAGCCAGGCCCCGCCCCCTGCTGTGTGCATGATGTCAGACCTTCTTGCTCTTCCTGATGAGAGTGGTTGAGCCCACGGTGAGTGACTGAAAAAGGCAGAGGGAGAATGCAGGTGAATGGCAGACAGGAAGTAGCCTTAGCCCCGCCCACTGCAGCGATGGACCAACATTTTGTGGGGCGGATGGCAAACAGATCTAATAATAATGGAATAAATGTATGCAGCGCTTTGTATGAAGATGTAGAAATATTTAAGCAAATGTGACGTTAAACTTTCTGAATGCATCATGACGTTCTATTCGGAATTTATGAATCCAATTACTCTCCATAAGTAAGGTGAGTTTAGTGGGCGTGTAATCCTCTTAACCCAAGATGTAGAGGTTGTTTTGTGTCATTCTTTTTTCTTTTTAAAGATAAGCCTTTTTTAGCCTTGGCAGTGCTCCACACTGACCTCAACCATCTCGTCTCCCTTGAGCTCCTGGATATGGGTGAATTTGTCTGTCTGGCTGACGAGCTTCCCCCCCTCCATCCTGACTACGCACTGTAAAGAGGAGGAAAACACAGAGATGACGGCAGCAGCCTGAAAACACAGGGACTCCCAACTGGAGCAAGTTACAGCAGCATCCTGTGAACACAGGAACTCCAACTGGAGCAAGTTACAGCAGCATCCTGTGAACACAGGAACTCCAACTGGAGCGAGTTACGGCAGCATCCTGTGAACACAGAAACTCCAACTGGAGCGGGTTACAGCAACATCCTGAGAACTTTGATTACAATAACATCTTGGTCCTGCTGCATTTAAAATAAGGCACAAAAACTTGGTTCCCAATGTGTGTGGTTGCAGATAATTGGGCACTTTGCCCTGATTTGGAACGTCCAATTACCCGTAACCACAGCCACATTCATGTGCGAACCCCACAGCCAATTCCGTGAGAGAATAGACACAGAGAATAGACAATAGAATAAACGCACCTTTAGCTTCTTGCCGTCCATAGTGGTGATGTCTGCCTCCTTGCCGATGGTGAAGGAGTTGGTGACGGACTGCTTGGGGGTCTTGGAGGTGACCACGAAGTCGTTGCCATTCTGTTGGATCTCTGTGATGGGCTTCACGTCTTTGGCCATTTTGATGACGTCCTCCGGCAGTGCTGATTGGCAGACAAGGGAAATGTGTTTGTGTGTGTATGTGTGCGCGCGTGTGTTGTGTGAGAGTGTGCGTGCACATGTGTGTGTATGTGGGAGGGTGGGGAGAAGGAAGTTGGGTAAGGGGTCACCATAAGACTAGTTTGTTAGTGTTCATGCAGTCTGAACAGATATATTTTTTTCTCTACCTTCTTTATCCGGAGAACCTCTTTAACAGCTTCAAGGGCTCATGCAGGCCCATGTTTTTCAGAAAACATACATTTTATATACAAGGCAGGGGCTTTTTTTCTTTTTTTACATCCACCCAGGACGAATTTGAAATCGTTTCATGGTGTTCTTTTACAATGGCAACAGCTTGAACATGTATCCTCAGAGCTTTCAAAGTTTCTGAACGATGTGACATCTTTGATGCATATTCTGGCAGGGATTCCCACCCCACCCCACCTCCCCACCCCAGCCCCTGTCTACTTTGGAATTTAAAAGACATTCTCTTGACAGACATTGTGACAGGGTGACAGGTGCTCTTCATAAGCCACCCACCGCAGAGCACATTTGTCACTTGTCAAAGGTTGTTTTTTTTTTGTAATAGAAAAAATGTTAAAGTGATTTGTCATGAAGGCTGTTTTGAAGATGTCACATTGATGCATTCTGCACATACCCAAACCTCTTTTGTGATTTTAAAGCAGTCCAATCCTTTGTTTTTGTTTTTTCTTGAGCTGGTTCAGTGCCTTTTGGCATTAGTAAAGAATGCAGCACAAGGAATAACTCAAACCGCAGTTTGATTTTCAACTGCAAAGTTTGTCTGCTTTGAATGTACACGCAATGCTCTCTAGCTCCCTAGAAAATCAGTTCATATATCTAAAGTCATAAATTGATCTTCTAGATCAGGGGCCTACTTCTGTATGCTGGTGTTCATTCCAACTGTAATCGCACATTTTGAATTATAACGTTGCAAATTGTTCTTAGACAGTTTTAGCGAGTCATAATTTAACCTCTTTATTTAATTTAACCCACATTATGTCAGAAATATCTATGCATGACATGAAGAATTATGTCTCATAAGGATATCCCAGAACTTTTTAATGTGTTACTTTAACTAATGCTTTCATTTTTCTGTAATATGATATTTCGCAAACAATTCCTTTAGAAACAGGTTATATTTTTAAATATTTAAATTTCAAGGCTAGTGACATTAGTTGGCATCTGGCCACTGACACTGCACCATTTTAGGTAAATGAAGATAAAAACTGGCTTGGTATTCATAAAATTATTTTTTTGAATAAAATTGAATAAAAATTGATCAGGTATTCTGTGCAAGGCTTAGAATTGGACTCCACAGCTCCAGAAAGTTAAGTCTGGCCCTAAGTCTGACAGAAATGGAGAAAAGGTAACACTCTCTAAGACAGACAGTTGGGCAGAACAGGCAAAAGCCTTGTCTGAAATCTTTATGATCAAAAATACTTGAAATTAAAAAAAAAACAGCTAAGAGGCTTGTGCTAGCACTTTAAAGGTCATTTAGTCTTTCTCTGATCATATTTGTTTCTTTTTCTCTCCTCACTTTCACACTTGTTCCCATCCTAGCGCCCATGATACATTTAAATGGGGCGAATCTCACCCAGAGCCCACGTCAGTCTGATTAATATAGTGTATTTATGATTTATGCTGTGCATTTAAACATAATATTCACCGGGACACACTTCACAGCAAATACCCTGGAAAACAAGCCAGTGGCGACAGTGGCAAGGCCAAACTCCCCACTTCAGCACATAGGATGAAACCTCAGGAGGCACCAGACCCAACAGGGACAAGTCCATCCTACTCTGGCCGGCTCTCAGGGACCAACACGGTCAATCAGAACACTTCCCTGAAGAGTCTAGACGGGTCTGTAATCTGTCAGTTGTTCGCTATGATGTGGCTGCCCAATGGTGGTAAGCTACTAAGAAGGGTGCAGGAGACAGATGGAGGTGTAACACATCAAGCAGTTTCTTGACCCCCCCCCCCCATACCCACCCATTTACTATACGTTGCTTTGGATAAAAGTGTCTGCCAAATAAATGTAATGTAATGTACTGTAGTAGTGTTTGCTGCTTTGCATCCTGAAATTAGTAGCTGTGCACATGCAGTCTGATGATACCCATGATCATTACCGAAACTCTTCAGGCCCACAGTAGAGTAGGAGTAGCTGTTATATAGGTGCAGCATAGGAGTGGTGTGTGAGGAGTGTGTGAGCAGAGTGAGAGTAGCATGAAGTTGTGGTACTCACAGATAGCCCTGAGGAACTCCTCGTAGTTCTCCTGCGCGTACACCTGCCACGTTCCACTGAAAGCCATCTTCACCGAGGCGGCAACTGTCACTCCCTTCGCTCCAAAATGGCCGACGCTGGAGAGAGAAGCTCAGCTGAGAGTGGAGGGCCGTCCTGGCCTTGCGGCGATACTTATAGAGGTGCGCGGGCACCCCGGGGCCCCCTAATTATTAACCCAGACTCTGCGCAACGCAGCCCCTTCTGTTTGAACAACCTGGAGGTCGATCGCACGGGATCTGTTTGGATGACCCTCCCCGGACGGACGGGTAACTGCACAGGCGAGAGGCACGCTTTGCCACTTCCCCCCCCTCCTCTCTCCCACCCCTGGGACGGGACCTAGTGATAGTCGTCAGGGTATGGGGTGCGTGTAAGCGGTACGGTCTCCCAAATCTCTGTGTTTCAGCCTCGGTGTCCGGGAAACCTTCTCTCATTAGTGTTTCTATGGTGCCAGTCTATGGTGCCAGTCACGCAACGCGTCTCCCTGTGCCCCCTGGGGTATGATCAATGCCCTTTAGCGGCCACTACTACCCTTAGTAACCCGGCAACTCCGCTCCACCGTAACTGTAACTCTCATAGCAGCATAACGAGCTGACTTCCTCAGAAAACCACACATTAAGCCAGCCGGCCACAGCGTGCCCATGAGCTCCCCTTCAGCTCATTCAGCGCCCCCTCAGCTGTTTTTAAAAATTAATTTATTTAAATGTATTATTTTATTTTATTTTATTTTTTATGGAGATTATGGAGTGCTGGGCTCCAGAAGCTCTGTTGCTATGGTGATGGGGGTGGGCACAGTCATCTTTGGGATTCTATTCGGGTGACACAAAAGGTGTCCAAGGAAAATACGCCTATTTCACATTTTTGGGCCGCATATTAGATTTAATAATACAGGGAAGTAGACGGTAATTACACTAGTAAAAAGGATAAATATGGTATTATACTCAAAAAAAAATTATCATCAGAAAATAACTATTGAAAATCTTCTGGATCCTCAGTAATTTGCCCTCAACCTGGGCAAACAACGACTGTAAAAAAAAAAGTGGTAAAAACTACTCCACTGTTGCACAAAAGAGAAAGGTGAATGACACAGTGGTCATTTGGGTCCCTTTGGCTGTTTGCCTTTGACTGCACACAGAGAAATGAACCCTGAAATCACAGCATGAATGAATCCTCGCTGATGGCTTCTCAAGTGCATTAAAACGAAGTAAAAGGACAGCTGAAATATCCTGGCGTGACAGAGTCGTTAAGTCACTATGACAACGCCACAAAAAATACAATTAAATAAGTACTCTGCCACTGAATAAAAATCCTCGGAGCCTTTTTCATAACTAATAGCTTTTATTAAGCAACACACAAGCAAGGTTATCCACGCGATGAAGACAAATGACAGAAGAAAAAAAAATTAATATGGAGTCCAGCGATCCGGGAGCTGATTTGCGATGGAAATAGCTTTGCTTACTGCGCCCGGAGAGCCTGCATGAATCGCGTAAATTGGTTAAATAGAGAGAGGTGAACTGTGTGCGCTGCTCGAGCCGTGTAAGGTGCTTAAAGTACAGGGAGAATGTGACATTTCCAATGAAAGATAACATGGCTAATTGGACTTTTGAACAAGGGGCAGTGCCACAGAAATAGGCACGCGATTGCTATTCATCATCAGGGCGGGGGGGGGGGGGGGGGGGGGGGGATAAGACGAGCACTTCCTGTAGGATTCCACTGCAGGTTTCCCTCGAAGGACGGACTCGACTCGACTAATCCTTTTAAATTATTCTGCTCTTGCAGATGAAGGCCGCTGGCTCAGACAAGCCCCCCCGGCAATCTTGTACTTAGAAATTGGAATAAATTTAGGAATAAATTAAAAAGGACAGAGTTTAAGGACAAACTTGCAAAAAAAAAAGAAAAAAAAACCTGTAGGGGGTGCATGAAGACAAGCTTGGCAACATTTTTGACTGAATCTTATTTTCAAGGCAATTGAGGTGTTATTCTGAACGCCGTTAACAAGATTAATGTCACTGGAACACTCGCCTGACAACTTAGGATGATGTACAAAAGAAGGCAGATGTGGAGAAGCCCACATCTTCATAACCCTCTGAAATATCCATTACTTAGCAAAGCTGTATCGCATAACTGGGATACGGTGCTAACCTGCTTTTGATAAATATAATTGCATGACACACACACACACACACACACACACAAAAGGGGCTTTGCTTTAAACCACGTTTCAACAGGTGACTTTTTTTGCCTACACAGCAAAATGCCCAGCACAAAAAAACTCTGAGTTCATATTGGTGTACCATCAGTACAATGTGAACTCATATAAACTCAATTAAAGTGGAATTAGCTCCAAAAATTTCTCCATGTTACTTCCAAAAAAAAAAAACATACAGCTTTCAAAGCAAAGCCATAGCAAGCCAAATTTCTGACAAAACTGACAAAATTCCACGCCCGTGTGACAGGGAAGGCCATCTTTTAGCCCCGCCCCCCTCCCTCCCTGGATCACGTGACCCCCACGATGTCACCACAGCTCCACGGCGTCGGCGCGGGGCAGCTCGCCGTGCTTGTACACGCTGACCGTCACGTAGACGGTGTCCGAGCCGTGCTTGTTGAACACGTGCAGGCTGTACAGCCCGGAATCTTCCGAGGAGACCTCGCGGATGGTCAGCGTGGTGCACTGCCGGTCGACCGCGACGCTGTACTGCGTCCCCATGGTGATCTCGCGGTCGTTCTTCAGCCAGCGCATCTCCGGGGCGGGGTCGCCCTCCAAAAAGCAGGTCAGGCACAGGGTCTGAGGAGGTTTTCAGAAAGAGGTGGATTATGGGTACAGAATTTCTCAATGAAACGGAGGACCCCCAGTCTTATCCACAAAGGGCTGCTATGGGTACAGTTGTTTTTGTCTGTGGCAAGGGTTCTAATCTTCTGTACTTATAAAACACCGGGCCTTTTCATCTTTAACAAAATGTCGTTATCAAATAGCTTTAAAACAGAAGGTATCCTTGTGGAGGTGTTGTGCTAATAAGACTTTACATTATCTTTAGTTTAGTCGATGCTCTGGCCGAGGTGTATTTACATGGTAAATTAAATCAGAGCAGCGTAAAGATAATAACAGCACCTTATTTTCCATGATTGCGACCACGTCCGGGAGGCCCTTCGTAACTTTGGCTCGGTCTGGAAAAAAAAGAAACAGAAGTTTAGTTCCCCTGACGGAACCGCTGAAGGGCTGGTGAAAGTTTGAGTGTGTGGAAACGCAGGGAGTTCAAATTCATGCATGACGCAAAGGATCTTACTCTTCTCTGCCAAGGCTGCTTGCCTAGGAGAGGAGAGGAGAGGAGAGGAGAGGAGAGGAGAGAAAGGTACATCCAGAGTTAGGCAATAATTCAGATGTGAAGCGTCATTTCAAACTGTCAGAGTCATAGAAAGGAAGTTTATAAATATTGCGTGAGTACATGACACTTTTCTTTATTAACCAGCTGAGGATTTTTTTTTTTTCCCCGCAAAAAGTGCAAGTCCATTAGCATACTGCTAGTAAGATCTTGTCTTGTTGGATAACTTGTGCTGACACTTTGACTGTATGATGTGCCGATGCCATCTGATGTAATCACTGTGCAAGCTCAACTAGTGGACCGCGGAGGTAAATGCTTGCACTCTCTCATTGGTAGAGCAGACAGGGGCGGCGGTGCTGCATGATGGGTAAGGAACTGGTCTTTTTAGGGTTTGATTCCCAGGTGAGGCACTGGATACTTTACCTGAACGGCTAGTAAAACACGCAGCATAAATATACATTGCATTACATTACAGGCATTTGGCAGACGCTCTTATCCAGAGCGACGTACAACAAAGTGTGCAACCATAACCAGGAACAAGTGTGTCGAAGGCCCTAGAGAGAAGTACCGTTCCAAGTGCAGGGAACAACCGCATAGTTCAACTTGGACCCTGTAGGTTAAACTGATTAACACTCACACAAACGAGAACAACAACAACGCAGTCTATGCAAAAATACACGCAATAGTTAAGACGAGTTAAGACTAAGTCACCTACGAAACAGCTACCTAGTTACAACCCTAAGCTTACAGTCAATTTAGAGATTAATAAATGAATAATGATGCAAGCGGCGTATGTCACTCCAGATAAGAGTGTCTGCTGCATGTAATCAAAATATACGGAGTAGAGTTTGCAGCTGCGTGACCTGACTGTGCACAGAACAGAAAAAAACTGAGTTTGCATAACAATACAGAGCAAGGCTAAATCCATAGGCATTCATTATGAACCTCCTCGGTCTCCTCCACTCAGCATATTACGATGAATATTCAAGAGGACAAAAACACACTCTTGTATGTTAAATGCTGCTTTAATTTCAGTCTCAGGAGCGTTGCCGTGGTGAATCCAGTAATTGATGATGATGATGATGATGATGGATAATTGTTTGCGTGTCACAGTTAGCATCGCTACATGCCATGCCTCCCCCTCCCACACCATCAATCCCACAATTCCCCACTTACTTCAGCCTCTGGTACTCCACCATTGCGTCTGCAAAAGCTATTAAGAGCAGAAAGACAAACACAAACACAAGTTGTGAAAATACTCCCCGACAATTAACCATATTACACTCATACAAGTTATGTTTATATAGATGCATGTATTATTATGTCATGAAATGGGCCTGTGGAATGTTATCTTACTTCAGACAGGTTAGCCCTTTTAGAGGAAGAGACCGATAGACAGATAGATACACAGATAGACAGACAGACAGACAGACAGATATAGATAGATAGATAGATAGATAGATTATTGTCCTTAGACAGATTTTTTTTTTAATTCCTCACTATCTCACGGTCTATCTGCCTGTCTGTCTGTATAGCTAGCGGGATTCATATGATAATGTTACGGCAGACGGGTCTGTGTTGCGCTACCTTGCCCGGACAGGTCCATGGCTCTCCTGTGCGTCTCCTTGCCGTCGAACATCTCCAGGGTGTACTTGCCCTTGTCGTTCTCCGTGGGGCCCAGGATGTCGATCCAGACCCTCTGCATGCTGCTCCCCGGGCGTGACCTGGCCTCCTGGTCAATCCGCTTCTCCCTGGGGGGGGGGCGGGGGGGCGGGGGGGGTCATTCAAACCAGGAGCCCCGCTCATTACAAAACCCTGTAGCTCCTCATTCAGGATTCCTCTAGGGCAGGGGGGCAGGGGGGCTGTGCTTCTCCCCTCTCCTCTTCCTTATTTTATTAAATGAGCTAAATTAGCTAAATAAATTTGATAAGATCATGGATTACAGCTACATTAAATGTGTTACTGTAATCTGACCACAGAGGACTGAACTGCCGTGGGCGTACGCAGTCAAATTTAACTGACCGAGAGATTCACTGACTTTCATTTTATTTTTCAATCTGTCTATCAATAAAACATAAAACATAGACAATCCATAACAGTTAGCCGAGTCTTTCACACCATCGCTGCCTGTGTCATGTGACCATCCCCTTCTATCAGATTTCTGTGTTGTAGCCACGGTGATTTCTCCAGCTCCCACAATAACGTAACATAACACAACATAGCACCACTAGCCTTCTGGAACGTTCCTTGGACGCATCTGAAAATCACATAAGCTGGAGCAACCGATGCACGTGACGAAGCTAACAAAAAAACCAAACCAGCCCTCAAGGTTTGCCTTCACTGGACAGCAATGCCTTCAAGTATTGCACTGTGGAACATCAAAACCCCAGATGGTTTATCTATGCTGAATATGGTGGATATTGGTAGAAATACACTTGTACTTCCTTTCTTGTAAAATTGTCAGTAATCTGAAGGAATTTTAAGGGCACACAAAGGGTAGCCTTCCCGATTGTTCTGGGCGGGACAGGTGTCGGAGGAACTCACTTGAAGTACCAGGCAGTTTTCATGTAGCTGAGGTAGAGCTTCAGAGAGCAGTAAAACCTAAAGCCCTCTGCAGTGCACTGAAGTTTCAGTGGGCCAGCAGAAAGGCCTGCGGGAGAGAGGGATGGAGAGAGGGAGAGAGAGGGAGAAGGGGGTGGATAGAGAGAGAGAGAGAGAGGGAGAAGGGGATGGATAGAGAGAGAGAGAGGGAGAGAGAAGGAGCGAGAGAGAGACGGAGGGGGAGAGCAGATAAGGCCATAAGGACTGGGAGTGAAATAATGATTCTGTCTCTTTAGAAGCCTCGTTTCCATTGGGAATGATGACTATAACTATAATGACACTCATAAAATAACTATAAGAAACGTTCCAGTGTAAAGGAATTAATGGTATGTTTATGCACATCAGGGATGACAGTAAAAACAAGGCACAGGCTGGTGAGGATAATTTTTAGAACACATTCTTAACGACTAAAACAGGCCCGTTGTCTGTACCTATGAGACGCGTGTGGGTGATGATTGACAGGCGTGTACAATATGTACTGACATAAGGAATTTAAGTATTTGTCATTGTTTCTGGTGAAAAACTAATATTTTGAGGAATGTTTCAGTCCCTCTCTAAGATCAACACTGTGAGCAGAAGAAACAGAACCGCTGGTTTGATGAGTGTGTAGGGCATGCATGCGTGTGCATTGTGTGTGTATGCATGCAGGACGTATGTATGCGCACGCATGCACATATGCATGCACACATGCACACACACACACCACATTTACGTAGACTCAAACTGCACCACTCACACACACACACACACCACATTTTGGCTGATTTCTCAGAAAGCAAGTCTGCTCTAGAGCATTAGATTGATGTAGCCTGGGGTTCTACATAAAGTACTGCATCGATTAGAAGGGATGATGCTTTTTCCCAGAGGAAAGTAAGCAAAGCTTTAGGCTGTGCCTTACTGAAGAAATAGAAAAATACCATGTAACTGCTGATTCATTCTCAAGACAGGTTTGAGTGCTGATCCAATCCACTGTGAGGTGCAAGGCAAACTGATCCCACATCAGTGGGATCACTGAGAGTTGAGCGACAGGAAAACTAGAATCTCCACTCACCACTTCGCTTGCTAAGCTCCTGTTGAAGTTTTTCGTACTCTGCAACACAAAAAGAAGAACACAGATTTTATGTTGAGCATAAGCGGAACGGGGTGTAATTTAAAAACCGTTTCCTGAAGAGCACAAAGACAGATCAGGAAAGAGGGCAGCAGTGGAGGAGAGAAGACTGGAATCATGAATGGGGGGTGGGAGTGTAACTCCTGGTTTTGGGAGTGTAGGCGTGTAATTAGAGCCTAATCAGAGCCTAATTACACATCATGATGTACAGTTACTCTTGTACAGTTACTCCTGATATACCCGTATGACTTTGAGCGTGAGAACAGTGGAGGAAACTCCGAGGAACAGGTGGAGATGGCAGTGGTTCTCAAGGCCACGAATGTGGGCCTGATTGTGATTGGCCAGTCTACGCTAAGGGAGTGATCCTAATTGGATAGTTCACAGAGTGGGCATGGCGCTCATTAACTAGGCCCTGCAGTCGCACCTTTATCCAGCAACTCCAGCGTGCTCACGTCCTCTCCCCTAGTGTCGGACACCACCCCGCGATACACTCCCGTGTCCTCCTCCGTCATCTGCAGGAAACACACACACACAGCCGTCCATTTACACTGAGGAAACACACACACCAGTATACCTCGGCAGGGGGGTAGCAGATGGGCGGATGAGGTGGGGTTTGGGGGGATGGTGGGGGGTGGGGGGCGGGGGGAATTAGGGTAATTCCAAGGGCCCCGACTGACAAGGGTTCCTCAAAAATGGTGTTGTAACTGTGCAGGGATGGGGTGGGCTGGGGTGGTGGGGCCCTTTCCATTGGGCCCCAAATCCCTGGGGACCCCCCAGCCTGCAGCTACAGAGCAGCAGAGGTACTGCCAGCCCTGAATAAACCCACACATCCCGGCCACCATCACCCCCAGAAGTTTATTTTCTTAAAATGGTTTCTGGGTTTTTACTCCTGTTAACTACATATTTTCTCGTTCTCCTCTGTCTGTTTTAATTTCATAATTTTAAAGGGCTCCATTCTTTTATAGACATTTGCTATTATGCAACAGTTATTGTCTCTCCATCTGCACGGCTATGAAAAGCACTGGTAGCACATCACATCTTTATTACGCTGTCCTGATGTTACTGCAGCGAAGTCATAATGTTTTGCATACACAGACACACACACACGCACACACGCACTCACACACACACGCACACACTCACACACACTCACACACAGTAAAATGTCCCGTGTTAAATACACAAGTCCAGTATGTATTTGTATTTTACTGCACACCAGAGACAAAGCGATGCGTACTTGCGCCACCGTGAAAGTGCAGACTCCACTCTGCTGCTCGTACACAAACTCCTTCATCTCCACCTCGTCCTTAAACCACTTCAGACGCGTGTCTTTGCTCACGTTGGTCACCTGCAGAGACGCCGCGGTGGAGGAAGAGCACGCAGGAAATGTCAGAGAGAGATGTTCACATCTGATAAAAACTGATGTCTAACCGTTCTCACTTTAGTGTTATTCTACTACAGTCATTCTGCATGAGACTTCAGCAGTACCATTCTCTGACATTGGACTGAATGCTGATCCAGGCAAATATTTACTACCGATGTAACTATAGAAGTACAGCAATTATTGGAAATTTCTAGAACACTCTTGCCTAATTTTTGTTTAATATTTTGTATATGTAATTTATAACTTACCTTGCATTTGATTATCACCTCACAATTCTCTGTCACTTCCCAGGACAAATACTCCGAGAAATATGGTCCTGAGAACACACACACAAAATGGGGGGTGGGGGGCTGGGGGGGGGGGGGTATTCACTCTCTACTGCAGCGTCAAATTTCCCAACATCAGACATTAAGCACACTGGAGAGGCTGCATGTGGGGTTTCAGGGCGGGAAGTACCAGAAAACAGACAGAAATCATGCAGGGAATTCATTTTTCCAGAAACAATGGATGAAGACTTAAGAATGTGGACTAGTTTTTGAAGAGTATAAAGAGAGTGAGAGTTTAAAGTGTGTGAGATTTTAAAGTGTGTGAGAGTTTAAAGTGTGTGTAAATGGCCAGAGTGTTTGAGGATGAGGACGGGCAGAAGAAGTTTGCAGCGATGAGCTCAAACGCGCACACATTGGACCCAGGCTTGGAGTCAGGTCCCCGTGGAGGGGGGGGAGAGGGGGGCATGCACACGCGTGCACAGCATTTATGCCGTCCCGCAGCGGGAGGGGTCACAGTCTCTGAACCCTGGCCTTGCTCGATCCCCTGCCCCGCGCGCTGGGGCCTGGCGGGCTGGGGGCTGGCGGGCTGGCGGGCTGGGGGCTGGCGGGCTGGCGGGTTGGCGGGATGGCGACCGCGCGGACGCTCACCTGCTTTCCTCTTCAGGTCAGCGTGCCTGGCCCGCGACAGCGCCAGCGTCTGCCGGAACTCTGCCAGGGGAGACACGGACACGGTCACATGACCTCGCCCAGCCAATGAGAGGGGACCAAGCAGGAAAACGGTTCCTGGAGACTACCCCAGCATGCACTGGGTGAGAGGCAGGAACACACCCTGGACAGGCCGCCAATCCATTACAGGGCCCCTCCTTTTATGCTCTATCTATCTATCTATCTATCTATCTATCTATCTATCTATCTATCTATCTATCTATCTATCTATCTATCTATCTATCTATCTATCTATTCTCTCACTAAGTTTTCAGCCCTGTCTCTCTATAAAAACCATACCATTTGTGCTATAGTTCTGAACTGGGTAATCATTGCTGGTGCCTGGCTCTTTTGACACCCTGTACCACGATGCACAGAAAAGCAAAATAAACGGGGGGGGGGGGGGGGGGGGGGACGGCAAAAAAAGCGGCCGGGCTTACTCTCGTCCACGAACACCAGGGTGAACTGGTTTTTGGCTCGGCCGTCCCGCAGCTGTGCGGTGTAGGACCCCTCGTCCGCCAGGGTCAGGTCCTCTATCAGCACCTCCACCAGCCCGGAGGCCCTGTCGAAGTTAATCTTCCGGGCCTGTGTGCAGAGAGACGAGGGGAAATAATAAAAAACAACGGTGACAAACGACTTTGTTTGCACAGAGCTGTCCTCACGCTGGTTTAAGACCAATAGAGGTGCACACTAGCATTCAGAAAATACATGAAATAAATAGAACTGGAAGAAAATAAAAGCTTAAAAACATAAGTTAAAAAAAATATATAAAACAGTGATAAAAGGCAGTACACGATAAGAGTGAAATTTAATCTGGGAAAAAGTCTATTAAAAAAAAACTATAAAACCCATGTTAAAATAAAACTACTAATTGAAAACCATTGTGAACAAACACGTTTATGACTGCCTTTTTAATGATGTCTACAAGTGGTGCAAAGTCTACAGACTGCGGTAGAATATTCCACAGCTTTGGGCCGTGAAAACAAAAAAATGGCCACCGCTCCTGTTTTAATCTCTGTCAGTGGAAACGCTGGGCGGTCCAGCAAAGCAGGACTTTAAAGAGTTCAACTGAGGACATTTTCAGTCAGTAATGTATTCAGGATTACATCAGTTAGCAAGGAACATCATTTGACAATGTCACAATGCACTGCAAGTTCATAAGAGGTTCATTCAGACTCTAATTAATGAAGGCTCTACACAGAACAGTACTTTAACAGCGGCAGCTGAGTTCAGACAACACAATTTACGCACTGTCAGCATTGCAGTCATTTCAAGGAACCAGTCATTGGTGGGTTGCCAAATTTTGAATCCGTCAAACCTGGACAACATGCACAGCTGGAAGCGTAATCGTGAACAAAGCTGGGAGCTGTTGAACTGGGTGGGGGGGGGGGTGTGGGGTCAGAGGTCGATGTCGGACTGGGTCGGGGCCAGCCAATTGGGCCCCCCTCACCTATGTGTCTCTATGTCTCTGACATGCCAATTTATTACAAATTACTGGTAACTGATGCCTGGTCAGGACCACAAACCGAACGAATGTACAAATAACTTCAAAACGCACCCACACACACACACACACACACACACGGGCACATACACACACACGCGCAGACACACAGATGTGCACACACATAGGCCTACACAAGGACACATACAGACGCACACGCATGCACGCGCCACACACACACAGACACAAGATCTATCTCTGCCTCTCTCTCTCTCTCTCTCTCTCACACACACACACACACACACGCCAGCACACACACACATACCTACACACCCTCTCTCGCACACAGCCCCATCTGATATTTAGGTTCATAGCCAGGTGCACATGTATATTTAGCCACACACTGGCTCTGTTGTGCTGCGCTGTGCTGTACTGCGGCTGTGCTGTGCTGTGAGGCAGTGTGCTGTGCACTGTGCTGTGCTGTGAGGCAGTGTGCTGTGCTGTGCTGTGCTGTTGTGCTGCGCAGTGTTATGCTGTGCTGTGCAGTGCCGTGCTGCACTGTGCTGTGCTGCGCTGTGTTTATGCTGTGCTGTGCTGCGCTGTACTGTGCTGCGCTGTGCTGTGCTGTGAGCAGTGTGCTGTGCTGTGCTATGCTGTGCTGTGCTGTGCTGCTCTGTGCTGCGCTGCGCTGTGCTGCGCTGTGCTGCTCTGTGTTGTGCTGTGCTGCGCTGTGCTGTGCAGCGCTGTGCTACGCTGCGCTGTGCTGTGTTATGCTGCGCTGTGCTGTGCTGTGCTGTGCTGCTTTGTGCTGTGCTGTGCTGCGCTGTGCTTCTCTGTGCTGCGCTGTGTTTTCCCATAGGACTCCGCCGTGCGGACCGCTCCCAGGGAAGCCTGTTCCAGACATGAATAAACGATGAGGAGACGGGGAGCTGCTCCTTTACCGGGGTGCTGCTGATCTCCCTGTCGTTGAAGATGAGGTGCAGCTCCGCGTCCGGGCTCAGCGGCACCGTCTGCATCCAGAAGGCGGACCGTGCCCGTCTCCAGCACCTCCACCGTCCAGGGAGTGACCAGGGCGGATCACTGAGGGAGGCACGGGACGGGGAGAGGGGACGAGCGCAGAGTCAGGGGGTCACCTTCTCAAAAACATCCATTTCTTGGATGAAAATGCTATGCTGCTTAACCTAGAAATGAAGGCCCTTTTACACACGGCCCACATGTCTTAGACCACACGTGAATTGTTTGATTGCAACTCTAAAATTATGGACTACAGAGCCAAATCAAGAAAAAAATATGTTTTTGTCCCAAACATTATGAAGAACACTCTATCTGTCTATCAACCTACCTATCACAGGAGCTAGAGCCTATCCCAGCATGCACTGGGCAAGCTATCTGTCTATCTATCTATCTATTATCATCATGCTAAGTTCGTAGCCCTATCTCTCTATAAACGACATACCACTAGACCTGCCGTTCTGATTGCGGATGTCTGGCTCTGTGATTAGGTCCGACCCTGCCTTGTGATACGTTCTGTAGATAGCAGCTCTCCCGGGGAGGGGGGGGGGGCGGGGCGGCCGGGGGTGGTGTTGTTCCGTTTGATCCGTGGATCAGTACTGAGGGCTCCCTGGAGACCTCCGTCTATCCCAGGAGAGCGGTAAACGAGGATTTCCTTCATCCGCGATTTTTTATCCGTCTCGGAAAAATCAGCAGTTTTCGCAACACTGTCCTTTAGGTGAGTACTCAGAGCTGAGGGAGGTTTGTGAGCATGCAAATGGGAACCGCTCTATCTGTGGCTGGGCATTTTATGGGCTTGAATTGCCCCTCTCGCTCACTGTAAACGGAACCGTCTGCACGCGGGGTGGGGGGGTGGGGGGGGGGGTGTGTTTTATTCCAGGCAACGCCTCATCCTAACTGCACAGCAGAGTCTCTCTCACCACTTTAAACAAAGAGCTGCATCCTTAAGTTTGAGCAAATAATTCAAACTAAGTTTTTATTTTATTGCATCTCTTAGATTCTCGCTTTGGGAAAGTAACTCAAGCTAATGTTGGGACGGATGCTTATGTGGGCATAAACTCAAAATACCGAGTAAAAAAAAGGACATAAAACCGAGCTTGAATTCCTGTGCAATGTTCTTAATTTGTTTCCCATAAGTGCACTCCCCTCACCCCAAAAAAACTCCCCCACTCAACGCATTCTGTGCCTGCCAGATAGACAGACAGAGAGAGATAAGCAGACAGACAGGCAAACAGATAGACAGACAGACAGTCAGGCAGACTGACAGACAGACAGAGATATACAGATAGACAGGCAGACAGACAGACAGACAGAGATATACAGATAGACAGGCAGACAGACAGACAGATATATACAGATAGACAGGCAGACAGACAGACAGACAGACAGAGATGTACAGATAGACAGGCAGACAGACAGACAGAGATATACAGATAGACAGGCAGACAGACAGACAGACAGAGATATACAGATAGACAGGCAGACAGACAGAGATGTACAGATAGACAGGCAGACAGACAGACAGACAGATATACAGATAGACAGGCAGACAGACAGACAGACAGATGTACAGATAGACAGACAGACAGGACAGGCGGACAGACAGACAGATAAACGGTCGGACAGACTCACGCGGGTTGCGGACGTTCCAGCTGAGCTCCAGCATTCTCTCCAGATCTGGCTCAGAAGAAGAGGGGAGACAGGTGAGGAGGGAGACAGGTGAGGAAGGAGACAGGTGAGGAGGGAGACAGGTGAGGAGGGAGACAGGTGAGGTGGGAGACAGGTGAGGCGGGAGACAGGTGAGGTGGGAGACAGGTGAGGCGGGAGACAGGTGAGGAGGGAGACAGGTGAGGTGAGCTCTTACTGCGCCTGAGGCGTCTACTCACAACGTGGGCGGGACCAGAACACGGGCCACCAAACAGCGTCCTGAATTCTTTACTTTTTTTATTTATTGTGAGTTCACTCTTACTGAAATGGAACATACTACAGTACATTGTCATACATTGTACATACATATACATCATGATAAATATATTTTGCAGCAGTGTATTTTAAACAAACAGGGGGGGAACAGGGGTGCGGGTGCGTGTACAGGGGTGTGGGGGTGGGTACAGGGGTGCGGGGGTGCGGGGGGTGGGGAGGGGTTACCCTCAGCGGTGAAATCGTAGCTGGCGGACGCCTGGGGGCAGTCAGTGACGGCGGCGGTGTACAGCCCCAGGTCCTCCTCAGACGCGCTGCTGAAGGTGAGGGTCGACCTGCGGACGAACAGGTGAGTCAGTCACCTGCTCAGGTAAGACCAGACACGCCCACTCTATGAGTCAGCCACCTGCTCAGGTACGACCGGACACGCCCACTCTATGAGTCAGCCACCTGCTCAGGTAAGACCAGACACGCCCACTCTACGAGTCAGCCACCTGCTCAGGTACGACCGGACACGCCCACTCTATGAGTCAGCCACCTGCTCAGGTACGACCAGACACGCCCACTCTATGAGTCAGCCACCTGCTCAGGTAAGACCAGACACGCCCACTCTACGAGTCAGCCACCTGCTCAGGTAAGACCGGACACGCCCGCTCTACGGCCAGAGTGGGACTGTGAGCTGACTGGGAGTAGCTGAGGGGGTGTGTGTGTGTGTGGGGGGGGGGGGGGGGGGCAGGGGCGGTGGTGTGACCGTGAAAATTATCAGCCAGAGAAAGGTGTATGGATAGAGAAGGATTGTACCTGTGCAATGTGTTGTGGTAAAAACCTAAAAACCTATTCATATACAGCACCCGCCATTCAAAGTAGAGCCATCAATATTAAAATTCCATGAATATTAATGCGGTGCAGATCTATTAATACACTGTCATCTGAGTTCACACACTCCAGCTAATTCAAAAACCTGTTGCTTTTGAATTCTCTCTCTAGCAACCTCACCTCCTCTCTCTCCTCTCTCCCATGTCTTTCTCACCTCCCCTCTTTCCTACCATCTCTCTCTCTCTCTCTCTCTCTCTATCTGTCTCTCTCTCTCCCTCTCCCCCTCCCCCCCCCCCCTCTCTCTCACCTGTTATCCTTGTTCTCCACAGTGGCCCTTCCCGCATCGATGGCGTCCTTATAATTCTTCGCCCAGGAGAACTCGTCGCCCTCCTGCGACTCGAAAGCCAGGAATATGAAGCCGTCGTCGTCGACGCCGATCTCGATGTCCTTCGTCCCTGGAGGACAGACAAACACGGCGTGTTGCTCAGACCGAATTCTGCATTCCACTTCGATCTGCTCACTGTTTAAGACACTCCATAAATAGAGAGCACTGTTAAATACTATAAACCTTTAGACACCTTTAGTTTTACCTTTAGTTTAAACCTTTAGTAATGTGTTTAGCTGATTCTCAGGATTTGATGGGAGTGTTAAAGATATTTACCAGCATCTAAAGACTTAAAAGTTTGTGAAATATGTATATGACCCAGGTCTGCTGTCATTCCAGAAGAGACATAAGCTCGGCTGGAACTAAAGAATATTTGCAGAAGTAAATAAAATAGCTCCTCGATATATAAATGAGCTCTCATCTCCTAAATGACAGAGAATGGACACAGAGTGTTTATCACAATCCCAGTGATAAATGAGAACCACTCTCTGGACTCACCTGGTTTCCTCTGGGCTCTGACAGGCTCAGTGGGCAGGGAGGGCATGCCCACACCTGCATCGTTCACGGCCAACACACGCAGACGATACGTTTTACCTGCTGTCAGGCTAGACACCTGTCAGGGAATACAAAAAAAACCCTGTCAGTCATCTATCCCTGAAGCTGGAGGAACTGGACAAAGTCAAAGCAACCAATCAAGCATCTGTAAGTCTGCATCCACCAATCAGACGGTCAGGCACCTTCAGGTTAGTGTCGGTGATTGGCTCTGGGGTCAGTGTGATCCACCCCTCCTCCTCGCCCTCTTCGATGATCTCCACCAGGTAACCTGTGACGGGACTCCGCCCCTCATACAGAGGCCCCTCCCACAGAAGGACCAGCGAGTTCTCACGGACATCTCGGAATTCCAGGTCATAGGGACAGCCTGGAGGGGGGGGGGGGGGGGCAAGGAAACCAATGCAAGTGGATATTAGCATTCCACTTACATTGCTAACGCTCCTACACTAGATGATGCCAACCCCTGAATTCAATCAATTTTTCCATCAACTTTCCATCAACTCCTTATGGACTTGCTTCATTATATCTAAAATGACCCACCAGGCAGTTTTTTAAACTATGAGGAGCACGTAACGGTGCTGTTTTGTTTTGACCCGCTGAGCTGGGAGGTTTTTTAACCCACTGGACGGGGACCTGCTGACAGTACAGACCACACGGCTCTGCAGGGTACCGGGGTGGGAATACGGGGGGGGGGGGGGGGGGGGGTTGGGGGGGTTAATTTAGCTTTAAAGAAGCCCCAGCGCAGTGTCTGGCCACAACACGGGAATTTAATGCGCCGTCGCCCCGGCCAGCGACCGCAACCTGGAGATGGAGGAATTAAGGCTGCGGCTCTGCGCTGGTTAGCGCTGCTCGCATGCTCCACTGACCGGCCCCAGAGAAGACCACAGCGGTATGTAACCTAGGAGATCTGCAACGAGAATGATCACTAAGGCAGAAACGATGAGTAAGCTTGAAGACTCTCACCTTTGTGTTTCCCTGGGTTTCACACTAAAGTTCTTGTGTGTGTGTGTGTGTGTGTGTGTGTGTGTGTGTGTTGGGGGGGGGGGGGGGGGTGGTGGACGGGGGGAGGTTGAAGTAGACTCCTTTGACTTGAGGGTCTCTACCAAGAATGTAGCAGGGACAGCCCAGAGTATCTGTGTTTCCGCATCAGTAGAATCATTTTGCTGAGCAGCTGCGACCAAATGAGCAGATAAAACCCCCTACTACCCCCCTCCCCCACACCACCCCAAAATCCTCTAACCCCCCGCCCCACCCACCACCCACCTTTCCCTGCAGCACGTTCGATGCCTCCATCAATCCGCGGTTCCCGCCAAGTGACGGTCGCCTTATTATCGGCTGGGGTGATTCGGCTCAGAGACTTAAGGGACTGGCGTGGCGTGGCGAGTATTGATCCTTTACCCGTCTGTCTCGCGTTTAGTGCAGCCTTACTAATCGAAAAGTTAGCGGTGACAGAACCGGGCGTCCGCGACAAAGGCACGAACAGACAATAATAAACAAGACAGAAATGATGAAAACGATTCCCCCCCCCCCCCCCCCCCCCCCCCTTAATTTAGAGCGCTCCTCGGCAGGAGGCGAAGCTAGTTAATTTCCTTAACGATCTTCTGTCACATTTAAATTATTAACGACGCGGGTAGCAGCCGGGGCTAGGGAAGTAATGGCGCGTGAGCCGACGCGAGCCGCCTCTATATTCGTGATGTTAATATCGCATGACCCGGCGCCAGGTGCCTCTCAGCGAGAGACCGTTACGTTTAAACTCCTGCGTATTCACACTGGCTGAACTGGGCGGAGCATTGCAGTCCCAATGCCGCGGCGCTACATCCCATTCGCTGAGGCTGAACTGCCGTCTGGCTTAGCTGCGCCCGCGACGTTATGGGTTAAATTCTCTGGAGGCGATTAACCAGGTATTTGTCAAGCTGCTGTTAAAACAAACAAACAATCAAACAATGTGTTCCGTGTGTGCAGCTACATGCATGTAAGAACATATCTGCATATGGGTGTTTGTGTGGGCTCATATGTATATGTATCTATGAGCATATCTGTACATATTTTTGTGTGTTCTTATATGTGTGTATGAACATACTTGTGTATGTTTGCTTGTTCGTGTGTATATGTACAGTATGTAGGGACATATCTGTGTATGTGTGTTTGTGTGTGCTTTACGGTGGCCCTGAGGGTCAAAACACAATGACATATCAGAAAGGACAACAACATTTCACATAACACAACAACATTTCACAAAACACAACAAAATGTCTTTTGTTTTTTGAAATGTTGTTGTATTTTGTGAAACGTCGTGTTTTGTGAAATGTTGTTGTGTTTTCTGAAATGACGTTGTGTTTTGACCCTCAGGGCCACCGTAGGGCTTGGCTGTGTGTATATGTATGTAGGGTCATATCTGTGTATGAGTCTGTGTATATGTGCGCATGGGAGAATGCCTCAGGCAGAGATTAGGGAGCAGTGGTCAGGGAGCAGAGGTTAGGGAGCGGAGGTTAGGGAGCAGTGGTAAGGGAGCAGTGGTCAGGGAGCAGAGGTTAGGGAGCAGCAAGTCTCACCGGGCTCTGGCATGGTCCACTCCTTGCACAGGAAGGGCTGGCTGGGCTCGGAGGGCTTGCTAACGCCAACAATGTTAGCGGCGATAGCTCTGAACTGGTAATAATGCCCCTCCAGCAGGCTGCTGACCTGGAAACGGGGAAGACATACATCACAGATGGGCTGAACACACGCTCAAGGTGCGAGATCGCAGATCATGTGATTAGAATGTTCTTAACCGTGAACATTCTGATGCTGATGTCACAATCACTACTGGAGACTGAAAGCAATGGAGTTCTAGAACACTGACACAGAATTTTGAAGAAAAAAAACCATTCCGGAAATAACTTGCTCTTCAAAGGGTTAATAACAATGCGTACATCAGAAACAATAACAGCAACAAGCTGAGATGAGCTGGCTGGTGCTACAAGGGGAGCAGTGAGATCTGCCGAGAGACTGATCTCTCCCTGCTGAAGCTGCTGCTCATCTGACAGTGAGATTAGCCTGTATTCAATCAACAAAGAGATTTGCCTGCATTCAATAAACCAAGAGGCTGCGTTCAATCAAAAAGAGTGAACGGTTGCCTGTGTTCAATCAATGGCTGTCCACAGCAATAAAATATATCTTCACAAACTCCGTTTAGAGAGTTAGTTTCAGTGATGCGGTGTGTTTGTGAAGAACAAAAAAAAGAGAGAGAGAGAAGAAAACCTTGTTTTAAATTGTTAGTCAAAGTCAAGGACAAACGTTGATTGAATCCGGGCCATTATTTGGACAGCCCCATTAAGGAAGTGCCAGTCTCCTCCCGCGGCAGCGTGTTTCACATTAAGAGCGCGCTATTCCTCCGGGCCCCGGAGGCAGATAAGAGCGGGCTGCTGAGTGAATGTGTGGAGCTAAACGTAATGGATTAGCTCAGGATATCCCCCTAAGACCCGCCAATTCTTTTTTTTTGTTGTCCCCTGTAAGGGACGTGAATCTCTGCTCTTGACCTGAAGAGCCCTTACATTCTGTAGTGCTGAAACCTGCACTGCAAAGCGACGTTCAATAAAAACATAATAAATGGGATTTTTAAAGTATTTTCACTGCAAATTGTTTTTTGTTAGCCAAGATACTTGTAATACATCAGAAAATACATATATAAACACTTAAATCTTTTATTCTGTCAGGTCTCAGGTCTCAGGTCTCATCAATGGTTTATTTAGACCTCGGAGAAGAACTGAGGGAAAGTCCCTCATTTATAATGCTGCCCCATTACCACAAAAAGAACAACAAGAAGAACACCAGGTAAAACTATGATCAAAAAGCAAATAGTTAAAAGACTAGTTTCAAATCAATTAAAAACATTTGTTTAAAAGATTACAAAAAATAACAAATAAATAAATAAATAAATAAACATCAATTAAAACAATAGATGCCCTGCTGGGATAGATTGGCAGCCTGTCCAGGGTGTATTCCTGCCTCTCGCCAAATGCATGCTGGGATAGGCTAAAATAGGCTAAGGATAGGATCAGCAGGGAATGGATAATGGATGGATGAATGGACACGACAACAGAAAAGGAGAAACCCAGATTAGCACTGCTACTCTAAATCGCTTAATGAATATAGGCTCAGGTCTGGGATCAGTTTTGTCTGTTAGCTGATTTGGGATCAGTTTTGTCTGTTAGCTGATTTGGGATCAGTTTTGTCTGTTAGCTGATCTGGGATCAGTTTTGTCTGTTAGCTGATCTGACATCAGTTTTGTCTGTTAGCTGATCTGACATCAGTTTTGTCTGTTAGCTGATCTGACATCAGTTTTGTCTGTTAGCTGATCTGACATTAGTGTGGTCTGTTAGCTCACTAAAGACAGGGTTATGATATGATCGGAGTAAACCTGATCCCTAGACCGGCTCTCCCTGCCCCGAGGCGCTCTGTGAATGCATAACGGTGTTGGTTTGCATAACGACCTTCTTAAAAAAACCGCTGAACGTCCCCCAGGGGGCCCATCAGGGATCAGCTTTCCTGGGTGGCAGGAGGTATTCATTAAGACATCACGTCAAAAAAAAGCCCGTGTTCACGCGTGCTTACTGAGATTAAGCTATCTGTCGCTTATCGCCGAGCGGCCTTCCATAGCGAGGCGTTCAGCCGACGGGTAATCACATTCATCTGATTACCCTGGGCCACTTAGCCTTTTGTTGGGGTCTGAAGCTTTTCTTCCGTGACGAGCCCCAAGGTAATATAAACCCAAATGACCGAGGAGAGCGACAGCGTCTGTCAACGAAAGATAGCCGAAGGAGTTCGGCTCTGTATGTCACTTCTTAAGGTGATTGAGAGACATAATAGAACGCTTGCTGGGCAAATACACAAGCATAGATTAATCACTCGCTGTTGTTCTTACACGCTTTAAATGCGTTCTGATAAAAATCAACGTTCACTCTGCCAGCAAATCATTCCTGCACAGAATCTTGGCCAGCAGCTACTACTTGCGAGCCAGTCAGGGGCTATGTCGGTATTTGGCCACCAGATGGCGCCAAGACGTTCCTTAAATGAAAACCCGTCGTCTACGGGGAGCCAAGAGAGGGAAATGAATTTCAATAAGGGGCAAATACAAATCCTGTGGGCTCACAGTGCAGTCGGTCTCTAATGAGCTGGGATGGGTCGGACACCTCCTGACTGCTAAACAGGATGCCAAGGTTGCAGGTGGGGGGGTGGGGAGAGATGGCTTCGTGGTGTCTGGCGCAAAAGCGATCAGGACAATATGTTTAGAATGATCAATACACTGTCATTTATGTACTTTAAGTTGAGTGATCCCCAGGATGGGTTATTCAGTAACAGCAAAATAAATAAATAAATAAATAAATAAATAAATAAATAAGTTTTAAAAAATGAAAAAAAATAATAAGTCAGCCAATTTTGAGTTGAGGAAGGTATTGTTTGTGAAGAAACTGAAAAAATAATAGTAACACCGCTAGTACTATCATCTTCCAACAGAGGGCACTGTTAACCCGAATTAACCAGCAATCATAGGTATTTAATGTGAAATTGTCTGAGACATCCTCTCACATTGGAAACAATAAATACAGAAATAAGACTGAAACTGTGCTCCGGTCCCCACATGAGTAAATAAATGACCTTACTCCCAGAACAGCAAAGGTTTTCCCAGATAATAAATTCAGATCTAAGAACATTCCTAGAACGGTAATATGAATGTTGAAGAAACTGCCTTTGGATATTATTCAATTTTGTCATTTCAGCAAAAAAAAAATAAAAATAAAAAATGAATCACCAGAATCGCGTACTTATTGTCTGGTCAATTTATTTCTTTATTTATTTTTCCTCTTTGAGTGGCCATTCATTTTCCTTTTATCTTATCGGAGGGTAGCGGGACGCGGCCGGTAACAGCGACATCGTTCGCGGTCGCGTGAGCTTTTGGGACGGGAAACTCGCGCGCTTGGCGCCGCACCTTATAGATCCGCTCTTTGACGGGCGTGGCGTTGACCTCGTGCCACAGCTGGAGCGCCGCGTCCATCTGATCCAGGAAGTACCCCCTCACGCCGTCCCCGCCACTGCTCGCCGGCGCCTTCCAGCCAATCACCATCTCCGAGCCAGTGCAGTTCAGCAGGGCCACGCAGGAGGGGGCGGACGGGACGCCTGGGGCGGGGGGATAGGGAGAGAGATACAGAGAGAGAGAGAGAGAGAGAGCGGCGGGGGGGAGGAGAGAGAATGAGAGAGGGAGAGAGTCGCATCAGAACGGGGAAAGAGGGTGCTTGTCCTCGCTTCTCTGGTCACCGTGGTGACGATAATAAATAAACGATACGGATAGCGCAATGAAAGGACGCAGATGATGACGATGGTGTTGTGGGCGATGGCGGGTGATGATGATGATGTTGTGATGTCACACGACGCGGTGAGGGACGTGTCAGGCGTGCGACCGGCTCGATCGCTGGTGCGGTGATAGATCCAGAAAAAACTGCCTGTTAGGCAACACGCCGTTCCGTTATTGCCGTGCTAAAAGTGTGTCACTGTCCCGGTAATGTCTCCGTTATTACCACGGCGATGATTACTCTCGTTTAGCAGACGCCGTTGCGCGAGGCAAGGGCCCGCATTAGCGTCCGCAGCTCACCCTTTTATTTCAGACGGATGTTCTCGCTGATGATGATGATGATGATCACTGCTGCTGAAGTGGCTTATTTTTTTTCGTGCCTAATAAATGCGGTCCCCACCTGAGAATCGACCCCGTGACCTCTGAGTTATGAGCCTTCTATACATCCCATAACCGGTGCCACGTAACCGTTGCCAATAAATCAGTGCTACGGTTTTTAAAACCGGCCCCATCGCTGCCGGAGATGGGCCTCTCAAACGAAGCATTGCACTGAGGTCCCGACTCATTTTCACTTTCGGTAAAGAGAACAGGGGGCTCCCTGGTGTTCCAACAAATCTCCCAAACCAGCTTTCTCATCCCGCCCAGCTGATGATCCCCCAGTTTAATGGGCTCAACAACTTCCTCCCTCTCTGTATGCACTAATGTGTGGTGAGCGTTCTGGCACAAAATGGCTGCCGCGCTTCACCCAGGTGGGGAGCTACACATTGGTAGTAGGCCTGATAAATTTCCCCCCTCCTCTGTGAAGCACTTTAAAGTCATGAAAGGCGCTATAAAAGACCAATCCTTCATCATTACTGTGACCGTACTGATTAGTTTCATGTTGTTTTCCCATGGTAAAAATGTTTACTGATACCAAAGCAGTGTTTAGCCGAGCACATGTTTAAAGTGCGGGACGTGTTTGGCGTCCCCCTCTTAAAAACAAGGCATCAGCGAAGCCATTAAAGGAACAGAGTTTTATAAAATAAAGATCAAGGACGTTTGAATAATAAAAAAAAAAGAAATGACAGAACTGAGGGTCCCTGCTTCTGAAAGATTCAGTATCTCATTATTTATTTAAAAAGCCGTCCGCGATGCTACACTCACGTCTAGAAAGAGATATTTAGTTTTTTCTGTACTCTTTCTGTGAAGGGGGTTTGGGTCATGAGAAGTCCTCCATTGGAGCAGATCATGCGGTCTATAATTCATTCAGTGCACGTGATGTCACGGCAACCCCCTTGACACATAACCTGTGTTAAGGCGTCGCCGAGCTGATGTCATCGGTTTGCGGGCCGGAGAGCGTTCCTCCTCACGGAGCCGTCTGATTGGCTGAACTGTGCAGAGCAGAGCGAGTCCCTCTCTTTTTATCACTTTCATTCCTGGGGCCGGTGCGTGTGAATCAAGTGTGAGCAATTAATTATAGCTGCCACCTCTCTCTCTCTCTCTCCCTCTCTCCCCCCCCTCTCTCTCTCTCTCTCTCCCTCTCTCTCCCCCCCCCCTCTCGCTCTCTCTCTCTCTCTCACTCGAGAGCAAGGACGTCAGTACCTAATCGCTGTTACTATGATGAAGCAGGCCGTTAACCGGGGATTTTCCGATTCCTAGAGACAATTTGGAGGAGATGGACAGAGCGGGGGGGGGGGAGAAAACAAACAAACAAAACGGGAGCGGAGAATTACACAGTCGGCCCAGATAGCTGACCTAGAGGGGGGGGTGAGGGGGTGGGGGTGTGTTTTTGGGGGTTCAGGGGGTCGTGCGCTGCTGCTGAAAGGTTGATCTAAAAGGACCCCTGCGCCCCCCCCCCCCCCCCCCATTCCCGACCATAGTCAGATGAGCCACTAAACCCGGGGTACGGGGGGGGGGCGTTTGGAGGACGGTGGTCGTACTCACGGATGGCCGCTTTGACCAGCACGGGGGCCGACTCCTCAGAGTACTCGCTGTTCCCCTCCCTGCTGACCGCCTTCACGCGGAACACGTACTCCCTGTTCTTCCTCAGGCCATGAACGGTGAAGCTGGAGGGAAAGAGAGGGAGACGGTCAAAGAGAGAGAGCGTGAGAGAGGGAGGGAAAGAGAGAGAGCGTGAGAGAGGGAGGGAAAGAGAGAGAGAGAGTGAAAGAGAGATAGATGTTCCAGGTGTGCACTTTGACCTGACCACTAAAAACATTTTTGGATGGCGTCACCTTAATAGTCACGGGGGGACTATTCCTTAACAGGACCCCACGTAACAGGTGTGTTACCTGGTGTCGGTAGTTGGTTTGTTGTTGACTGTAGTCCAGGTGTGTTACCTGGTGTCGGTAGTTCGTTTGTTGTTGACTGTTGCTCAGGTGTGTTACCTGGTGTTGGTGGTTGGTTTGTTGTTGACTGTAGGTCAGGTGTGTTACCTGGTGTCGGTAGTTGGTTTGCCGTTGACTGTTGTTCCAGTGTGTTACTTGGTATTGGTTGTTGGTTTGTTGTTGACTGTAGTCCAGGTGTGTTACCTGGTGTTGGTTGTTGGTTTGTTGTTGACTGTAGTCCAGGTATGTTACCTGGTGTCGGTAGTTGGTTTGTTGTTGACTGTTGCTCAGGTGTGTTACCTGGTGTTGGTTGTTGGTTTGTTGTTTGACTGTAGTCCAGGTGTAGTTCAGGTGTGTTGCCTGGTGCTGGTGGTTGGTTTGTTGTTGACTGTAGGTCAGGTGTGTTACCTGGTGTTGGCTGTTGGTTCGTTGTTGACTGTAGTCCAGGTGTAGTTCAGGTGTGTTGCCTGGTGCTGGTTGTTGGTTTGTTGTTGACTGTAGTTCAGGTGTGTTACCTGGTGTCGGTGGTTGGTTTGTTGTTGACTGTATTCCAGTCGCTGGTTCCGGTCGGACAGTAGTACAGGTAGTATCCCAGGACGTCCTCGCTGCTCGTTCCCTCCCTCCACTTCACCAGAACAGAGGAGTCCGTGTCCCGAATTGCCAAGACCCCCTGGGGAGGGGCAGGAGGTGCTGACACAGACAGAGGAGAAACAGGAGCTGTCAAACACTCCTGTACACACATGTACACAGACATATTCCTATAAACACACACCAGATTATGACAATGTTTGACCATTTGCAGAAGGAAAGAGGTCACACACAAGTTGCATATATGAAATGTACATAGATACACACATAAACGCTCACCCATGCTTACGCCA
Organism: Anguilla pacifica; assembly: GCA_039654925.1. NCBI lineage: Eukaryota > Metazoa > Chordata > Actinopteri > Anguilliformes > Anguillidae > Anguilla > Anguilla pacifica. The sequence goes on from CM077284.1 coordinate 4,148,204, forward strand.
ACCCACACGCAGAACCACACACACACACATTCCCTCAGAAGCTAGGATTTCAAATGGGTAGTTCTACTCATTAATTCATCTATTCATTAATTTAAGATTCATTCTTTATTTCATTTCTGAATTAATATCCTTGTAGACATTTAACACACACTATAAAACCCAGGAGGTCAGTTAACGCAGATCGTTTGAGGAAACCGGTTGCAACTTAATCTGTTCAAATACTTGCTGTTATTTAATGTTAAAGTCAAACCCTTTATTACCAGTTTTCATTTAAACATAACGACTTATTATAAAGCCCCCCCCCCACCACCACCACCACCAAGGATGACCAGACATCCAGATTAAATCGGGGCAGTCCTGTTAGCACCTTACCATCGGGGAGCAAATGTTCTTGACAATTAGAGAATTAGAGTGAATGTACCCACAGTTTTGAGAGGGGGGGTCACTTACCTCGAGGCTCAGCAGCGAGTGAGATGGGGGGGGATGGGGGGAGTGTGGGAAAGGGGGGGTTGCTCACCTCGGGGAGCAGCAGCGAGTGAGATGGGGGGGCTGGGCAGGGAGGGGTCGCTGACTCCATACTTGTTGACGGAGCGCACCCGGAAGACGTAGGCCTCTCCCTTCTGCAGGTCAAACGCCGCAAACCTGGGAGAGCTGATGGTCTGATCCAGACTGGCCATCTGCCAGCTGGTCCTCCCAGCGAGGGACTGAGGACACACACACACGCGCACGCACGCACGTACGCACGCACACGCACACAAACACACACACACACACACTCACACACACACACACGCACGTACGCATCCACACGCACGTACGCACGCATGCATGCACACGCACACAAACACAAACACACACGCATGCATGCACACACACGAACGCACGCACCCACGCATGCACACACACACGTACACATACACGCACACACACACACACATGCATGCACACACACACATACACACAAACACATGCACACACGTGCACACACACGCACCCACGCATGCGCACACACACACACACACACACACACGCAGTGAGTGCATGAACTTTACTTTTTCCTTTTCTCTCTTTGATCTCCTCTCCCTTTCATCACTAGCTTTTTTCGTTTTTGTCTTCCTCTTGCCTTCCTTCGAAAGTAAATAAAATGACCTTCCCCCTGTTCCAGTTACAAATCAATTCAAATTTAAGTGGAGCTGGAGAGTTTAAAAAGGGAAGATATAAAAACAGAGAAAAGCAGCCCACAGCTTGGGAGTGACATCGTCATTTTCCCTCCTTCTTCAGCGTGCTGAAGTTTAAGAGCTGCACAATTTCAGGTCCTTGATGGAGTGACCAGTTTTATTACACTGCTACTTATTAAAGTCCAATAAAAAAATGGATTTCCTGTGGCGTTTCTTTTTTTTTTTACACTCAGACGCATTATTTGAATTCCGGGTAGGTCGCGTCTTTGCTTTGGTGGTTCTCATTCTCTGGCACAAAATGTAAAAATAATTACTTTTCCTGTTCTTATATCGTCCAGGACATTTATTTCTTTGGTACGAGGAGGGTGTAAATTTAAATTGAAACTGGCACCTCATTTATGAAATGAGAAGCTCCAAAATGCCTCATTTTAAAAATTGATAAATTGAAACCAGGGAAGAGAATGGCTAATTGTAATAAAAAAAAGTTTTAAAAGTATGGAACTGATGGTGCCTTCAACTTGGGAACCTTCCTAAACAGTGTGCTTGTAATGTTATGGCAAGGCTTTTAAACAGCCAATCAGGTCTTAGGCATTAAGAAAAGCCTATTAGCAGGATGTGTGGCCCATTCTAATGTCTAACGGCAGGAAGTGCAGTGCTTTTGCTCTGTTTGTGCTTCCCCTTTAAGTACGGGTGTAGCCACACAGGCAGAGGTCACCCCAGAGGTCATCCCAGAGGATAATACAATCAGCGATAATACACAATAATACAGACAATAAAATCAATAATGACACAAAATAATACAGATAACACAAGCAGTTACACAAAAGTTTGAGCTAAAGTCAAATAAAACAGCCGGCTTTTAGCAGTTAACAGTTAGCTGTTAGCTGTTAGCAGTTAGTGGATAGCCGTAAGCCATTAGCGGTTAGCAGTTAGCTGTTAGTGACTAGCAGTTAGCTTTTTACTGGTTAGCAATTAGCTGTTAGTGGACTAGAAGTTTGCTTTTTGGTGGTTAGCAGTTAGCTGTTAGTAGGGTAGCAGTTTGCTTTTTAGCGGTTAGCAGTTAGCAGGCTAGCACATTGCATTTTAGTGGTTAGCAATTAGCTGTTAGCGGGCTAGCAGTCAGTCTGTTAGTGGTTAGCAGCTAGCCGTTGGCGGGCTAGCCAGTAGGCCGCACTGGACCGCAGGTGTCTCTCACCCGTTCCACATAGAAAGTGAGCTTCTCCCTCCCGCGGGGGTCCGGCTCGCTCCAGCTCACCACGGCGTAGGTGTCGCTCACCTCGGACGCGTGGACGTCGGTGGGCGGGAGGGGGACCCGAATTTCGCCTGACGGACAGGTGCGGCGTGGGAGGGGGAGACGCAGGGGTCAATCACAAGCCTTCATTACGTTACATTACAGGCATTTGGCAGACACTCCTATCCAGAGCCACGTACAACAAAGTGTATAACCAAGACCAGGAACAAGTGTGTCGAAAACCCTAGAGAGAAGTACCGTTCCGAGTGCAGGGAACAACCGCACAGTTCAACTTGGACCTTCACAGTGGCCGCCCTCTCTCTCTCTCTCTGAAGGAAAAGAGAGTCTTCTGTTCTTGTTGGTTATACCGAGTATTAAGCCCGCGCTAGCGCTCGTTGGTTGAGCAGGCTTGAAATGCGGCCTCCATTTGGTTATGACATCTTGATTGTTGTCTGCAAACAGACCGCCTTCCACTCGGAACAAAAACACACCCATAAACCCACCGTCCTCGTTATCAGCCTTATTTGTCTGAACGGATCATAAAAGCGCAGGCGTGTGGAGATGCTGAAGTGGATTTACGTGCCCAAGAGTAATTGGAATGCGCCGCATCTTGTCCTTAGGTAACCCCGCAACGTTGCTGCAACGCTGTGGCAACATTACGCGACATCGCAAAAAAACGTTACCAGGACGTCGCAGAACATGATGCGTGCGTTTGAGTGTGTAGCGCGCTTAGCCTTGGCTAGTTCGCTAGCGAAGCACAGTAAAGGTTTGATAAAGTGAAGGCCTCGAAGCAGGTTACCTTGACAACACTCCCTGGTGACACAACCCTCGAATAAAAAGGAACGACATTGCCCTCGGCTAGGGGCAAGCTTGCCTTTAGCTGACTGGTAACACGTCTGCCTATGAAACTAATGGATGAGCGAGAGACCCGGGTTCAAATCCCAACTCGGACTCAGGCAAATCTCTAACTCGTTCATTACATGTGCGTGTGTGTGTGTGTGCGTGTGTGTGTGTGTGCGTGTGTGCGCGTGTGCGCGTGTGTGTGTGTGCGTGCTACTGTGAGCCTTGGGGTCTAATTAACACTGTGGCACTGTCACCTTCCAGTTGGTCCTTAGTGATGATAATCTCCTTTCCTCTGTCCACTTTCACCACTGAGAGGGAGAAGGAGAGAGAGAGAAAAAAGTCAGAGAGAGAGAGAGAGATTGCATTTGTGTTCCTGTGTAGTTTTGGCAATATACTCAAATAGACATACCAGTAAAGCATGGAGGGAAGGAAGGGACGGAGTGAGAGTGAAACGAGTGAGAGAGAGGAATGCAGGGGGAGAGAGAAAGAGAGAAAGAAAAGCAGGGAGGGAGACAGAGAGAGAAAGGCAGGCAGGGGGAGAGAGAAAGAGAGAGAAAGGAAGGAAGGCATGGGGAGAGAGAGAAAGAGAGAGAAAGGATGACAAGGAGAGAGAGAGAGAGTGACAGAGAGAGAAAGGATGGCAGGGGCAGAGAGAGAGAAAGAAAGGCAGGTGGAGAGAAAGAGAGATAGAGAGAAAGAAAGGCAGGTGGAGAGAGAAAGAGAGAGAGAGAAAGGAAGGCAGGTAGAGAGAGAGAGAGAGAGAGAAAGGAAGGCAGGTAGAGAGAGAGAGAGAGAGAAAGAAAGGAAGGCAGGTGGAGAGAGAGAGAGAGAGAGGTACCCATGGTCCTGCCGGGCTCGGCCGGGTCGCTGGTGAGGATGGGCTCGGTGGCCTTGGAGGGTCGCCCGGCGCCGGCCTGGTTCACCGCCAGCACTCTGAACTGGTACCAGCACCCGTCCTTCAGTCCCATAACCGGGTAACAGCAGGCCTTCTGCACGACATCGTTACAGCGCACCCACTTCCCCACGCCTACCTCACACCTGGGGGGGGCAAGGAAGCAGGAATATTACAGGGGGCAAAGGTGGGGCGATGCCCATGTTTTTTCAAGGGGGGGGGTGGGCAGGTGTGTTGTTGATGTTACATTACATTACATTATGGGCAATTAGCAGACGCTCTTATCCAGAGTGACTTACACAACTTGTTGCATAGCAATTACAACTGATAAATTTAAGAAAGATCAATTACATGTTATCTACTGCTAATACTAATACATAATACTTTCACACACGTTCAGTTGTCATGCAAATGAAGGCATTTTCACCCAACAGACTTTTTTCCTAAGCAGTATAGATAAACTATGTGGAACCATTTGATTTCTCACAATTCATATGGTAAAATACTGCCTCAGCAACTCCTGCCAGTGAAGTACAATTTAACTGAATGGAGTTGGACTGAGATGATGGAGAGGGAGAGAGCAAAATGCAGAGAGAGAGAGAGAAAGAAAGAAAGAGTGACAACAATGGAAAGGGGGACAAAAAGGGAAAAGTTATCTTTGGCACTATATATTATTTATTTTTCCGTGAGCCCAGCAGTTAATAGGACCAACCATATGGCTGTGACTCTCCCCAACAGTAACGATGAGGGGAAATAAAGTCAAAATGCAGCCAGTGTGAAAAAAGAATCACCCGGCAAAGTCAACAATGGACTGATAACACACACGGCAGAATAGAATTCTCAGCGTGGGATGATGTTGCTAGGAGACGGGGATGATGTGTTCTGAGAGTTATTCTGCTGCCACTTTCCCCTTCCGCTGCCCTGTCTGCACACACACACACACACACACACACACACACACATTCACACACACTCACACATACACACACATGCACTCACACACACACACACACACACTCACACACACACACACACATACACACACACATTCACACACACTCACACACACACACACACACACACACACATTCACACACACTCACACATACACACACACACACACACATTCACACACACTCACACATACACACACACACACAGGCACTCACACACACTCACACATACACACACACGCACACACACATTCACACACACTCACACATACACACACACAGACAAACACACGCACACTCACGCATACACACACACACACACTCACACACACACACACACACACACACACACACGCATTCACACACACTCACACTTACACACACACACACTCACACATACACACACAAACATTCACACACACTCACACACACACACACACACACACACACACTCTCTCACACACACACACATTCACACACACACTGTGCACATGCACTCAGACACATGGTGCAGCAGCTTCATGGTGCAGACAATGGGAGACCACACAGTCCCTGAATATCATTATCAATATTAACTGGCTCATTTATCACCAGCCTGGCATTGCCACTTCTCCAGATGGACATTACTGTATATCAACGGTGTCAAGGACTTGGCCTTTCTCTCTTCTGCTCTCTCTTTCTTTGTCTCTATATCTCTCTTTCTCTCTTTTTTCCTTTTGTGAGGGAGCAGTTCTGCTGCCAGACCTGTGCCAAAAATGGAGGACACGTTGTTCATCGGGTCATCCAGTATTCACAACTTTCCTGATCCCTGACCTTTCCCAGACTCCTTTGCACCGGCACTTCCTCCCCAGGTGTAAATACACTGACCGCTATACCAAAAGCCTGTCACAAACAGTCACTTATGAAAAGAGAACGACGTTGTCAACGAGCTAAAGCAGGTGGGAAACATTCACCTGAACATCCCAGCGCCGGGGAGCTGTTTCCCGAAACCATTCGCCATTTTGTTATTCACGAGCTCTCGACACGTCCGCCTGTCGTCCACCTTTAACTGGCCGCTCAAAAATCAGAAGCAGGCAGGTAACATGGCGGAGCGCGGTGGATTCCCCAGGAAAGCTCTGGTCGAAAGCATCCTTTTCACCGGCAGCTTTCATCCGAGCGTATCTGCCTTCGGTTGCTCTTGCTTAGCAGTCTGCCCGGTGCCTCTCACTGCTAACTGTGGAGTTTTAAATCTGACACCTGTTCCCTAAATCACTTTTACCGCCCGACCTGCCTCCAGGTAATCTCGTTTAAGTGCCAGCCTGAGCGGTGTGCGATTGCAGCGGTCCGTCACAAATTTCTGCTCGCTACCCTCAGTTTTTCTTCTCAGTATCTGCACTATATTATATATTGTATATACTATACATTGTTTTTTTTGGAATATATTAACATATATATGCTAAAATGTAGTGGTCAAAATTAAACTAAAATCTTTGTTGAAAACCTGCAGGTGAACAATGAACCGGCAACACAAAGGAAATATAATTTATCCTCTAAGTTTTGTTCTTTTTTATTAAGGGCATCTGTGCCTCCGCGCCATTGGCTGCTGTAACGAATGACACGGATGATCAGGCAGGCGTCAGTGTAGCATAACGGCTAGGGAAACGGGTCTGTGACTCAGAGGCTGTACTGCAAGGGCACTTAAAACTGAACTGTTTCAGAAACTTCTAGTCAAATCAAATCAAATCGAAATGTGTTTATGCTCTGGCACTCTCCGGAAGATTTGTCACAGCATCTCGGGCCTAAACTGTCATAACAGCGGGCTAGAGGCGAAAGGCTAAAAGGAAGAAATCTTGGGAAGAACCAGCCCCCGAAAAGCTGGAGCCCATCCTCCACTGCTAAATAAATACTCAGCTGTATAAACGGACTGTGTGCAAAATTATATAAACTGTGTTTGTCTCTCTGGAGAGAGTGCCTGCACAACGGATGAATGATTCTTGTTTGTGCTGCCTCCTCCCCCCCCCCAATAGTGGAATAAACTTTCAAGCATGTCAGGACGCTAGATTCATATAAGAATTCAGACTTTTTGATTCACCTCCCTCTCCCACCCCACTAACACTCTTTACCTTTAGTGTAGATAATGGATGGATGGATAATGGATAGTGCTCTAATGGTTTTTTTTTTAACGGCCTTTTCTTTTTCTTCCGAGGATGGATGTACTCTGCATGCAGCGTTTGTATTTTAAGTCAATGTGCATAAGTGCTTTAGACACATTCCACACCCCCTGCCCCCCCCCCCCCCCCCCCCCCTTACATTTCCACATAGTACCCCTCCACACGGGAGGCCCCGTCAGCGCTGGGTGGGGTCCAGGTGAGGAAGACGTAGTCCCGGTTCACATCGCTGCATTTCACCCCCAGGGGGGACGCGGGGGCACCCACAACTGTAGACGTCCCGTCTGAGAAGAGGGGGGGTACAGGGCAGAGGCGGGTACGGGTAAGAGGGGGGCACGGGGCACAGGGGGGTTTTGGAGGTGAACGGACTGGAATGAAACTACACAGTCGTATGGACAACAATGACGGATCCAGATGGACCTAACTGGGTTCAGAGAACCCACCCCCCCCCCCCCCAAACCCCACCCCTCTGAATCTGGTAAACTGCCAAACCCCGACTGAGTGAATTTGTTTCTTCCTGTCTGTTACCAGGGAGATTTTCCTTGCCACTTTTGCCTTAGGCTTGCTCCTGTGGGGGTTTAGGCCAGGGTTGTCTGTGAAGCGTACTGTGACTATTGTTTGTGAAATGTGTATATATAAATAAATGTGCTATATGTGCTGTATAAATAAATATGGATTTTTATTTTTTTTTATTTGATTTGCCGAGTGGATTTAGTTGAGGTAGATTTGAAAATGAAAGTATGAAAAAATTTTATGACCCAATGAATTGTGTCCACCCCCCACATCCCCAATCCAGCCCTGTCTTCAGACCATTGAGCAAGTGAAAGCATGTCAATACTTCTTTTTATGGTGTTAACGCTGGCTGATGAACCAGCACACCGGTGCTCTACTGCCACCTACAGGGCTGGAGTGGATCTGGAGTCCTGGCTCTGCAGTTCTGTCAAATTTTCAGGATGAAATAAAAACCGTACAAACCATATTTTCTTATAATTTTTATGCCTTAACTATCCAGCCAGGCTCTAAATGAGGTGTTCCTTAAAATTGGCGAGAAGTTGCTGAAGAATCTATGACAAGACAGCCCATTATTCCAGCTTTCTCACTGCACTAGCAAATACTGAGTCACAGCAAGAGGACGTTCAACTGGCGTTAAGCTAATGGGGGTCCTCCTGCTAACAAGGCGATTACGCGCAGTTATAAATGCCTATTGAATCATGAATAATTGCATGGTGCATTAAAATCATTTTTAAAAAAATGCATAGTCTCTAGTTAACCTGCCCTATTAAAAGATGACAAAACATTTTTTTTATGGAAACGGGTCTGGGTGGCCATGAATTCTATTATAGTTGTGAATAATTTCTTATACTGTTATTGTATTACTGTATACTAAAACTGCTAATTATATAGTATTTAGGAAGTGGGTACTGTATGAACTACTTTTTAACGTGAGGCTACAAATCAATAATGTGTTCCCTGCACAGGTGTAATATGCTTATGAATGATTTATTAAGCAATCATAACTGCACTTTATTGTGCAGTTTCTTGGTCAGCCCGCTGTGTTCGGCCACAATTTGTCAGTGTGAAGTATCTGCCATCCTAAAATTCAATACTGGGGCGTTACTGGCATCCTGAGAAGGGCAGGGACCTCATCGCCCTCAGATTCAAAACAGTGCCTGTGATCCCTCGATACGTACCTCCTTTCTTTAATAAAATTATAATGCAGATTCAGCCTGCATGGGAAATGAAGACTGGGTCAGGAGGGGAGGAGAAAAAAAAACAAAGAACACTGCCAAGTCAGCTGGTCTCCTTAATTATAACTTCTGGCAGGAGCCCCTTAACGAGGTAGGCAAGCCAATGCCTGCGTGCCCACTGAGGGTAAGGCATTACTCTGGCGGGTGGAATGTTTGCAGCCTAGGGGACGTTTGAATCTGGCCGCAGGGCTGGGGGGGGGTTCGAGTGAAGGGTCTTAAAAGTTTCAGTGGGGGGGGGCGGGGATCGTTATAGGGAAAGCAAGCTCTGTCCTTGCTGTGATGCACTTAGATCTCACATGATGGTGTGGCAACATTCCTACATGTGAGGTCACAGATACGTGATTGGAATGTTCTCAACCGAACATTCCAATGGTGATGTAACAGTCGCTGCTGGTAACTGAAAGAGCAGGTGAGGTGAGGTTAACTGTGGAGTCAAAGCCTCAGCAAGTCCCAGTAAATTTTCAGTGAACCGTACATCTAGCCACTCTGTACACTAGTAATGACAGTGTATTGCTTGAAATATTTATTTCTGCTAAATTTACTGGCAGAATTTTTGCTGGTGTTGGGGCAGTGTTTCTAAACAGTGGCCCTGGAGCACCACAGTGACTGCGGGTTTTTATTGATACTCAGCTCAGAATTGATCAAGTATAGCAGCTGAGTGCACAGTTAACTCACCTCACCAAGTTTCTAGGGCAGATTTACTGATTTTAACATAAAAACTATAACCAGCAGACCCTACAGTTTTCTATGAATGGCCCTACAAGTTTCTCGGACCTGGATCTCACCCCTGCACATGCTCAGACGGGTCTAACCCCTGCACATGCTCAGACGGGTCTAACCCCTGCACATGCTCAGACGGGTCTCACCTCTGACATAGACGTAGGCGCTGTGCTCTTTGACCCCCTGGGAGGTGCGCAGACGGACCGTGTACACGCCCTCCTGCTCCTTGTGCACGCCCTTCAAAGTCAGGGAGGTGAACGTGGAGCCGGTTTGGAGCTCAGTCCTGCTGGATTCCCGGATAAGGACTCCTAGAGTAAAGGTGGGTGGGGGTTGGAGAGAATCGCATCACAGACAGATGCACACACACACACACACACACACAACAATGCCCTTACAAACAATCACATGAACACAAACATGCATATAGACACATAAACACACCGTCCAACACACACACACACACACACACATATAAGTCTATGTTAAGAGGAGACTTAATCATCATTGTTGATAATATCTACTGAGCACCCGCACACACACACACAAACAACTAGCATGGACCTGCCTTGTAAATGGTCACACATCACACAGTGGCCACCTCATTTGCACCGATGGCCAGTACTAACGGGCTCCCTGGCGCTCACGGTCCTCACAGTGCTAACAGGCTCCCAGCGCTAACGGGCTCCCTGTCACTAAAAAGCTCCCCGGCCCTAACAGGCTACCCAGTGCTAACGGGCTTCCCTGGCACTAACAGGCTCCCCAGTACGAACAGGCTGCCTGGCGCTGACGGTCCTCACTGTGCTAACAGGCTCCCAGAGCTAACGGGCTCCCTGTCGCTAACAAGCTCCCCGGCGCTAATAGGCTACCTAGTGCTAACGGGCTTCCCTGGCACTAACGGGCTCCCCAGCGCTAAAGGGGCTTCCCCAGTGCTAACGGGCTTCCGGCGCTAATGGGCTCCACTGGTGCTAACGGGCTTCCTGATGCTCACCGTCCCTGAACCAGGCCACGTCCTGCTGGAAGGGCAGGAGGGGGTTGGAGAACCCGCAGCGCAGGGTGATGGACTCTCCCTCCCGGGCGAAAGAGGGCGGGAAGGCGGACTCAAACAGGGCCTCCTCCTCCGGAACCGGGCCTGGACAGGAGGAGAAGACCGGTGAGGCCACGCCCTGTTGCACACAGGTAATAACTCAGCTGTATGAACTACAGATGCTAGGGAACACTGTAGCACAACAATGGCTGGGATTCAGTATACTTTAATCAATAGTTTTTCACTTGTATTCATTCTTAGATCCTTTCTTTTCCTGTAGAGAAGGGATGCAAGAATGACTAGCATACAGTGGAGTCTAGCATACCATTCTTCCACCTTAAAATCATAACTCACATAACTTGATTTGTAACTCACTTGTACATTGCACAATGCACTTGAACATACACAGTTATTTTAAAATATATTTTTATTGACTGATTTTCAGCTTTTTTTTCTTGGTAAAGACAAAACTGTGAACTCTGAAGCTGACGGTGGTGTTAATTAAATGATTTTGAGAAGCTTGTTCAAAGTACAAAGGTAAAAAAAAAAAACAGAACAAAATGGCCTTTTTCAAAAACGGAGCTCACTATGTAGCATTATGTGGCGAGATGTGGGGGGAGGGGGTGTGGCTTAAGACGAAAATGAGCAGGGGGGTGGGGGTTGACATTTTCAGAAGCAACCTGTTCTAGACAAGCTATTTGTTGAGGCAGTAGAGCACAGTGTATTTGTCAGAATTCACAAAAGAAGATTTGTGGGGCTCTTGAATTCAAAACACAAACAATGGAGATTATGATGATTATGGACATGATCCTCCCAGAACTAACAGGCCTGAGAAACAGAAAGCGACTTAATTACAACCCATTATTTCCTATATCGTTGACTTTGATTTATATCCACGTCTTACCATCTACTCATTTACAGCAATGCTCTGTCGTGTAAATGTGTATTTAAGTGTACAAAAATAGTTATTTTTATATGGTAGTGTTTGGATATATTTACAGTGTTTCACTGATTTAGTGTTGTTGAATAACTGTAAAAAACTCATTATTTAATGACCACCCATATAGTAACAGCTGTTCTACAATTAAATAATGGGATTAATACAGGTTTTTTCCCTTCACTAAATGGTTTTTCACTGGAAAAATCGCAAAAGACAAAAAGAAAGAATACACATGCTACAGAATTCAATGGGCTTGTCCTGTGTGTCCATGCAGGAAGAAGCAAGGACCTCAAAAGGGAAGAGAAGAAGAAGCAATGACTACTGATTGGCCATGAGCAGGTACTCAAAGGGCAGAGAAGAAGAAGAGATGACTACTGATTGGTCGGAAAGGAGCAGGTACTCACTTCGCCTCCACGAACACTCCAATCCAGCTTCTAAACCCTGATAGGCTGAAATTGACAGGAGGGGAGGGGAGGGGAGGGGAGGAAGTGGGGGGGGGGGGGGTGTAGAGGTGGGAAGGGGAGGAAGAGAGAGCAGTTATCAAACCTCTGTCAGATCCCTCACAACCTGCCTGCGTCAAACATTCCCCTCCGTCCATTTCTATAACACGAGACGAGAACTGGATGACGTTACCACCCAAACTCCACACCACATCCACACACACACACACGCACACACACACACACGCAAACACTCACACACACACACACGCACACACACACTCACACACACGCACACACGCACACACACGCACACACACACACACACACACTCACACACGCACACGCACACACGCACACGCACACACACACACGCACACTCACACACGCACACACACACACGCACACACACACACACACACGCACACGCGCACACGCGCACACACGCACACACACACACACACACACACACACACCCATCCCCCCCCCCCCCCCCCCGCGCTGAATCGGCTCGTTATCCCTCTGGGCGTAAGCAGCGTGAGGAGGAGGCGCGCTCCGTTATCGCCGGGCTCTGCACAGCGGCCCGTTGCGCCCGCGCGTTGCGCTGAGCGCGTCCCCGCCGTGTCTCTAATAATCTGGCAGGAGTGGGTGATCCCTGACGGAGCCGGAGCTGATTATCCAGAGCCTGCTGGAGCTGCTCCGCGCGCCGGAGTTTCATCCTCCATGGCAAAAACAAGCCGATGCACTTCACCCATGTGTCTCTCCCTCTCTCTCTCTCAGACACACACATGCACTCAGAGAGACACACACACACGCGCGCACACACGCAGACACATGCCACACACGCACACATGCACATGCGAACACACACACACACACACATACACACACATGCATACATCAACACACACATACACATACATTCATACACTACACACATACCCACACACACAGACACACGCGCGCGCACACACACACAGACAGACAGACAGACAGACACACATACTCTAAATAAATATGACCCAACAGGGCTTCCAGTGGTGGTTGGGGGTGGGGGGGTTGGGGGGGTGTGACTTATTGGCAGAGAAGGGGTGGGTTTGGTCAGACCACCTCTCTCAAAACAAGCCCAATTTTACAGGGGGAGGGTGGGGGGAGGGGGGGGGAAGGGGTGTCACAAACGGTGCCCACAGATCTGGAGGATTTGGGACAATGTTGCTTTAGATGAGTGAAATACGTGAGAACTTACAGGTAGAGCATTAACAAAGAGAGAGAACAGAGGAAACGGCGTATCTCACCGTTCACCAGCAGCGTGGCGAAGGTGGTGGCTTCGCCCAGAGTGCTCTTGGCCACAACCTTGTACTCCCCCGCGTCTTCAACCGAACACCTGAGAACAAAGAACACAGCGAAACGAGAGCATGACAACTGCCCGCTCGTCCAGGTAACCAGGCAACAGCCATCAGTCAGCTCGTCAAGAAAGTGCTTTTATTCAAAAATGGGAAAGGAGTAAAGCAGGAAACGGGAGGGTGGGGTGGATCACATGGAGAGGGCGGGGATTACACGGAGAGTATCGTGATGTCGAAAGTGTTGACAAACTGTAGTGCCAAAATTAAAGAAAAACAAAACAGCTTTTTAAGGCAACACGACCCTTTTTAATGCCAGCGTGGTTTTAAAGAAGCTCCTTCACTAAAGTGTGCCTCAAAAGCATCATAACCTTCTGCCTAATGTTAGAAAACAGTCGCAAGACAAAATAACAAACGAGAAAGGGCTGTTTTGACTGTGACTAACAACTGGCACAGACCAAGTTACAGTGGCTGCAGTGCATCGAAAGCTAGTGCACAGTAGCTGAGATCAGACAAAGCCTGGGTGATGTTAGCTACCCGCTACATGCCAAACTATGCAATCAGAGTCAACGGGGGAGTAGCAGACACACCTGCAAAATAAAACGAGGTGATATACAGTAGGGACTCATTCAGTTCTAAGACCAGAAGATTTACAATGGGAGTTAAGTTAATGTAAGTTTTCTAAATGTTAGTTTTTTTTTTGGATTGAATATTGCAACAATTTTTAAGGCATGGAGACACAATTTTATTTTTCCTAACTAGAAAAATAAGGTTTTATTTGGATTTAATCTTTAATGTTGTATGAAGTGCCCTTTAGTACACTTTAGGGTTTTGTCTGTAATGAAGAGAGCCGGCTGTTGGCATTAACACGACATAGACACTCGTTTGCAGACGTTTAAAAAGGCGTCATCCATCCCTGGGGCAAACAATTCTAATTCCAGAATGATTATTTTTTCATTGTCCAGTA
>CM077284.1:4167626-4245126 GCA_039654925.1 Anguilla pacifica
TGAGGACAAACTACACAGTAAAATTCTGAGTGTTAAGGGTTTTACAGCTGTGTTGTCATGAGGCAGGACAGGCGTGTGGCAGGATGACGTGGCGTTGGAAGGATCGTTTTCCAGGGGAGCTCACCAGTCTATGATGATGGTCCCAGATGGGGTTGCCGGATTTAAAATTGGTCAAAACTGGAAAAAAACATGCACAGCTACTAATCGCAAATGAGGTCGCAAATGAGGTCAGGAGCTGTCGGACTCACCCCCATCTTTACATTGTCATATTGTCACTTGCAGACTATTTTCATTCTTCAGAGAATACAAGTTATGCAAAAACAACAAACAAAGCAAAATCCAAAAAACAAAAAAACGAAAAAAAACAGAAAATACCCCTGATTGCTGCGTATTTATCACGTAATCACACATTATCACCATCGCTGAAGCAGAGTTGGCCTCTGAATATTTTGCAGCACTTAACCTTTCCATAATAGCCGAACTGCGCATATATAATTCAATATTAAAATTAGCAGTTGCCGCTTGAAAAACGCGGTACAATTTTTTGCAAATGGTTCTGAGGGGAGGCAGCTGATTGGACAGGGCGTGCACGCAGGAAAGAGGAGCCGCGTTGAAAACTGACCCCTTTTCCCGTAGCTACTGCAATTTCCACTTTCTCTGTAATTACTCAACTAGAGCAATAATGGAATAATGTTTCTGGGCAAAACAAAGGTAGACTGTGTGTGTGTGTGTGTGTGTGTGTGTGTGAATTATAATGCGGAGGATTGACCGGCAGCCATTTTGTGCTGGATCTCGTTGCTCCCGTGGGGACAGCTGAGCTGCATTGGGCGTGGCCAGTGCTCTTGAGCAGAGGGAGCTGTTGGAAGCTGGGTTGGTGGTCCACCCCTACCCCTGCTCCACGATCCCAGTGGGTCTGCGGTCACAATGCCCCTTCCCGGTTGGCGTGCAATCTCTGCTTGTGATCACAATCCCCCCACCCCCCCCTTTCCATGATCCCAATCCACCCCTACCCCGATCCACAAATGTAATCTACCCTCCCAACCTACATCCCCCTTCCACTATCTCAATCCACCCTATCCCTATCCACCAGGGCAAGATATCGTCCCAACCAACCCCCCCCCCCCCCCCCACCACCTTTCCACGATCGCAATCCACCCCCACCCCTATCCGCCAAAACAATCTAACCCTCCGACCCACCCTCAACCCTAATCCAAAATCACAATCAAATCCCACCCCTATCTGCCAACACAATCTACCCTCCCCACACCCTTCTCCAATACCTCGTTTTCAGCATACGCTCCCCATTAACCCTATGCGTGGCCCTGGTCTGTGAGATGGCAGCACACATTTGTTAGCCGTTTGACACAAAAGAGGCACAGTACAGCTAGCCTGCTGAGCTAACGACCCAGGTATCCAACCAAGGAGGCGAATCATGCACTTAACGGGTTATGTCCTGTTCCTGTTCCCCTGCAAATTCAGTAGCTCACATCTCAGAACTCCCCCATGGAGGTGAGTCTGTCCCCCATTATATTTCAGGAACTTTGAGATCTTGAGATGAGGTGGAAGGATTTATATCCCCCTAAGACCCTGCAATTCATTTCTGTCCCCTGTAGGGAACATGAGTCTCTGGTCTTAATCTCAAGAGCCATATATTCTACTGTGCTGAAACATTAAAACTGACAGGTGCGTCCCTGCTTGTTGGACCTTGATGTGATTAATTAATGACTATAATTACTGTAATTAATGTAGCAGCCATTCACAGTGTGAGTGGCCTAATTCCATTGAGAATACTCTTTACTTTGAGGTCATCTAATGTCAGCGTTCCCTCTCGAACCCTCAACATATGCCAATCCACCTGAAGCGCATGAACTTCAGGCTCACTTCCTGTTGACTTCCTGTAGCTTCTGATTGATTTGATTGGACGCTGTCTCTTCCCTTTCGTTGGGGGGGGGGGGGGGGGGGACTTGGAGGCTCAGCCAGGTGATAAATCCCGGCCCAGCTCACCAAACGGAAAAGCAATCAAGCCTGCAAACCGCCTTTCATTGCCTGCCTATCCACTGTGATCTTGAGTGGGATCAAGAGCTAAATCCCTACTTGACCAACATAACACACACACACACATACACACAAACATACACACACACACACACACACCTACTCCCAATGCCCAACTTATGCTGCTCTACACACACCATTCTGCCCAAGCTGCTCTATCTGTCCCAAGAAGCCGAAGATAAGCAGAGACAATGTGCATATAAAATACCTGCATTTGCATGTATGTATTTCACATGTAATACACAGAAGTGTGTTTTTTTTTTCTTCACTGAACACGTGACCCGAGAAACATCTAACCTGCACTTCTTAGGCTGTAAATATGAAATTTCCTCTCAATCACTTTTACCTGGTTAAGTAAATGCATATTTCAGTCCTCAAGATCAAAGTCACTGTAGGCACCCAAAAACCACAGTAATCAGTCGCGTGCCATCAAAGGAGCAAGCGGAGAGCTTATTGGCCCCAGGGGTTTCAGCGACCAAACAACAGGCGTCAAATTTTATCTGAAAGAGAGCCGGTGTGCGTGCACTAAATCAGGGATTGATCGAAAATAAAACGGCTTTTAATGAACTGAAGAAGGAGAAGAGTTCATAAAAAGAAGGCGGGATCGTGGCTGTCCGTGTCCCCGGCAGAGGGAGGGAGGGTCCTGCTGGGAGGGGTTTTATCCCGTCCCACCGAATTCCTGCAGCCCACCTGGCACCTGCAGCCCACCTGCGTTGGCTGCGGACACGGCGCAGGGCTCCTGCGCAGTGACTGCGCAGTGGAGGCAGCTGGAGGCAGGCTGCAGATGCGCAGGCATGCGCAGTCGCCTGCGCACTCCAGAATGGGTGGAGCGTGCCGCATTGACTGCTGAGCGTAAGACTCGCCGTTCCAAAAACTGGGGGAAAAAAAGGTGAAAATGAGGGAAAAAAACTGAGCCAGAGTGAGGCTTTGAAATGATACGCTTCTGTCACAATGCCAACAGACACCCTGCGTACTGCCTCAAGTTTAGGCCCTCCTGTTACACACAACACACACACACACACATAGCCACACTCTCACACACACACACTCTCTCTCACGCACATACACACCATAGCCACACTCTCACACACACACACACACTCTCTCTCACGCACACACACACACATAGCCACACTCTCACACACACACACACACACACACACACACACACACACACGCATACACGTGCATACACCACACTCCCAAACACACTCACCCACCCCCCCCCCCCCCCACACACACACACACCATCTGGACTCTGCATTGTCACTTTGCTCTGACATCAGACAGGACCCCCCCCCAGCGGGCTGTGACACACCCCAGGACTGGGGCTCCCCGCTGAGCTCAAAGCCGCTCTCAATCTCCTGACCACCGGCCAGCCCTGCCCCCCCCCCCCCCACGCCCCCCACCGGGACAGCCCCAGCCCCAGGCCCCAGGAGCGAGGCTGAAAGGCAGCTGTTTAAAACCAGCCTACCGCGAAGAACGCCATTACCACAAAAACCCCACTTATGTGTTTCCCGGTGCTGTTTTTATTCCCCCTATAATGCCTTCCTGTCTGACCCCCCCCCCCCCCCCCCCCCCCCCGAGTGCTTTTCAAAAGCTTTATAGAGAGAGAGAGAGAGAGAGAGAGAAACGAGGCACAATCTATCACATCTCAGGCTTTGGTCAAAATCTGGTGGGATTAGCGGATAACAGCCTTGATATCCAAAACCAAAAGTTTTGATCCAAAATGAAAAGTCATCCAAGGTGTCCTCTAACAGAGAGCCATCCAAAGTACCTCCCCTCCCCCCCGTTTCCCCATGTCCCAACAAGGCCACTGTGGCCAGATCTGTACCCCTAGTTACAGTCATTATCTATTTATACAGCACGTTTAATACATTGGGTTCAAAGTGCCATCCAGATAGGATTATCACAAGAAACATCCCCTCACCACAAATGAAAAATATAGCAAGGCATTGTATAGAAGTGGAACTTTCAGAAAATGTAATGCTAAATATATTTAACAGCTGTTTTTTGCAACAAAAAACAAACAACAAAATGTGGCAAGAGGCAGTTTGAAAATCCATACACAATATCTGATTTCTAGATTTTTTCACTATATTGCATTTCTGTAAGAACAATGAGATTAGTATATTCTAAGCCTGAGAAATACTGTAAAACAATATAAAAAATGAATAAGTAGTGATTGTATTAAAACACATCAAAAGAAAACATAAAAATGTAATAATTTCTATAAAATTTGAAAAAATAAAATAAAATAAAACAAAAATAATAATGGCTGAATATGTTATTAAAAATTAAATAAATTAAAATTGTTCTTATAAATGAGTTTATTTTCTCAGCTTGAGAGACTTTCTCCTCCCAGAAACACCTGTCTCTCTTTCCACCCATCTTCCTCCTTCTCTCCGAAGGGCCGTATTTTTAGGGGAATAAACGTGCTTTGCTGGAAGAAGGACCTTGTTATTGTCTGGCACTAAAGGAATTATCCCTCACAAAAAAAAATAAAACCTCTCACAGGTCAGGCGATGCGTTTGTGTCGCGGGTGAGGGTGTTAACCGCAGACTCTCGATCAGGGAGGATGGCCACGCCCGCTATAAATGGGGGGGGGGGGGGGGGGGGGGAGGGGGGCGTGGGACGTGAGGCTCCATCATGCCCCAGCCTGTTAAATGTCAGCCAGGAGAGGGATCAGCTTCTGTTGGCTAGAAAAGCTCCCTGCCAGGGAGGCCAGGCCAGGAAATCATGACAGGGGCTCCGGGTCTGGGCAACGGCGTGTCTCAAAGCTCACGGCCATTAAAGCACACAGCCCCACAGCCACAACGACAATCACCACGACAACGACCACAGTCAGAACAACAACGACAATAACAATAACCACAGCAATAGTAAGAATAACCACAACAACAACCACAGCAACTACGGCAACAACAACAACCACGGCAGTAACAACAACCACAGCAATGACAACAACAATCACAGAAATAATAACCACGACAACAATCGCTGCAACTACGGCAACAACAACACCCACAGCAGTAACAACAACCACAAAAATAACAACAACCACAGCAGTAACAACAACAACAACCACAGCAGTAACAACGACCACAGCAGCAACAACAACCACAGCAATAACAACAACCACAGAAATAATAATAATAACGAAGAAACATTGGACAGTCAACAGTACATTTAAAATGACGCTGTCCTGTCAATATCCAGGACAGACCCAGGGAAGGTCTGTGTTGTAGGAACAGACAGAATAAATGCTCAGGTGGGGGAAAAGTGCCTCAATCACAACCCCGCACCCCTGCCACTCTCCCATAATTCATTGCAAGACACACAGAGAGAAAGAGTTCCCCTGGAGCTCTGAAGCTTTTGAAATGATGCTGTAGCAATTACGTTATTTTTTATTATTATTAAAAAAGAGAGAAAGGAAAGCAGAGGAAAGATGGAGTTTTTGATGTTTTTGTTTAATAAGGAGCTCAGAAAAGCGCTTTCCTAGGTGAACAGCTGCTGTGCAGTGTGGAGATAAACTGATTCGTTTTCTGATCTCTTTTTCAAATAAATATTTGAAACAATTTTTTCCCTTCAGATACCAGCGAAATTCCTACAGGTTGCTGATAATCTCGTGACAAATAGGATATGCATCCTTTTTTGATTCAATATTCAGGAAATCATTTCTGAGCCTTCAGAATATTCTTTCATGCGATTGCACATTTAGTTGAGTCACATACTGGGAGCGTAAAAGCCACCGCCACCAAACTGCTGTTTGAAAGACCCTCCCTGCTGGGGGAATGTTACCAGCCAATCATGAGGCGTCTTGTGGGTGGGCCTACCCAGCGTCATTAGGGATCGAGACCACACGGCACATGGGTGCGTCGCTTTGCAGTAAAACAGTGCCTTAGCCGGATGCGCCACCCGACAACTCGCGATTTAGCCTTCTGCCAGCACAACTCCGTGGCACAGAACGCAGCTCGACTTCCACGTACCCGGACAAGACGCAGCAGCTCTGACAGCTGCGGGAATCCACAAGAGCAGTAAAGCATCAGGACCCTGGGGAGATCGCAGGTGCTCAACTGACCAGAAGGGGGCAGTGGTACACGATGTACAGTATGTGCCAAATGAGAGATCCTGTATGCACCAAACTAAGATTCTATATGTGCAAACTGTGACCCGCCCTCCCTGGGCAATGTTATGGTCATAAAATGGCCGCCCTGGTGGGTGACTGGGCACAGCCAGTACTGGCATGGTCCCGAATGAGCTATCAGACTGTGGGACTCATCCAGACGCCAGAACAATGCCTTAACGGAATGAGCCACCCAGCATCACCCAGAAAAACATATTTGACTGATCTGAAAATCCACTGATTTTGATCAGTAATTTGACAGTGCAAGGCGGCTCTGCCCTTCACAAAGGCTTCCATGAAAAAAAAACAATAAAAAAAAACCCTGGACTACCACCACGGGTCATCGCCGCGGCGACGGTCGGTAACGTACCATGTCCTGTGACGCGGTCCCGTGCCGAAGTCCAGGAGCTCCTTGGCAGAAATGAGGTCACCGGGGATGATGGGATAGTATTCCGAGTAGGAGGCCTCTTCATCACTGTCAGGGAAGGACATGAACAACAGATGACTAAAACACACACAGAGCAAATCTCATCGGGGCTGACGGGCTGGCTAGAGGAACCTGAGCAGACAGGGTACCCCCCCCCCCCAAAAAAAAAAAACAACATCCGCCACCAACCTGACCTCCTACCTATGGATTCATCACCCTAGCGAAGTCCCATTGCAATTAAATCTGCCTTACAAAACCTGCTGAGAGTAATCCAGGGATTTAATCAGAGCTGATTCGATATGGGTGTAATGAATTTGGGAAATTCAGGAAATTCAAAATCGACGCGCCTCGAAAGTTTGGTTCAGTCTCCTGTCCCTCTATCTCTCTCCGCGGTATTCTGGAAGGGGAGTTTTTGGGGTGCGAGTGAACGCGAGGATGCTCAGCAATACTCAAGCGCACCAGTAGGCGGAGTGATGCGTTCACAACGCAACGTCTGCTTCCCCGTCTCCAGATACCTCTGTGGCCAACTGTTTATGAACTGTGTTTCACCCTAGTGCCTATTCCGTGCAATATGCAGTAATTGTGTAGGCTCACTTTAATGTTTCATGCAAGATTTGTTGACGGCTGTTTTATTCCTAATAGAATATGGAAAATAATTTTGCGTACGCGCGCGCACAGACCCAGACACACAGCATTGCCTTCAAATCCAAAGCCATCTACTACCAGATTAAGCTATTTAATATATTCAATTTTAAGACCATTCGAGGACAGTGCGTGATTTATACTTTAAACTGTTTAATTTATCGTTGACGACTCTCCCCCCACACTAACAGACACAAATCCGTGGGCACTAAAATGCCAAGTGAGACCCAAAGAAAGAAAATAACTCAAGCGGACACGCGCGGGTGTGTTGAACCCCCGTGAACAGAAGTCATAGTTCATCCGAAGTGAGGGAGAACAACGCTGGCATTCCAATAAAATTTCAGCGGCTGCCGGAGCGCTGTTCTCGAAAAGCCTGCGCCGGTTCTCATGATTTACAGCGCCGTACAAACTCAGGCTGTAGAGTCGCAAATATATTTTTCAGCAGCTGGCCACACATAAGGCATACTGAATAAACTGTCAGTCTTGTAATTATAGCTTTGCGACTTTTAAAGGTTTCCGTAAAAAAATAAAAAAATAATAAAAACCAACCTAAACAAATAAAACATAAATTATAACGGCGAATGTTTAAATAAGGCTACATCTCGGAGCCAACTGCTGCGCCGTATCCGACAGCACAGGATGCAATTGCGTTTTACGCGCTGCGCCCATAGCAGGTGGACGCCGAATGAGAGTTGGACAGGTGATAAGACGAAAAAAATTAGGCCAGGCGTCAGTCAACCTTAATTACAACAGCAGCATTCTTATCTGCGCCGATGACACCGGGGTAAAACTTTATCACGCTAAGGCAACACGCTAAAACAGTAGGCCTATAGCCTAATAAAAACGAAGCCATGCAAACAGCTTAATTTTACAGCAAACGGACCTTCACAAATTAAGACGTGATAAATGTAACTTTCGCGGCGATAGGCCTTACGGTGTGTCCAACCAGTGCTGTGTTCTGGAGATAGGGATTATTAAACACATGTTTCATCGTGTTTACCAAGCAATAAAACTATATGTAGGGCTATTGCCACACCATAAATGAATGTTTCAAGTTCGTCCTCTTTACGACACTGGTGTTGCCCTCGTCTGTCAATTTTAACTTTGATTCCAGTGGGTCGACAGCGAGTCATAAAGTATAAAATGGTCTTTGTTTAAGCGAGCATAACTGTCATAAAAGTGCCATGGTTCGCTTTGATATTTTCTGCCTCGCAATGACTGAACTAATACTGTACTCTGTTGAGCACTTTGCTTATCTCCCTTTCGCGATGAGTCATGAAGTTATGAAATCCCTTTTCCCTATAAGTTATAAAGTGCGTTCTCGTCTCCGTGCTATTATGTCCTTTAAATGTCTGTTGCCTGACATCAGCCTGTCCGTTCGCCTTCCCTGATTTTCTGTGAGGATCACTAGCCCACCACCCGTGTTCTATTCACGTGGGACAAGATCCGGACTTATTGAACTGCTGAATTTTGGACTGTAAGACACTGAAAACAAATGTCTGGGTTTTCAAATAAATCTGTGTATTCTATTTAATATAGCATTTTCCATTGCTGGGCCACGTGTTTGTATTGTAATAAATAAAAGCCTTTTGCCAACTAGCCTACCTACAATTTTCTCCTCCCTCCCAATTGGTTTATGACAAGTTCGCAGGTTCCCTAATCTTTGCTCCCCGTCTCCGTCAGCTCCGGGGGACTGCAGCGAGGAGTTCAGTTAACAGTTGCAATGTCGGTTTGCCGGTTTTCTGTTGAAAGCTTGTTTAGAAAGCAACCTAATTCATCCACCGTTCCCTTCTCCTCCTCTTCCCCTTTCCGATGATGCTGCGTTTATCTACAGAAACAGGACTTCCAAAACCGTACCCCGAGGGACACACCACGCGCGCGCGTGCACGCGCGCGACGCTGTTTGCGCTTTGGCAAAACTGCGATTCCTGCAGCGCCGTGAGCTTCGACATTTGCAACGGCCTGTGCTCTCGTGTTTTCTTTCGCAAATAAAGACGGCGCGCCTCGAGGAATTAATATGCCTTGTTTGGTTAGGGCAAATAAATTAGATTTGCTCTCAGAAGAACAACTAGCACTTTCATTATCTGTAATGTGCTCTGTGGCCGAGTCTGTATCGCGAGGTTATATTTGCCTATTTGCCTGCTTAATTGAACGGCTGAGGGGTGTCAGATGGGGTCCTGGTTGTGGATTTCGTGGACATCTGTGGTCAGCTGGTTACTGAAAGAAATCACCTGTTCCTGGAAGACGATGAGTCTAGATCAGGTGTGTGCAGCTTTTTGACGTATTCCTACACCTAAATGCTTAATTGGAGTAATCGATTGGCTAAAGAGTGTTCACACCTTATTTCCGAGATGTAAATTGGCTGCTGATTAAAAGGAAATCACAGAAAGCAGCAATGATTGGCCTTCCAGGATTTGAGTTTAAGACTCATGGTCCAGAAATAAAGTTTCAGAGGCGAAACTACAACAGAACAAAATCTGTTTCAAAAACAAAATACGTGTGTATATTTACACTAATGTTCATTGTTCTGGAGACAGAAGCTGTGGATCTAAAAGGGGTGTGGGGTCTCCTGTGTGTGTGGTGGGGAGGTGGGGGGTGGCTGGCCGAAATATCCAGATGTGTGAGCTATATGTATGATCTGTGTGTGTGCGTGTGTGTGTGTGTGTGTGCGTGCGTGCGTGCGCACATGCGCGTGTGTGTGTGTGCGCGTGCGTGTGTGTGTGTGCGCTTGTGTGTGCTCGTGTGTGCGCACATGCGCGTGTGTGTGCGTGCGTGCGTGCGTGCGCGTGTGTGTGTGTGCGCGTGTGTGTGCACGTGCGTGTGCGTGTGCGTGCGTGCGTGCGTGCGCACATGCGTGTGTGTGTGTGTGTGTGTGTGTGTATAACATAGGTGTATGCCATTAGCTGGGAACCTGGATGGAGCAGAACAGTTTGCTCTCAGCCCATTATGAGAGAGTAGCTGCCAGTCCTCCCAAAGACCATAATGCCCTGCAAATGTCAATGTGGGATTATCCTCGACAACAGCCTGCAGCACCGTGGTTTAATATTCAGATGTGCTGCGATATTGACGGTCCCGGTATTGGCAATTTATCTTAGGGTATTAAATTAGACAAGTCTGCGGTTCTGGAACCTGCATGTTGATTAAAGAAGAAAAAAAATTTGGCCAATTTCATTCAAATGCTCGAAGCTTAGTGGTTTAAATCTGGGTGCTGTAGACCAGCACTGGCAGAGATGGGGGCTGGGGCGGGGAAGGTTCATATCAGTTATATGGGATATTTACCAATCCTGTGCACTGCTATGACTTTGTAGCAAGAACTCTGGTGCAAAATGGCTGCCGTGTATCATGATTGTCCATCACAATGAAAACTGTGATGCGCTATTAGATAGCACAATACCCAGGGGCACTTTAACCTGTTGAAGAGTTGGGTTTTTGGAAGTCAGTGTTCTAGAACTCTGCGGTGTTTCAATTACCAGCAGTGATATAGAGACATGACTGAGCTCAGTGTTATATTTCTTATCCTGGGACGTCCTTCATTATTCACCAACAGTTTTTTTTTTCAGTTGTGGGGGGGGGGGGGGGGGGTAGGAAAATGAAAATGTCAGGAAAAGCAGAAGTCTTTCTGCTAGTTTGGAAAAAGGGAACTTCTACTAGCACAAAGGAAGTACACAACTGAATAAATATCTCTGTGGAGAATCTGAAGAGCTGGGAGAGCAGTGTGAGGTTTATCCGAGTTTCATCACCTCTTTTTCTGATTTACCCTCCAGATTTCAGCTTTTCCCAGCACACCAGGGCTCATTAAAAAAACGACAGCTGTCGGGGAAGAGGGGGAAAGAACACAAAGTTTTGAAGGCGGTAGCCTGAACCGTTTGGGAGACCCGGTTGAATCGTGGACAGAATGACAGAGCGGGCATCCTGGACAGTTTGGAGGCCCAGTTGATTTTGTGGACAGAATGACAGTACAGTTACTGTTGCGGTTTGCATAACGCCACTGTGGTAACGTCACGTACATCAGAGGTAGTTTGGCATAGTTTATTTTGGCAAAATGATTTGGCTGAATGTTCCTTTTTGATATCTTCATACCTGATGAGTGAGTGATGAGTTCATTTCCATGGCGACGAGCTGTGCAAGGACTACAGAAGCACTCTGGCATCAAAAATACAAAAGAAGAATGAAATGTGGAAGATGGAAACAAGGAACAAGGAGGTAGTCTCAGCCTGACACTTTAAAAAATACTTATTTTTCCCTTTGTGTGCTTTTCATGGGGATCTTTATGCCTATTTTTATTGGGAGAATAATTCTATACTACAGTATCATATCTCAGGTTTTCTTTTTTGCTCATTGTAAGGCATTAGCGTTTTATTACTTTATTACCATTGACTTGGCCTTTACCTTTTATGCTAGTTGCCAGCGCCCTTGGAGAGCGAAGGAGGGTTTTTTTTTTGAAAGGAGAGTGGGATAGTTAAAATGTTTTTGCTTTATTGAGGCAGCAGTACTGCTCTTGTCTTTCTGCTGCTCGAGGCGAGAGTGTGGACTGGGGGGGGGGGGGTACGATTGCAGAATGGGTAGGGGTGGGGGTTGGCAGTGGGGAGGGGGGGGGGGGTCATAGATAGCCACAGCGGACTGGGCCTTGAACCAACCCTGTTCCAGCAAGTAGAAAGTGGAGAAGGAAACACAACAGAGGGTGTGCGGGGATTGAACCATGACCTGCACGGGGGTTGGGGGAGGGGGGGGGGGGGGATCGTGTTTGGCTCTAAAAAACTGGCTTGATAGTGGTGGGGATTTCATCAGATCTGGGAGAATTTTGCAGGGTTGTCCCTTCATTGGAAGAAGATTCACTGAAAAGTAACAGTCTGCGCAGTGAGAAAGGGCACTGCGTGTTGCACTCACTGCGTCATGTGCAGTGTGCCATATTTACTGGCTGATTGTTGATCTGTGAATGGTTTCTGTTTTTTAAAAAATATTTTAAGTTCGGAGTCCTCGCTGAATGCCCATGATAGTGTTTACTGGACAATGGAGACCTCTATTCTATTCTATTCTATTCTACTCAGATTACATCACATTTATATTACATTCATTTGGCCAGCACTCTTATCCAGAGCGGCGAACAGAACAGTGGTGGAGAAAATCAGGGTTCCCCTGAGGAATACGAGAGTTATGATAAAAATGAATATATAAAGATAATGAAGACTGGCGTGTGCATCCTCTGGAACACAAGCCTCCGCATATTTTTTTTTTTCACTTTTTGCCAGCAGCCTGATGAGTTCTGAAGCAACTACCGCAGGCGACTGCATAGGAAGCGTATCATGCGCAGTCAGACTGCTGGTGCTCATTGTGATGCGCATCGTGCGCAGTCAGACTGCTGGTGCTCATTGTGATGCGCATCGTGCGCAGTCAGACTGCTGGTGCTCATTGTGATGCGCATCATGTGCAGTCAGACTGCTGGTGCTCATTGTGATGCGCATCGTGCGCAGTCAGACTGCTGGTGCTCATTGTGATGCGCATCGTGCGCAGTCAGACTGCTGGTGCTCATTGTGATGCACATTGTGCGCAGTTAGACTGCTGGTGCTCATTGTGATGCGCATCATGCGCAGTCAGACCACTAGAGGGCTCGATGCTGCACAGTGAGCGGGAGAATGCCTGACAGCCAAAACCCTCCCTCTCTGGAGAGTGATATGGCCAATCAGGTGCTGTGCTGCGGGACTGCTGTCCTCAAACAGAACTTTATTACGACTTAAATTGGCCAACGCATTTCAGGGAGGCTGAAGAGCTCTCAGCCGAGTCCAGTGCTTCTGTGTTTTACTGTCTGACTTTTGGGACTGTGCCTCCCCCCTGCCCCCCCCCCCCCCCCCCCCTCCCCGATGGGCTGGGGTTCTCAAACACCAACCCATGGGCACTGTGCGTACTGGTTTTTTTTTTACAATAATCACAATCTCCCAGTTTTAACGAGCAGTAAATTGTTCTTCATTAGAGGCTTTTAACATCTATTGAAGGATGATTTAGCCTCTTGAAGACCACATTAGCTCAAAAATTACATTAATTAGTCTGATAAACTAATGATTTTCTATGGCGAATTATTGCTGTAGAAAGAGGTTACTTTATTTTTTTTTTTGTTTTTGTGTGTGTAATGATTCAATTACTGGGTGACAGGTGTAGCCAGCGGGGTTCTAATCGCTGAGAGTGTGCGCACCTGGCCACTGAAACTCAGGTTCAGTGACAGGGCAAATGGCAACGAGCCAGACGAGCTCACCCTTTGAACGTGGGTTTTTTCACCTGTCTTAAATTATTTAGGGATTGGCTCCAACTAGTGGATCCCCAGGACTGGCTTTGAAAGCCACTGCTCTTGGGTTGCCACTAGAAGGCCAGTCTAGAAAGGACTAAACACCATGGGCGTAGGAATCCTATTGGCCCTAATGTTCGCTTCCTTGATTGGCTGCCATGACGAGATTCACATGACGGAAGTTGTTAACAGGGGCGATACTTCTCTCCATTCTAGGATGGCCACCCAATGACAACCCTACTCTAGGGTACTGCATTGCATTACATTACATTTATTTGGCAGATGCTTTTATCCAAAGTGATCCTGCTATACTACATTTCCTCATATGAGTGCTTGCGGTCCTGTGTGGTGCAAATTAATGAACAGGTAGGAGACGTGAGACGTGTGACAAAATGAGGGTTTTTAGGGGATGCCCACCTGGACTGGAACTTCTTCTTCTTGACCTGGGAGTCCAGCCTCATGCTCTGGGCCATCTGGTGAGTCTCCTCTTCCTGGCAACGGAATGTCACCGTCTTGGTTGCCATGGTGAACCCTCGGCAGTAGAACCTTCGGTGGCTCGCAGTCTTAGGAGGGAGTAGGAGGGAGTCTTTCACGCAGGGTGGTGGTTTCCTTGAGCCTCACCTGTATGAGGTAACAGGATGTTTTTACCTGAGTGAGGAGAAGTGACTGTTTGTTTTTCTGCAGACTGACCCGGCGGTTGAATGAGTGAATTCATTTCAGCGAGGTCAAGTCAGGACCTGAGCTGGAATTTAGATCATTCATTTAAAAAAAAAAAATTCCCTACAAAAAATTGCTGACATTTTTCGATTTGTGAATTCAATTCAAATTCTTTCCTAAATTGCATGAACTGAAAATAAACTGACCCCAAAACTAATTTAGTGTTGTGGTCTCGGAACTGTAACCTATTAGTAAGAATCCTGTAACTCAACATAAGTAACCTGTGCCACACTAGCCTTTAACCTAAAAGGGCCATTGCAGCTATACTATGTGCGCAACAGAAAAGCCGCTCTAACAGTGATTATGTGGCTCAAACAGAGAAGATATGCACACTGTCAGAGTTTGAAGCACAGCCCCATTACAGTTGATTTTACTGTGAAAAATCTGCTGTGTGTGTGTGTGTGTACCTGGAATTGCTTCAAATCCATATCAAGGAGACAGAATTCGATAATGTTTTACAAGCTCAGAGAGTCACATTGAGCATCTGCAGAGTAGATAAATTTCAGGTATGAAGCAGAAGTGATGAGCTCCCTGTTCCCAGAATAACCTTCAGTTCACACTCTTAATCTTAGGCTTCGTTTCACTGCAGTATTTTAAGCCCAGGATCCCGGCAGCTGCGTGGGAGGTGTGTAATTGTTTTTAAGCTGCGGGTAATGTTTGTTTTTTAGAGTGCACCATTAATTTCTGTTATTGTATATATCTTCTGTGCCTACTCAGTCACCCATAAATTGTCCCAGGCTGGGATTCTGACCCTGGATCAGTTTGGGCCTTTTAGCTCATAATGTGTCAGCTTTTGATGTCCAGGCAAAACTTGATCCTAGATCAGCCATTCTTCACCGAGACACTTTATGAATTATGGGCCCAGGTCTCCCTGCCCAGGTCTCCCTTATAAAAGAGATTCTATTGCTTAACCCTTTATGTGTGTGAGATCACACACACACACACACACACACAGTCATACACACATACACACACACACTGTCATACACACACACCCACACACACACACACACACACACACACACACACGCAGCGCACCACATAAAAGACGGCTGAATATTAATTTTTCACGGAGGGGAAGGGAGGGAGGGAGAAGAGAAATAAGTGAGACCTTCTCTAAGTGGATTTCTTCTCCCATTAAATGAATTGTTCCTTTGAGGGCTGGTGACCGGGTAATAATTCATTAGTTCGGGTCCGGAATTCGGCTGCGCAGGCCCGTTAAAACCATTAATCATCGCCCTGCCCGCTAGCTTCCCGCGCGCGCCCCAAACCCGCGCAGTCAGACTGATCCGGGGCGATAGCTTCCTCTGCCCTCACGCTGGGTACCCGCCTCACAGTGCGGTTACAGACGGCCGTTAGCGTGCGCGCTGAGGGTCAGGGCTCGGCTTTATCTGTCTCCTATCAGGAGCCAATCTGCTGCTGTACTGCTGCTGGACCGTGGGACCCCAGAGAGACAGGGAGGGAGGGGGGGAGAGGGGGAGACAGGGAGCGAGAGAGAGAGAGAGAGAGAGAGAGGGACAGAAGGAGATCGAGGGAAAGAGACAGACAGAAAAAGAAGGGGATGCAGAGAGAGAAAGAGAGTTAGAGATGGAGAAAGAAGGGGATGAGAGAGGGATCGAGAGAGATGGAGAAAGAGAGACAGAGAAACCTCATCCAGGACGTTACTACCCTACCCAGGAATAATGAACGTAAATTTCAGCGATAAAACAGGGTGATGACGGGGTGTGGGGGGCAGGAGGAGCAGGGAGGGTGAAGTTTACCTTTCACAGATCAGTGAACGAGCCGGTCAAGCTACGGAGAGAAAGCGTGTTTCATTTAAGGCCTCTAAAAATAAAGCTCTCTCACGCCGACCTGCCAAGGGCGACAAAGACAAACTGTCCCGCTCCCCAAAACAGCCTGTCCCGAACAGCCCGTCCCAAACAGACCCGCTCCCCCCAAACAGCCCGTCCGAAATGTCTACCTGTCCAGAGCGAGGAGCAAACAGGCCTACGGCTCCCTGAACGAGCGTGACGAATAAATCAGCGTTCTTCCTCCCTGGAGGGGCGGGGCAGGGGGAGGCGGAGGGGCGGGGGGGGGGGGGGCAGGTTGGGTGTGTCTCACCCCCACCCCACCCACCCCCTTTTAATGTCCCAACCAAGCCCCTAATTAATCCGCCCTTAATGACCCAGCCCGGTCTCCGTGGAAACGAAGACGGATCCGCCGCCGGCGTGTCCTCTAGGGGGGCAGCATGGCGTGGGACGGGTGTACGAGCGATTGTCAAACACGCCGAAAAAAACCCCCCAAAAACGCAACAGAGCAGGTGAATCGCAGCGTCACTCACCCTGTCCTGAGGGAGAGAGGGAGTCCGCCGGGGTCCGAGAGAGGAGAGGAGAGGAGAGGAGAGGAGAGGAGGGGACCTTCTGAATGAACGAGAAGGACACACAATGCGCTCTCTCTCTCTTTCCCTCCCTCCCACCTGCTCTTTTTCTCTCCCCCCTCCCCATTCCCCCATTCTATTGCTGTTCACAATGTGTCCTTCACCGGTAGAATGTGATCCCACAACAAAATGCACCCTCCTTACCAAGTTGGTAAATATAGATCGCCCACTCCCAGCCCTCCCCAACCCCCCCACCACCACAATACCCACTGTACAGCCACACCAGTGCCCCCCTCCCCCCATACCCACTCATAACCCACCCCACTGCCCCCTAAAATCCCCCCTCCCCAACATACACACCCTACACCCACAGCACTGCCCACCCATACACACCCAAACCACCCCCCCCCCCCCCCCCCCCACCCCATCTCCACATGTAAATTATTCAGATAGGCCTACAGTAGACAGACAGTATGAAGCCCAGTTTACCTGAGCTGAACAGGAAGAGGTTTCCAGATATAGACACAATGGTGGCAGTGCTAAATGTTCCGCGTCTTTGATTTATTGCTGAGGAGCAGGTCAGCTGGTAGACGAACTACGCAATCGAAATTCTCCCCGGAAAAAGGGACAAAAACACCAAGCGTTGCCCCACTATATGAAGATGTCCTGACCTATAATGGAATAGGGGCCCTCATTTATGTTTTTAAGGAAGACTGATGCTTCAGTGCTACTGTATATTAAAAGGGTCACTCTCTATGATGTCACTGACTAACACACAATGCATCATATCTATATCTCAGCGCTCCCAGAATAACTTTCCCGTATAATTCCCAAATGGACCCAGTTCCAGCAGGATGGGTTCTGATTGGTGGATGTCCCAGGCCAGTATGGTGAGCTGTGAACCTAGGAAAGAGTGTTAGAGAGAGAGAGAGAGAGAGAGAGAGAGAGAGAGAGCAAGAGAAGGAGAGCGAGAGAAGGACAGAGAGGGAGGGAGAGGAAAGGAGAGAGACCCAGAGACCCAGCCTCTTTCTGAAATGCCATATTTCTCTAGGCCTGTTATAACACAGAGCCATGTTGGAGAAACTCCAAAACAGAGCCCTTCCCCAAAACCTGGGGTCACCCATTACACTCAAAATGCTGAACCCCAGGACCAAGGTAAACCACAAAAGGGGCCTAACCCCCCACCCCCCCCCCCCTCCCCCCCCAGCCCAAACTCTCAAACCGCCACCTGTGTCAGCTCATTTATGAATAATGCGACCACCACATCGTGTGTCTGAAGCAGAACGCTGTGGCGTATGCATGTTCAGGGGCGCCCTCCGGCAAGGGTCTGACTGAAAAACTGACTGCACACAAGTTTTTAAAGTGCTTTTAAATCTTCATTTCATATTTTGGCTGCCAGCCTGGCAGGGTACAAATAATGCGACAGAAATCAAAATCTGCGATATTGAACAGATGGCAAAAAAAAAAGAATAAAAAATGTCACGGAAATACCCGACACCAACATTTTTATGTGATGTAAAGTCACTGTAAAGTAATGTTACATTTTATTGAAATCAACTGAAAAATGGTTGTTGGTGTGGAGGGAGTACAATGGACGTGTACTTGAAAATTTAATGGAGGCACTATGTCATATTTAGGATTTATTCTCTCTCTGTCTTCCTCCCTCCCTCTCTCTCTCTCTCTCTCTCTCTCTCTCTCTCTCTCTCTCTCTCTCTCTCTCACTCTCTCTCTGGAGAGGGACCTGGTGCTCGGTATAACTGTACGAGTTGCTGGGTGGGGGGTGGTTGTTATTTATATGTTTACTGTTCTGCACCTGTCCTG
Organism: Anguilla pacifica; assembly: GCA_039654925.1. Classification (NCBI taxonomy): domain Eukaryota; kingdom Metazoa; phylum Chordata; class Actinopteri; order Anguilliformes; family Anguillidae; genus Anguilla; species Anguilla pacifica. The sequence continues at coordinate 4,186,047 of CM077284.1, forward strand.
GGATATTTGTCACCCCCCGGCTCCCGCCCCCCCACCCCCCCCCCACCCCCCCCGAGGTCCCACACACAATACAGGGCGGAGGTGCCAGCCCCTTCTGAGGTTTCATGTGTCACCCTTAACTAAGAATAACAGGTCTGTCTGCTCCAACGTCATCCCAGCAAACGACCCGTTCTGTTAGGCTCTGATCGATGTGTGTGTCTGTGTGTGTGTGCGTGTGTGCGTGTGTGTTTGTGTGTGTGTGTTCATCCATCTTCAGATGACATTTCAAGAACTGTTTCTCTCAAACCAACTTTTAAAATCCCCCCTATCTAACCACCCATGTCCATACATATTTACTGATACCACACCAATGTTTTTTTTTTTTTTTAATTCCCTAAATTCTGGGGTCCACGCTACCTCTGACTGGCCTTCCCTAAGTAGCCATGGTGACCGAGGCCAAACTCCCACGTGCCAGATCCTCCACTGTGAGGGCACGCTGTCCTTTTCGAGGGGGTGGGGGGTGGGGGGGTTTGGGCGGTTCTGTGCCCCTTTGAGGGCACTCTGGTAATCAGAGACTTATTAAGTTCTCATTGTGGTGCAGGGAGGGAAGTGGAGGGGGGGTGGGGGGGGGGGGGGCTGGGTGGCTTAGGGGCGAGGGGGGGGGGGAGCTGTGATTGCATCCAATTAAATGCAGAGCTAAAAAAAAAAAAATCCATCAACCAATTTTCCATGAGTGACAGGCAGCGCCTTTGTTTTCTTTATTTATTATAATCCCTTATTATAATTTCCTTATTATCCTTATTACCATTTCTCATAAGTGTTTATTATACCCAAAACCCCTTTAGGAAAGATGGACGCCGCGCTCACACAGAGGAAGTGCGGTTAAAATCTGCGCTTAAGAAAGGCACGTGCGCGATATTTAAACTGTTAACTGAACTGAACTAGTTACTATAGTAACTGAACCTCGTGCAGCAAGGCTGAGAGGCCTGCCCGTCAAACTCTGAGGCGCGTCACACTGCCCGAGGAACTTATTTCTCTCTGCGGATGACGCAGCGTTCTGAAGAGACGCTCTTCCTGTGGAAGTGTAGGCACCGTCACAACCAATCGGGCGTATCGCGTAACAAACGTCTGGATACGCTTCCTGATCGCGGCCGAGCGGCGGAGGCGTCGGGCTCCCGTGGCGGTCGACGCTCCGGCGGCTCGGAGCGGAAAACACAAAGGCCGGCGCGGGAAGCGGGAAAGCGAGCGGAATCATCCTCGCGGCCGCAATCGGAGGCTCGGATCGGAGCCGAAACTTCATTAGCGAGAGCCGAGCCGGCGAGCCGATTAACGGAAACGAGTTTCCCTCCTTATCAGGAGGAACGGAGACGCGGAGAGAGAGAGAGAGAGAGAGAGAGAGAGAGAAGGAGAGGGAGAGAGAGAGAGGGAGGGGGGGAGAGAGACAGACAGAGAGGGGGAGAGAGGGATGAGGGGGGGGAGAGAGAGAGAGAGAGGGAGGGAGAGAGACAGACAGAGAGGGGGAGAGAGGGAGAGAGAGAGAGAAAAATAAATGAGATGCTGTATCTTGTCACGATCAAGGCGGGCGGGGGGGGTTTGAGGGAGGAGGTTGGAGCTGGGGTTGGGGTAATATCTGATGCCGAAAGAATAGAAGAAGAAGACATGAAAATTGATCCTTTCCCCTGGTTTAATGCCTTCAAAGCCTCTTCTAAAAAAAGGAATTTTTTTTTTACTTCAGCAGGCTTGAGTTTAATTCCTTCAAAGGAATCGCAAATAAATTTGGGGAGTCGTCTTTGATGGACCAAACCGGCCGACTGTCGGAGGAAATGAAAGAGGGCCTCTTGTGCTAAGCCTGACAGCAGTGCGAGAATAATCATGTCTAAAATCGACACCCCGAAGAACTGCGTGTGAAATGAAAGACAAAACGAAATTGAAAAGCTGACACGTGTTCTTTCTCTGGGCTTTTGAATCCTGTCGATTTTTTTTTTTGTTGTTTTGTTTTGTATAAATCGTTTGGTCCGGCGTCGTTATCAATAACAGTAACAAGGCATTTTGTGATCTCTCACAAAAACCCTCTTCCTCTCCGTGAGACTCCTCCCCCTAGCTGAACCGTGTCGATGAAAGGCTGGGGGCTAGGCGCAGTTGTCCGTTTTCAATAAAGTTTTCAATCGTTCGATTCGCCCGCTGACGCTTTACCGCCTTTTGTTAAACACTCAAAATGGCGGGAGCGAGGTCACAGATGAGATCACTTTGCCCTCGGTTTCTCTCTCCCTTTTCACCTCCCCTCCCTGCTTCATTTCTCTCTGTCCCCCACCACCCCGTGTTTCTTTTTAAATATTGACACCGGAGAAAGTCTAGACCCGCCTCTCGCACTGCGATCGAAGAAAGAGCACAACCCAGCCAGCTGGAGTTAGACGGAGCCACTTCTGTGCTGTTAATTCCACCGATGGGGAAGCCGAATGTGATCATAACTCTCTCTCTCTCTCTCTCTCTCTCTCTCTCTCTCTCTCTCTCTCTCTCTCTCTTTATCTATTCTCTCTTTTCTGCCTGTGGTTAGTTATTTGATAGTTTTTCTCTTTATGTTGCTTGTCTATTATTTTTATTTTGAAGTACAGAAATTTCTGTGGTTGAACAATGTCCCAATGAAAGGGGATTTTAATCTCTCTCTCTCACTCTCTCTCTCTCTTTCTCTTTCTCTTTCTCATCACACCCATATTGTCATCGATCCCATACCTCTGTGTGTGTGTGTGTGTGTGTGTGTGTGTTTTTAGCCTGGCTTGAAATCCAGTTGGCACCGAGGTTTGGAGTTTGTCTGCAACCATTGTGATTGTGATTTCTATCTTAGAATTCCACCAGTGCTGGAAAAAGTAAAGGGATTTGGGTTCCCCTTTTCCTAGATACAATGAGGGAGGAGGGGGGTGTGTTGGGATACAAAAGCTACATAATCCATGTGTGTAATCCATTGGGTGCAGTGTGATTTTGATAAGATTTGTAGCTGTTGGATGTGCTCCTGATGTTCGTGTCCTGCTCAGTGTGAGATAAAGATTGTGGCTGAGGCAACACATTCCAAATATGAGCTACACACGGACACAGATTCACCCCAATACACATACACTAGCACGTACACATGCCCACACACGCGCACACACACACATACATCTTCATCTCTCACACACTAATCCAGGGCTGCCCAACCCTGTTTCTGGAGATCTACCATCCTGTAGGTTTTCACTCCAGCCCTAACAAAGCCACACCTCGTTCAACAGCTAGAGATCTCATTGAGCCTCTAATTAGCAGAATCAGGTTGTGCCAGATTAGGGTTGAAATGAAAGCCTACAGGAACGGCAGATCTCCAGGAGCAGGGTTGGGCCGCCCCACGCTAATCTCAGCCTCCCGCCGTCTTTCAGAACGTTATTTTCAAACCCCCATCTCACGCTCGCTGTGGCGCTCCATTTTACGCCGCAGGTTAAATTAAGCGCTGCTCTCACCTCTGCTCACCGCCCGAACATTTACGCGTGAACTTTCGCTAGCCGTTCTGGCGGCAGAGAGCACAACGCTAAGCCACCCATAATGCAATGCAGCGGGAACAGGTGGATGGAGGTCCTCATGAGGGGCCGCCGGGGGTGTGTGAGTCACCATCCCGCTACGAGTTTACGGCGTGGGCTGTGAAACAATGGCGGCGAGGAGGATTACGCTGCTCGGGCGCCTGAGGCTCAGAGCATAGCGTAGCAGGCTCAGCATGTAGCGTAGCAGGCTCAGCACGTAGCGTAGCAGGCTTGGCGCGTATCGTAGCAGGCTGAGCGTGTAGCGTAGCAGGCTCAGCGCCTAGCGTAGCAGGCTCGGCACATAGCGTAGTAGGCTCGGCGCGTAGCGTAGCAGGCTCAGCGCATAGCGTAGCGTAGCAGGCTCAGTGCGTAGCATAGCGTAGCAGGCTCGGCGCGTAGCGTACCAGGCTCGGCGCATAGCGTACCAGGCTCAGCGCGTAGCGTAGCAGGCTCGGCGCGTAGCGTAGCAGGCTCGGCGCGTACCGTACCAGGCTCGGCGCCTAGCGTAGCAGGGCTGGAAATAAGCACACACTCGCTGAGATGGGGCGTCCTGCTCTAAATTTGTGACAAACAGCCCAGTCCTCCCCCCCCCCCCCCCGCCTCACTGAAAGGGGACACCTAAACAATTCATCACCTACCACAAAAGGGACCGTTTTGGGTAACAGAGACCGCAGAAACCACGGCACCGCCCCCTAAGAGATGAGGTCATGTGACTGAGCGAACCTCATCACCCCCCGGTCTGGCACAGAGACGCTCGCTAACTAGCGATCAAATCCCAGCTCGATTATCACATGTTAATGAAAGCAGGCTCCCCTCCACAAAAACGCGTGCTATCGAACTATACCACCCCCCCCACCCACCCGTTGTGCACCCCCCAGGGACAACAGGTTTTAGGGAGCTAGAGAGAGAGTGCTGTGGGGACCCGTTGTTAAACTCGACAACGAGAGCGACGACTTGTTCCCCAGAAACTCCCCAATAACGTGTGTGGCGAACGCCTGTGCTAATACGCCTGTTTTCCCTCCGAAAGGTGTAACCCCGGCAACCGGCTTCCGCGCACGTACTTTGGCACCCTCCGCCCACCTGTTTACCCTTCTGAGTAATAAAGGTGCTTATGGGTAACAGGCTGAACTTCCCTCTCTCTCTCTCTCTCTCTCTCTCTCTCTCTCTCTTTATCTCATTCTTTCTCTGTGTGTGTGCCTATCTCTTTCTAACTTTATCTTTCTTTCTCTCTCTGTCTCTCTGTATGTGTGCCTCTCTCTCTCTCACTCTCTATCGCTCTGTCTCTCTCTCTCTTTCTCACTTTTTCTTTCTTTCTCTCCCTGTCTATCTGTGTGTCTCTCTCTCTCTCTCTCTGTCTCTCCATCTATGTCTCTCTCTCTCAGGTCTGTGGGGGTAATCTGGGTTTGTTTGTTTTCTTTTTTTGTTTTTTTGAAGTTCTGTAATTCATGTTTTTGAACCTTGTCCCAATAAAGGGGATTTAAATCCCTAAATCTCTCCCTGACTTTTAAATGGGACAGTGAGTATAATGAGGGGGAGAAGATGTCACACTCAGCAGGGAGCGGTTCACAGCAGTGTGCCATAGATGGTCTCTGATTAGCCTTTTTATTCAAACAGGACCTCAGCAGCAGTTCTGAGGGGAACACTTTTAATTGGACAAATCATACTGGATCATCGTTTTATCATCTCTTCCTATTTGTATCATCTTTTCAAGTCTTTTAAAGGTTGCCTGGGCAACATGAGACAATCCAGCAATGATGGAGTGTTCTATATCTTGTTTACACATCCTGATATTTTCTTTGTATATTATATCTTTTTTTAATTCGCAAATTAAATGACTAACCCATATGATGTCAATAAATGATAATGAAATAATAAAACAAACTAATGAATGGCAAATGGACTTTGTTAGTATGGACTTCTGGTTGCTTGGTGCAGCACATTCTTCCAAATTCATCATCCTATACAAATTGTATTGTATCAATGCCGCTGTATAAGAATAACAGGCCATTCAGCCCATGAAGATCATAGAAACCTTAGAATAAATAATGCAAACAGGCCATTCAACTCGTTCAGAGCATAATAACATAAGAATACACAAAGAGGAGAACAAACCATTCAGTGCATTTAGGACATAATACTGTACACAAGGACAAGAACAGACCGTTCAGCCCATCTAGAACATTGGAGCGTAAGAATCCATAATGAGGAGAACATTCAGCTTGCCTAGGCCTGTCACTTACCTGCAATTTAGTGTGGCATTTTAAGAGAGTTTGGATTTTAACATAAGGGTTCTGCCGGAATGGGCAAAGGCATTAGCGACAGTGGCATCAAACCACCGTGTGAATGAGTGTGGCGTAGGCGCCTTTCCCCTATAAATAATTTTTCTTAATAATAAAACTTTCCACCTGACACCATTATTCTGGGAAGATGGGACATATATACCCACGCGTCATATATGCCAAAAGACAAGACGTTCTACATGAGGGCCCTGAATCACGAAGCAGGATTGCTGAGCTGGATCACGGCGTTGAGTAAAACCCGGAACACCTCTTTTTAAATTCAGTCCACGTTCCAGATTTGGGGAGGGTTCCGGGTTTTACTCAGTGCAGTTAACCAGCTGACTCAGTAATTCTGCTTTGTGAAAATACCCCCCAGCCAGGGCAGCTAAACTCCAGGTCCTGCGGGCCGCTGTGTCTGCTGGTATTTTCTCCAACCGAGCACTACACCACCTGATTTCACTAATGAACTTGCTTCCTGAATCAAGGGGATAAAGTGCTCAGTGAAATCTGGTGGGGTAGTGTATGGATGGGGCTAAAACCTGCAGACACTGTGGCCCACAGAACCTGGAGCTGAGTATTCTACATTTAAATTTTAGTTGTTTAACAGGTGCTTTAATCCAGAGCGATTTACACAGTTTATATTATTTACCAATAATCCATTTTATACGGCTGAATGTTTACTAAAAGAGTTCAGTATATCAAATGCACATGCGTGTGCGCGCGTCTTTGTATTGTAGACATTGTAGAGATCCAGATTTGTGTTATTTGTTGTATATTTTGTTATGTCAATAGTCCAGTCTAGGACCCCATTGACAATGAGCCAGCAAGGCCCAAATGTGGCTTTTACCCCTGTCCCTTTGTCCTGTCAGTCTTAAAGTGCCCTAAAGTGCGCCCCCCCCCCAGCAGGTGCACAGTAGTAAACCCCTGGTTCAGCATGTGCCTGCCCCGCATAAAAATACCAGTCATGCTTCTGAAAAGAAAAGAAAATGGCAAGGACCATAACAGACCAGTCGCAGAACTTTAATTCACCAGACTGTGTGCACAAACACGTGAGTGTGTGCAGCACGTCGTGTTCATCACTGCCTTAGTTCTGATTATTTATTTAGCGAATCCAAAGTCCTCGAGCCAAGCAGTCACCTCCTGGTCTGCTGCATGGAGGGTGACTAATCCTCCTTTTGGTCTTTGGAGAGGGCCAGCTTCAACGATGTGTTCCATGGTTTGCTCCTCTCCACATGCGCACGGTGGGCTTGGGCCGCTGCCCCACCTGCGAAGGCAGGCCAAGCAGGGGCTGTGCCCAGTCCTGAATCTGTCGAGGGATGACCAATGTCTCCTTGGGAGGTTGGTGCCAGGGACCTGTTGAGTGGGGTCCGACACCAGATGTTTGTTTGGGGCATCCTTGGAGTCCCAATCCTTCTCCCAGTCAGACTGGGCGGTAAAGTCGGCCGGTGGGGTTTTCTTCCAAATTGGTCGTCTAGATGGGAGACGGGCGGTAGGTGGGTTGAAGATGTCTGCGTGGATTGGTAGATGGGGGGAGTCTTTGACCTTTTGGAGCATCCTTTGAGTAAGTGCAACTTGTGGGGGGTTATGTTGGATAGGACAGGGAGCCAGGGGAGTGGGGTTGAGTGAATAGTTCTGATTACTCATATATTTACACATCACAGAGGACGTCAGGAGAAGTAATTATATACAGTTATTATTATTCACGCCTCATTATTTGGGGCATGTCGGTTAAGACAATACTTATGAAGAGCTTATTAATAAATATTGAATTAAATTACAGACTTTTGAAACATGAAATGAAATCATTGAATTAAATGAATTTTAAAGTGCATAGGTGCATCCTTCACAAAGCCTACAGTACATGGAGAAGACACTGCGTTTCTGTCTCTTTCAGAGATGCCGTTTTTTCAGTTGCTTTTTAAAACGGCATGAAAGTTCTTTGGCAGTTACGCTGCACCACTTTGAAGTCAAGAACCAGCTCCAGAGTGGTCAAAATATGAACAGTGTTTTGGAGCGTTGGAAGTGTCCTGACTCCTCTCTCTCCCTCTTTCCCTTTCTCTCTCTCCCTCTCTCTCTCTTTTTTCTCTCTACCCTTCTCTTTCTTTCTCCCTCTCTCAAAATGCTTCATTGGCATTCCATATTTCAGTGTATGTGTTGGCAAAACTAAACATAGACATTAAACAAGTACAATTCTATATGAAAATATTTACAGAATCCTTATTCTAAGAACTGTAGTAACTAATAAAAAAATGTGACTTTTACATACAAATGATTAATTTAACATCACACATAGTGATCAATAAGGGGGTCACAACTGCCCCTCAGTCAGCTACATATTGTGCAACCAAAATTTGGCAGCGCCTTTCCTCTCCCAGAATGATTTAGATATGCTGTGATCCAGGCAGGTTTGGGAAATTTGTGAATTGCTGAGAAATGCATCAAATTTTTCTGCATTTCTCACATTTTATGAGGAAATGTAGCTTTGGCTCTTTGTTGGAGTGTGAGCACAGCCTCTCTCTTTCTCTCTCTCTCTCTCCCATCCATTCTCTCTCTCTCTCTCAACTTCCTGTCTCTGTACCACAACTCCCTCTATCTTTGTTTAACTCTCTCTCCCACAACTCCCTCTCTCTCTGTCCAAGTCTCTCTCCCATAACTCCCTCTCTCTCTTTGTCCAGGTCTCTCTCACTCTCTCTCACTTCCCCCACAACCGCCCCCCCCCCCCCCCCCCATCCCCAACAGGACCTCCAGGTGGAAAGTTCTCATCATTCCTGGACTGATAGCCCCCAGGCTTCTGAAAACACCTGTGAGAAATACCCTTGGACCCGCCCGGCAGCCCCGCCCCTGCCCCCACCCCCGCCCCCGCCTGCACTGGGGTCCATTTCCTGTGGCGGTTGAGGGAGCAGAGCCACTGCTTCCTGTCCTCGGTAACCAGAGGGGGCGTGTCCTGCCGAGGGAACGTTCCAGTCTGGGACGTGCTCGGGGGTCCAGTTCTGCTGGCTGGCGTACGGCACAGTGGGCACAGTCTGATTGGGCAGGTAACTGGTCCCGCCCACCCCGGCACCTGAGGACTCCTCCCCCAAGGCGCCCACCTCGGGCACCATCGCCTCCTCCTGCTCCTCCACCTGGAGAAAGGTGAAGAGGCTGGACACCTCCAGCCTGCCGTCGCTCCGCCGGAACGTGGGGAGCACCAAAGTCCCGGACTCATCCTCGTCGTAGTCGACGGGGACGAGTCCATTCGGGGCGGCGAGCTCCGACGCCCCCACCAACAGCTGTCCCAGGCACGGGCCGGCGCCCGAAGGGGTGGGGCCGTTCGATTTCGGCGAGGTACCCCCCTCGTCCTGCCGCTGGACGAACACCAGGCTGTAGTTGGTGGAGGACCCCCTTCTGTTGGACTGCACGTCTGGCTCCCTCTGCTGGCCGGAGTAGGACTTGCAGTGCCACGGCTGCTCGTCAGGGTCACAGACCTGGGGGGTGTAGGAGTCGCCGCCGGGCCTGGGGGGGGCTGAAGGGGGTTTCTTGTCCACGCACACGTCTGTCACACGCGTGTACACCTCTGGGGTGGTGATTCTCTCCGCGGGAAAGCGGATCACTGGCAGCGAACCACTGTGTGCCAGATTTTTCTGTCAATTTCAACAAGAAAAAAAAAAAAAAAAGAAGAGAAAAGTTATATTATGGGCGAATGACACCAATTAAAAAATTCATACATCTGCAGTCACATGCAAATGGTATGATTTCACACACAGTCTGTTCTCACTATCACAAATTTCTCGTGGAAATGTTTGATATAGATGGTGCATGTCATTGTAAAAAAATTGTCGCTGGTGCTCTCAACAATAAATAAAAATAAATAAATAAATAATATATATAATTTCTTAAGCACGGTGACGCAGACTAATTATTTTCCGCACTCCCTGCTACAGTACAGAAGCATGAAAAAGCAATCGGACGAGGAAAGCTCAAAGAGTGAATGATCTGGGTAAGAGAAATCGAAACGGCTTAAGTCTTCAGGTCCAATCCGTGTGATTATTAACTTGTGCCACAGCAATCGCAGACAAAGCGTTGATGAAGTAACTGTTCTCTCCGGGCAGCGCCCCAGCGGAGAGAGAGAGGGTTATTTATTTATTTTTTTATAAGCGGCAGCTATTTATTTAAGCTATAAACGGTTAATTAAACCTAGCGGGAGCCGGAAGGCCAGTTTCATTGGTGGGACAGGCACCCACAGGAAAGAGATTTCCTCATTTTCCCAGTGAAGGCTGAATGGCACGAAGCGGAATCATCTGCCCCAAAGATGACAGAGACTAGCTTTGACGGTGCCGGTGTTGCTGTCACTTCTGGTTTTGAGGGGAATCATCTTGTGTGTGGGTGTGTGTGAGTGTGTGTGGGTGCGTGTGAGTGTGTGTGGGTGTGGCTGGCAGCACTGTGTGTGTGTGTTTGTGACGCTAGCACTGCGCTGGCGCAAAGCAGCGGGAGTGGTCTCATACTTGGGACAGAAAGGGTGTGTGTGTGAGTGTGTGTGAGTGTGTGTGAGTGTAAGTGTGTGTGTGTGTGTGTGTGTGTGTGGGCGCATGTGTGTGAATGTGTGAGTGTGAGTGTGTGTGAGTGTGTGAGAGCGTGTGAGAGTGTGTGAGTGCGTGTGAGTGTGTGTGAGTGTGTGTGTGTAAGTGTGTGTGCATGTGTGAGAGTGTGTGTGTGTGTGTGTGTGTGCATGTGTGTGAGTGTGTGTGAGTGTGTGTATGAGTGCGTGTGAGTGTGTGTGTGTGTGTGTGTGAGTGTGTGTATGAGTGCGTGTGAGTGTGTGCGTGACAGAGAAATGCACAATGGTGTCAGGTGATATCCAGTCCCTGTCATGAATCACCCCCTTGCAGCAGGGACAGCCCAGTGCTCTGGTGCTTTTTACTTCCTGGAAGACAGAGCACAGGTGTGCGTCGCCCTAACAACGCCACGCACAGGTGTGCGTCGCCCTAACAACGCCACGCACAGGTGTGCGTCGCCCTAACAATGACGCCGCGTCCCTTACCAGCACGTCCGGCATGAGGGACTTTCTGCGCATGAACATCTGGCAGACCGCCAGGGAGGACATCAGCAGGACACACACGGCCAGCAGGGCGGGGATGGCGAGCAGCGCCGTTCTGTCTGTGAGGGAAACAGACAAGCGTTCCGCGGTCAGGGTTCGAGGGCGTCTCCAGGCCGCGTTCCCTGAGTCCCACACCCCATTTCTCCGGGCCACGCCTACCTCTGTGACACGGTTGAGCCTTCTGAGCGTTCTGGCGCAAAATGGCGGCGTTGCATCACCCTGTGATTGTGTGTGTGTGGGGGGGGTGGGGGGGGGTGCTACTTATGGATGATGAATGAAATGGTAGAAACGAGAGATACATTGTTATTGTCTCCCTGACCCTTAAGCTTAATGCACACAACACAATTTTTTTGACTCACGACTCAGGAGAGCCCAACAGGGAGGCACTAGGGGACTGAGGGACTGGACTGGGGGACTTGGGGGCTGGGGGTCTGGGGGACTGGGGGACTGGGGGCCTGGGGTTCTGGGGGGCTGGGGGTCTGGGGGACTGGGGGACCAGGGGCCTGGGGGCCTGGGGGACTAGGGGCCTGGGGGCCTTGGGGGGCTGGGGGTCTGGGGGACTGGGGGTCTGGGGGACTGTTAAAGTCCGTTAAAGACTCGCACACCCGCGTGTGTCGCCATGGTTACGGAGAGGAACGCGGGCTTGCCCTTAGGGGCCACGCCTTCAGAACTCAGAGTACTGAAATCCAGAGTGTCGCAACAGGCTAAAGGCTCCTTTTTTTTTGTTTTCAGTGGAAACTTAAGGGAAGGAAGGAGGAAGTGTTCCCGCGAATCACGCAGCGGGAATTCCCCTTCCCAACGCCCGGAGCTACAGTGGTACACCTCTGCCCCGAAGGCTCCCTAACTCCTGTTACAGCCAATCATCTTCATCACCGAAGGTTTGTTGAAAACACAGCATTACATTACTGGCACTTAGGAGACACTCTTATCCAGACTGACTTACATAGCATCCATTTTATACATCAGGATATGTACTGAAGCAATGCAGGTCAAGTACCTTTGCTCAAGGATACAACGGCAGTGCCGTACCCAGGAATTGAACCTGTGACCTTTAGGTTACAAGCCTAGCTCCTTGCTTTTTCAAAATCTTGTCACCATTTGGCCTGTCCTTGACCTCCTTGTTTTCCACAAAGCTCCACAAACTTTGGTTTCTGTGACTCTTCTGGTTTCGTTTGGAAGGAAAACTAGGACACACACACAGGTCCTCAGACCATAGCCTGGGAGCCTGTCTACTGAGTACATAACCATTTAAAAATTATTCTTTTAAAACTTTTTTTGTTCATTTTTGTGGGACAGCAGAAATATCCGTAAAAAAATAATGTTAATCATTAAGTGTGTTTTGAGGCGTGTGGACATCTTACTATGCCCCAGTTAAATTTCTGGGCCTGAAGATAACAGTGCATAAAAATGAAATATTGCGTTCTTGGTTATGTCTAAACGCTCAGGTTTAAAGCGAGATTTGCGGATCAACTATCAGCCATTTATCAGGCTGGATTCCAACCTGAGCAATCTCAGGTGTGAATACTTTTTTTTTTTTTTTTTTGAAATGTTTCTTCAGTCAGAGTTCTAGAACTCCATTCCTTTCACATATCACACACCGTATTTGTAATTTTACACCCTAAGGGGTTAAATGGCATTGACCCACTTTGGCACGGAGTAAAATCGCCCTCTTTTATTATCTACCCACACGGTACGCTCAGCTTTGAGTGAAGTGAGTTTTTGCTTTTTTAGTTTCTTCGCTCATAATCCACGGTTGATTTGAGGCAGTGTCACACTCCTGACGTCGTTGTGATTGGACAAATAAATGCACCCATTTTATTGGACAAGGAAAAAGGAGACCGTTGCCAAGACACCAACAAGAGGCTTCGGTCAACAAAACAAAACACTACTGAAGCCCAAAAGGTTCGTGAAGCTACGTTTGTGAATCTTCAAAACACTTCAAAATATACGGACAAATATTTAAAATATACAAATTATTTTCTTCTTTCAGTTACTTCTGTGAGATAAATTTACTATTATATTTTTTTAAATTATCGCACATATTCACAGTATATTACAGTATATTCCATTCTGTGAGGGGACCCTGCTGTCCTACAGAAGAGGGTTGTCGTTTAAAAGAAGGAAGTTTTTCCACACACACACACGCACCCACATACTTAAACACACACACTCACTCACGCACAAAACCACATGCACACACACGCACACACACACACACACACGCACCTGGGATTGCAAGGGTTTTCACAGTGCGCTGAAAGGCTTCACTCTGTTTGTTCACAGGTAGCACATAGCGCACAGACACATGGTATTCCATGTTGTTTTGCAGGTGGTTGAACTGGATCTCCGATGAATTTGTTGTCATCTCTATAATGACTATCTGTAGAAACACAAGGTGAAGACAAGTTGAGTTTCTTTTTCTTTTCTTGATGTTACAAAAACAGTGTCTTGAAAAAGCACAGAAGATATAGTTTGATTGTATACAGTTTGGTTGTTTATTATTTTTTGGATTATTATTATTTTTTTGATCAACAGAGAGACCACTGGAGTCATTCAGAGAACTTCTGGCATATTGAGTTTCCAACTCCTTATTCTCTCTGGCCAGCCCATGAAATGAACGCCATGGGAGGTTCGTGTAGAGCCAAAATGGCGTTCGGTGATCATAAAGAGATGTGGGTTGCCAATTTCATACTGGGACACAGATGTTGGCCCAATTTAAAAAGGTTACCAATGTGAAGGAAGAACGATACTCTAAAGCAATTAGCCATGACAGAAAAGCATGTTTCGAACAGTTAAACATGTGCTTCAAAATAGATATCAACATGAAATGCTTCACGGCAATTAAACGTGTATCAGAAAAAAAACGTTTCAAAACGGATATCAACATGACAGAAAAGCATGTTTCAAAACGGATATCAACATGGCTGAAAAGCATGTTTCAAAACGGATATCAACATGACAGAAAAGCATGTTTCAAAACGGATATCAACATGGCTGAAAAGCATGTTTCAAAACGGATATCAACATGGCTGAAAAGCATGTTTCAAAACGGATATCAACATGGCTGAAAAGCATGTTTCAAAACGGATATCAACATGGCTGAAAAGCATGTTTCAAAACGTATATCAACATGGCTGAAAAGCATGTTTCAAAACGTATATCAACATGCCTGAAAAGCATGTTTCAAAACGGATATCAACATGGCTGAAAAGCATGTTTCAAAACGGATATCAACATGGCTGAAAAGCATGTTTCAAAACGGATATCAACATGGCTGAAAAGCATGTTTCAAAACGGATATCAACATGGCTGAAAAGCATGTTTCAAAACGGATATCAACATGGCTGAAAAGCATGTTTCAAAACGGATATCAACATGGCTGAAAAGCAAGCGTCAGAACAGCTAGCCGTGACAGAAAATGGTGGAAAAGCACACTCTGAAGGATGAAAACCATCAGGAGTGCGTCTGGCGCGTGCTGGGTACCTTATGCGTCTTGCTGTGGTAGGTCAGGTTGGCCTTGTAATTGATAGGATCCGGGAGGATGAAGTCCGCCATGGACTGGCTGCTGTAGGGACCACTGGGGAGGCTCACGCTCAGGCTCAGGGACCGAACACTAGGGGTTACGGTCACAACGGGAGGACTCAGGACCGCTAGAGAGGGAGAGAGAGAGAGAGAGAGGAAGAAAGAGAGGGAGGAAGGTGGGGAGAGAGAGACAGAGAGAGGGAGAGAGAGAGAGAGAGAGAGAGGGGGAGAGAGAGAGGGGGAGAGAGGGTGTGGGAGAGATAGAGAGAGAGGGAAGAGGGTGGGGAGACAGAGAGAGGGAGAGGGAGGGGAGAAAGAGAGAGAGGGAGGAGGAGGGGAGAAGAGAGAGCAATCATATAAATGTGTTTTCATGTTAAACAGCATAACAAAGTCAGGTATTTTCAATTAGAAATTTTATCTAATTTGGCAATAACTGTAGTTATTTGATGCAGATTTCCAGTATATGTATATATATCGACAAAACATCCAGAATGATAGAATATCAAAAAGGCCAGAATTCTGTTTACATTTTTTGCAGTGGCACAAAAACAGACAGGAAGTAGGAAAAAATGAATATAGAAAGAGAGAGAGAGAGAGAGAGAGAGAGAGGGAAGAAGGAATGATAGAAGGGGTGGAAAAGAAAGGGACAGGGAGGGACAGAGGGCGGGTGACTCACTGCTTCTCAGCGGGTAGAATCTGGCAGTTTGGCCGAGGTTGACGCCATTGGCCGTCACTTTGCCGTAGTACTGATTCCTTATGTCACTCAACTCGTTTGTTAGGTCACATGACAAGGACGTGATGTTCTGACACTCCTTCTTGTCCTCCCATTTGTAACCGTAACTACAAAGAAAACATTATTATTATTATTATTAGAAGAAGAAGAAGAATAACAAAAAATATATAGTAATTTAGCTGAGTATCACATTTATTCATTTGTTTATTTGTTAACATAGTTGTTAGCTTATCCTGATACTAGGATAACTGAATAGTGCGTTGAATCATAGATGTAATGGGGCAGCTTTGGCAGAGCTAATGTCTGGCACAATATTGAGAAGTGCTTGTGTTGTCCCCTCCAATAACCAATGAATTCCTCAGTCAGATTTACTCTTTTTATGACCGTGGCTGGTCTCGAGGTCTCAGTGGGGTGGTGTTGTGCTTCACATTCACATTGGGTATTAAAAAAGAGCCCCCAGGACCATGGACCCCCTTTTCAAACCCCAGGGGGTAAAATATCAGAGGTGACTGGAGCACACCACTCATTGGCCCTCATTTGCGAAACATGCGTACGATCACATTTGACCATAAACTGCGTGTAAGGGCATTTCCATTTATCATTTTTTTTTCTCATCTGTATTTGTTCATGGCTGCTTCCTTATGCAAATCACATGAACAGGATTACACATAAATTTTCCAAACAGCCAGCATTCATCATCTCATACACCTGGGATATGCACAAAAACAAAGGTCTGCATTATGTGTTACGGAGTCCACGTTAAACTACGCGGTCGCTCCCTGCACTTGGATCTGTACTTCCCTCTAGGGTTTTCAACACACTTATTCCTGGTTTTGGTTATACACTTTGTTGCATGTCGATCTGGATAAGAGCGTCTGCCAAATGCCTGTAATGTAATGTAATGTAGTGTTATGTCATGAACCTCATATTGTTTTCTTTTTTCATAGGAACATTTCTAAGAACAAAAGTGAGAATAATTTAAGAAAAGTTTTGCGAATGAGGCCCATTATTTTTTTTTTGTTAAAAATTTTTGTTCATGTATGCCTTTGTGCTATAGTTGATATTTGGAAAGCCAGTCAATAGAAAATCCAGGACACATTACATCACGCTAGCAAGCTTCAGCTCTGGCAAGAGCAAGTCAGCTAACGGAGGACACAGAGAGAACACACACAAAGAAAGGGCCCGGTCAGATTCAAACCCACGACCTTCTTGCTGGTGACAGTGCTGCCCACTGCACTACAAAAGCTGATTTAATTCTGCTTATAGGAAAGGTCACCCCCCAATTCCCGCCTTTCCCCGCTCTCTACACCACAGTCTACAAACCCTTGCTTTAAATCCCTCCAGGACTGTCATTGTGACCAGCAGCTATTTTTTGAAAGCGAGGCGTTATTTAAATTAATTATTGCGATGTTGTCTCAACAGCTGCTTTCCCTTATTGTAAAATGCCCTGGATTACAGCATTTGCTAAATGACCATTAAAACTGTTCCCATCCATGTTTTGTTTTTGCATGTCCTCTTTTGCATCTCACCCAGGCTGAATAATAGAGAATATGCATATGTATTTAAATATTTATTTAAAATGATTTTGCCGTTGTACTTGCCTTATGTGTCATGAAATGGTATTACCATTTTGTAAACAGGCTTGCCTCTACAAACACGCTTTTCATTATGATAATGTATATGTTATATTTTAACATTGATTCTAATTCAAATTGAATTTATTCAACATAACACCATTTATTTTTACAGGTCTGCATTCCACCAGCAGTCCAGAAGTGTTTTTATAACATGAGTTTACAAATACAACGCCCACATTCTTTCTCTTTTTAAACTTTATCTTTGCTCTTTAAGTACCTTTTCATCACTCGTTTTGAATCGACTCTTATTGACACTCAAAAGAGGCACAACCGCAATGCCATAAATAGCTCAGGATTGTTCTTCATTATCTTCCTCAAACACACAGAATGTGAGTTTAAAAAGGCCACACCACAAGCCAAGTTCTCATTTGCCAAAAAAAGGCAAAGGACGACGATAAGGAAGTAGTGAAAAAAAAAAAACTCGTCAGAACCACATGCTTGAAAGAGGATTCTGGGACTAATACCTCCAGCGGGCTTTCCCAGCTGAAGGTGAATATTTGCCAAAAAAAAAACAACTGTGGTTTCTCTTGTCTGCTTCCTTCCCCAAAGGCAGAAAATACCAGCCTTTCACCGTAAGAATTCTGAAAGGGCATGGATGTTCACCGGATCCAGGCCAAAATCGAAGACAAATGCAGACTGAATGCAGATTGGAAAGTCGAGGACAGATGTTGATTGAATCCGATAATAGCTAATCAAGGCTTGAGTCTAATACACTCGCTTATTCTTCTCAAACACTCTTTCAGACTCTCATTACTGCTTTCTCACGCTTCATCATCTCTTTCTTTGTCCCCTTTTCATCACTCTTTTCATTTATTGGCTTTTTCTAGCCCATTTCTCTGTTTCATAGCACAGTTGCTTTGTGGATTTTGTTCTGTAACGTATTTTTGCTCAGAGAACTTCAGAGTGCCGGCTTTGAATCATCGTGTTTTCGCGTATCTGTCACGGTACTTTGCAATTACGATTTCTTTTTTCTTTTTGCACGCAGTTTTCCTCATTTTATTCTTCGCCAGCCATAATTCATCAAGCCGCGCTCACACCGTGATTCTCAGACTGCGTGAGAGGAGGTCTGTTCAATATCATTTGACTGATCGGCTGAAGTGATACAGGAGATCATGCTGATTAATTGATCAGGCTCTCCGTGGAGGGGGGGTGAGCCAGTTTGTTCGAAAGCCGCAGTTGTCTAGAAACCACGACACATTCATAACGAAAACACAAAAAGTAATCGTGTAAGAATCACAGAACGTAAGCTCACATTTTAGATACGGTCACGCCTGCCTTTTCCTTCTCATACTTCACAATGCAGGAATTAGGAAATAAAACACATTCTGGCTTTGTGCAGATATTGGTACAGAGTGTGCAGTCCCTTAGGGACACACTCAAGCTTTTAATTTAGGCTTGAACACATAGATCCACAACAAATAATACTGTTCTCAAACTAAAGCTGTTCTTTGTTGAGTCAAAACCCCTAACCTTCATTTGCATCACACTTTCTACTGAGACACTGTCACAAAGATGCTTTGCAGTGGAAATGGATGAGTAAGTAAATTAAAAACTGGATTTAAGTAAATTAAACACAACAATTTTAAAAGCGCAATATACTTTCTACGTTCACATAAACAGACTCGCAGACTTAATTGCAGGAGCAGCAGACCCAGATGTGCATAGCCAAGAATTTTTGATTGTTTGTTCATTGGAGCATGACTTGCTCATTACTGGTCACAAGTAGCACTTATTGTCCAGTTGTGCAGCAGTGTAGTATAACGGGTAAGGAACTGGTCTTGTCACCTACAGTAAAGGTCACAGGTTCATTTCCCAGGTAGGACACTGCCGCTGTACCCTTGAGCCAAGGTACTTTACATGCATTGCTTCAGCATATATCCAGCTGTATAAATGGATGCAAATGTAAACGCTATGTAAGAAGTTGGGTAAGTCACTCTCGATAAAGATGCCTGTAATGTAATCCATGCGGGGATGTGATTTGGTGATGCTCATCACCAAAGAAAAGGAGAGGTCTCACCGGACCCATACCCCCCCCCCCCCCCTTGGTGGCACACAGGTACTCACATTTTATACTGGACGCTGTAGCGGACCGTGGGGTCCTGCACACCTGGCCAGTGCAGTCTGTGACGGAAATCTCTGGATTCCAAGTACACCGTATTATTCATAGACAGCACACCCGCTGTGGGGGGGAAAGAAAAGATTAAAGATTCTTATGTTTATCAACTGATGGGGGTTATTTTTTTGGGGGGGCGGGGGTTTACAGTCATAATATTTAGCGCAGTTGCAATAAAACATAATTAGCGTATGTGTTTGTGTTGGTGAGCGTGTGTGCATCTGTGTGTGCGTGTGTGTGTGTGTGCACGCGTGTGTGTATGCGTGAGTGTACGTGTGCATGCCTGTGTGTACTCAATATGTGTGCACAGATGTACACATGTGTACACACACCTACATCTCCCACGCATACAGTGTATCACTGTGGTTTACACTTTATCGCTTGTGAACTTCTTTCATTTTCTCAGGCAAGACAGTTTTATTTCCTCATGACCTGTTGACAGAAGCCACTTCCTCATGCGGTGCATTTTCTCTAATATGCTGACACTGTGTGCATTCACATGGAAACCACAATCATCTAACTACACACCTGCAAAGAACGCCTGCGATGCTCACCCAAACATCTCTCTCTCTCTCTCTCTCTCTCTCCCTCCCTCCCTCCCTCACAGGTGTCCAAAGCCACTAACTTCCTGCAGAACGAGCTCAGAGAATCTTGTCACTTTGGAGAACGGGGGTGGCCTTCACTGTTTTACAAACACAAAAACCATCCGCAGATAGCTTACTGGCATACAGCTGTTTTATTATTCTATTCCAGCTACTGGGAAAAGTAAGAAAGAGAATTTGCCAACAGCAGACCGCCTGTTGTGGTGTTAAGATGTGCTACGCTTCTCACAAATACAAGTCATGCGCTGCTGTTTCTAGCAACGAAAGGGAAGAGCAAATTGAAAATGTGCGTTTGTGTTTCCTGAATGAGATTTATAATCTTTAGAATTATTTTATTTTTGTGTCCGGGAGTAATGCACTCTGGCACCCTCTCTTTCTGCTTCTCTCTCTCAAATTCTTTCAAATTCAAATTCAAAATGAAATTATTGGCATATATTATGTATGTATTGTGTTGTATTATATGTTTTGTCAAATCGTAATAATCAATCAGTATAGCAACAACAATAAAAGTAAAAACAACTACAATAATTATGAAGAATAAAACATAACAGACATAAAATGTATACCAGTACTAGCAGTGATAACAATAGTGATACTACTAATAGCAATTATATGTAATAAATAATACAAATATACGTATATAAATTAAACATATGCAGTATTAATTAATGGGAGTCATGGGTCAGTGCTGTCCTCACTTATGTGGCAGATAGCTCTCTCTATCTGTCTCTCTCTACCTCTCTCTGTCCCTCTCTGCACTGCTAATGCCCTCAGAAAAAGAAATGCCTAACGGAAGTCATCTGATAGTTAAAAAATAAGTAAATAAAACAAACACAATTTTGCTATAATAATGCATGTAAAACAACATGTTTGGACCAATATAGTAGAAACCCATTTACTCTGATATGAAAAGAATCCTAATTTATTCATAATTCATTGATTTAAAAAAAAAATCTAAATACCCCTCTTGCACTAAGAAAAATCACACTCAGCACTAATAAAATAACAAAATAAATCACAGTTATCTGCAAATCATAATGAATGGGTCGCTAAGATTGTTTGATTCGGTGGACGATTGGAATGTCGTCCTCGTCTGTTGATTTAACTGACACTTTAAATCAAGTAATATCACAGGAGAAATATCCACAAATCCAACTCAAAATGGGCGTAAATTCCCCCGGGCGATGTCGACCGGACTCACCGACGTGAGACAGAGTGAGGGCAACGACCGTCCACCGCCACATAGCTGTGCCGGGCGCGACGAGACAAATCCGCAAAAATTCCAAACGGCAGAGAGGGTCTCTGGGCTGAGCTTTCCCAGAATGCCCTGGGGCTCCCCGCGAACATAAGTGAAGGGGAGGCCGAAAGCTTCTGGAAGAAATTCCAGGAGAGATCAATCCACGGGGAGAGGAGAGGAGAGGAGAGGAGAGGACGTTTCACCAGCGACGCACACCGAAGCTCTGTGTGTCACACACCTGTGTGCACCTGTGCCTGTCTAACCTGTACATGCCGTGCGTACGGGGAGGAGGGGGGGGGGCCCTTCCCCAGGTGCGCACGTGAACTTTGGAACTGTCTTATCAACCTGTTCCTGTTTTTTTTGTGTTTTTTTTTTCGGGTCCCTCCCACTCTGAGCATGTACTCCACTTTCCACACCTCCTCTTCTGGACTTTCAGGTTTGGTCACATTGCTTTTGTTCACTGGAAGCCTTTTCTGGCCTTTACTAAT
Organism: Anguilla pacifica; assembly: GCA_039654925.1. Lineage (NCBI taxonomy): Eukaryota > Metazoa > Chordata > Actinopteri > Anguilliformes > Anguillidae > Anguilla > Anguilla pacifica. Next base: position 4,207,253 of record CM077284.1, read on the forward strand.
AAACAAAAAAACAAAACACGAAAGAAAGTGAAAGGAATCCTTGTGAAACTTTTTTGCACCCACGGCACCCAAACTGCGACACACGTGCCGAGTTGTGCACGTGCACGCACCTCTCTGTGCTCAAATTACGACATACTGATGCCAAACTCTGATATGGGACTGTGGGGGGGGAGAGGGGCGGTTATTCAGAAGCACCATCCCCGACTGCTGTTCCGATTTTGCGATCTTACACAAATGAGATCCTGGATGACCACTGAAGACCTGGTTCCACAGCTTGAAAATGTCCCCACAAGTAGGGCATCTCGTCACAGCTGTTATCTGTGCATCGCCCGGGGCAATATCTGATGATCTAGTTGTTATGGATACGGTCCATATATCTGATCTTTCTTGAAAATGTACTTTTTGCAGCAGCATGCGTGCATGTGTGTGTGTGTGTGTGTGTGTGTGTGGGCGTGTTTGCGTAAGTGGCTGTGGGTATACGTGTATGAACATGACTGAGTGTACCTGTGTGATCGTACACACATGTACAGTATGTGTGCACTTGTGCAATGCTTGTTTTGGAATCAGTGTCAGTGTGTGTGCATGTGCATATTTCTCTATGTGTGCCCATGTGCCCGCACACGTATGTGCGTGTTTGTATATTTGTGCATGTTTGCTTGTGTCTCAGGTGGGGCGGGGTGGGTGTGGCAGGTGGGAGGGTCCAGTAGTCAGAGCGAAGGTAGATCCAGGCCTGGGCTGGATTAATCCGGATGCTGGCTCTCTGCCTCTGAGGAGGGAGGAACAGCTGGACCAACCTCCAGCGCCCCGTCCTGCTCCCTCTCACAGCCTTAACTCTCCGATTCCGGACCATAAAATCTCACAAAAACAGCTCAAGAGTGCTGGGAGGTGTGGACAGCAGAGAGCATCCCAGGACAGGACAGCCCTCCTCCATCCCAGTAATGCTTCTCGGAAAAAGGAGGCCGATCGATTCTCGGAGGTGGACAGGACGGGCGTTGGGGGATTTTGGGATGATGAGAGAGCGGAGAAAACAGCTGACTCAGAAGACACGGAGAAAAAGTGTGGAAGAGGGACCCTGAGGAAGAAAGGTTACGGGGATGGTTGAACAGAGGCAAAGAGGTAGATAGCGATGGAGAGGAGGGAAGAGTGGAACGAAATATTCTTAAAGAGGGGATGAGAGGGTGTGTATAGAAGGAGGAGGGAAGTTTAGCCATGTTTTTTTTTGCTCGTTTGTTTTGCACTTGGAGGTTGTTGTTGATATCAGGAACATAGCATCTGAAGCAACAGAAGTTCTCTTTTACACACATACAATGTTTGATTTTGAATTTGACGTGTGAGAGAGAGAGAGAGAGAGAGAGGGAGAGGGGAGAGAAAGGGAGGTAGAAATAGACAGAAGAAGAGAGAGAATGAGAAATATGGGGAGAGAGAAAATGAGAAATAGAGAAAGAAAAGTGATAGGCCACTACATTAGGCCCAAAACAGTGAGGCCAGAGTTATGTGGTTAAGCTAGGCTAGGCTCCCAGGCGTTCAAGCTCCCATAACAGTGGAGTGGAGAGCCATTTGCCCTTCGGTCTAAGGTCACTGAACCTTTCACTGAAGCTACAAAAACAGGGCCCCACGAATCAGCGCCGAGTCTCTGGAGAACAGCGCAGCCTTCACAGGAGCCCTCAACATTTCTTGTCGGATTATTTTGCCAAGGGCGACGTTGTTATTTTTTCATTTGAGGGTTGCGTCGCCAAGAGAGTGTTGTCACGGTAACATGCTACAAGGCCCTCGCTTTTACCGCACCTTCTACTGCGCTTCACTAGCGAGCTAGCCGAGCTGCACCCGCTGCACCAACACTGGAGCGGCACACACGAAAGATAAAAAGTCAAAGTCAAAACAGTGACCTCGCCCCCCCCCCCCCCCACCACCCCACCCCCCACAAAATAAAAAATAATCACAATAATAAAAGGAGACATGTCAGGTCTGCCAGAAGGGGTGAGCACTAATCTGTATCGGTGTCTTGACAGTCTCACGTGCAACTCAAACAGTGATTTAAATCTCGCCCGTGCATTAAAGATTCAGCATTCCTCCATGGCGAAATAAAAAATCAATTTGTGCGAGGAGCTGTCTACTTTGCTCCCCGCTGCTCCTTCAAAGCCGTCGGTTAGGGGAGAGGCGGGGAGGACAATTAAATAACTAATATTTTACAGCGAAACTCTCCGAGATTGGGCCTCCGCGCGCTTATGAATTATTGAAGGGCTGGGTATCTGTGCCCTTCAAACGCTGGGCTTTGAGCTGAGGGAAGAAACTAATGTGATTGCGAGTTCCTTCGCCTTCACGTCAAATCTTGCTTTTGAGAAAAAAACAAAAAAAAAAACGATAGTTTCCTGAAAGGCACTGACAGCCTGGCTGATAACAGGAGACACACAACGCGGGATGCTTTTTACCCTCAGCCAAAACAATTCAGATTTATTTTTATTTTACGTGATAAATGTCGACAGAGCGCAGAATTTTATTTTATTTTTTTCCCTCTTTGTTTAGCGTGCCTTTAAATGTCATTGGGTACTCCAGAAATAATGTCTAAGCAGCAACAAAAACAAATAAATAAGTAAAGAAAAAGAAAAGGAGAAAGTTAGCAAGTAAGTTTGTGGAAAAGTGGACTTCATAACTTAAAATTGCGATAACCTTTCCCTCATTTCTTTCCTTTTTAAAAAACGAAACTAAAAACTTTTTCAACAAACTATCCGGCGTGTTCCTCAGAAGGCATTTTGCAGTGCTTCTGCGTCAAGCATTTAAAATTTCACGCCTCCAATCCCACCCGAATTTGGAACGTCCGTATTCACTAACCCTGTGCACGCATGCTCATTTTCACCCCCTGTTGCCGACTCGGGACAGTGAAGACAACTCGCGGTTCTCCTCCGAAACACGCGGTGTCAGGTGGAGGAGACCCAATCATACATGTGCACAGATGGCAAGCTGCGATCGCCCGAACAGCTGACAGGGGTCTCTTGAGCAATGAACACTGCTGTCGGCCATCTGAATCTCTCTCATATATCTCCCTTAGACCAGTGGTGACCAACCCTGTTCCTGATGATCTACCATCCTTAGGGTTAGGGTTGGAGTGAAAACCTACAGGGCGGTAGATCTCCAGGAGCAGGGCTGGTAATCACTGTCTTAGACAACGGTGCTGTTTGTCATGCTGAGCGTTTTCTTATTTTTCAGGAATAAGAAAGAGTAAATCACAAAATTAGAAAAGATTTTGGAGAAAGCAACACTCCCTTTCCTGCACCCGCTCCCCTCCTGGTGTTCTTTAGCTGCCAGCGCTCTTGTCATTGTTGGACAAATTAATTAGTCTTTCCATAATTAACTAGTTCCCCCCCCCTTTTCCTTTTTACACATCCCTATTGAAATGTAAATGAGAAAAGCCATAGGTAGGCTTTGAATGATTAGAGAAAATTAGACCAAAACAAAACAAATGAACAATCCCTTAGTGCTGACTCTTTTTCACACTTAATTCCAAATTCAAACAGTGAAACCAGAGTAAAGCAACAACAGCAACAACAAAAAAAAACCTTTAAAAAAAAAAACGTTTGATGGGGTAAAACTTGGGTATTGCATAAATGCGACTGAACCATAAATGCAGGGTAGGCCTATATACTGCGTATACATTAGTACGACAGAAATTGCTTCACTATAAGGGTATTAAGTGGCCTTTGTTAAAACAGTGCAAAGTACTTCTAATGAGTAGAATCTGTCACGGTGTCCTACAGAGAGAAAGCAATGCGCACGGCTCTCTGAAGATGTGACAGGAACAGATCCCGTCCAGCGGACGGACGGTCTATAGATTCAGTGACGAGGGCTTCAAAGCGGTTCTTCGCCGCGCTTAGTAGTTAAATAAAATCACTCAAAAACAAGGCCCAGCGCTGTCAGGTACCCGTCATGAAACAGCCCGTGTAACAAAAAAAAACTGTAACGACTACAAAGGGATATTTCAGTCCCGTTCCCACAGAGCTGTGTCCCCCCCTCTCCCCCCCCCCCCCCATACTGTATCTCCCTAAATCAAAAATAAATAAAGGAAATAATAAAGCTCCCTTTCTGTTTTTAGTGTGGAAGAAGTGACACCTCCTTTATCTTATGGTTCATTATAACCAGCATATGCCTAATGTATAAAAAGTAAAAAAAAAAAACATTTAAAAAGCTGAAATTGAAATCCACAGCTAAAATGAAACACCCCCCCCCCCCTTCAGAAAAAAACTCTCTTTTAGTTTCATAACAGTACATGCACTGCAAAGTCTTACCAGCCCAGATAATAGCTTTTCGTCTATGGCATTCAAGATTAATGTAGGTTTCCAAACGTATTAACATATGCGCACGTCATTGCATAATGATTCATGCAGAATTTATACAGGATTGAGCGTTTCGCCGTCTCTATGTAAACAATGGATGCATCATTTGAAGTCTTCATCAAAAGCCTTCAGCAATGCATTACGTTCAACAGTCCCTGTCACTTGTGCATATGGTTCTGCCAGCTTAATGATGACATAACGCAAAAGCATGTACATCTGCAGTACCTAATGTAATGGCAATCAAACTTCTTCTTTTCGCTAATTGCACTGATTGAATTTTTTTTAAAGTCTAAACATAACACGTTGGACGATGTGCATTGTTAAAATAAAGAGACGATATCGGTGGACTCCTGACTATTAACTGTTACCTTGGGAACTTCAAGGTCATGCTCACTGAGAGGAGGTCAAAAGGTCAATCATCAACAAACCATGTGCTCTGTTGTCCATGTTATCTCCATATATGGAAGGCCCATTGAAGACATTAGGTCCAGCCGTTCTGTTACTTGAAGAATATGGGCAATACTTATTGTACAATTTGAATGTATAGTTAACCTGCCTCCTGGTTACTTTGGTCATGTTAAGAGCTGAACTATCCCTGGCTGAGGTCACAAGGCTAGGGAGGAAAGGAGGAAGCTCATTTTTTTGATGAGAGCACATGAACGACATTACACAAATCAACATCTGTTCGCAGGTATTCCATGCACTGTATATTGTGTATGTGTGTATGTGTGTGTGTGTATGAGTGAGAGAGAGAGAGAGAGAGAGAGAGAGAGAGTGAGAGAGAGGCCAGGTCAGTGGAAAGTCAGAGAGAGTGAGAGAGAGGTTTGGGTGAGCATGACAACCATTTTTTTATTTTAATTCTTTGGCAAGTTGACCGTGGCCTTGTTTACACTAAAGTCCCACAAGGCTGGCCCATCAGATTTGTGCATGTCCGATATGCAGTCGGCCGTGCACACACGATTTACGATGCGCTGTATATCCAGTTCTGTGTGTTCAGATCTAAATCGTGTCTCCCCTATATTTCTGTTGTACCTGAAAACCAGCTCTACAAGAAGGATGCTCGAACGTTAACGTCAGAACTGGAGGAATGTGACCCAGGCTAAGCATAGAGGTGGTTCTGATTGCATTTAGACAGCTCATTATTTCTCATGGACAGACCACAATCCCAGGATTTAAACACATTTCAGACTTGTCAGGAAACCAGGTATTTGTCACCTAAACTGACACACGCAAACGGTGGGCCAGCATTTTCACTAAAATACAATGCGTTCATACTGGAATGCTGCAAAGGGCGGCAGTGTATTATAATGGATAAGTAGCTGGTCTTGTAACCTAAAGGTCACAGGTTTGATTACCGGGTAGGACACTGCCGTTGTGCCCTTGAGCAAGGCACTTAACCTGCATTGCTCCAGTATATATCCCGCTGTATGAATGGATGCAATATAAAGATATCGAGCTGTATGAATGGATGCAATATAAATGCCATGTAAGAAGTTGTGTGAGTCGCTCTGGATAAGAGCGTCTGCTAAATGCCTGTGATGTAATGCAAAGAACAGAACGTGTTCTCACAGGAAGTCTGTAAAGAATAAAATATGTTCTGGCAGATATTTCGGTATTCTTGTCAGGCAGCGCTGCTCCTATTGGGCCGTACCGCGGACGCGAGTTTCTCCACAGTCGTCTCCCTCGGTCTGGCGTTCTGACCCGGACTTCTCTCCTGTCTCACACACCATTGGGTTTGTGCATTGCCAGCACGTCAGACTTCTGCCAAACCCCCCCGCCTCCATCCCCCCCCTCCCCCCAATCCCTCCCCCCTGGCCCCCGCTGTGTGAACGAGCACCCCGATTTCACCTCGCCGGCTCCCCGGAGAGAGGGGGGATCTTTGAAGTCGGACATAATCGGAATTTCGGAGAGCTTTCTCTCGTTCCGGGGGCCCAGTCACCGCCAGAGCGACGCGCGCCGCTTCTCTCCACTTTTCTGTTTCTTTTTCTTCTTTTTCTTCTTTTTCTTCCCCCTGTTCAAATCCCTTTACTCGGAGGTCGGCGTCGCCCTTTGATGAGCAGAATTCGGAAGCGGAACGCGGTTTGGGATTCCGTGCCTGTTGCGTCAGCACGGCACGGTGCGAGAAAATGGGAGTCCTTACCGGGGGGGGGGGGGGGGGGGTCTGCACGTCGCTCCAGGCTAAGACATCAACGCGCTAAAACAGAGGCGCTGACATCACAGGGCGCTACCAACTCTGGATCGCCCCAAAATGAGAGGCCCTTCAGGTGAGATCAGGGCAGGCCGGTTACTCGGTTTTTAAAAAATCCCCATTCACACTTTAAAAAAAAAAAACGAATTAAATCCTGTTTATGATCCTGTAACTAGTCTTGTGGAAAACAGTTATCTGGGAATTGCTTTTAAAACTGTGTGCTTTTTTAAGAAATCTTCTCATGCATGAAACGCTTCCCAGTGACAACGGCTATTAAGAATTCTGAAAATCACCGTAAGCCCAGAAATTCAGCAAAGAAGGCCCAGCTGATTAGTTTGAAGTGTCTTGTTTTTCTGTTTACAGATGGCTCTAGCCAGCCTGCACAGGCATCGGGGTGATTATATAACGAGTTCAGGCTTTGAAATTCAACATCAAAGTAGTCTGACGTCTCTGACCTCTGATTTTGCTTGAGTATATGGTTAAAAATGCACCAGAATCACTGGACCTTATTGTACATCATTTTTGTACCATATAATTCAAAATCCGCTCATGAATGTGTTCAAAAATCAGATGTTCTGATGTCTTTAAGTGGCATGGTAGATTAATGGGCCTCTATGACAGCAGACTTTGGCTAAAGAAGTCTTGTGGACTCATTCTTCTACCCTAATTATGGACACAAATCTTCTTTGTGTACAGAGATCCTTTACTCTGGATGCTGTTTTGGTCTTTAAATAAAGGTTTGTAATGTTAGCTTCTGCCATCTTTTGTTCAACACCAGTTCTTTGTAATGCAAATCTGGAAACCTGAGTGGTTCAAGGTAAAGCCTGAAAAGCTTTATGTACTTTGTGGCAGTAAGTTTTTTAAGTGATGATCGATTGATCGATCGATTGATCGATCGATCTGCAAAACAGGCACAGGAATTTCTGTTTGTGTGTGCGCGTGTGTGCGTGCATACGCAGTGTGTGGGTGGGTGGGGGGTGGTTGGCCATATGTGCTTTGGAGATGAAACAGTTGACTGTTCACGCTCTGCTGAATTTGGAGGAGGAAGTTGTAGAGATAAGTTTACAAACGCTCTACAGCGAAGCGTTTCAAACCGAGAGACAGTTCGGGTTGGTTCAGCCGCAGATCGAACAGATTGGACTCGGAGATAAGCCTCCTCTTTGTGTGAACGTCCGTATCGAGAAATGTGGAGAAATGCGCTCTGTCTGCAATCCTCAGTTTCACAGAGAGGACAAAGGAAACAGGCAATGTTGTGAGAGGATAAGGGAGACAAGCAGACACATACACAGGGGGAAAAAAGTGGAACGGTAAGGAACACAAATAAACCCAATTCCCACTGTGGCTGCTCAGAGGTGGGCGGGGGGGCATGGCTCGTTTCGCCCCAGCGACCCCCCATTGATCAATTGGGCGACCGTCTTCCTCAGACAGGTGCCCAGTGTGAGCTGCGGGCTGTGGAACGAAATTAAAGGTGCAGTGGCTACGTTTGTTGTTGGCGGGGTGGAGGGGGGTGTTGGGGGTTGGAGGAGGGGAGGGGTGTGGAGGTAGAGGGGGGCTGGGGGTTGGAGGAGGGTAGGGGTGTGGAGGTAGAGGGGGGTGTTGGGGGTTTTGGGGGTTGGAGGAGGCAAGGGGTGTGGGGGTGTAGGAGGGGAGGGGTGTGGAGGTAGAGGGGAGGGGTTGGGGGTTGGAGGAGGGGAGGGGTGTGGAGGCAGAGGGGGGTGTTGGGGGTGGGGTGGGGGGGCGTGGGGGGGGAGGCAGGGAAACACTACTCCGCATGTCTCTGCCTCCCCCAGCACTGAGTTGCTTAGTGCTGCAGAGAGAGAGATCAGATAATCATCTCCGGTGACGCCATCTTGCGATAAAGCTGCACGGCGTGGAGCGACCTGTTTGAGTGCTTTTTTCTCAGGCCCTCTGGGGTCACCACGCCCGAGGTCAAGAGGCACCGGGGGGGGGGGGGGGGGGGACGAGGCGATAACATCGACGGCGCTCAAAGCGCGCTCACGTGCGGTGATGTCACGCGAGCCTTGCGGTCGTCTGCGCCCGCTGACGCTGGGCCCAGAGCCTCCGGAGCTGGGCGAGATTGCTTCACTCACACAAACCCGGGGAGCCGCTCGATGTGTTCCCCGCTGCTAGCGCACGCCCCGTTAGCCTAGCTTCGGCCGCGCCTCGACGGCGCTGCAGTGCGTAGCTCAGCGGCTGGATCTGGGCCTCGTTTCCCAGGGCTTGCCAGGCTCCAGGTCGGGCTCCTCATCCAAGGAGACACTACATAGTTCACACGCCTGCTAAAACTACTACACTACTCACTCTGAATAGTCACATCTGATTTCACTGGTAGATTTCACTGATTTCACTGGCAGATTTCACTGATTTCACTGGCAGATTTCACTGATTTCACTGGTAGATTTAACTGATTTCACTTGCAGATACTATACCATTGATTTCACTGGCAGATTTAATTGATTTCACTGGCAGATACTATACCATTGATTTCGCTGGCTCAGTGCCTACGGGACCTTTCCGTGTAGTGTTTGCATGTTCTCCCCGTGTCTACATGAGTTTCCTTTCCTGGGTAATCCGGTTTGCTCTCACAGTCCAAAGACATGCAGGTCAGGTTAATTGGACAGCCTAAATTGGCCACTAGTATTTGATTATGTGTTTTTATTTATTGAATAAACAAGAAAATAATAATTAATAATTCAAAAAGACAATCTTATGATGCCCAAGAAGTTATACAATTCTTTGCTCCACTCTTCAGTTTAAGGACATTTTCATAATGTTACCCTTTTTATTCTGGACCATTATCATAACCGCAAAAACAATATCTAACTCTTACCACTGCGCCATGTGACCAGGTGTAAGTTCACGGCTGCGTTTGGTTCTGACAAACGGAAGCAGATAAAATTTTTTTTCCTTCTTTCAGAACAGCTCTCACGGTTCCACTTCCCTGTTTCAAACGAACACAATGAGGACAAAGCAGCGCTCCTGAAAGTATAAACAACCAGGGGGTTTCGTTTATTCAGAGCCTATTTACAACACAGCGGCCTATAGAGGAGGGGGAAAGGCCACCGCAGCCGCTGACAATGCCTGGGTGACGCACGGCGTTCGCTGCCAGCACAATGCTCACCACACACACAACTGCTTCAGCATCTCGCTTCACATTGGCTTTTTTTTTTAAAGATTATTTTTTTTAAAACAGCTTTAAGAGTCAGGTGGACAGTCAATGCTGAGGTTTAGTTATTGCTGTTGGGTTTGATGTTTCCTTTGCTCACAGTCCGTACAACCCCTATGCCCCATCCAGACCCCAATGCCCCCCTCCCCCCCCAATCCTGGTGCTCTTTTCTGAACCAGGAAGTGCATGCCAGTTCCAATAGCCACTCCCATCCCTCCTCACCTTGGACTCAACGGCATAAATAACCTTGAGCAGCAGCGTTACTAAAACCCCTTAAATAGCCCCAGCAGCATGTTGGGGGGGGGGGGGTAGGTGGAGGAGGGTGCATTGCATTACATTACATAACATTACATTTATTTGGCAGACTCTTTTATCCAAAGCGACGTACAAAAAGTGCATTTCATGGTCATAGACAACTACAAAGCACAGGTTCAGTAAGATACAATACTTATTTTGTACAGCTATTTCTAGCCAAGAACACAGTTTAGTTCACACAGTGAACACTATTCAGACCTAACCTCTGCAAAGCCAACTAGGCAGAAGCGACAGTTTTAGGACAAATACAAATTACCAAACAGTGCTGGGATGGGGCACCATGTAACAAGTGTCATAAAAAGGGGGGGGGGGGGTGGATTTAGAGTGAAATGTACAGCGTGGTGGTAGTTAGTCTAGGTATAGTCTGAAGAGATGAGTCTTCAGGCCACGGCGGAAGACGGGTAGTGAGGGGGCGGTTCAGAGAGGGACGGGGAGTTCGTTCCACCACTGGGGAGCTAGGGTGGAGAAGCTCTGTGATCCCTTTGGTTGGGTGGGAGGGGTTACAAGGCGGCCTGCTGCCGCAGAGCGGAGTGGTCGAGCAGGCACGTAGGATCGAATCATGTCCTGCAAGTAGATGGGGGCTGTCCTGTTGGCTGCAGTGTAGGCAAGGGTCAGGGCTTTGAACCCGCGGTTGCGGTTGCCATGACAACATACCTCCAGTAAGCCTTGGTGGGGCGGGTCGTACTCCGCACCCTTAAAAGCGATGGAGCACGGAGCTGTACTGCAGGGCTTTTCCTAGAACTTCCAAAGATATTTCGATATTTTTTTTTCCGCAAAAAAAAAAAAAAAAAAAACGAAATAAATGAAAAACATAAACTGTCCTTCAGAACTGAGTAAGGAAGCTAAATTGGTTCAATAAAAGCAGATGATTGCCTGAATGAAGCACTTTGGGGTCTGTCTGAGACGGAAAACCTGCAGGCCGTGAGGGGGGGGCTGGGGGGGGGAGGGGGGGCTGGGGGAGTCAGCCTATCGCAGGGGGAGCCCTGTTTACTGAGCTTTCAGTTCAGACCACAGTCTATCATCCTCAAATTCGGCAGATTTCTACTTTATCTGGGTGCTTAACCTTAGCAGTTCTGCCTCATCAAAAATCCAACATGGCACCGCTCTCTTACTCCTGATAGTCTGTTTCAGTGACTGTGGACTGACACACTGCAATCAATGATTCATTCCATACGTACAGTAGGAAGGCTGCTACTGCACACACACACACACACACACACACACACACACACATGCATACACACATACACATGCACACCCACGCACACGCACACACACCTACACATACACACATGCACACGCATTTACACATACACACACACATATACACACACATGCATACACGCACACACACACACACACACACACACACATGCATACACACATACACACACACGCACACGCACACACACCTACACACACACACACATGCACACGCATTCACACACACACACACACACACACACACATGCATACACACATACACATACACACACACACGCACACATGCATACACACACACACACGCACGCACATACACACACACACGCACACGCACACACACCTACACATACACACATGCACACGCATTCACACATACACACACACATATACACACATGCATACACGCACACACACACACACACACACACAGGCTGCCGGACTGAAACCAGCATTTTTAATCTCTTGTTTTCAGACAGTACTGGAACTGGGACAGAGGAGAAGAATGAGGTGCTTGGAACAGGTAATTGAACACAAAAAAGAACAATAATAAAAAACAAAACAAAACAAAAAACTAAATGTCAGAACAAGAGAAGCAGAAGTGTGAGATAAAGAACTTTATTTGACAACAATCCTGGACATCCGAGCTGAGTTTACACGTGACTGCTTTCAATGCTTGAGAAGGTAAGCATAGTGACATCACTTCCTGTTAGAGTTCCTGCATTGTGCTCCAGTGATTAGAACAATAATAATAACAATATGAACTGTCAGAAAGGAAGAACAATGCAGAACCGTTGTCATCACTTGTTCAATTTGCTTTAACAAGTGAGGAAGAAAATCTCAGTGGACCCAGTCTCTGTTCAAGCCAGCCAACGACAGGTCTTTGAGCAGTCAGGTTAGAGGCTCCATTTTTGAGTCTTGTAATTTTTCATGTTGTGGGGGGTGGGGGGGGGGGGGGGGGGAATGAGGGGGGGAGGAATCTCGGCATGTTTACACAGCGAAAAATCTCAGATGACACAGCAGTGTTTCAGTGACAGGTCCAATATAAATGGGCTTGAAGCGACACACGGGCTCCAGTGCGTCACACGGCTCTGACTTACACGCCCGATTACTGTTCCTCTCCAGGGGGGCGTGAGCCCAACACAGCGACCCGCATCAATTAAAGACCCGCCTGATGATGCCCACCTCTCATCCATCACACCTGGGCCACACCTTAGGGGAGTTCCCCTGCAGGTTCCCAATCAGGATCCGTCAGTCACAGGCCTCCACTGAAACGGCATTGATTAATAATGGTGAGGGATTGTATCTGAGAGGTTACGGGTTCAAATCCCAAGGTGGGGACACTACCATTATTTTAGTTTATTTCTTTTTGTTACTTTTAAAGACCTCAGAGGAAACTCACAGAGCCCAGAACAAAGATTGTAAACAGCTAAAACCTAAATCCCTCCAAAAAGAAAAATATACCCATGAACAATTTTTTAAACCACACAAATATTTTTTTTGGTTTATGGGACACTACCATTGCACTTCAGCTTTGAGTAAAAGTACCTCAGTTAATATTCAGCTGCATGAATGGTTTGCTGAAATGAGTGCGTAAGAGCTGTGAGAGTTACTGTAGAGGAGATGCTAAATGCCTAAATGTAAATGAAATATTCTTGGCAGAGGCCCTCTCTCTGTCCCTCTCCCTCTCTCCCTCTCTTTCTCTCTCTCTCTGCCTAGCTCCCGCTCTCCCTCTCTCTCGCTCTCTCTCCCTCTCTCTCTGGCTCACTCCCTCTCTGTTTATTTTTCTCTCAAGGTGTGTGAGAGGTGGGTTCATCCCCATCAGGGGTCAGAGGTCATTAGTTTTGACAGGGCTTCTCTTTCACCACAGTGTCCCCGTTCCTGTTTGTGTTTTTCCCCAGGGGCCCAGGAGAGATGAAGTCCTTTTAACCGGAGTCGTTCACACCGATATCCGTCCCCTCACCACATGGAAAACAAACCTGAAGCCCGGAGTTTACCGATAGAAAAGATGAGTCCACCCATATCCTGTGTCTCCTCTCTGCAATCTGAGACAGGAACTTTTTTGCGCATTCTCCTCTGACAATAACACAAGCTCTGTTCTCAGGCTGACTTATTTTCCAAAGGATCCCTTATTCTACTCAACAGATAATTTTCCTATCCCCATTACAACTACTTTCTGCACGACATCTCATTTTGCAAATGGCTGTGATCATTTTCACTTCCTGTGTTGTTGTTGTGTTGCTCAATGGGAGCAAATCTGTGTCAGAATGTCACACCAAACTTATTATTATTATTTTAGTAACACAGTCATCTCCATAATCTTCCTGGTGCATGCAGGTCAGACATTTTCCTTATATTATTTATCCCTCCAATGCATGCATTAGATATTTTGTACATTCACACAAACAAAATGAGTCTGTGTGAAAAAGGCTAGCATTTGCTTATTGTCACTAGTTGGTGGTATCCTCGGTGTGCAGATTCTGACCTGAACAGAGTCGCGATTTTCTAATCAGCTGAATACAATTTCTGAGTTTTTAAAGGGCCAAAGGTGTGACTCAAGCCCCATTCGGCTAGAGCTGAATAGCCCTGCTTGTAGTTCTGAATCCGATCTGTATAACAGTAACCTGACACAGGAGGAAGCTGAAATAATGCATTTCATACTTTGGCACCAAGGAACAAAAAAATAAATGAAGAAAAAAGTCATTAAAAATTGGGTTTGGTTGTTGCTGCACTTTAAATGGGGGGGGGATCCTAACCATTGATGAATGCAGTTGTGATAGCGTCAATACTTATTGTGAGAAAAAAAGAACACAGCCCGATTAGCCTAACTGCAGCAAGCCGAACTTCAGCTGGCGTGCCAAAGGTTGTGTTGACAGTGCAAAGCTGTAGCCCTGCATATAAAATAAGGACTTTAACCCTTTAAGGTGTGAGATCACAAACATGTGATTACCTAGAATGTTCTAAACTGAAGATTCTAACGCCGATACAACATTCACGACTGGAAATTGAAAGATTGTGCATGTCTGATATGCAGTCGTCCATGCACACACAATTCATAATGCACTGTATATCGGTTCTGTGAGTTCAGATCTAAATCGTGTCTCCCCTATACTTCTATTGCACCTGACAACCAGCTCTACAAGACAGATGCTCAAACATGAATGTCAAAACTGGTGGAATCTGACCCAGGCTAAGCATAGAGGTGGTTCTGATTGCATTTAGACAGCTTATTATTTCTCATGGCCAGACCACAATCCCAGAATTTAAACACAGATTTGTCAGGAAACCAGATATTAGATATTTGTCACATGACCAGACACACGTAAACAGGCCCTGTATCTTTGTAATCCTCCTGGGCATTCTTAAAGAAAATATATGCTCACTGAAAGTTTTTACCCGTTTAAGGTGCAAGATCCCAGACATGTGATAAGAACGTTCTTCACTTGAACGTGCGGAGGCTGCTGTAACAACAGAGTTCTGGAACACTGGCTTTCTGAAATTTGAAAAGAAAAAAAAAAAACAACATTCCAAAAAAACCTGATTTTCAAACGGTTAAACTGCCAAAGGGTCGCACTGACAGAGCCCGTGCGCGCTAGCATTTTGAGCGCGCTACTCTCGCGGCTACGCTGATTAATGAACGTAGCACTGGCTTCTATTGAGAGACTTGCTCACAAAAACACACCTTGATTATCCGAACCGCTGGAAGCCGAAACGAAGGCTAACGTGCGAAAGGCTCGCGGGGGCTGCGGATCGCTGTTGTTTGCATTGTCAGCAACACGCACCTTTAGCCGCAACGCACGCAGGGCCTGTCGAGCACGAGCCGGCGCGGTGGATGGAAGCGGCTCGGCGATCCGTTGAGAGACTTTCCTAATGAAACACGGCTTAATCACTCAGAGGGAGCCACGGCCGCCGGCAGGGGGTAGGCCTGTGGGGGGGCGGGTGGGGCGGGGGGGGGCGGGGTGGCGGGAGGAGAGGAGGGACGTCGCGGTCTCTCATCCGCGATGACGACTCGGGGAATGTGGTGGGGGAGCCGGGCGTACAGCGGCTAGCCTTACCGCTAACGGCGTCCGATCTGGAGAACGCACTTCGCGCCTGAATCTCTGAACGACTGGGACCTGGCGGAAGCCCAGGCCGATGGGGGGGGGGGGGGGGGGGGGGGGCAGGGCGGGGGGAAAGGGGGGCAGGGGGGGTCTGCCAAACCCATCTGGCCCCGAAGCCTGCCAGACAGGAGTAATCGAGCCCAGACAGAGTGCCCATGCAGGGCTCCAGTGAATAATTACAACAGCGCTAATGACGATGACAGCGAAGCAGGCCCCTGGCTGGCTCGAGATGAGACAGCTGAGCAAGAAAGAGACTGGAGCCTCTGTGGTCCTGTCTGATGGAGGCAGCGCACTTTTAAATCAGGATGGCGACAGTGGCAGCGGCCATTTCAAGAAAAACGCTAGTCTCTGCTGCTTAGTAAAAAAACAATACATACATTGGTTTGAGGTGGGGGGGTGGGGTGTCATGCTCTAAATACAATGAAGTTAAAGTTTGGGTGACCTCGAGCATCTGTGAACCTAGCTACACATGAAGACAGAGACCCCCCCGCCCCCCCTCCCCCCTCCCCTTCTGCAATGGAAGAAGGCCTCCATCAGACAAGACCACAAATGAGGTGTGGGTGTCCAGCGTAAACAAGCCTTTTGTTTAAAAACAAAATGGAACCTTCAACCCATTCCACCCCCGGAGTCCGATCTGCTTTTTGGTCCTCTGATAACGCACCGCTCTTTCATTTTGGCCCTGCCGTCCTGAGAAAGGAACTTTCTAAAGAAAATCTGACTCAGCGATAACGGAACAATGAGAAAATTGTTATTGCTTTACAGATAACTTTACAGACTCTTTACAGGCATTAATGCATTTACAGCCTTCTTAATTCAGAGCCAGTCACAGATTAGGGCAAATTAATAAGGGTATAGATGAACAACAGTACAGATATGATTCACATAACCATAACTATGAGTTCTGAACCTTGTTCAATACAGTCATTTGGAAAGCACTTTCAACGTAATATACGAATAAATAGGGCTTGCAGTGGAATTTTGATCTCATTCTACTGCTACTACGACATCACACTTGTTAAAACCAGATGTGATAGGGCCACAATATCGTCATAATGTCTGCAGCAAATTTTACTATAGACAACAAATGCATTAATTATGACAGTGTGATGACATTGGTCATAATCACCAATACGCTGTTATGTCTGGTTATGACAGGTGTTATGTTGTGCTTATGACGGTGTTATGCAGGCCTTATAATGCATAGCACAAGGACAGATGGACCAGTTCAGCGGCTATGTTGTATAAAACAAGTCACGGCAAACATTTGTCATGCACCGGGGCAGAGACGGTGATGAACTGAAACAAGCTGACAGCAGAACTTTTTTTCTCAAACAAGCGTCAGCTCCTGTAATCGAAACTGACTGAAGGTCAATGCATTCTCGTTAGAGCCAGAAGGCAGTCCGGGTCCAGGTAGCGGAGGTACAGGGGGTGAGTCCAGGTTGCTGATCCTCGAGAGAAGGGGGGGGGGGGGGGATGGGGACAGGTACAGCCAATCCTGGGCAGCAGTAGGACCTGCTGTTTTTTTATTGTTACTCAGACGCTGATTGATTATACTGTTAACTCGCTCCACTCAGCAAAACGTGAACATAAAATCAACTCTGAGAGGATATTTCGGACTCCATTTTAATAGAGTTGCTGTAATCCTTAATGGATTAACACATGGGCTTTTTTAAAGGCCTGTGGGACATTGCACATATTTTACATGGTGCCAAAAGAACAGTATCTTGTCAGAGAGAGAGAGAGTGTGTGAGAGAGAAAGAAGTACTGAGGGAGAGAGAGAGAGAGAGAGAGAGAGAGAGAGATATAGAAGTACCGAGGGAGAGAAAGAGAGAGACTTGGGTTTTGCATTCCTTTATGTAGGTATTTAGCATGAGCCTGAATATTTGGGAAATACATGGGCAACGATTTATTTAATAAAGTTTAATTTCCTTCAATTTCTACATTGTTTTCCTGTAATAAGAACTAACAGCTGTAGTGCCTTTATTTTATACAGTTATGTGATTCCACCTTAATTTAAAATGGTTCAACTTGAAAATAAAATGCAAGTCGTCACTTACTTCTGAACACAGAAGGATAAAATTGCACAGATTATTACCGATCTGCAAAAAAAAAATTCTGCGCGTTGTTAGAACTGCTTAGTGTCTGCCCTGTTGATGAAAGAGGATTATGAGACTGTCGACAAAAAATTGTTTGAAATTGTCAGAAAAACCGACACGAATTATTCGCATTACGTACGACAAGTATGTGAAATGTTTTTTTATTATGTCATTTTTAAAAATAGGTTCAATAGGTTTGTGTATTGTTGTTTAAGTGGGTTTCACGGTGTGCCGCGATGCTAAATCTCAGGACCGGGCCGATCGCAGAGGGCCGGGTTTTTAAGGCGAATCCAGGGAGCCATTATTTAAAGCCGCAGCAGCTGACAGCCGACGGGTGGGGAGATGGATTGGCGTGGCTCTCCAAATCTCTGTGAGCAAATATCACTCATCCATCTGCGACGTCGAGACTGTCATCCTGTCAGGAGGAGGCGAGCATAGAGCAGCTGGCTGAGAGATGAGAGGTGAGCGCTGGCTCTCTCTCTCTCTCCCTCTCTCTCTGTCTCTCTCTCCCTCTCTCTCTCTCACTGACCATCCAGCGCAGCGCGGCCTTATCAGTATGCACACACTCACACACACACACACTCATACACACACACACGCACACACTCACGTATGCACCTGTGGCTCAGAATCATTAAATACCCCAACCCCCCCCCCCCCCCCCCAACCAGTCTAAACCAGCATTTGCCCCCCCAGCAAGCCCCAATCCCCTTCACCAAACAGTCCACACCCGCCCCCGCCACCCAAGCCCCAATCCCCTTTACCGAACCAGTCCACACCAGCCCCCACCCCCCAAGCCCCAATTCCCCTTCACCAAACAGTCCACACCAGCCCCCACCCCCCAAGCCCCAATTCCCCTTCACCAACCAGCCTACACCAGCCCTCCCCCCACCCAGTCTCACCCCCTGAACCCTTTCCACCAGAGCTCCTCTCTTAACACAACAGACATTCGGGCAAATGGGTTATCGACATTCCGTAGCTCAGGAGGGTCCATGGGGAGTCATGGATTATTTCCTCGTTTTTTCTTTTAACCCTCTTCCTGGGGGGGGTGGGGGGGGGGGGGGATCACACGTCCCGTATTTACCGTACCGGTTTCTGACTGCCCGATCGTGCGAGCGCAGACCCGGGGAGCTCAGAGAGCGAGAGCGCTCCCGCCGTTAGCAGCAAAGATTGAGCTTTGATTGGTCCGTCTCCTCCGGGGTCCCGGGGGGGGGGGGGGGGTCGCGGGCGGGGGGGAGATTGGGGTCGCGCTGTACCCTTGACGCGACGCGGTCGTCGGAATGAAAAACGAAGGCCGAGCAATGCCGATTCAGCGTTCCGCCGCTGCGTGCAGGAGCTCACCGTCGAGGACAGGAGTGTATCCCCGAAGGCCAATGACAGTGCTCTCCGCATCTGGGCTCAGTCTCTCCTTCCTTACGCATCAGCTTGAGAGAGTGCAGCATCTGCGTTTGTTTTTGGAATTCTGCATTTGAGATTCTCTTATGGGAATCTCTCTTTCTCTGTATGTCTCTCTATCTCTTTTACCCTTCCCCTTTCTTCTCTTTCCCTCTCTCACTCTCTCTGTCTTTCTCCCTGTCTTCCTCTCATCCACTCTTTCTTTCTTTCTCTCTCTCTCTCTCTGTCTTTCTTTCTATATTTCTCCCATCCACTCTTTCTTTCCTTCTTTTTCTTTCTTTCTCTCAGTTCAATCCAATTCAATTAAACTTCAAGCTTTATTGGCATGAGAAAACATTACGTTTTGTATTGCCAAAGCTCACATTGAAGAAAACATGCATTTGACACTGAGCAACACAAAAGACTAGAAACAAATGAACAGACATCTCTCCTTCACTCAATGGGCCTCATTCACAAAAAGTTTCTGTTTGTAGCCATGAACAAAGACAGATAAGAAAAAAATAATGAGCGTTGAAATATTCTTGGAAACATTCTTACGCACAGTTTACGACCATATATGATCTTACGCATGTTTTGTGAATGAAGCCCAATGTCTCTCTTTCCCATCCACTCTCTCTTGTACTTTCTGCCCCTCTACCCTCTCTCTCTCTCCATCTTTCTCTCTCTCTCTCTCTCAGTTTCCAGATTTCAGGATTAATTAATGGTGAGCAGACCCAGAACAAACACAAACGCACGCACACACACACACGCGCACACACACACACATACACACAGAGGTTGTCTCCTACCGCATCGCTGACCAAGGTTACCACAGATCTCCCTCTCTAATGTCCCTAATCTGAGTGGCCATGTTTGTTTTATTACCCCTGTCACTTCCTGTCCAGCCCCTCAAGCCAATGAAAAAACAACAACAGCAACAACAAAACGCCCAAACACAGTTTTCAACACGGGGAAATCAAATCCACAGCGGGGAAAATCTACCGAGGAATAAAGGTGGCGCTGCTTTCTGGTAACTTGCTGGCAAAGGTGCTGTCAAATATTTCCAGTCACAGCAATTTATTGGAATGAATAATTATAAACAATAGATAATTGCCACATACAGGGCATACCATAAGACGTGGCTGGGTGGAGAGCTCGTCTAACAGCGCATTAACCTGCTTTTGATTGACTCATTGTCACTGGTTTTGTGAACGGGGCGTGTCGCCCCTGAGGTCCAACGCATTACGTCACTCCAAAGCAACGTCACTGAGCCACGCTTGGCGGGAATGTAATTCCTGCGCGGTGATTGGTCTGTCCACCTGTCAGTCTTCTGTCAAAACGGATGCAAGGATGGGTGTGCCCTCGCCTCAGAGGAACAAGACCGCACAAAAGTATGCAGTACGTGCACACGCAGCGATTAAAGGTCAAATTATAGAAAGAACTTGAATAACCCTTAGAACCGTTGCTAGGCAATAAAAACATTATTGACCGAGTTCACTCAGGCACTCGATAGGCAGCACTAGTCATAGATGAACACAAAAGCTTCCAGCTTACCTCACCTGTTTATCACCTTCTGGAATTCCTGATGCGTACCTAGTTCTTTCGAGAATATTTTTGCTTTCCATGCCCCTTTCCTTTTTACCAAAAACCTCCCATTTAAAAATCACCCCTGGGGGGTGATCTCAGTGGCCTAGTTTTCCACCTTCCACTTGACAACCAAGCCAAGGGAAAAAACTGCAAACAGCACCAGTAAACAAATTCTACAGCTCACATCTTTGTTCTTGTCTTTGTGAAACAGCCTTCATATCCTTAAAAAAGTTTCACAGTTTTGACTTGTCCTTGCATCCCTGAACGGTCCTGTCCTGCTGTATATCGACATTTGTCAAATTGCTGCACGAATACAAATAATAACATGAAATTTACAAGGCCCCCCCCAAATTTTTTGGGAGTCATTTGCCTTCTGCTCGTTGTCCTAGCAACTACAATGCCACAATAAACGGCCTGATCTTTAAGCAGCGTGGTGCCCTCAGAGGACAAATTGTTGAGAAAGAGTTTTTATTTTCGTCCTCTTGTCAGCGCTGGCAGGATTATCCGATACTCGCCGCTCGTAAGGAGGAAATGAGCGGGGAGCTCGGAGGATAGAAACGTTTAATCAATTTCACGCATCCTTCAGTTGCTTTTGTTTTTTTCCCGCCATGGGGGGTTGGGGGGGGGGGGCGGGGAAGGGGTGTGTTTTAAAAAAGCTCCACACACAGCCCTGTAGGCAAGCAGCTGCCTGGCATGAACCAAATTTTAAAAATAACCGTTTTTTTTTTTTTCTTTGCTTCTTTCCTTCTTTTATACGGCCGTCGCGATTGGACGGAATCCAATCCCGGCGCGCGGTTTTAAAAAAAACGCACGCCTGGGAAAATTCGGGACGGCTTTGATCAACGAGCGCGAGCTCTGCCCCCAGGGAGGCGTGACGCACCGACGCGGCGTGTGGCGGAAAGAAAGAGGGAAGGAGAAAGATAAAGAAAGAGAGAGCTAAAAGAAGGCTTCAGAAGACGACGGGTCCACGTCTGGTATCGTGCGCTGCCTCCGAACAGCAGCAGAGAGAATCTACTCCAGTACAGAGAGAGCAACGCTGGGGCTGAGAATCACTGGTTGGTAATGAGAGAGGGATCGAAACAGCACTATATATATATAACATGTTTACGTATACAAATTCATGTAGGTGGTTATAACACGTATACTACATTATTATAGACAGTTATAACACATGTAACTACCTATGAATGAATGAATGAATGAATGAATGAATGAATGAATGAAAGTTATATATATGTATTACAACTGCAGCGTTTGCCTCCTGCTGCTGTTATCTTTGAAATTTTGATCTTATATGATAGATATAATTATTGATCAATGCGTTTTTGGATTCAGACGCAATAAAACAATGGCAGCCGTGGTAAAAGGTTCTTCCAGCATGTAGTCATGTTCAAGGCGCTGGACACATGACCAGAGAGATGTTTACTTGATTTAATAACTTTTTCGTGATCACAAAACTCACCAAACCCTGCTGGCAATGAGGGAGGTAGTAAACCAATACTTGCATACACCTGTAAGGCAAAGTTAAGAACAGGTAAGCATTTCATGATTTCTGAGCCAACACCTCAAGATTGTCACTGAGCTGCCACTAATATGATCAACGTGAACATTGACTGACTGACCATGTTGGTCACAAAGCTACACCCTAAACTGACCACAGGAGGATGGGTCTCCCCCCCTTGAGCCTGGTTCCTTCCGAGGTTTCTTCCCATCTGCCACAAGGAATTTTTCCTTGCCACTGTTGCCTTAAGCTTGCTCCAGTGGGGGTTTAGGCCAGGGTTGTCTGTGAAGCATATTGTGACAATTGTTTGTAAAAATGCGCTATATAAATACATTTTGATTTGATGATCTGATTTGATTTGATTCAAGGGATGGATCGGAATTTGCACAGTGGAAAGGGGAAAAACGCTTCTGGAAATGATACTCGCTTTGGGACGCCATCATCAGACCTGATGAGAAAGGAAGCAGCCAGCATCTGACGGGGGGTGGGGGGGGGGGGTCACGTACAGTAATCCGCGCGGTTTTTAGAATTCTCCCCCAGGAGGGGGCGGGGAGGTTCCACGGCGCAGAAAGAGGCTTTTAGCGGGCGATATAACGCGATGTGTCAGCGAAGCCCCGCCATCTTCCAGACGCGATTCTCCTCCGGATGCTGCAGACATTAACTCCACACGGCCTCGAGCGCACCGGAGGGGGGAGAGCCAATCTTAAAAAAGAGAGGGATCAGCAATTCTGAGTATGTATAGAGGAGAGAGAGAGAGAGAGAGAGAGAGAAAGAGAGAGAAAGAGAGAGAGGGGAACATTTTTATCAAATCTCTCTCTCTCTCTCTCTCTCTCTCTCTTTATCTCTCTGTTCAAGAAGAAATTGAGAATCTGTCAGGTGTCATACGGTGTTATTACTGGTTCTGGTCAAATTATTCATGGTCCAGTCTTGCAATATCCAGTTTGGCGTTTTTACAAAGGCTGGTTTCACTTCCCACCCCCAAAGCGTAATTTTTTCAGTTTTTATTGTTTTGTTTTATTTTAAGAAGTAAAAAAAAAAAGAGTAAGAAGGCGTGCAGACAAACAACAACCTCACACGCATAAATAACACAAGAGGACCTTTATCTCTCTTCTTGTTTATCTTTTTCTTTTTATTTGGCCCCGCTTTGAGGCGACGCGTGAGATGGTTCCCCCAGAAATCTTCGTCTCAGCCTTTGCCTTAAGGTACGGTGCGGAGGACGAGGGGTCCCGCCGAGGTGCCAGCGACACTCTGCTTTCCAAAATGAGAGAGGTTCTAAAGAATGAGGAGCGTGCCTCTCTTTCGTCCTGAACAAACACACTCCATTTCCCCCTCTCGCTCTCTCCAATTCAAATATGCTGGGTTTGCATTGCGGGACTTTCCCTTGTGTTTCTAAAGCAGTAAATAAATATATGGAGACGTTAAAAAATCCACCATGAGACAATGAGTAAGCCTCACCCTCTTGTTCACACACACACACACACACACACACACACACACACGCACGCACACACACACACGCACACATCATGCCTTGAAAATAATAACTTTTTTCCACCGTCTCTCTCTCTCTCTCACTCAAATGTGTTTCATTTGCATGACAAGTAAACTTGTCTTGCAGAAGTATTGAGATGCATAAATGACAAACAATGCCTCCCTCTCCATCTCTCTCTCCCTCTCCCTCTCTCTTTCGCTTCAATTTATATTCAATGGTACTTTACTGGCACGACTGTATATAAACAATATCACCAAAACAATTCACAATTATACAATTAATAATAACACACAAATAATATATAATATACCCTGCGCAAGGCAGGGCTGGGGGTGGCCACTGCTCACATGGTGAACAGACAGGGGAAACAACAGGAAAGCTTGATTTACTGCCTTCTGTTGGTCAACAAACTCTAACGCAACAGAAATAAATAAAATTAAAGAAAAACGGCCAATCTGGCCACCTTTCTCTCATCATTGAGGCAGTATTACCAAAGTCTGTTATTCTGGGTTAAAATTAGCAGCCTATGGAGGGGTCGAAGACCCAGTAATAGGTCACATTTCAGCTCATGTTGGGGATCCAATTGTGACTGGCTGCTATTAAAAGAATGGTTTGTAATGTTACAGTAGATTTACCTTTTGGATTTAGTAGCCATTTTTATCCACAGCAAGCTGCACACATCACATTTTCACACACAATCCATTTATATGGCTGGATGTGTTACTGAAGCTATTTCAGTTAAGAATCTTGTTTGAGGGTAGAACAGCAGTGACACAGCCAGGAATCAAACCAGCAACATCTGAGCTATGGGGAAAAGGTCTCGAACCACTACACTATGCTGCCCCCCTCTTCTGCTCTGATACTTGTTTGTCTTCTGCCAGTTTGTATATTTTTGCATATGTCCACATCGCCAACACAAACCCGAACGGAGGATCTACAGAGAATGAATAATAAAAAAAGAATGAATCATTGTGTTTATATAGCACTTTTCCGAACGCTTGAATTGCTTTTAACGAGATGCGTGGGAACGCACCTCACCCTCACCAAAATGAGATTGTGCCCTGCCATGAGAAAACACTCACAAACAGACTTCCACACAGTAAAAAAAACATATTCCCCGCAGAGGGCGAGGAACTTTAATATCAAGACACGCTTTTCACTCTCTTTCTCAAAAAACGAGGACGATCATGATTTGTGTGCGTGCAAAGGATAGGCTCGCTGGTTCACGGGGGTTGCTGCTGTTTTTCTGCGTTTTTGGATGCCCCTTGTGCAGTAATCCGTGAGCTGTCTTCTGAATAAAAATTTTAAAAAACGGAAGTTTGACAGGTCTTTCATTTCCCTGTTAACTGGGATGGAGGAGAGCTCCGCTGTGGGAGAGAGCCTTTCTCCTCGGCTCACGGAAAGCGGATCGGAACGCCCGGTTGCATTATGAGTCGAGGCCTGGTGCAGGTCCTGTATCCACCCTATTACGTCTGAAGACCTGACCACAGATCTGATCCCAAAACCGCTGTCTTGAATTTTGATTTGTGGGAAGAACAAGAACAGTTTTACCAGTACTGGCATATTTTTTTCCGCATCTCTGACTACTGAGTTTGATGGATTGAAGCAAAAAAAAAAAATACTGAAAAAATGTAGGGTCTGGTCAGCACGTTGCTAAGCTACTAAATATGTTATTAAAGTGAATATATGATATTCTAGATTGTTAGCAGTGTGAAAACACTATTACTAAGCTACAACAATGCTATAAATGTGCTATTAAACAGAATATGTGTTGCATTGTTTGCAGTGTGATGCATTTAATAACAAATTTATAACACTGTTGTAGCTTAGTAGTGTAGTTCTCATGCTGCAAACAATGCAGAATATATTCTGTTTAATAACACATGTATTACACTGTAGTAGCTTAGCGATGTAGCTCACACTATTGCTAACAACTCAGAATGTGTGTGCGTGTGTGTGTGTGTGTGTGTGTGTGTGTGTGTGTGTGTTTTTTTTTTAATTGGTTATTTTCAACAGAATCTGGATCAGGCAAAGTTTCAAGAAACTTTTGTGCTCTACTACAAGTTTTTACAATGCAGACACATTTTCAAATTAGTTTTTATTCAGCTGCTACTGATTGTGAATTTTTATCATCCTTGAACTATCTGAACTGTTCGTGAAGAAAAAAGGAACAAATTCCTGTTGCGTTTAATTGTTAGTTAAAGTGGAAGAAAAATGTTGATTGCTTCCAAGCCTTCATTTGACATTTGTTTCTGTCAGAAATCAGAAATGTACTTCCTGGCTTTGATTTTTAACTTCGACACAAGACTGTGAAGTGGGAGATCAAAAGAGGAAACGTCATCTTTCATGAGGCTCTGTCAAGAAAAAAACCCCATCTTCCATAGTTATCTTCCGATCTAATTATGTTTAAGCTGCGCTCTCTTTTATATGGAAAATATCAATATATATTCACTGACAGCTACGGCTTTTAAAAAAGAAGTATTCCTACCCACTGTATTACAAACCACAAAAACTTCACACGCAGTGAACAGTGACTAATTTTAGTGCCTACTGCTTTAAGGGAAAACAGACCAAAAGTGCCGATTCACGAAACATTTCCGTCAGAGAGGTGACAGGTGTGTGGATGATTGCATCCAACCGTGAAATTGCAATTGTAAAAAAAAAAAAAGAATCTGGAAAGGTGCGTGCAAAAACAGAGTGGAGTTCACAGATTTACTGTCCAGTCTCACCTGAGGTTGGCCCTGGAAGTTTAATGGGGGCGGGGGGGGGGGGATTGGGGGGGGGGGGGGGGGGGGGCTGATGCCTTCCCCCTAGGTGAACCTTCGGGAGATCCCAGGTGTCGTCCAGCTTTCACCTGTGCCGATGGCTGTAGTGATGATGAGGACAGGGAATGTGATGATGAGGATGATGAAGAAGATGAGGCCGTCGGTGATGTGAATACCGGTCATGATGATGCCTCCCTGATGAACAAATATGGCCACAGACTTTAAAAGCTCAGACAATACTGAGGGCAGCCAACAACCCTCATAACGCAAAAGTCCGGCGTATGCATTCCAATGCCCCCCAGCTACCTCCATTTTCTCGACCGAACGTCTCAAATTCAAGCACCTCTCAGGTCTCAGCTCGATGACTCAAAAAACTCAAGCTAAGACCTGAGAGGTGCTTGAATTCAAGACATTGAATTCGAGAATTTGAATCCTTGTGCCGCATGCATTGAACAGCATTCATAACACCCTTATGAACACTTCATAACGCGTAATGAATGCTGTCTTAAACATGCAGGAACACAGTGACCAGTTCATATGGAAAGGGGGTTTCAAATGCTGTGACGTACACTTGTGTCACAACGGTGGCATATTGCTCATCAATACACACTTCATAACCTCACATCCATTGGTGTAATTTTGCCGTGATGTGTGTGCTCATGCTCATGCAGAGGGGGTGAGGTGGCCATGATTTAGCGCTAATAGAGGTGTTTCAGAGATCTACTTCAAATGAAGTGCCTCCAAAAAAATTATTTCAGTTCTCTCTTACCCACTCCTTAACAAGATTGCAATTTTAATACCGGAATTATTTTTGGAGTGAGAAACACTCTCGATTAATACTCATTTAAATTCAGCATAGCTAGCGGGGATTGAACAGAGATATATAAAGCATAAAATGGGGGGTTTTTTTGCCCAGAGGCACCCTGCATTATTACATTAAGCCTTTTCTTGAGCTGCACTGCATGTGTACAACAGAACCTTCAGTAGGTGATGCTTTCACAGACAGAAGTGCTGAGCGTTGTGGGATTGAATTAGCCCAGTGTTGTGTCCCTCACTGTATTAATGAACTATTTAAATCTGACTAACTATTTAAATCTGATTAACACTTTTATATTGTAGCTTATCCATCCCCAACACACAAGAGACAGAAGTATTCAAAATTTAATTGTTCTCTAAAGAATTATAAAAAGGTGTGATTTATTAATTAGAAATTACTCAAGTTCTGTCTGGTTAAATTAATATCACAATGAATATAAGCAAAGATGTACAAACTGAACTGAAAGTGCAGTGAAATTTTCTTTCTGAAGCAGGACCGCCCAGCCCTGTCCCTGGAGATCTACCGTCCTGTAGGTTTACACTCAAACTCTAACAACGCACACCTCACCCAACAGCTAGAGCAGGGCTACCCAACCCTGTCCCTGGAGCTCTACCGTCCTGTAGGCTTTTATTTCAGCCCTGATTTGGCTCACCTGATTCTACTAATTTGTAGATCAACACGATATTTAGTTGTTGGGTGAGGTGTGCGTTGTTAGGGGTTGGAGTGTAAACCTACAGGATGGTAGATCTTCTGGAGCAGGGCTGGGCGGCCCTGCTGCAAATGGATGGAGGGGAGTATCCCCCACCTCAGCGCTCAATAGTGAGCGCTTGAGTTACTGCAGCCTGTCTGCATTGTTAAGTGGTACTGCGGCGCAATTCTTGGCTGCAAAAGACTGCGCAGCTCGGCTGCAGCTGGGACTGCAGAGGGGGAAGCAGCGACTGCGCAGACTGCGCAGACGGAAGGATGCGCACATGCGCGTCTGCGCAGGTATCGCTGGGTTACAGAGAATGTTGTTGTGACAGGAAGGAGCCAAACAGATACGACTGGACATCCTGGTTGGTGAGAAAAAGCACCAATGGGGACGGAGCATTTTAAAAGTTACCACATACTCAACTGCAACTAAGTGAAGTTTTGATGTTTTTTTTTTTTTTTTTTTTTTTTCCCCACCATTTATTATCAGAAGAGTTTTACTCACACTGTGAAACACCAGCATCCTGCTGGGAAGAAAATAAATGCTCGGGGCTACAAATTTAATATTTACTTTAATTTCCCAAAAGATGATAAGGATTTTTAAAATATTTATATTTGTATTTAAATAATTTCGCTTTTCTTTATGGTGGATGTTGACATTTGATCCGATTGATTAATTTTTTAATGGAGAATGCGAGAATATAACTAAAAATATAAACTTTTACTTAACGCTTCAGCGTTGTTATTATATATATGTATATCTCTTAGACCTTGGCTTTCACCTTCAATTCAGCATTTGCAACAATATGACTATTTGCAAGCAGTTTTAGTTCATTATCCAGAACGCCAGGAATCCTTGGCCCAAGGCAACATTTGATTATACTATTTATTTATTTTTGGCATCTCATTTCTCCACATGAGCTACAATTTTCTTGGTTTCCTATGCAACGATCCGAGCACCATTCCATCGTTACTCCAGACTCACGGGACATGTCAGTGACATTGAGAACGTGCATGGAAGTTTATTATTATGCCAAACCTGAAGGAAATGCAAATAAAGCTCAGCGGTGACACGGCCGCCATGAGCCCAGCTCACCACCAGAGGGCGTTGAGGGACTAATCCGGCTCTCAATATTGCACCTATTATATAATAATTGTTCTCACCTGTGTCCTGTTTCCCCATGTATTTGTTGACCCTGTTCCTTTCTTAATGGCACTGTCTTAACTGCACTCCTGCCTTGTGCTTACTTATGGGGGGTTTCTCTAGAGCAGAGGTGGGCAATGAGGGCCATATCTGTTTCTGGTCTTGGGCGGCAGAGCAGTATAATGGGTAAGGCGCTGGTCTTGTAACCAAAAGGTCGCAGGTTCGATTCCCAGGTAGGACACTCCCGTTGCACCCTTGAGAAACGTACTTAACCCTCATCGCTTCATTACATATCCAGCTGTATAAACGGATGTGGTGTAAAAAGTTGTGTAAGCCGCTCTGGATAAGAGTGTCTGCTAAACGCCTGTAATGTGATGACTTTCATTCCAACCTCTGTCCTTGCTTGCCTACTTAGCCCGAACATTTACGCCATCTGACATTTTTCTGCTGGAAAGGCACCGTTTTTTAAACGTCCTGTAGCCATCAGGCCTGACCCAGCAGCGTCAGGCAGACCCAGCATTACAGCAGCGATTTCTGCTCCCACGGCAACCTACTTTCATACAGATTATGAAACCATATGTCGCAAAACTATATTCCTTGAAATAAAGGACGCAACCGAATCAGTGTCAACAGATGTATTTTTAAATCATAGCATTTTTTTTTTAATATAAGCTAAGGGAAAAATCAAAGCTTAGGACAGGCACTGTCATTAAAATATGCAAAACAAGACGAAACAGAAGTTGGAAAAAGTTGTTAAAGACATATAAAGTGCAGTACTTTTAAAAAAGTAATCTCTTCCATCATAACAAATTCAGCATGTTTCTCTCTCTCCTGTGTTCCCACTATTTAGAGGCTGCTTTTGCATATGCACAGTCTCTCTCCTCTTATTCATCAATTCCACAGAGAACGCTCATCTTTGGTGGTTTGTGTGAGCAGGGACCGCACACAAAAATCGGTTACATTCCATGCAGTTGTTGTGTAGTCTATTCTGTTTATTCAAAGTCTCAGTTTCAGTAAAAATACATTATCTCCACGGAGTTCTAAACCTACCATTTCTATAATGCCCACAATTATTCACACCCACCCTAAAATCTTTATATATTTCAACACACAGTTACAGTGAAGGAATTTTGTGTGATTATATGAGCAAAGTCGGTTTTCGATAGCGCTTGATAGTGCGATTTATATCTAAGCATCAATCATTCAGTGGGTGAATAGTGTGATGGATGAAAAAGTGACACATTCGCACCTGGCTAGGCACCAACACCTGCTGCCTATTGTATAGAAGGGGATACAGCAGCAGTAGCAGCAGCAGTAGCAGTAGTAGCAGCAGCAGCAGCAGCAGCAGCAGCAGTACCACTAGCAACAGTAGTAGCAGCAGCAGCAGCAGCAGTACCACTAGCAACAGTAGTAGCAGCAGCAGCAGCAGCAGTAGCAGTAGTAGCCGCAGCAGCAACAGCAGCAGCAGCAATAGCAGCAGTATTAGTAGCAGCAGCTGTAGTCTTATTTAGCGCTGGGACACGCCTGGCTGTTAGTAAGTGAGAGGGGACGTGTGTGACGCTGTCACTGGTGTTCTGTCCTTTGTAGGCACCTTCACTTGCCTGCTCGATATCGTCAGACGAAACGTTGTCTTTCCCGATGGCGTTCTGCCTGGAACTGTTTCCACGGGCGTCTCGTTTATAACGCAGACATGAGCAGTAACGGATCTGACAGGCTAGCTGCGCCCGCGGAGCCGTCGCCGTGACGATTAGCCCCGCCCCGCCCCACCTTTCCAAAATCCGCTGATATGGGTCCCGTCGCGTCAAAGACACAAACGAGGGTACGGGCGGAGGAGATGCGATCAATCGGGACATCGGCGCTGCGCTCATTAACCTCAATGTTGTGCCCCCCCCCAGGCGGGGGGCGGGATTGACCCCATAGCCCCCTCTGCCAGATCCTGGCATAGAGAGGAGTGAACGATGTGGTAACAGACTTGATTGCCTCCTTGGCTGGCTCTGTGTGGTGCTTAATTTCATGAGACATTGTGAGTGTGTGCGTGTGTGTGTGTGTGTGTGTATGCATTTCCAGTGTGTTTTCAGTGCTTGTGTTTCTTTGTAAACCGTGAATGCTCTTTTCCTGATTCACCGAAACACCTGTGTTTCAAACAAGAGAGAGGTCTCTGGATTCAGCCTTTTCACAAGGTGGTAACCCCGCTCCTGAATTCAAGCCCAAAACCTTCTGGCACCCCCAGAGCTTCTCACCCATCCGCCCCAGGTACAGACCCTAAAACTGGCCGAGATGCGGAGGCAGCCATCTGGAGACGGGATAGATAACTTTACTTACACAGGGCTTCTCACACACTGATCCGAGAATGCCACAGGATTAAATGACTTAAAACAAAGTCTAAAAGCTGTGTCTAAACATTTATATGGAGATAATTAGCACTCTCAGCTTCTCTGATCTCTGATTCCAGTAAAACTCCAAGAGAAACAAATGTCATCAGGGGATAGACAGCTGCCAACAATCTCAGTTTGGGACACTCATTTGAGGCCACCATTTGAGGGTTTTGTCTCCCTACTGGGGAGTTTTTTAATTCATTTAATTTTTGTCTCACATGCTTGCTATTTGGGGGCTCAGGCCTGGTTTTTGCTCTTTTTCCTGCTACTCTGTAAAGCGTCTGTGTGACAGGGTTCTGTAAAAAGGCGCTACACAAATAAAATTGATCTGACTTGATTTGACGCTGAGAGGAAGTGGCAGAGGGGATGGATCACCTGTCAGTTACAGTGATGCTCCAGGGGCCTGTGCCTCTTGTTAGATTCTGCCCCCGTCTGTGACAGTAATGCCCTGAGGGGGCCCGTACCTCACTTGGTGTTGGAAGAGGCGCTCTCATCAACAAACAGCCTCGTTAGCAGCTAGCGTGTGAGTGACCGTTTCTGCTGCCAGAAAGGTGGGGGTGGGGGGGGAGGGGGGTGGAACAACTGTGACCCTTGAACCTCACAGTTTGGAGTGTTCAGTGAGAGTGGGGGCAGCGCTGGAAGGTGTGTTTTTATACCTCTAGGACGGCACAGCCGTGGCCGGAGGCATTATGTTTTCGGGGTTGTCCGTCCATCTGTCCGTCCGTCCATCCGTCCGTCCATCCCATTCTCGTGAAAGCGATATCTCAGGAACGCCTTGAGGGGAATTTCTTCAAATTTGGCCAAAACGTCCACTTGGACTCAAGGATGAACTGATGAACTTAGAGTTTGGTGGTCAAAGGTCAAAGGTCAAGGTCACTGTGACCTCACAAAACACGTTTTTTGCCTTGGCGGAGGCGCACAACTGCGAGGCGGTATTTCTAGTCATTTATTCGCTGGGCGTGTTAACACTGGCGATGCCGCTTCAGTGGTCTTTCTTTCCTCACACGCAAAGCAGGAAGTGCCAGACTGAGAGCGGCGTCTGTCACACGAGAGCTGTCAGTCAAACAAGCGGCACGGCGGTGAGGGTGGGAGGGAAGGAGCGAAAACGGCAGAGCTGGGAAAACGGATAAAACGCGAGAGAAACTGCCCAGCGTGACGCGTTTGAACACGCATCCTCCAGGGGTTTCCAGCGTGAGAAACAAACGGCGTGGCGGTGACACGTTCGGGTTCTGCGTTCAGCTGCAGCTCCTGCTGTATGGAGATTTTGGATGAGAGAGTAAAAGCAATATTATGTATTGCTCACTCTTGCTTTCAAACAAACACACACACACACCCACACACAAACAGAGACACACACACACACACACACACACGTACACACACACTCTCTCACACACACACGCACACACACACGCGCACACACTGCCAGCTGGCTGCTTCCTCTCGGTGTTTAATGTATACGTCCTTCTGTAGAATGAATACTGATTGATATCACCTCCCCTCTCCCCTCAGGGAATGGTCAGGTGCGGCAGCATTAATCTGTTGACATCGCTAATTCCCTCAGCAGATGGCTTGTGACCCTGTTTCTCAGGGTTTTTGGCAAAGGCAGAGCTGTGTCTTAATGGAGGAGTGACATTAAAACAGGACAACAGCTTGGCTGAACAACTTTTCACAGGGAGTACCACTCCCAGCAATATTACAGACAGATATGTATCTGCATGTGAGTCCATGCATGAGCATAGGTCTGTGAGTGTGAATGCATATATGGGGATATGGGCCTAGGGGTGTGTGTATGTGTCTTTGTATGGTATGTGCATGTGCGTGTGTGTGTGTGCGTGTGTGTGTGTGTGTTTGTGAGTGTGTCTGTGCACACGTGTTTGACACAGCCTGTATGAGTTACAGTAATTGGGTTGATTGAAATTCCCTCAGAGCACAGTGCAATCGAATGGCTGGAGGGGTGGGGTGGGGGTGGGGGGTTTGAAGAAGCATGTCCCCCCCCCTCCACCCTCACCCCCCCCCCCCCCCCCGCTGCTCAGAAGCGCTCCTCAGAGGGAGAGTGATCTGCCTTCCCAGGACAGACGGCCCGCTTCATCCCGACAGGCTCTTTGGAGATTTAAACGGCCTCGTCGCGCCCAGCGCGTTTCGTCCGTCCACTTACGGCAGCCCCTCCCCCACAGTAACCCCCCAACCCCCCCACCCCGGCAGCCCGCCCTCCCCCACAGCGCTCAGACATGGTGCAGGCCTGTTAGCCCCCTGTCAAATCGGTCTCAGAGCTTTCCACTCCGGAAAAAATTGATGCGTTAGACAAGCCCCCCACCCCCCCAACTTTGGACAGACAAGCCTTCCTGTGCAGGTGCTCTATTTGAAATACGCCCCCTGTGGGAGAGACCAGGGATTGTTGGGTTGTGTTTTTTTTTTTCACCAGCGCCTGATCAGAATAAGTGTTTCATCAGGAGACGGTCGTCCAGCCGCTAACAAACCAAGCCGTAAAAAAATCACACCAAGAAACGCTCCCAGCTGTCCAGTCTACCATCTCCATAAGAGAGCAAGCACAGGCATGCGTGGACAAAGCTAAAGTTTTATTCTGCACAGACCACAGCCTCTGGGTTACAAGCAAAGTTCCCCACCCATTACTCTACTCTACTGCACATGCTGTTATACTGTGCTATAGTGCACTTACTGTAGTATGTGGAGCATTTAACAAAACATCATGCTCAATGAATTTCATACCAGTGTCATTTTGAAACAATATATTGCAATATTGGAAAACAGTATTCGGTTGTATATTTGCATTTTTTGTATTTGTATATATATCGTACATATATTGTATATCGTATTAAACAAAATAAGTTTTTTTATCATGTTAATTTTCTTCAGTATTAAGTTTCCTTAAGGGAATAGAGGGTACTGTTCACAGAACCTGAGGCCTGTATCCAAATTAACTTTTGTACTCAATTTTGATTTACAAAAAAAAATAAAGAAGAAAGAAAACTGTCACAAAGCGAAAGCAGTTTGGCGAGCTGATGTTAGTCATTACCGGTCTTGCCAAAATGTGTGTTTCAAAGTGAGTCGGAATTAAAGGGAGAACAGCGACTCAGTCCAGGCCCCTGTTTGCAAAATTGGCAGACACCTGTCCGCACATTTGGATTAGCTGTTGGACACAAATGGAAACGCTCAGCCAGCCGGTCTGTTCAAGTGGATATGACATCACACAACCTGTAGCCAATCACAGAGAGATAGCTACAGTTTGCCCCAGCAGCTGTCACTAAAACCGTGCCCAGGTTGAGGAAGTTGGCCTAATTCTGCTTTTTTGTTCTGCATTTCCTCTCAAATTTAATTAGACTGTAGCCAAACATGTTGTTTACCAGGTTTAGTACTCCCCATTTTACCTGCTGGAAATGTCACTGTAATTGGCTTTGAGTCTTTCTCTGTGATTCGCTTGTTACACTGCAGGATCCTTAGCATATGTGCATATATCTGTGTAACCCATTTCTACCAATAAACACTGACTTGGATTCACTCACACTTCTCCTGGATTTTACAAGTAAATTCAAGAGTTACTTTTAATTCCTCACAAATGCAGTTCGGCAAATTCTCTGAGCTCATCAAACCATGTTTGTCAAAGAAAGAAAGGAAAACTTGCATTTATTTTTCAAAGGCAATGTTAAGGTGTCTGCAGGTTTAACTCTAGTCCTGGAGGGCCGCAGTGTCTGCAGGTTTAACTCCAGTCCTGGAGGGCCGCAGTGCCTGCAGGTTTAACTCCAGTCCTGGTTTCCTTTCAATGAGCCCGTTTAGGTCTTGGAAGCAAGGTGTGTGCAGCACATCAGTCAATCAAAAATCTTTTTTTTTTAATCTAAAAAACACCAATTCCCAGCAGACACTGCAGCCCTCCAGAGTGAGGGCTTGAGATCCCTTTTCTTGCAGTGGGCCGCTGTAGCTCCCCCCCCCCCACACAGTGTCCCTGGCAGGGTACGGTTAATGTGCCGCAGAGCAGCCGGGGGGGGGGGAGCTGCGGTTTTTGCAGTAAGTAGATTTAAGTGAGCCGTTCGGCGGAGTCTCGTATACGACTCTGAGGAGGTTGCGTTTCCGCGGCGGCGGACAGATGGGGCGACTCATAAAGAACTTTTTAATGGCCCTCAAATCACCACTGGAGCCCTTCCACCCACTGCATCCCACTCCTGCGGTACAGAGCTGAAAGGACAGGGCTGCTTCATCATCTCATAAGCTGTGTGTGTGAGTGTGTGTGTGTGTGTGTGTGTGTGTGTGAGTGTCTATGTGTGTGTGTGTGTGTGTGTGTGTGTGTGAGTGCGTGAGTGTGTGTGTGTGTGTGTGTGTGTGTGAGTGTGTGTATCTGTGTGTGTGTGTGTGTGTGAGTGTGTGTGTATCTGTGTGTGTGTGTGTGTGTGAGAGTGTGTGTGTGTGTGTGTGAGTGTCTATGTGTGTGTGTGTGTGTGTGTGTGTGTATCTGTGTGAGTGTGTGTGTGTGTTTGTATCTGTGTGTGTGTATGTGAGTGTGTGTGAGTGTGTGTGTGTGTGTATCTGTGTGTGAGTGTGTGTGTGTGTGTGTGAGTGTGTGTGTATCTGTGTGTGTGCGTGCGTGTGTGTGTGTGTGTGAGTGAGTGTGTGTGTATCTGTGTGTGTGTGTGTGTGTGTGTGTGTGTGTGTGTGTGTGTGTATCTGTGTGTGTGTGTGTGCGTGTGTGTGTGTGTGTGTGAGGGAGAGTGTGTGTGTGAGAGTGTGTGTATCTATTTGTGTGTGTGTGAGTGTGTGA
Source organism: Anguilla pacifica (assembly GCA_039654925.1). Lineage (NCBI taxonomy): Eukaryota > Metazoa > Chordata > Actinopteri > Anguilliformes > Anguillidae > Anguilla > Anguilla pacifica. The sequence continues at coordinate 4,243,183 of CM077284.1, forward strand.
GTGTGTTTCTGTGAGTGAGTGTGCGTGTGTGTGTGTGTGTGTGAGTATGTGTGAGTGTGTGTGTGTGTGTGTGTGTGTGAGTGTGTGTGTGTGTGAGTGCGTGCTTGCTTGCTGTGTGAGTGTGTGTGTGTGTGTGTGTGTGTGAGTATGTGTGAGTGTGTGTGTGTATATGTGTGTGAGTGTGTGCTTGCTTGCTGTGTGTGTGTGTGAGTATGTGTGAGTGTGTGTGTGTATCTGTGTGTGTGTGTGTGTGTGTGTGAGTATGTGTGAGTGTGTGTGTGTATCTGTGTGTGTGTGTGTGTGTGTGTTTATATACAGTATGCCCGGTGCTCATATGTGCAGGGAGGTGGAGCCTCCAGCCTGGAGCGTTGCCCGGGGTGATTCTTTACAGCCGAGCGTGCGTCTCCCAGCAGAGTCCTCGTTAGGCCCCGCCCCCGACGCTGCGCGGTCCGTCTGAGATCGCAGCAGCGCGGCTGAACGTGCACCCAACGCTGACCCCCTCACCACCCCCCACCCCTCACCCTCCCTCCCCCCCACCCTCCTCCCCAAACCCCCACCCCGCCCCTCTCCTCCCCCCCCAGAGCGATGGTCCCCCCGCCCCCCCCCAGAGCGATGGTGGTGAGAGATGTGTCCGTCGGGCCTGCGGGCCGACCCGCCGTCTCGATTCATCGCGGCGCGGTGCGGCGCGGCGCGGCGCGGCGTCCGGAGAATGGCGGTAAAGGCCGCGGCGTTTCTCAGGCCTGACGCCTCGGCAGCTTAAGGGCCCGTTTCGTCAGCGGCAAACAGAAAACAGGTCATGGGGAGCGCTGCCGAGATTTCTCTCTTCTCTTTAGACTGGGGGGGTATGGGGGGGGAGGGCGTGGGAGGGGGTGTGGGAGGGGGGGTGGTGGTGTTGCATGTACGGCAGTATCCCTGGTGTTAAATGTACTCTAGCAGTGCGTGCATGAGTACAATAAAACTCTACATCTGAGTTGATTTTATGCTGTAAATCTTGCTCTGTAGGAATGCAATGTCCTGGAAAAAAAACATCTAAACAAAGCAAAATAAAAATAAACTCTCTCTGCACAGACTGGGGCCTCAAGTGTCCTTTAACGATCGTTGGGAGCATATTTGTAAGGTTGAAAGTAGGGTAAAGGCAGTTAACTGCCCAGTTTCAATTTGCTTTGCTGACACCTGCTGGTTTCAAAAGCAATTAAACCCCTTGACCTTTTCATGGTCACTGTGACTCCTCCTCTGGCTCGGGTAACCAATCACGGCGCTCCCTGCTTTCTGGTTCCCTCCTATAATCGCAGAAATATCATGTTGTTTTCAAAAAAAACCAAGAGAGTCACTCATCCTTGTAACTTTGTTCTGATTGGTTGAGATGGATATACTTTTCCTGAATCACATTGTCTGCAAAAAAAAAATCATTTAAACACATAGCTTATCTCAAATAACTTTCTCCTCAGTGGATAATGCATGGCAGACATTTTGCATTTTGTCCCTTTGAAAGAGAGCAGGGTGCTTATTAGCAGCTGATCCAGTGACTACTACAGAACTAAAATGAGCGTAAATTGGTTTCCTAGTCTTTATAACAGGTGGCCCAAACTGATCAAGGCTGGATATGCAAGCTTTTTTATACTCTTTTTCCTTTGGAAGTCTTCAGAAAGACATTCTGCTTAATTACACTTATTCATGGACCCTGGAAATTGCTATACTGATGTATTATAGTACTTTGTTTTTTTAAAATCCCATTTCAATGCAATTCCACAGCATTTCAATAATCTCACAACAAGAGCAACAGATGTGTGCAAAGCTACAGCAGCACTGAAATAATGCTGTGCGTATCTGAACGAAATGTCAAGTTATACAGGTTTAAGGACTTTTTCAACCTAGTCTCATGTTCAATTGGTGTTTTTAGTTAACAGACTACACACGAACACAACCATTTTTAGAATGATTAAT
>CM077284.1:4250126-4255126 GCA_039654925.1 Anguilla pacifica
TGGGGCTGCGTTTGTGTCACTAAGGTAGCAAGGATTGGTAAAGGGGGGGGGGGGGGGGGCGGTTCTTAAAGGAACAGTACAACAGTACAGGGGTGGGGGGGGGGGAGGGTTCTCAAAGGAACAGTACAAACTGCATTAGAGTCATTGCAGTATATTTTCTTGCTTTAGACCACTAAACCTGAACACTGCCCCCTGTTGGAAGACCAGAACCAGGCTGTCTAAATGGGGTGGGGGTTTGGCTCCAACTGCATTAATTTTGCCAGGCTCATAGAGGAAAGGTATAAGCCTCAGTATACAATGCTCGGGTGGGGGTTGGAATGAATGGGGGTGTACCTGTTTACTGTGCTAACGTCTGGATGTGGAGCTACTGGGGGGGTCATGGAGGGGGGGTTTAGAAGGCTGGCACTAATGAGGGTGAAGCCTCATTAACCCGCCCAGATGGCGGGCAGGCGAGCTCGACAGAACGAATGGCGCCTAGGCCTAACGGGAGAGGTTGACCAAACGGCCAATCAGCTCGCTAGGACTCCGAGGACTCTGGGACACGGAACCCGCGCAAGGTGAGACTCTGTATGACAGCTATTTCATTAGACTCTTCTTCTTGTCTTTCATTCTTTTTCTTCCTCTTCCTCTCTTTCACTCTCTTTCTCTCTTCCTCTCTCTCTTGTTCTACCTCTCCCTCTCTTTCACTCTCGTTTGCTTCCTCTCTCTCTTTTTCTTCCTCGTTCCCTTTCACTCTTGTTCTCTCTTCATCTCTCTCTTCTTTTTCTTCCTCTCTTCCCACTCTCCATCTCTCTTTCAGTCTCAGACTCAAAATACAAAATGCTGAAATCAGTGTACCATTAAAAGCTGGGGACATTTCATTAATCAATACATTGCACAGCAACAATGCTACCCATAACCGTTAACAGACAATACGCGTTTCTTTTATACTAAATTATGTTCTTTGTGAGCTGTATTCTGAGAATGTGAATCATAGGCTCTCAGGTGTAAGTAAATTGTGTTTGTCTTGCCACACTGTTCCGTAGAACAGACAGGCCTTTTTTTTCACAGACAGGTCTTTTTTCAAACCAATTTTTAATCCATTTTTTTTCATCCTGTTTTTCTCTTACTTTGCATTGTCAGACTGGCCTATTTGCATCCTCTGTGGATAGAGGAGAGCACAGACATGCACCCTTTCCTCAGTCAAAGCTTCTTTCCTGTCAGTCCACCAGCTCAGCTGCGTGAGATATACTTCTAAATCCCCAATGCGAGTCGCACTATACACACAAAGCTCAAGCACAAATCCTTTCACTTAAGGGATGCTAATTACTTGTATTCATTTGTCTAGATGACTTTGATGAATTCTGTGGTTGCAGTACTGTTGTTCCACCCTCATTGTAGCTACCAGTTGTGGCAATCGGCAGTTCTGTAGAAACGAGAAAAGAGCAATCGAGGTGAATAGCAGCTGACCTACACTGCAGTGGCCATCGCAGGAAGAGCTGTCACACAACCGTGAAGACGGGATGAATACGATGAAACCGCTTTTAATTTCCAATCGCACCTCATTCCTCAACGGGGAATTACTGTGAGTGTTCTACTCTTGTGGGGGGAGTTGCTTGTGTTAAGCCTTTACTTTACACAAACTCCCCTCAGAGATTATCGAAGCGATTCTCTGGAGAACGATGCCTGTAATTTCAACAACACCCCCCCCCCCCCCCCCCCCCACCCCCCCATCTGATTTGGCTCATTGAGCCAGCGGTGTACTGGTACCACTAATAGGATTCTGCTTTTTATTTAATTTTATTTGTCTAAGTGTGATTAAAAAAGATTACCTTGTATCCACTCAACACTCAGAAGAGCCACTCAAAGGCAATTATTGTACAAGGGCCAGAGTCTGTGTCCATACTAAGAGTTCTTCCATGATGGGGTAGCAAAATGGCGGCTATTTATAAAAACACCTCCTTCTGACCTCCTTCATGTACACAGGCTGTCACAAAAGCCTTCCCTTATACAATAGGAACATACTGTGAATATATCATTTAAAAAAATTTCCATCTCATAAATATACGCTTCACAGCTTATTGTTGAACGTACAAGAATTATTTCCACATTTCAGCTCTGTGTGTTACAAAAATGCAAAGCCGCGCTGCATTTTCTGAAAACACCACAATGTCTATAATCAGACCGTGTGCTCCATTTCTGTAAGGGTTAAGCCGGATACCGGTGGGATAAGCAGACTGCAGCTCCGTGTAATCCAATCTCTTATTTTGGATGAGTTAATGCGGAGAGTGGTCTGGTCCTGCAGGAATCAGCCGCCAGTGGCTGATCTTTAGAGAAAAATAAAAAAAATAAACATGCAGGTTCAGGATTGGAATGTAATAATGATCTAAGATAAATTCTCTCTGCCTTCCTTGCTTGTAATTCAGCAGCTGTGTGTGTGTGTGTGTGTGTGTGCGAGTGCGAGTGCGTGTGTGTGCATGTGCGTGTGTGTGTCTATGTGCATCTGCATTACTGTTCTGTCACTCTCTGTACTGATTATCTCTTTTGCACTGAGAAACTTCCAAAATAAAGCAGCCTCTGTACTTTCTCAAAAAGCCCAAATCATTATGGCGAGCAGAACAACGCGTACGGTACGATTTTCACGGAAGCGGTCCGAACCCGACGGCTCTGTTAAGAGAGGGAGACGGAGAGAGAGAGAGAGAGAGGAGAGGAGAGGAGAGGAACGCGGTCACACAGAGACAGTAGCTGAGCCGGCAGAAGCTCATTTTTCCCCTGATCTTGCATTTTTTCCAGCGGCACACTGCAGGGGCACGTCAAAAGGCGTTAGAGTGACAAATCTTGGAATTGAGTACCCATCCACCATCTTTCCTTAGTAATCCCTGTCTATGCTTACCAGGGGCCACTTGTCTTTTACTCCCCCCCACCCCCCCTCCTTGACTAGTGCAGTTCATATGACTCCGTTCATGAATAGTTTTCATTTTATCTGTGTCATAAATACTAGCCTAGCGCACATGGGATGCGCAGCTTTTAAGTCTGTGCACGTGCTGTGATGATACAGTGCTGTGCGTATGATTAACCATATGGATTCTGTTTTGCTCATATTTTTATACAGTTTTATTTATATAGCTTACACAGTTTTATTGTCTTGAGGTACTGGCTCAGGGCATGTGAGTGCATAGTATTTATTGCATATGTGCACATGTGCACTGGTACTGTCTTAGTCGGGGGTGACATAGCTCAGGAGGTAAGAGAGATTGTCTGGCAGTCGGAGAGTTTCCGGTTCGATCCCCGCCCTGGGCGTGTCGAAGTGTCCCTGAGCAAGACACCTAACCCCTAACTGCTCTGGTGAATGCGAGGCATCAATTGTAAAGCGTTTTGGATAAAAGCGCTATATAAATGCAGTCCGTTTACCGTTTACCGTTAGTCTATATAAATTTGTGGGCAGACGATGCCTGGATTTTGTGTGTGTGGGGGGGGGGGGGGGGGGGGGGCGGAGGAGTGTGACCTGAAGGACAGACACCGCTCTGTTGTGTGTCCTTCATCCTTTAATCACAGCACTTCGCCAGAGTCAGGGTGGGGGGGCTGGAAGGGGGGGTTTTGGGTCGCGAACCCTCTCAGGCTCAGGGTTTTATTCACAAGGCCGGGCCGAGCCCCAATGCCCCCCCGCTGTCGGCAGTTCTGTAATAGAGCACGGCTGCTCGTTCGGCCCCCGATTCGATCCCGCTACGGGCTAGCCGCCACCCCCGTCCCCCTGCGGGACTCCGCAGGACGAAAAAAACAGGGGGCGGGACTTGGCAGGCGACAAAGCCTGAGTCTTGGCAGTTACTGGTCACTGGAGTCGCTGGTCGCTTTTTTTATTTTAATTTTTATTAACTGTGCCTTTCACACATTTAATCTAAGCTCAAAACTTTATTGCTACAGAAAATTGAGTTATAGAAACTGATAGGCATGGGAAAAGGTTTTTTGTGGGCATAAAAGTTTTTCAAGGTCATGCATTTATGACACAATGAATGCTTTGAATATTAATAATCATCATCATCATTATCATCATCATTACCTATACTACTTTTTTAGGGTAAAAGGAATTAATGTATTATTTAATCAGTAATAAGCAAACAAAAACAGCATATTCACAAAATCCTCATTATCTCAATTGTTTAACCTTTCTTATTGCATTAATTAAATTTTAATTAATTAAGCTTCATCTATGCAGCGGGGTCCTACTGTGACCAGGTCTCTCTTGCAGAGGTGCCTGCTTGCAAAACACTATTCCAAAAGGGGAAAAAATAGAAGTTATAGCAGCATAATTCAATTACACAAATCAAATCAAATCAAATTAAAATCAGTTAAAATACAAATAATGTGCACTCTTTAGTATGCATACGACTGATTAAGATTTAAATCTTTTTAGACCTCATTAGGATTTATAACCTACCTGTCCTTTTAATTCCACTCAATGGAATTTCACGAACATTGTCAGGCTGAATATTTATGTGCACGCAGGGTCTTATAAGGACTTACAATAGTCCACAGCTGGCTAGTACTTCAAGTCAGTTGGGTGTATGGAAAAAATAATAATTTTCATGCAAAAATCTTTTCTTCATACACATTTTTGCAAAATATGTTCACTGTATTGAAGGACTCAAAGCTGTGTCTGTTTTCCAATAGAAAACAAAAATATTTTTAAAAATTGGCATTTTACTTTACTTTTCAATAAACTAAAAAATAAATAAATAAAAAAAACACACACACACACACTGCCCTGAAAAATTTGCCCCCTTCCTCATTTCCTCTATTATTGCATATTTGTCGCACTAAATGGTTTTAGATCTTTATACGAAAGGTAACATCAGACAAAGGGACCCAGTGTAAACACAAAGGACATTTTTTAAATTATCATTTCATTTATTTAATGAAAAAAGCGTTCAATTGTATTTCACCTTTCGAGTAAAATAGAATGGGCCAGTAATGTCACAGAATTAGCCATGTAAATATATGCAACAAGAGGCTAGCTGTGTAGC